>CM029505.1:13829406-15045933 GCA_017140475.1 Eucalyptus fibrosa
ATGATATAGTAAAATTCTTAATTTTCATATCTTATCTTATTCAATCAAATCCTATCTACAAATAAACTTCATATGACTAGACGCAATCTTAGTTTTTACAATTACACATCCATGGATGTAACCTCCATGACCCTTTCAAAAAACCAACTCTCTAATTGACTTTTCTAGGGTTCTGTCTTCTTATCGGGAAAGGACAAAATCAGTTGACACTTCCATTGGTGTAACCTACACCAGTTATCACCACATTCATGCGCCTGCAAAAGTCAAGATCAATGCTTCGGCTATTTTATTCGATCAGTTCTGATTTCATTGCAAGAAAGAAGAAGAAGAAGAAGAAGAAGAAGAAGAGATGATGAGGGAGCCGCTCCTCGACCATGAAACGTCTTCTCCACAGCCTCCTTTCCCATCGCACCTCACCAAATATCTGTACTCGGGCCACTTCCTGGCCAGATGGGGTGCCAGGTTCTGTGCTATTTACTTTGGTTCAACTCTTCTAAAAGTCCTGTTGCTGTTCTGAGTATGATCTCCTCAGGATATGATGATTTGCTCTTCTCAGTCTTTTATACGAGCGTGTTTGCGTACTCTCTGTATCATTCCTATTTTGGATATAAGAAAACCTCTCCATCATTTCAAATTGTCCCAAATGGTATCTTCACTTATCCATCCTTCTCGTCCGTGCCTGATAAAATATGTCACTGGAAAATCAAAGTTTTTGGATTCGATTGAAGGTTTTGCTGTTTAGACTATGTAGCCTAATCACTTCAACCAAAGAAATGCTTTTGAGTCGCCAAACGAGAGGTTACTCCCTGTTTAGTGGGAAAATACACAAGTTTGTTGTCCTAGTTGTAGTAAGTGTTGATGGGATGTATAATTCTTGTTCCAACGAAAAATTACCAATTCTTGGTACAAATTCTGAACTTACCTGGTAAACAGTGATAGGAAGAATGATGAAGAGAACATCCTAGCTTCCTTTCAGTAGTCCTCGCGTCACAGGATAACATCTCTTGTTTTCTGCTATACATCGATTCATAACTGGTACATGATTGCTAGTGGAAACATCAATTTGCCCCAGTTCATCAATGAACAGTGAAAACTCTGTCTTATGCTGTTCAATAGGAAAATTGGTGCCATGGCCAATTAAATTTCATCAGTCTTTTACTTGAATTGACCATATAAGTGTGGCAATTCTCAATAAACTAACGGCTTTGTTCTCAGATTATCTTCTCTCTTGATACCCTCTCCATTTGGAAATGAAGTATCTTTCATGCCTGCTTGTCTTGCAGGATGTGGGATTTCTCTGTGGCCTTATACATGATCAACATTTGGCCAGACTCTTTACTGTTGGCTGCTGTCTATGGAGTGGTGGAAAATGCCTCCACTGCCTTGTTCGGCCCGATAATCGGGAAGTGGGTGGATAGACTGAGTTATGTCAAGGTCTGATGGACTTACAATTCTTCATGTACTACGGCACCTAAGAAAACATTGAACGGGACTTTAGCTCTGAATTTTACAGTATACCAGTTTCTTTAAATATGATAACTGTGCGATTTTATATTCATGAAGGGGCAAATATTTGTTGCAGGTTCTCCAGCTTTGGCTCGTGACACAGAACTTTTCGTTCATAGTTGCTGGAGGCACAGTTCTCGGTTTGCTAGCCTACCCAGATTTGAAGTCCACAAGTGTTCAAGCTTTTGTCTTGCTTGTCCTTTTGACCAATGTTTCTGGAGCTGTTGGCGTGCTTTCCACTCTTGCTGGAACAATCTTGATTGAAAGAGAATGGTAATAGTATTGAGCTTGAATACTGGCATCCCAAAGGGATACTGTTCTCTGTTTTTTTTTTTTTAACCTTTTCAAACTTGCTTTTAATGTGCCTCTAAATGCAGGGTGGTGGTGATGTCGGAAGGCCAAGCCCCTACACTCCTTACTCAGATGAATTCAGTTATAAGACGGATTGATCTGATCTGCAAGTTGTTTGCCCCTGTCGTATCAGGCTTCATAATTAGCTTTGGTTCACTAAAAGCATCTGCTATGACTTTGGCGGTTTTGAGCACCATCAGTGTTTGGCTGGAGTACTGGTTTTTCATGTCAGTATATCAGGGGATTCCTGCTTTAGCTGAGCGAAACCAACAAAGAACCCAGAAACCTTTTCCTACTGAACAGACAGAGAGCTTGTCTGTTCCAGATGATGATCATCCAGCAAATGCAGAAAAAAGCCAAAAGAGAAGTCTTGGTGAGAAAATTGCAAATCTGCCTCTAGTAAGTGCTTGGAGAGTGTACTTTGAGCAAGAAGTTGTGCTTCCTGGAATCGCACTAGCTTTGTTGTATTTTACAGTTCTCAGGTAACACACTGGAAACTGATGGACCCTCGAAGTTCATTTCTTTCACATTAGTTTACAAGACTTACCTATAATCTACTTCTATTGACGTTTAGTTTTTCTCTAAAAGGGTAAAAAACGGGGTGATCAATCAAAGTTCTTGATATGTTATTAGGTGGAAACTTACATATGCATCCAGAACTAAGGTCATCTTAATTGTTATGTTGTTTCTGGTATTATCTGCTAGACAGTTACTATTGCACTGCTGCATCATCGGGAACTGTGCAAAATTTTGGCAGTCTCGAGTCTTTCTTGCTCTGATTCGAATGCATTGACAATTTGAGGATTGTTGTATGGATTTACAGCTTCGGAAGTTTGATGACAGCTACATTAGAGTGGGAAGGTATACCTGCATTTGTCATTGGAATAGCACGTGGAATAAGCGCAACGATTGGCGTTGCTGCCACTCTGGTTTATCCAGCCTTACATTCTCATATTTCCACGCTCCGAACTGGGCTCTGGTCCAGCTGGTTCCAGGTATATTTTTCGAGTACCAACTTGTATGGGACTTTTTTGGGGGTACCGATTAGTGAAAAACAACTAAACTCTGCATTATGAGAAACTATTGCAGTGGACTTTCCTGCTTCTATGTGTTGTGTCAATATGGGTCCGAAACAGCATGATAGCTGCCTATATGCTGATGGGTGGAGTGGCGGCATCTCGACTGGGATTGTGGATGTTCGATTTAGCCGTCATTCAACAGATGCAGGTTATCTACTTCCGTTTCAATTATAACTCAAAAGAATAGCACCAGTCGCTTATTGCCTAGACATCTCACAAGCATTCTTGACGTATCTGTGGTTGAGGTTTAGCTTGATCTCTTTCACCTACTTGTTTAAGCTTTTGGCTTGGATCCTTTTAACTGGTATCAAACCCACAACTCGTTATCTTCACTCGCCATTTAGTATATCATCTTATGGGTTTATTCCTTGTTCATCTTCTTCCTCATTCTTCAGCTCCCTGTGCGTTCTTCAAATGGTTTCATTCACATTTACTAGCTTTAACTTTTGGTGGGATACTTTGATGCTGTTCGACACAAAAATAGTTTCTTGCAGTGGTTCACAAATTCTCATACCTGAAATATCACTTTCTGTTCTGGCCTTTTTCTCGTTTTTGGCAGGATAAGGTTCCAGAATCTGATCGTTGCATTGTTGGAGGTGCTCAAAGTTCACTTCAGTCCACCTTGTATATGATGGCTTATGGTATGGGAATAATCATCTCAAATCCACAGGTGATTACCATTGCTTCTACTTCCTATGGCAGTATGGATAATATGTTACTTGTATCATGTGTGCTAATTATCTAAAGTTGGTCAAACTTTTGATTTACAATCTAACTGAATATTGATTTGTGGCTACTGCATCAGGATTTCTGGAAGTTGATTTTGTTATCATTTCTGTTTACTACCCTATCGGCATCTTTATATACTTTCCATGTGTACCGTGTCCGCAAGCACCTGATCCATTTTGAGAAGCTCATTTTGCTGAGAAGTTGGTCAATCGTACGGTCTCCAGACACCCACCAGAGTCAGAACGCGTGAACTTCATTTAGTGCTATTCTAGGACATTTTAAGAATCTTGTTATATTTGTCGACCGATATCATATTCCACGATGAGCCACTGATGCTGTGACGCCTGGCAATTCTGTGTAAAATAGAGAATGATGACAGTGCAGCCTGTCCTAATAGGATTTTGATATCGGATTGAGAAATACAATCAAGGACTTTGGTATGTTTATAGGAATATGGGCTGCTGCTTTCACATTTGCAAAATTCATCTGTTCGTTTTACTTGCTTTCTCATACGCTCTGCAGAGTGATTGTTTCACATGCTTAAGATGCAATCCAGAAAAAAAATTACACTTCCGGTTACCATACTTTTGAGTTCTGCTGAACTTCAATTTCCTGACACCTGAGATAACTTTTGATCAAGTCATTCAACTCGAATTCCTAATGCATGATGAGCTGAGCTTTGGCAAAATCCATTGCATAAATTGCATTGCAGATTTACTCCATTTCCAATCGAAATCTCCTGCATTCGCCCATATTGTCGATCGAGAAAATTTTCTGTGATTTTGTTAGCAAGTAGTGATTTTGCATGAGTGCTTCTACCACTGGATGGATCTGATCATTGAGGGGGGGCTTGGAATGAAGCTTCTGGAAAGGGCAAGCCATGCAATCTAGCCGCAAAACGCATGCCCAATATCGTCCATGAATATCATCAGGAAAAAATGAGCGGGACAGGGTTGGTTGGAACAGGAAGGAAACTGCTTTCACTGTTCATTTAACTGAATTAACCGGACATGATCTGAACCTAGCAATCTGGCCTGTTGAGTTTGTGGCTCAAATTCTTGCTGAGTTGGAGTTTAAATCGGAGCCTGAAGATCGAGTTAGGTCCATGACAAGTTAGAAGGCGTTTGTGGCGCGATAAAGGAAGGGGCTCAGCACATAGGCCGAAAGGCCAGGGATGCCGGTCGTATTAAGCCTAGTGGCCAAAAGTTACTGGGCATGGGCCAGGTGATCGGCTAGCTTGTGGCCAAGTTGCCTGCCCTGATCGGCACCTAGCCTACTAATTTCGCTACTGGTCATCCAGCGGTCGCTTGGTAGTCGTATGGACGCGAACTCGGGTTTAAAAGTCTGATTTTGACCTCTTCCTTTTTGAGAACACGAACACGGTGGAAGTGTTTTTTGAGCTTCTTGCGAAACTTGGTGTGATAATTACTGGGCTTGTGAGTATTCGTATATTGGAATATTAGAGACACAAGAGCTTGAGTGATTGATTGTGACTCTATAGGAAAAGTTGTCCAAAAAGTTATAAACTTGCTAGAAGGTGACCGATTAAATCTTAAATTTTTAAATTTAACTAATCTTAAGCCTTTTGACGATTTGTTGATTTAATTATTCAAATCAATTTTGGCTTGAAATTGCTAATATCAATAGTCATATATGACATGACCAGTACTAACAAAGATGATTTTTACAATTTTTTTTTTATTTTTTGAAAATTTTCTTTTCTTTTCATTCAATTTTTTTTATTCCTTCCATTGGTTGCCGGCCATAGGCAAGGTTACCCTCACCAAATTTGGAGAGGGCCACCCTCACTAGCCAACCCTTACCTAAATGTGGTGAGGACTATGGCTAGCGAGGGTGTCCCAAACCTTGTTGGCCCTAACTTGTGGCCAACAACCTCTCCGTTGGCTGGCCATCACCGATACTCAGCAACTGATAGAGGGAAATAGGAAAAAGAAGAAAAAAAATTGCAAAGATCGTTTGCATCAATTTTCTCAAACAAAAATTAATCAAAATGACTAAATTGTCAAATTGTCAAAAAAATTTAGGATTAAACCGATCAAATTGAAATGTTTAGAATTGAATTAATTGTTATACAATAAGTTTATGATTTTTTGGACAATTGTTCCGAACTTTGTAATTCTTGGATTGATAGTGAGTTTTTTTTTTTTTTTTACAACCGGCTCTCCGATGGGTTGCAAGTATCAATATTCGGACCAATCAACTAAATTTCTCATGCTCTTGATCATTTCTTGTTGATTCTTATGATAATTTTTTTTTTTGTCTTGTGTTAAATTTGAATCGCAAGATCTGCTAGCTTTGGCATTATTTTGTGAATGGGCAAAAAGCACTTGCCAACCTTGTATTTCTTTTCTGGTTCTAAAGTAAGGTCATTGTCGTCCAAGCACACACAGAAGAAGTTTCAAAAGCATCTGAAGAGCAGGGCCAAAGAAAGGTAAACCGGGCATCCAGGGACCAAAACTCTGCAAACGAGAGGTTCATGTATTAAAAATAAGGACAGCATGGTAAGAAACGATATCCTGGAAAGGTCATCGCGCATACATTAATGCAGAAGATGCCGGATCAGTCGATGACTAATTATGTGCAAACTGTTCCTGGATGTCTTTATCATGATACGTATGTTTGACTTGCTCCTATTTGATATTCATCTGCAGTCTTTTTTATGATGGCAGCTGTTGGGAAAATACAACTTCGAATTGAGTAGAACAATGGAGTTGAATCTTTAGAGTAATCAAATCGGACTTTAATGGATGATATTACTTTCTTTAAGGATTTATTTGCCCCACAAAGTTGCTAATGATTACCAGCAAATTTCCTCCAATATACAACAAAGTCTCAAATGAGAATACTATATAGCAATTATAATATTTCTCAAAGGTCTCTCATGGGAAACAATTGAAAATAATGGCTGTATAATATTACGAAAATGGAAGAAAATTATTATTTGATCTCAAAACAAACGTACTTATATCTCTTTCGAATAGAGGCAACTCTTCAAAAGATTGCAAAAAAACAAAAGCAACCTTTTGGCAAAGGTTGCAAAATAAACAAGTACATCTCAAAAGTTACGTTAAAAAGACATAAAAAAAAAAAAAAATGATTGTCGGTTAGTGCTAAACCTTGTCCACATGTGCACTCACATCTTTTCGATGTGGGACAAGGCACCTCTTCATTTGTTTTAGAAATAAATTACCAACAATCCCCCACTTTTGTTTATAAAACAAAAAATAAGAAATAAAACGTTAGAAATATACAACAAAAATTTCCGTAAGATTAATATACAAAATAAAGGTCTCTTTCGAATTAAATCTTTACTTAGTGCAAGTATCTCAAAGCTCTATTAAAATGACAAGTAGCTCGGCTTTAAACTTGTATTTTTATATGATAGAACCGGATATACCACACATATATTAACCTCTTATTTCAGCAATAAGTTCTATATTACTTTGTACTATTATGGTCTTATGCTTGATCCTATTTCATGAGCTCTCTAGAAAATAACCCTAACTTTCGTAAGAAGCGGCATCAACTTCTAAGCTCCTATATAGATGAAATATCTACTATATGTTTATATTACTATCAACACATTATAATTTTGTACTATACTTTATTAAGAATTCAATCCAATCTACAAAACGTAACAGAAGATACTGATTTCTCATATCAGGGCTACGTCAGTATCAAACAATCACATTCAGTAACTTGTTTTTACCCATTAAATCTTGTAGCTAGTGATATTCTAGAAAAAATGTTGGGTTACCATTACTAGTGATTTTAATTAAAGGGTTTCAGCCCCGATTCTTCTGAGGTCATTATTATCATGTCTCTTGGTAAAACCTTTGTCAAGGGATCGACTAAATTATTACTTGACCTCATGTAGACAATTATTATGGTACAATCTTTAATCAATTGTTTTACATATTTATGTCTTAGACTAATATGTTTAAATTTACCATTATAGGTGCTACTATAGGCTCTTACCAAAATAGCCTAACTATCACAATGGATAGAAATAATAGGTATATGACTAGGCCATAATTTGATATCCAATAACAAATTCCTAATCTATTAACCCTTTCCCACTTGCTACTAAACAATGATTCAAATTTCATAGTTGAGTGAATTATGCACATTTTTTTCTTGCCCGCCCAAGAAACAACACTTTCATGTAATGTGAAAATTAATCCATTAATGGATTCTTTATCTCTCACACTTGTAATCCAACTAGCATCGGTATATCTTTCTAATATAGCAGGATTATTATAGAACAATAAGATAACCTTCCAATGTTCTATATTGGATTACTAGTATTTACTCAACTTGCATATACAAAAAGTAATATCAGGTCTAGCATAATATATCGCATACATTAAAGATCCAAAGCACTTATATTAAAAACTCTCCACCAGGAATCAAATGGAGTATTTATATATTTGAAAACAAGATGTTTAAATTTATACAATATCTTATCCATGTAATCACTTTGGCTCAAAGAATAACTCTCACTATTTTTAATTTTAATACTTAACATAGTAACTACTTCACCCAAATCTTTCATTTTGAAAATGAAAGATACTTCTTAATCTCAATGATTCCAATCATATTAGTTCCAAAGTCCTCTTCAGACATAACCCCACTTCAAGAATATTCCAAGAGGCAATTAATCGAAATTATGCATAATCAAATTTTCATCATCGATGAAATACATACATCAAAATAGAAAACCAATGCAATTCTACTCTCTTGGCTCATTTATGCTATTCCATAGAATCAAATCTATGAGGAGCAAGGACAACAAATAAAACACATTAGAACCAAACAAGGGACACCTGAAAACCCATTCAGTATCTCTATATTGCCTCCATAAATAGAGCACTACATATTAGCCCATGCATGTAATGACATTCTCTAACAATCCAATAAATGAGAGCAAATCAAGTATGGAGGTATCAAAAGCACATAAACTAGGATTGAAAGGGAAAAAACAATTCTTGGAAGGGAATCAACAACATCGTATAAGCTGAAACCTTCCGAAATATACAATAAGATCCATACCTTGCGCTTGATCTTGTGGATTGGAGTCTCAGCTTCCTCAACGTCGGGCACGAAGGTCGTGGACTGCTTGGGCAATATCAGGGCTATGCTACATAATGTTGACAAGAATCTTGCACTGGCCAGCATCAAGACCAACGGCATCGGACACAAACCCAAGAGACCTGGGCCCCTAACAGTGGTATACACAGCATAGCCCTTCTCAAGCAAAAGCTTGATCATCAAAGAAGCCATGAAACCAGTTCCTCCAATAACACCTTTTTGTTCCCTTCAATCCTTTTTTTTTTTCATCTAACCTCGTTTCTTCATGATAAATTTTTTGAAAGCTCTCATGTCATCCTTCTCATGACCCACTATCAATATGCTTTGGTCAAATGCAACTGGAGCAATGGCGGACGAGGAAGACTACTGAAGAGGATCCCTGTAGGAAGAGTCATCGTCCTCTTTGCGCCTCTTCACAACAAAGAAGGCACCGCAACATTTCAAGAAGCACATATAGCATAGTTTTCTTCTTCTGCACTCGCAAATAAATTACTTAAAGCTGCCCAAAAGTTGGGCACTGACTAAGAGTGAAAACGACCTATTAACCTTCACCATGTTACGAACAGAAGCATTAGCACAAAGGTGGGTTGCTGCTAAGCTTTCGGCAACCGTAAGATACGTGATTGACGAGGGTAGTAGACACGATTACCATTGGCTAAAGCTGGATCCATCCACTCATTGATTCTCATCATGGCTATTGAGACCCTCAAATTTTCGCTACCCGTGGCAAGTGGAGTTTTACGCTTCTCGAATTCCAATTTACGCTACCCTCAAAGAAGGACATTATCAATCATTAACTGAAATCCTCCATCCACTTATTGATAGATTGGCAATTGGATTGATGGCTAAAACTTCTGTTACCGTCCTCGTTCGCTTCAGGCTCTCGGCCATGAAGCAAAGTAGAATAGAGCACGTAGCCCGACGACTTGGGCCTCTGCAGGACGACAATCCTATAGTTGCCCCCTTCAGCCCGAAAACCGAGGCGGAAATGGAAGCGTCGTCGACCGGAGTCGCCACCCTCTCTCTAAGTCTTAGTCGAAGTTTCAGTCTCTCTCTGTTTTCTACGTAAGAACAACCCGTCGCCATAGCTTCAAGAAACGAACCGACGCCGCTTCCACCGCCCTGTGAAACCGACAAACCACCACCCGAATCGGCACCCGCACCGGTCAAACCGTCGTCTGCAAAGCCTGCGTCCGCGTCCTTCCCCGTAACGACGCAAATGACCAAATCCGTACAATCGCCTCTCGCCTCATCCCCCATCATGCCGCTACTGGGACCGCCCACGTGTACCTCGCCCAACGTCATACGCGGAGGCCTCGCTGCGTCACCGATACCGCACCGCCCCCGCCCCCGTGCCGTGCGGCCGGAGACCGGACGTTCCAGATCGCGGGTCGCCAGCGATCTAGAACGCGAGCTTAAGCGTCTCGACCGACCGGCGTAAACGGAGAGCGAAGGGGGGGAAAACCGGCGATCAATAGCGGCACGGCTATGTTCGTCGCTAACACCAAAATGCGCCCGGAATCTTCAATGGCCATCAAACGAGAGGGAGAAGAAAGTCGTGCGTGCGCATCTGCAAACCCTAGACCGAGGGTAAATTTTTTTTTTTTTCCGTCCTTGCCTTCCTCCTTGCTTCCCTTTTTTCTTCTCTCTTACTTTGTGTCCGACTCTCCTTCTAGCGAATTTTCTCTCTCTGCCCTTCTTCCACACACAAACCCACCATCTCAGCCAACTAGACCAAGACAAGCTCAAAGTAAACCAAATTACCGTGCAGTGCTCACACCAGCAATAGATTGTCCGCCATGCATGCTCGGGAGCGGCCGAGACACACAACCAGGCAACATACGCCAAGACCTTAAGCCTCACCAGTAACTTCTGTTTCCGACGATAAACTCTGATTCCATTGTTGCACAAATAAATCCTTAAAATTGTTGAGAAAATACGGATTCAATTAGGTAGAACAATGGAGTTGAATTTTTAGAGTAACCAAATCGGACTTTGAGGCGTGATATCATTTTCTTTAAGGATTTATTTGCCCTACAAAGTTGTTAATAGTCACCAGCAAATTTTCTCGAGGATACAATAAAGTCTCAAATTAGATAGCAATTTTATTATTTCTCCAGGATCTCTCATGGGAAATAATTGAAAACAATGGCTGTATAAAGAAGACGAAAATGGAAGAAAATTATTGTTTGATCTCAAAACAAATGTACTTATATCTCTTTCGAATAGAGGCAACTCTTCAAAAGATTGCAAAAGAACAAAAGCAACCTTTCAGGAAATGTTGCATAATGAACAAGTATGTCTCAAAAGTTACGTTAAAAATACATAAACATGATCGTTGGTTAGTGCCAATCTTGTCCACGTGCACACTCACATCTTTTTGATGTGGGACAAGACACCTCTTTATTTGTTTTATAAACAAATTACCAATAGCGGCTTTATCATATGCTTGTTACCGCTCATCTTTAATGTTAGACCCACGAAGTTCGGCCCCGAGGAAAAGATTCGTCCACGACAACAATCCAGGCACCAATCGGCTCGAGTTGATTGAGATGATAAAGGAGTTATTTCCTAAGGAAGGTCGATTGGCTGCATCATGATTGAGCTACAATGATATGGATGTGCCTGTTTATTACAGGTTTTGATAAATGACATCCGACTTTGTAGCATTTCCTTTTCTTTTCGCGATCGAGATGATCTTTATGCCGGACGTAGTGTCGTCTCCAGACGTCTCCATGTTCTTCGTGCTACATTTTTTTGGATATGAAAATGATCTGCCGTAATTGAACAGGGTCTCGTCCAAATGGTTTCTTGCTACCGACGAATTTGTGCAGGAGAAACTAGGAGATGAATGTCATAAATTCATCATCTAATAGCTCCTTTTCTTCTTCTTTATTTAATTTTCGGTAATCATCTGTTGAAAATATATCTCAAATTTAAATCCATAAAAAAAAAAAACCTAATCGGAATTGGCTTTTGGTTGAGATTTTTTATTTTGCATCCCAAGTTTCTTCTATATAGATTATGTGGGAGCACAAAGGTCTAATAAGGAAAAAGTATTCCAGAAGGATTTTCAAGAGGGTTGAAGAATAAAGACATTCCTTTTTCAAAGATTTTCTAATTTTACGTTTCCTAGTTTACAATTTGGTTTCCTTTGTGAGTCAAAAGTTTCCTATTAAAGTTGGTTTCCTAAATGTTTTCTAATTCCAAGTTTCCTAGTTTAAAATTCCTAATTTAATGTTTCTTAGTTTAATATTTCCCATGTTTTCTAGTTTAGTGGCCTAGTCCCTCAATAAATAATAGGTGTTTTCTCAATTCTAAGAATGGGCTTCTTCTTGGATTGCATTCAAGAGATGAACATGAGTTTGCAAGTAAGAATAACTCAAGTCGAGTGTGGTTTTAATTTCTATTATACCAGTTGATCTATAGCAAAATCTTGTATTGCTTTCTGCTGTTTCCATGTTGTAGGTCACTCCAATTGAACCACATAAATCCATTGTTCTTCGTTCTATCTATTCTTTTATTTTTTGATCAACATTATCTAATCCCAAGTCTTAGAAATGAGCAACTCTTGCTTCATCAGTATCCACAATCAGCAAATTGATATTGCAACTTCTTCTCCAGTATTCCCTAGCCCTCTCAAGCTGGGCTTCTTTCCTTGCAACAAAGGGGTGTCACCAGGCTTATCTATCTGGGCATGTGATGTGGACATCGAGCCATATCGAGGAGGAGGTGCTAAGGATCCATTGTCTATTCCTACTGGTTTGATCACTCGAGCGCGGCCAAGCAATTTTGGCAAGCTATTGGCATCATGGTTCGTGGTCTTTGGCATTGAGATGACCTTGGATCAAATCTTGAAGAATCTTGAAAATCTTGGCGTAATTTAATTATCTAATCACCAAATATTTGACCAAGTCAAAATATAACTTCTTGTTTAGGAATATTCTAGAATATGACGCATTAGATTTCTAGGATTGGTTTTAGGGTTTGTGTGGCGGCTAAAAAGCCTATTTAAAGGATTTGCCAAATTATTTTGGGGACAGATTGTGGCACCCTCGCCACAGCCCCCAATCCGTTAGGGTCGTCACAATTAGCATACCTTACACTTTTCCTAACATGTCACTCTTATACCATTTAATTATAGTGGGTCCATATATCCTAGGAGTTTATAAAAAAAAAAAAAAAAAAAAAAAATTATCGGTCCCAACGCAAATTATATAACAGAAGCATATTCGACATCTCCCTAACCCATACTCAAGCCAAATAATACAATGCAATGCACACCAACTACACCTTATATATATATACGTTAGAGCCGAAACACTTTTATTTACATAACTATGATGGACATCAAGAGTTGGTACAACAAAAGGCCAAGTACCCGACCCCTACATCAATCATGTACATCGATCCGTCATCTAGTGTCAGCTATCCAAAAAGTGTCATCCTCTACTAGTCACATGCACAATCACACCGAGCCCGATGCATCGGCGGGTGGCGGCATCAGCATCCCCATCATGATCCTTGTCGCGACGAACATGCACGGACAGGCGTCGCGACAGGAACTCCTAGACTACGGAGCCATTAGGTAGACCCACGTCATACATAACTAAAACTCAAACACGGATGAACACCCGTCCATGAACACCAACACAAGGGTGCTCTAAGCACTCAACCTCAACATCAGACGGTAAGTCATAGAAAATACCACGTGTGACAGGTAATAGAGGTATCTTTTAATCTGAAATGTTAGTCCCCAAAAGGGATGAGTACAACCAATCAATAGTAAAAGATTCATCAAGCTATATCAAGCATTACTATTAATATCCAGATTCAAGTATGGTAGACAAAACAAAACATTTAACAATAGGTATGTATCAAAATCATGAAATCCTTCAATATAATAACAATGTAGTCCTAATGTGTAGTGCAACATTTCCAAGATAGACAAATCTCAATCATAGGGTCAAACTGAAACATCACATTCCATTCCATGCCATACACTCAAACATATATCCAGACCCACACACACCTATAATGGAATCTTTCATATTATTTTTTTTCAAAAGGTTTCATCCCTAGAGGACCAATGTTTGCATCCCTCTAGGCATCACAAAAGCCTCCGGCATTTAGCCATTTAAGGCCACTGGGCATCTAGAGCAAATCACGCCTCAAAGCATCTCGTATCCTAGCTGGCATCACGGGGAACCTCGAGGGCCTCCCATGAAAATGGTTACCCTGGCCATTCAGAATTATGTACCTACTAGCATACCACCGGGCATCCCGAAGCTCCCGGGGAATAACCTTCGACACTCAACCATTTAAGGCCACCGGGCATCCACAAGGTATCGACTCACTCAATCCTCTGGGCATCCCGACTCCCAAGGTATTGTTGACCCGAGGGTTCAACGGTAACAACTTAGCATTTTAATTCACAAAACATTTTCAAATGCTAAAACAAGATGTCTCATGGACCCTCTATCACATCTCAATATTGCACAAATGTCCACAGCCAATACCATCATATCACATAGCCATTTGAAACACCTTCACTTTCGGACACTTTGGTGAAAATTCAAGAACAGAATAGTCCAATTTTACAATGCACAGTTCTGGTAGAAATTTTGAAATAAATACTAAATGGACTCAGAAAATTACGAAATTTTTACGCATTATCAATGAGACCCAAAGGAAAAAATTTCATCAAGAAAACCAAGTCAAATTCCATACATATAAAGATTAAAAACTTCGGTATTTCTTGCTACAGTTTCTGTAAAATTTCCAGATTTAGCATTTCCGTATGAAAATCATTTCGTCGACCAAATCTTGTCCATTTGCCCTAAATTTTTTATATGTTGTACCTAAAGTGTACTCTACAACTTTTATTAAGAAATCAAAGTCAAATTGTGGCTGGAAAATTACAGAAAAATCAAAAAGTCACCGAGGGTCACACTGTTCTTCACAAAACAGTCCATTTACCGAATGAGAGTTTCTCCTGCTCCTTAAATTTCAACCTCCAACATCCACAATCAAATAGATACAAGTGTATTACACTATAACACAGCCTTATCACTTCCAAAAATCCTCCATAGTCAGATTTTTAAATTCTTGTTCCATCTCAGATTCGAAATTCATAATGCATGCCCTGTTTTTCCTAGTTTTCTTGATCTAGCTTCATCTTACATGTCCAAAATCCAACATGCAGCTCTAAAATTTCACCTTTCTCACATCCACCAACTCTTAGCTAGATAAAACGGCAAGCAAGACATAGATTGAAGAACTTCTACTTGCCTTAAGCCCTATGCGACCACAGCAAAATGGAGGACTCAGGGTCTCGAACGCGGCTCGGCGACGGCAGACTAGGTGGCATTGACGGCAGCAGCTAGGACACGGCAAGCTGGTCTCCTTCTTCCCCTCCTCTCTCGCTTGCTCGCCCACTTGAACTCTCTCGGCGATTCCCTTGAGCAATCCGCCTCCCCCTCTCTCTCTTAATCTTTCCTTCACCCGCATGATTAGCTAGTAATCATTAGCTTTGCATGCAAGAGACACTTACTTGATCTTTCTTGCCACTTGTCAATCTCCATGCAAAGGTTGATGGGCCTCAATCGGCTGGGCTTGGGCCAGCCTTGGTTGACCGAATGGGGGGAAAGGGTGGGCTGCTTTAGGCTGGTTTGGCCTTAAGTGTCCAGCCCACACTTGCTCTTATTTTTCCACTTTAATCCCCACTTAATTTCATAATCTCAATTTCTCACATGGACATATAATATTGCAACATTAATCGATGGAAATCCAACTTATAGAGTATGGCCAAGAATAGAAAATTCTTTATTAATTCATCCTTTATTACAATCCTTGATCACACATGGACATAGGATAGATTTCCAACAAAACAATTGTCCATTAAATGCTTGGCCTTGTTTGATTGTAATCCATTAGTCTAATGACTATAATATAGTCCGATGGTGCTTCCATCATCTATTCAGGGGTCGTAATGAATCTAGAGATCACTATGAAATTTTTAGGATGCCACATAGATATATTTTTATTTGAGGAAAAGAATTGAGAGGTTCTCTTTTACTGTTCTTTTGAGGACTTGACCTTATCAAGATTCTCTTGTGCCAGTCGATTCGACTTATTGAATGAGATAGTGAATTCTTTTGCTGGTGGCGTCTATAACGTTGGTTGGTTGACACGCGTTTGTCAACAGGTCACGTTCATACTGAGGTTGCCAATCACAGGTTTGATTGAAGGTCGAGGTTCGCAATTCGCACCATCCAAACCTTCGTAGAACGATCTTTCCGCAACGATTCACATCAGCATGGCAGGCTCAAAGAAGTCCAAAGAAGCAAGGAAACAATTTAGCTCTTTGACAGGCAAAATGGAGAAAGAAAAAACCAAAAAAGAAGTGAACTATTCTATCTCCACTGTTCCGATCTGATTCTGACCTTGGATCCTCGTGGCAGCTGGTGTTAGGGATGAGACACAAACATATGTTTCGCTGTTCTTGGATCTTAACCCTTTGACAAAAAAAGACAAAACCCACATGGATTATCTTACAGTGGAACGCTCCGTGTTACCTTTTCCAACATTAGGCAATTGGCATTTTGTAATCCAAAGGTTTTACCATTGCTCTTAGGCCCTCTTCTTATTGAAGCTGTTTACTTGTTCTCTGGACAAAGGTCCCACCATATTCGGATCCTACTGAATCTAAGGATTTGAACATTGTTTTTGAGATTTTCTATGTTTTTTTTTTGCTCTCATGGGAAAAAACAGAGATCAGCAGTTAGACAGCTGACAGCTTGTAGACAATATCTCAGGATTTAATCCTGTTTTTTTTTTTTTTTGGGTGAAACCAAGTATGCGATATAAGGACCAACTTTCTTGATACCATTTACATCACTTTCATCATTCACACCAAAAAACAGGGCACTCATCACAACCATATAGTACAACTTAAAGCCTATCATCATTTTGGATGCAGTGAGCGGTCACAATATAAAGTAGAGAATCTGCATCCCAATCGTTCATCCCATCCACAATTCACTGGAAGAAGAAGAAGAGGAACGACTTGGTATCATTCAAGAAGTCAGTGCAGCGACATAAAATGATGAGGGAGCCACTCCTTGATCGCAATTCGGGTGCTCAACAGCCATCTTTTCCGTTGTTCCTCACCAAATATTTGTACTCGGGCCACTTCTTGGCCAGATGGGGTGCCAGGTTACACTTTTCGTTTTGCTTCTACTTTGGCAATGGTTCGGATTCACCCATCATAAAGAACACTTGCTAATAATGTGAAAGAAAACATGTTCTTCATGGAGCACAGTTCAGCATAGTACTCTTCATACAATTTAATTTTGAGATGTTTTTAAATTTGGCTGTGTTTTTAAATTTGGGAAGCTGTTCCTTTTTATTCTTCCATTTTTTTTCTCATTGCTTAGAAAGGCCGATTTGCTATTATCACTTCAACATCATAGTTTTTGAATTGAGAAGAGAGTTTCAACTGCATAATTCAATTATCTCAGCCAAAAAGTAATTTCTTTCCCTTCCATGGCCAACAATTGGAAATGAGTCACAAACTGATGTTTACTAGTTCTATCCAGCAAAAAAAGGCAGTTGTTCTAGTAGCTGCTGTACGGGATGGACTTACTAGCCTCAATTTATCAGGTAAAAAAGAAAATGGAAAGAATAAATAGCAAAAGGAAAAGCTTGTGCCTTTCAGCAGTATGCCAGATGCATATAGCAGGATCATGTAAAAGAGTAAGCAATCAAACAGCCCTTGTCTTCTTTTGTTTAGGCATGCGTACATATCCTTTACACAGTTCTTGGTGAAATAAAATCTTGACCCAACCTATTCAGTAGTTCCGGAAATTTTGGTATGTGCAATTCTTTAGAAAAATCAAACCTTGGTAAGGCCACGGTTCATTTAGATCTGACTTGAATGAAACGGAAAGGAGGCAACTGGATGTGTCACCTGTCCATATGATATAATGTCTTCTTGTCTTGCAGGATGTGGGAATTTTCGGTAGGTTTGTACATGATCAGTATTTGGCCAGACTCTTTGCTATTGGCCGCTGTCTATGGAGTGGTAGAATCTGGCTCCATATTCTTGCTTGGTCCAACCATTGGAGAGTGGGTAGATAAGTTGAGTTATGTCAAGGTCCGATAAACTTCAATTCTCAAAGTTCTCAATTCACGACCAGAACAAAAGAAATTGGATGGCATTTTAGGTCCAAATGCCACAACCAAAGATTTGGAACTAAACAAGCATTTTTCAGAGATAAAATAATTGCTCAGAATACTAGGATGAGTTCGAATTGTTTTTGTAAAATCCCATACTTGTTGCAGGTTTTACAGCTCTGGCTTATGACACAAAACTCCTCATTTGTGGTGGCTGGAGCCACAGTCTTTGGTATGCTGGCCTATTCAGATCTGAAATCAACAAATCCTGGGTTGTTCATTGTGCTCATTGTCGTGGCCAATCTTTCGGGAGCTATGGGCATGCTTTCTACTTTGGCTGGAACAATTTTGATTGAAAGAGAATGGTAATGCAGAGTTTAGAACTATAGTTAGAGTCTCTTCCACGTAGAATGCCTTAGACTTTTGGTGAATTGAGTGAACAGTTTTCCAGTATTGTTTTGCTACAAACTTTTGTTTTAATTTGTTTTGCCTAATAATTATTCCTCTGAATGCAGGGTGGTGGTGATGTCAGAAGGCCAACCTCCAGGACTTCTGACCCATATGAACTCGGTCATCAGAAGGATCGATCTGATCTGCAAATTATTTGCTCCAGTTGTTTCCGGCTTCATAATCAGCTTTATTTCACTAAAAGTATCAGCTATGACTTTAGCCATATTGAACACAACATGTGTTTGGCTGGAGTACTGGTTTTTCATGTCCGTATATAAGGGTATTCCGGCTCTTGTTGAGAGAAACCTGAGAAGAACCTTGAGGCCTTCTCCGGTTGATCTGTTAGAGAGCTCACTAATTCAAAATGGTGATCCAGAATCAGCAGAGAGCAGCCAAAAGCAGAATTTCTGGGAGAAAATTTCAAAGATCCCCTTCGTTGGCGGTTGGAAAGTGTACCTAGAGCAAGAAGTTGTGATTCCTGGAGTATCCCTGGCTTTGTTGTATTTTACAGTCCTCAGGTGATGTGCTAGAAATTCACTCTGCAATTATATATCTAGGACTAGTGATGGAACTTACAGTTCCCCTTCCCGTAGAAAGACCGATCTGCCCACCAATGTTCATTTTTCTTTGGCTGAGTTAAAAGTAGAGCAGATAACTTCACCCCACTTATACTATTTTGTCTAGAAAACTCTTCTTTTGTGGAAAATGTGTATGATAAATTTGTGCTCGCATCAAATTTGAGGCTATCTCAATGTTATTGCCATTTTCTGGTGCTATCTATGAGAAGGCATTTCTCACTGCTTCACAATCATCAAGGCAGTGTGAAAGTTATCTCAGGTCTTTGTTGCTCTAATTCGATTGCTTTTTCAAGTAGAAGAATTTAATTGTTTTGGTTTCAAATTCTACAGCTTCGGAAGTTTGATGACCGCTACATTGGAGTGGGAAGGTGTACCGGCATTTGTCATCGGAATAGCACGCGGCATAAGTGCGACAATTGGCATTGCAGCCACCGTGGTTTATCCAGTCTTACAATCCCGCATTTCTACACTAAGAACAGGGCTCTGGTCTTGTTGGTCCCAAGTACGGTGATGGGTTCTTACTTTCTAGGGATTTTTAGTCGTAGATTTTTTAACGCATGACATGGATATATTCTTAAAATCTATTGCAGTGGATCTTCCTGCTTGTATGTGTCGGCTCAATATGGGTTCAAAATGGCTTAGCAGCTGCCTACATGCTGATGGGAGGAGTAGCGGCATCTCGACTGGGACTGTGGATGTTCGATTTAGCTGTTATTCAACAAATGCAGGTTATTTACTTTGATTTCAGAAGTTCTAGTCTCCAAAGTGACAGTATAAGTGGCTGATTTTATGGAAAGTCTCACCAGCATAATTCCTGATCTATTCTTTCCTAACCATACACAGTTGGAGCACTTGTTCATTGCCTGGGCTGGAGACTTTTGTTGTCTTTCCTCAATTCTCTCGTTGGCTTTTTGGCAGGACGAGGTGCCAGAATCCGACCGATGCATTGTTGGAGGCGTTCAGAACTCACTCCAGTCCTTTCTGGATTTGATGGCTTATGTTATGGGAATATTTATCTCGAATCCACAGGTGATTGATTCTGAGTGCTGCTTCAATTAAATGGATGATGCACCGTTTGTGAACTCTGTTTTTTCTTTTTCCCCCTCTAAAGTCTCGGCATCTTTTCCTTCAGAATCTAACTTCTCAAATTGTGGTTATTGCATCAGGACTTCTGGAAGCTGATGCTGTTATCTTTTCTAGCGGTTACGCTGTCGGCGATTCTGTATACTTTGCATGTTTATCGCGTGCGCAAGCATCTCATTCATTTTGAAAAGATCACTCAGTTGGGCAGTTGGTTGATGAGACGACCTTCAGAAAGTTGTCGGAGTTAAAGCACGCGAGCAAATTTTTATATATTCTGTGCTGTTTTAGGATAATCTGCAAGAACCTATAGAGCTAGATCCCAGGTAAGAATCCTCTGCAGTTAGATAAATATGGCAACTTCAACTATCAAGATTTTAATAAGATTGAGAGATGAAAACTGCAACTCTATTTTAGGATGTGTTTCAAACACGAAAATGCTGCTTCTGCATTTGCCAAATCCTTGTGCTCATTTAGGGCATGAATGATAACCATTCTGATCATAAATTGATTTATGGAACATAACCTATTTCTATTTGTGGATGAGTTTCTAAGGAAAAATACATGTTTGATAATGATGGCCAAAAATTGATTTATAGAATAAAAATAGATTGTTCTATTTCTATTTCTAGATAAGTTTCTAAGAAAAAAAACATGTTTAATAACGACACAAAATTTTCCTCTCCTGAGCACTGGCAAATGGTGGATGGCAGAAGATGGGTGGCAAGCACACAGTGAGCAGTGACCGGTGGCGAACGGCAAGAGATGGCGGGTGGGCGACCAACTAGTAGCTATGACAAGCGATGAGAAGAATTTTTATTTATCATTTCTATTCCAAAAATAGATAATGAGAACATTTTTACTTCTTATTTATATTTCAAACCAATTTCTAGACAAAAAATTCGTTCTAGATTTAGAAAGATGACGTTGGGATATCAAATGAATTTCTGTTATAGACTTTTTTTCTGAAATAGAAAAATAGTTTTGAAACAAAAATAAAATGATTATCATGAGCATTATTAACTTCTTGTGTTATTTCCTTATGCAAAGAGACGGTTTTCGCATGTTTAAGACAACGAACAACAGAACGTGCAATTTATCTGTCTCTGTTAATGAATGCTCATGGACAGATTACACGTGTCCTGCTTCTTGTCTGGGGATGATTTGGTTTATGAATGGTCTAATAGAATCTCTTCATCGTAGCCAGAGAATTGGAGAGAGACCAACCAACTTTCTAAATCTTCTTCATCGTGCATATTTACCGATTGAAACACCCAAAAACTAAAATACAGAGGCAAGCCGAAACACACTCCTTTCACGAAAAATTTACAAAGATATAATTAAACCCCGTGCATACAAAGAATGAAGGCATAACGGCAGTACAAACAATGGACATGTGAGTGGAACGAACTCAAAACTAAATGTAGGACTGGGTCGAGAGTTTGTATGCGGAAATAAGTGCAGACAAAGCCAACGTGAGGAAGCCAAAGAAGGCCATGCTTATCGAAGCCGCTAAGCAGTCGGTGAACAGATTATCCACATTGTTTCTCTTCCTGTTGGTCATGGGCACGGCCGAAGATGCTGCCGATATCAGGAGGTATGCCACAACCTGATGTAACCCAAGATAATTAAATTGCAGCCAATACATCGAAACAGCATTATAACATAGATTTATTTCATTTGCAAAATGATATATAGACAGTCTCCATAGAGAGGTAAACATGTGGGCACGTGAAATTGCGAGACCATTGTCTAGGCTAAAATGCAACAATCGAATTATATGAGGAGATGCAGGGCTCACCTCTCTCTCAACTTGGGTTGAGTTCTCTCTATCCCTCTTGGTGATAGCTGTTTCTACCCAACAAATCCCCCAATACACAAACCCTAAATCTGTAAATCATGGCAGATTCCAAGTATTTCCCACCCGATTAGCCCCCCACATTCCGGATTTTCCAGCTCCATGGTGTCCTATTGCTGAAGAAAGTGCAGTTCTCGCTGGGGTTTTCTTCGTTTCTTCTCCAGACCCAAGTACCTCAGTCGAATCTCAGGTTTCTGTAGCTAAGGATTCTCCTCCCGATCATTACCTCTCCATTCCCGATTCTCCTTCCATCTCGGCATCCCCTGTAGCTTCACTGGTTCTCTTATCCACTCCAAGTCCAAGCGAATCCCCATTCCTTGTAGCGACACAAACCCTTGTTCCGCCCTCCACCACTAGAGCTCCCTTCATTCCATATTCAAATATCTACAGCACCCTGGCAAACACAGAACTATGAGTAGAAAATGGATGAGAGGGACAACAATCAAGTTCGATTGGCAGCACTTTGTAGACGCATGGGAGATCTGTGGTCTGAAGAGGACATCACGGATCTAGGGGATGATATACCAGAAAAAGAAAAAAAAAAAAGGAAAGTGAATTAACTTTTTATGGTAAGCTGTTTTCAAAGCCCAATGTTAATTTTCAGGCTTTCACTAATACTATGAAAAGAGTATGGAAAGCAAATTCTGTTAAATGCAAGCTAATCGAACCAGGCTTTTTCTCATTCATATTCCAATCAAGTGAAGAGAAACAAAGGATTTTAGAATCGGGGCCATGGTCCTTTGCAAGCAATCTCTTAGTACTTAGAGAAGGTGACCTAAACATACCTGTGCACTGTTATGAATTCATGCACTATGCGTTTTGGGTACATTTTATCGGCCTTCCACGTGCCCAAATCACTGAAGATGCTATTCGCCTTTTAGCATCCAAATTGGGGAAAGTTGAGGAGATAAAAATAGAGGCACGAAGCAACAACTCCTGGAAATACAGAAAGGCCTGAGTGCTACTCAACCTATCTAGCCTGCTCAAAATAGAATCTGTGATTACCTGTGGAGACAAAAAATGGTGGATTGACTATAAGTATGAAAGGCTTCATCATTTCTGCTATTCTCGCAATCGTATCGGGCATTATGCCAACTTTTGTACTGAAATACCTTATGAAGAAACTGGACTCGCTCAAGATCAACCAGGTTAGTTTGGCTTGTGGCTAAAGGTGGAAGTTCGTGAATTCAGCCTTTATTGGAAGACTTTTTATGGTAAAATTGACCCCTCTACCTCAGATGAAGAAGTGGTGATGGAAACTCATGCAGTGGTGACTGAAACTCTACTGCGAACAGCAGAAGATGAATTAAATGCAATGGCAATTGTTCCTGTCCAGCGTAGAGAAACAGAGCAAATAAGTAAAAACAGGGGGCAAAACTCAGAACAGCAAATATTGCTACACCCTACTCTAACAGGGAATGAGATACAATCTCAGAAAACCAAGAAAGGCAAGGCAATATATAAAACTCTTGTGGCAAAAGAACAAAAGTGGGTCAGTCCCTATGAGAAGAAAACTGTACAGGAGTTTGCAGTGGATGAGAACCAACTTTTGGATGCCCCAATTCAGTCTTGGGAAGGGGTGAGTACATGGGCTGTGGTGGCTGGCCCTAATAAGCCACCAAAGGATAGATGAAGATAGTGGGTTGGAACTATCAAGGGTTGGGCAACCCCTTGACAGTCCAGCACCTTAGAGCCCTAGTGGCTCAAGAGAGGCCCAACCTGGTTTTCCTCATAAAGACAAAAAAAAAACAAAAATACTGTTATAGAGAGAGTGAGGAAAAGGACTCGGTTTAAATCTTTGTTCACTATTGAGCCAGTTGGAATAGCAGGAGGCTTGGCAATAATGTGGGATGAGGAGGTTAAGGTGGAAGTGGAGGGAAGTTCTAGGGAGCTTATCAATATTAAATGCGTTGACCTTACTAGAGGAGACCTAATGCGGATATCCTTTGTGCATGCATCTACAAATTTTCAAGAAAAACTGAGGCTTTGGCGGGATGTAAAAGACAACAACTACCACAATCCACTTCCATGGTTATGCATAGGAGATTTCAATAAAATATTATACTATTAGGAGAAGGTAGGGTGTAGAGAGGCAGACCACTACAGAATGGCAGCCTTCTGGGGGTTTATTGATGGTTGTTCTTTGATGGATATTGAAAGCAAAGACTATTCTTACACCTGGTCAAACAACAGAGAGGGCAATGCATTAGTAAAAAAGAGGTTAGATAGGGCACTTTGCAACATGGAATGGAGAGTACTATACCCAAATGCGATGGTCTTCGCCCTACCAGCGATTGGTTTGGATCACAGCCCTATTATTCTATCCCTACACCAAAGGGATAAGAAAATATAAAAAAAAATTAGATTTGAACCTATTTGGCTAGAAGATCCTGAGTGTGAGGAGGTGATTCAGTGAGTTTGGAGAGCAAATAGAACAATAGAAAGCAACCTTACAATTAAATTAAGGATGGTTGCTGCTGATTACTCAAGTGAAGTAGGAAGAAGTTTCAAAACGCCAGAAAACATATCACCCCCCTTAAATTCCGATTGCTAGAGTTAACAAATACAACGAATGTGGGGCAAAACAGAGAGGAAATCAACAACATTGTAAGGAAAATCGAAGAGCTGTGGAGGCAAGAAGAGATGTATTGATGTATGAAGTCTATAATTGATTGGTTGAAATGGGGGGATCAAAATACCAAGTACTTTCATGCAACTATAGTTCAAAGAAGACAACGAAATAAAATTTACATGCTGAGAATTGATGATCAAACCTGGTGTAGAGATCCTTAGAATCTTAGCCATCACATATGCAGCTTCTATCAATCTCTATTCACCTCAGTGGAAGCCTGGAACTATCAACCTGTATTAGAGCAATGTGCAGTGATGATTAATGAGGAGATGAATGCAGAACTGATCAAACCAATAACAAAAGAAGAAGTCACAGCTATTGTATTTCAACTAGGGTCAACAAAGGCACCGGGACCGGATGCTTTAAATGGTTTATTTTATCAAAACCATTGGCCTATCATCAGTGATGACATATTCAACATGGTGCAATCCTTTTTCAGCTAAGGTATGTTTGATTCAGAGCTTAATAGAACCCATATAACTCTCATCTCTAAAGTAACAAATCCAGAGAACATCACCTAATTCAAACCTATAAGCTTTTGTAATTTCAATTATAAGATTATTGCAAAGGTGATGGTTAATAGGCTGAAACATTGGCTGCCAAATATAGTATCTGAGGAGCAAACATCTTTTATAAGTAACCGGCAGATCCAAGATAATATCTACATTGTGCAAGAGGTGATCCATCAGCTAAGGGTGAGAAGAAGGAAGGGCAAATTCCAAGGCATTCTAAAATTAGATATGCAAAAAGCATATGATAAAGTTGAATGAGATTTTCTATGCGATTATATGCTGAGGTTGGGCTTCCATGAGAAATGGGTCAAATGGATTAAATACTATATTTCATCGGTGTCTTTCAGCATATTAATTAATGGTGAACCTTCAATTGAATTTAGACCCACTAGAGGTATCCGGCAAGGGGATCCCCTTTCCCCCTATCTATTCATAATTATGGCTAACTTCCTATCGACTCTTATGAGAAAAGCTATACAAGATGGAAGCATCAAGGGTATTCGCCTAAATCCTACACACCCAACCCTCTCACATCTCCTCTTTGCTGATGATGCAATATTTTTTATATATGGAATGATACTATAAGCCCAGAATGTTGCAAATATCCTCAACCGATACTGTTTTGTGTCAGGACAAGCCATAAACTTTAATAAATCAACACTTTTCTTTGGGAGAGATTGCCCTCATAACCTTAAAAGGAATTTAGCTGCCTAATTGAGAGTCCCTATCTTTGAAAATCTAGGGAAATATCTGTGAATTCCATCAAATTGGGGCCAAATTAAAAAAAACAAGTGTTTTCTTGGATACTTGCTAGAGTTGAAAGGAAACTTGGAGGCTGGAAAGAGAGGTTGATATCAAAGGCAGGCAAAGAGGTTTTCATTAAAATAGTTATTCAAGCTTTACCCCAATATGCCATGTCTATTTTCAAAATTCCAACTTCTATTTGTTACACTATTGAGAAGCGAATAGCCTCCTTTTGGTGGAAACAAAATGTTGCTAGAAGAGGAGTCCATTGGAAGAAATGAGAAGACCTGAAAATGAGGAAGGACTATGGTGGCTTAGGCTTTAAAGATTTGCTGGATTTCAACAAAGCTATGTTGGGAAAGCAAGCTTAGAGAACTGTTCAACATCTAAACGCCTTATGGTGTCAAGTTCTTAAAAGCATATATTACCCTAGGGGTGATATTTGGATAGCAAAGAAAGGTATCCGGCCTTCGTGGGGATGGAAAAGCTTATTGGTGGGGAGAGACACAATCAAACCAACAACTAAATGGGAGGTTGGTGATGGAAAGTCAATAAGACTAAGAGAAGATGTCTGGCTCCCCTCTGGAAAACTTATAGGCCCAGCCAATAGGGATGATCCTAGAATGGTGGCTAAATTTATTGATCATGAAGCAAAGGCTTGGGATATAAATAGAATAAATGAATTGTTTGATGAAAATGTGGTGAAAGGAATTCTTGCTCAGCCTCTTAGCCTGCATCCATGTTCAGATAAGCTTGCATGGACAGCTAACAACTCGGGTTCCTATATTGTGAAGAGCAGCTACAACCGACTACAAAGCAGAGTTGATCTATCCACCAAACGCAACCCATCTCCCTCCTATCAGGCTCCAAAAGCGCTCTGGAATGAGATATGGAAACTCCCGATTACACCAAAAATTCGGTTCCTTCTATGGCCGATATGCAGCAACTCTCTCCCAACAAAAGAAAACTTGCACAAAAGGCAAATGATACCTAATCAAACCTATCAAATCTGTGGCGAAGCACCTGAGACAACCAAGCACCTATTCCTCATATGCGGTTGGACAAAAACATTATGGTCAGGCCCAAGTTTCCAAGCTGACATATCCCCAGCAAGAATTACTCGCATTGACAAATGGGTATTCGAAAACCTTACCTCAAGAGTCGATGCATACAAGAAGACCCTCTTTGCCAGTCTATTATGGCAGATCTAGAAGGCCTGCAACTCAGTGGTCTTCCAAGGAAGGACACCTGATCAACTCAACACCCAAGATGAAGCCTAAACAACTGCCAAGCTATACACAAAATGGGAAGCTAAGGGGGAAAGTCGAAAAGGTAGACAGTAAGCAGATCCAGAAATACCGAAGAATTGGACCTCCCCCGGTCCGCAGGAGCTAAAGATGAACATCGACGCATCTTGGTGTAGATCGTCGTTGGCGGGAGCAGTAGCAGGAGTATGTAGAAACGCCATTGGCCTTCTCATCACCAGATTCACCAAAAGCATTCATGCTTCGACAACTTTGATGGCTGAAACCCTAGCTATGCGTGAGGCGTTGTTGTGGGTAAAGGAAAGTAAAGCTACTACACGAACGGAACTCCAACTCCATGTCTTCAATAGAAGTGATATGCACGTGCACATATTAGCTAATAACTTGTCTCTGGTGGAGTGGTTATCGGGCCGGGCCGAACCACCTTGGCTGGCCGAAGCTATAGTAGCGGATTGCAAAAGAATATTAGCCTAGCTCAGTGGAGTCTCGATCCTTTGCGAATTGAGGGAAACCAACAAAGCCGCGGTTTGGGTCACAAAAGCCCACCGAGCTAACTCTCTCCCTACTAATTGGGTCTCATTTTCCACCTCAGCCTCTAATTTCTATTTTATGTCTAGACTTTTCATCTAATGGTGCCCCTTTTATGGGCTAGTAATGAAATCATTTTCCTTTAGGTATATATATTATATGAGGAGGCAAAGCGTGATCATTCCACTATCATGTGGAAATTGTTAGATTGCTGCTATGTTGAAAACCAATCTATTAGATGAGATCATGGTTTAAGATTGAAATGATGTACTGGGAACATATAGGCTCTGGATCCTTTTTTGTAGGGGTGAGCGTGGTTCCCGAGTAGAACTGGAAACCGGAGAATCGAATCGGAGGTTCTGGTTCGATTCCCAGTTTTAAAGGGACCGGTTCTGGTTCCCAGTTCCCATTTTCTGGGAACCGGAACCGGAATCGGAACCGGCACTGGGAACCGGTACCGGTCCAGTTAGGGCTCAAAAAACCCCCCAAAATAAAAAATTATCTCACTTCTTTCACACGACACTTTTAGTTTTCACTCAGTTCTCTCTTCGCCCGTTCGTTCTCCACCTCTGCTTGACACCACCACTGGTCGCCCTCGACGCCACTGCCGCTGATCTCTGCTCGAGGGTCGAGGCCACTTTCGCTCGCCCTCGACGGCACTGCAGCTGACCTCTGGATCGCCATTTGCCCTCGACGGCACCATCGCTCGCCCTCGACACCACCGCTCACTGATCCCTGCTTGAGGCCACCTCCTCTCGCCCTCGACGGCACCACCGCTAACCTCTGGCTCGTCGCTTGCCCTCGACACCACCGTCGCTCGCCCTCGACGCCACCTCCGCTCGCCCTCGACGCCACCTCCGCTCGCCCTCGACGCCACCACTCGCTGACCCCTGCTTGAGGCCACCTTCACTCTCCTCGACAGCACTACTGCTGACCTTTGGCTCGCCACTTGCCCTCAACGCCACCATCGCTCGCCGACCTTTGCTCGACGCCACCGCCACTCGCCCTCAACGCCACTGATGACCTCTACTCGGCGAGCCACTGGTGAGTGGTGACCTCTGCTCGAGCCACTTCTTGATGTTGTTGTTCATAACTCTTGTTCAACGTCTTCTGTTCTTTTTTGTCCCGTTTCACTAGTCAACGTCCCCCCCCCCCCTTTTCTTCATCTCTTCTATTGTGTCTCTACTGTTCGTAACTGTTGTTCAGAAGGCTTAAATGGTTGAATTGAGGTAGCAGCATTCATGTATATAGAAAAGTTAATATGTAGCATTCCTTTTTCCTTGAATGGAATCAATATCTAGCATATTTTTTCCATTGGCAGCTTCCTTCTCTGACTAATACGGTGTTCAGTCCATCGATGAGGAGTTTCTGCCCCTTCCTTGGTTCAGAAGATTTGGTAGAGCTCACAGTTAGCTTCTTTTTCTTGCTTTGGATCAATTAGTTTATTAGAGCTTGGTAGTTGGGTTGTTGGAGGTATGGAGCCCTTTTTGGGACTTGGAAGTAATGAAGTATTACCTCCGCAAGATTGAGATGAAATTTCAGACCATTCTTTGCACCTTCTTTCTTAATCATGTCAACCTAGCACCCACATCAAAGAGCCTTCTTTTCTTTCAAACTAGCCCATCCAGAGAGGGATAGCTGTAGTTGCTAGAACCTTGAGATTGCAATCTATTGATGTATTTAAGCTGCTCTTTTGAGGTCCAGTATTGCTTGAGGTGGAATATATTTTTGCTGCTTTATAAGTGCTTAAGTAGAATTGGTTTCTTGAGTTATGATTTTATCTGTCGTGTTTTGACTGAACTAGCGAGGAATTTTATAGAACAATCACCTATTGATTTTTAGAGTCACTGATATAAAACTAGTAGAAAGAAATAACTAAAATTGCCTGACATAGAGGCAATATGCCGAATAGGTGCTTTTTTCCCTGCAAATCCACATTAATGGTATATGATTTAGTTGGACATATTATAATTGGTAAGATGCTATTTGCACAATTACTTATGATTTAACGATGATGCTTAATACCTTGTGAAGTCTTGCGAGATAACTATTTATTAAATGTCAATGATTTGATTGATGAAAAAACCTTTGCAGGAGCTGCGCATGAATAATGGGTTTGGTGGCATTGCTTTGAGGTATTTAAGAATCTTTCTAATGGTTCATTTTTATGAGTCTTTTGGGGTGTTCTTGTCTTTTTGTTCAACCATTATATGTTCATGAGTGTATGAATGAGCCTTCAGTTTCTCTTTTGAATTCTCTGTTGCTATGTCAAAAAAGAAAAGAACAGGAGAAAAGTGAAGAGTAGAGAGGAGAGAGTGAAAAATCTTTCATCCATTGTGGCATCCTACTCTATATAGAACATATAATGGTAGTACAGAAAGACAAGAATACCTTTTAACCTCATACACTCATTTAACGTTCATGTGTGCTTTATCATACCTTTTGTCTTGTAGGTGTCACATATGCTTATGGAGCTGCTATTTAATATGTTCTAACCAAATGTAGCTAATTTAATTTTAAAATCAAATGTTTAGATAATTTGGCTAGATCAATGTCTTTGATCTTTTGTAGCTGGCATGTCTAAAAAATCGAAGCTTCTAGCATGCTTCGTTCAAGTCTTAGAGCCACTAACAAGCAAAAGCACTTCTTGGAATGTATATAAGATGAAACCATCCTATGCTTGCATTCATAAAACCTGTATCTTATCCTGGACAAATGCATTGACTCTTTTACTATGTTTCGTACAGTCCTGTTGGGAAACAGTGTGTCTCAAAAGAAGACTACGACTTAATCAAGAGGAAAGGATTGGCTGTTGTTGACTGTTCGTGGGCACGCTTGAGTGATGTACCATTCATAAAACTGCAGTGTTCTTCTCCACGCCTTTGTATGGTCCTTCGCTTGTCAATTTTATTTTTTGATTAGTCACATGTCACACAGTAGATGCAGTCTATACAGACTTGTGGATTTTGGTGTTGGAGTACATATTCTCCATGGGTTTATCTGAATGTTTGGGCATCTCATGTATTGGGTTCTGCATATTGTTTTAAAAAAAATACGCACACACTAGAAATATGAATAATGGCTTTCTTTCACTTGGTTAAATGAATTTTCGTGATGTTCTCATTCTGCCTCTTTATCTTCGGGTAATGATGGAGTCTTGGGCTAAACTTTTTATAATAGAGACAATCAAAAGGTTCAGCAAGTAGAAACATCATTGCTTCTACAATATGTTTTCTTAATACTTTTTTTTAATCTTTTATGCATGTAATAGATTTATATAAATGAAATAGCATGATTGTTCGTTTAGTTTTGTTTAATAGACATACCATCTCTTTTGGTTTTTTGCTGCACCTCTCTCTTCCTCAGCATAACGGGTGAACTTTCTTGCGGTGGCAGCTCGCCCAAATTGTTTTTTCTTCTTTTGACAAAAGGAATTTTGTTTGTAGTATACTCATTATGCATATGTACTTAAGTAAGTGTTGATCATCACTTTGTTATAGGAGTTCACATCTATTATTTTCTGTGAAACTTTGTCAGGTATCCAGATCTATAGGAGATGCATACTTGAAGAAGCCTGAGTTCTCTCTTGATCCTTCTTTTCCACGGTTTCGCCTTGCTAAGCCCCTTCGTAGGCCTGTGCTTACAGCCAAACTGAATTTCAACATCAGTCCCAGAGCTGTCAGTCGGGCTTTCTCAACATTGTCTGATCATCAAATTTCAACATCACCTATAGATTTTAGTGAGACAGCTTTGCAATCTTTCTGGTTAAGGTAGGCAATGAAATGAACAGACTGAAATTGGTTTACTTTCCCATGGTTTGTGTTGTATTATGTTTCTATACAACATTGGTATGTTGTATTTCAACATAATAGACTTAGCTTGTGTATAAAAGTACTGTATTATGTTTCTATACAGCATTGGTATGCTGTATTTCAACATAATAGACTTAGTTTATGTATAAAAGTGCTGTATTATACTGTATTAATGTTGTTATCAACTAAATTAATTATATTATGTTATTGTTGTGTAGTGCAAAATTAATATATCAAGATAACACATCAATGGAGGTGGAGGGACATGAGAATATGACTCTGATCACGGAATTAGAGTTTTCTGGCCATGAAAATGAAGAAGAGGCAACCCCACTATAAGTGCTACGAGTAAGGTATCTGGTTCTCATATTCCTTAGGATAAGAAATATACATCAGAATGCTGGAATCATTATACGAAAATCAATGATAAGGATGGAAAACCAAATCAAGTGAAGTGCATACATTGTGGGACAATACTTAAGTATTGTGTTACTAACGGTACTTCTGCGATGAGGAAGCACTTGACCACATGCAGGAGGTTTCCCCGTAATGTAGATAAGAGACAGAAATTCTTTGCACCACGTAATGTAGACATGGCTGGCAAGTCAGGAGGTGATTCTAATATTGGTAGTATCTTATCAACATGGTCATTTAATCAAAAACGTTGTAGGTGAATGCTTGCTCGATTCATCATCAGTGATGAGCAACATTTTTTCTTGGTTGGGCGTGTTGGATTTTGTGAGTTTGTTAATGAGTTATAGCCTCTCTTCAAACATATATCACGTTTCACAGTGGCAAAAGATTGTATGAAGTTGTATATAGATGAAAGAACTTCTTTGAAGAATTATTTTCGATAGATTAATTCTAGAATTGCATTCACGACCGATACATGGAGCTGCATTCAAAATCTGAATTATTTATGTCTCATTGCACATTTTATTGATGAAAATTGGAAGTTACATAAAAGAATCATCAACTCTATGGTGATGCATAGTCACAGGGGTAGGGAGATTGGGAAAATGGTGGAGAAATGCATTCAAGAGTACGGAATTGAAAAAAAGAAAAAAAAAAGAAAAAGGTGTCCACAATCACTATGGATATTACTAACTCGAATGATGTTGCAATTAACTATTTGAGGGATAAATTCCAAAGAAAAGTCGTTGATATTTGATGGTAGTGTTTTGCACATGAGCTGCATAGCTCATATATTGAATTTGATTGTGAAAGATGGCTTGACTATGGTACGTGACTCCATTGCACGTGTTCGGAATGTGGTTAGGTATGTAAAGAGTTCTCCTGCAAGAGCCAATGCATTTCAGTCGTGCATTAAGAGTGAAAATATCACTTATAAAGGTTCGGTAGTTCTTGACGTTGCTACTAGATGGAATTCCACTTATCTCATGTTAGACACCGCCATCAATTTCAGAAAAGCTTTCCAAAGAATGGAAGACGACAATTTATCATTTGCAAGTGAGCTGAATCATGAAACTCCTAGAGATGATGATTAGGAAAATGTTATTATTATTTCATATTTTCTAAAAGTATTCTATGATGCCACCAATCGGATGTCGGGGAGTTCATATGTTACTTCAAATGATTATTTTGAAAGAATCACTCTTTTGTATAGATATTTGAAAGATACGGTCAATGCTTCAGATCCTAGATTTCATGATATGGGTGTGAAAATAAAAGAAAATTTTGATAAATATTATGGAAGCTTGGATAAAGTGAATATGATGGTCTTGATTGCGGTTGTGTTAGATCCTAGAGCTAAGTTGAATTATGTGACTTTCTTGTATGAACAAATTTATGATGATAAATTGAAAGTTAAAGAGATGCATTACACGGTGAAGGATGCAGTGGAGTATTTGTATGAATTTTATGAGTAATCTTCTCTTATTTCAAGTGATCGAAATTTTAGAGAACATAGTTCAAGTGCAAGTAGTAGTGCTTCCAATGTCAATTCGGGTGGTAGTGAAGGAATAAAGAAGTATGACGGACAAACTTAGAAGAAAATGTTTTTATACTCGAATGAACAAGGGTGTGATGACAACAAGTCCGAGCTTGATCAATATCTTCAAGAGAAAAATGAAAAGAATCTTGATCTTAACCTTTTGATGTGGTGGAAGACTAATGGCTCAAAATATAAGATCCTTTCTTTGATGGCTCGAGATATTTTGTCCATTCTCGTAACTACTGTTGCTTCCGAGTCAACTTTTAGTACATTGGGTCATGTGCTTGATGGTTTTTGAAGTTCTTTAACTCCTAAAAGAGTTGAAGCTTTGATTTGCACTCGAGATTGGTTATGAGTCGTTCGTGTACCGATTGATGTTGAGGAATGCATCGAGAATGCAAAAAAAATTGAGTTGGCTAAGTGACATTGTTTATATCTTTATATTTTGTAATTCTTTTTGTATATCTATAAGTAAATATTTTATTTAATCTCTTCTTCTTCTTCTTTTTATAGATATGGATGGTCTTAATGGGGAGATTATCGCCAGTAAATAGAGTTTATCACTGGGAGGATGCCTTGCATTGAAAAGTAAAGTATAACTTTTATTTCAGCTTTCAAGAGATAGTATGAACCAAATATAACTGTATTGTATATCTTTTTTATGTTTCAGGAGCAGTAGGTCTTATGTGGGCCAAGTGAAGGTGCTGATGGAGAAGTTAGAAACCATGATAAAGCTTGGTGAGTTCCTGAAATATTGACCAGGCATGGAAACTGAAGAGCATTTAACCTGTTGAATTTGCTTGTTTACTCAAAATGGTTAATTTTATGTTGTCTTATTAACTAAATGCTGCAGGTTCTGCTGGAATTCAAGGAGTATGCTACAGAAGTAGATGTCGATTTTGTTAGAAAGGCAGTCTGTGCTATTGGTCGCTGTGCAATCAAGTTAGAGAGAGTAGCAGAGCGATGCATCAGTGTTTTGCTGGAGCTGATTAAGATTAAAGTCAATTTTGTGGTTCAAGAAGCCATTATAGTTATTAAAGACATATTCATAAGATATCCTAACACGTTAGTCTCGATATATGTAATTTTTGGAGTACGTGAACTGAAAAGCAGTTCCATTCATCTCTTAATTTAGTGGTGCTCTCATCATGCAAGCTGAGAAGATCAACATGGAAGAGAAGATTGAAGAGAAGAGGAAGCTTGAAGAGGAAGACTTAGCTAGATTGACTAAAGAGAAGGAAAGCCATGACTTAGAATTTTTCTATCCATCAATGCAAATCTTTTAATTTATGGAACGATTTCAAAAATCCACTCAAATCTTTTCTTGCAGGATTACAGGTTGAAGCATTAGCTGACGCAGCAAAGAACTATCACCAAGTTCTTGCAAAAAATAGGAGGCTATTTAATGAGGTTCAAGATCTAACAGGTGCATGAACTTTAAGTGAAAGCCTAGGAAGAGGACTGCATAGTGGCTTTGTTTTCAGCAAATAGATCATCTCCCAATTTGTTGTGGCTTCAGTGCGATGCATCCTTTTTGTCCTTTGATATATGTATATGTATATATAGACATATATATGTATGTCTTCCTCTTACCGGAACAGTTGCATCGCTTATATTTCGAGATCTCATAACAGTTTAGCATTTAAGCTGCAGCGACTTTATAGTGGTTGGATGCGTGTGAAAAACCGATTTTACAAGTACTGGCTGCCAAATCCATTTCGTGGGAAATTAATGGAGTTTCTTTAGAATTGAGAAGTATAAGCACTATTAGTGCTGATTGCTGAGTTTAATTCTTCAACTTAAGATTTTGCCTTCTCCAACTGAAGCATGTAATTACATTGGCTTTCGGTGATCCAGCTGTAGTTCTTGTGCTAATCCTTGGTGTGGAGGCCTTGTATAAATTAAAGTTCATTTATATGATTTGCTTGTACTTGCAGTAGTTTCACTTATCACAACCGCAAAGGAATTTCTTTTCCATCTATTTACCAATTATTCTAACCTCCTGTTTAGCCAAAAAGAAGGGGATGTCGTATTTGCCAATGCATTGAGTACTTTGATGATCATCATTTGTCTTTTATCCTGGTTTCTTGTTTCTCTTTGTTTCCCCTCGCGTTTATTGTGATACCATTTCTTCCCATGGTTCATTCCCTTGTTTCTTTTGCAGGCAACATGGAGTGTTTCCTCTTAAATCGTCTCTGATATGGACAGCGGTCACTCTTCAGCTTCTGCAAATTTGCTACTTGTACATTATTATGCTCTGTTAGCACAACTGCATCTTGACTTGTGTACAAAATCAGCTACAAGAAAAAAACGAATTGTAAATAATGGCGATGTAACGCACCTGATTATCTGCTGTCTTGTTCAGGGATGTTTGTCGGTGCCCTGTAAGACTTCAAATGAGAGCATCTCTCTATTGTAAAAGTGACTCTGGAATTTGTGAGACCACACTATCTGATGGGAGTAATAAATCGTGTTTTTTTCTATGGTAAGGTCCTTATTTTTATACTGATATTCATGGTGAAATCCTGACTTCTTCCATTCAGCTTTTTCTAGTTTCCTTCACATTAGCAACAGATAAGACTGTTTCACGTAGATAGATGTGTCGACCAGAGTGCAACTGAAATCCATCCTTAGCTCCATTCATTGCAGAGCAGCTAATTTGTTGTTGTTGCCGTTGGTTATTTAGTTTACCAGTGACCTAATCTTGAAACTTGTGAAGATTACTTAACGGGAAGAAGGAAGCTTATTGTATGTTCGTCAAAGCCTGGTTGGTCCTTCAAACTCATATTTACTGCTATAGCTATAAATTTCAAATTCGCTGAATTTCAAACTCAGGTGGGAGTTTGCTTGGTTGATACTTAAATGGAGCTTGTGGCCAGTATCAGACAATGAAAGATATAGAATTTGGTTATTCTTTAAGGATAAGGAGTGATGATTTGAAAATATAGGTTTTAAGACCATTCAGAATTTGTATTGAGTCCTGCTAATGGTTTGGCTAAGACTAGCAGTTTGTGCCGAAAGGTTCAACATTGTACATCATCATCTACGGTTTGATGAGATTTTATGTTGATTGAGACTGTTGCTGCAGTGTAATAAACATTAAGTGAAGCAAATAAGTGAATTAGCAAAGAATTTAATTTATGGAAGAGAAACAGACTAGAAGTGTAATAGGCAATTTCTCATGCTCCATCTTGTTAGCTTCAGAAATGCTGTTTTACCTATCGAATGATTTTGACTATGTTTCCTAGAATTCATAATTTTTATTGACAGCAGGTCAGGCTTTATGATTGACCTTCCATTGCTAAATCGAAGCATGTCTGAGAGATTCTCAGTTTGACAGCAACTAATTTACTAATCAATTCATTTCATATTCTAGTTCGATCTTACACCACTTAATTTTTCTGCTTGTGTTTGTCCGATGCACAGCTGCTACTTTACAGGATATGTATAGCTTTCTAAACCAACCTTCTCAACTGACTCAATGGAGTAGCAGCGGTGGTGATCCATGTGGACAGTCTTGGAAAGGAATCACTTGCTCGAGCTCCAGGGTCACTGAAATGTGATATTCTAATGTTGACCTTGATTCATCTTTAGCTATCTCTATACAATTTCTGATCTCTAATATGTGCTCTGTCATCATCTTTTGTCAGTAAATTACCGGGTCTTGGCCTCTCTGGGTCGTCAATTGGTTACAAGCTTCAAAGCCTAACATCAGTGACAAATCTGTAAGATGGATGACGTAATTTGCTCTGCCTAAATTGGTTATTCAACAAAATGTTTCTTAACTTTTTGTTTTTTCACAGAGATCTCAGCAATAACAATCTTGGAGGACAGCTACCTTATGTAGTTCCTCCAAAAGTACAAAGATTGTATGTTAAACGTGCCCTTCATTTTCTGTCTTCTCATTTACTTTTTCTTATTTAAAGATTTTCGTATCTGCTATATTTACCTCCAATCGGACAAATTTTCCAGGTGGCTGTACAGGAGAAGAGCCAATGGCTGGCATCGCCGGAACACGGGAGGAGCAGCGACAGTATCACCCTCATAGCCCGCGGAAAACGGCACGATGGTTCCGCCAAAACCTTAATCTGAGAGAAAGAAAAGAGGGGCACACTAGGGTTCGGGGGAGCAAAAATGAGATCCCTTAAAAGGGATGGAATGAACGGCCAAGATCGGGCGTGAGGATCGGATGGCTTGCACGAGTCCGAGATCACAGATGGATCGTACGATGGATATGAGTCCGCGACTAAAGGAATGGATGGTCAGATCTTCGCCACATCATCAAAGAATTCTAGACCAAATTTTAAAGGAAAGGGTAAAATGTTTTGCAATTATTACAAATGTTCTAACCATATGATTGACAACTGTTGGAAATTACATGGAAAGCCTAGAGAAAAAGAGAAAAAATTCCCAGATGCTTACCAAGTCACTAGACCTACAGGCCAGAATGTTGACCAACCTATCTCATATGGTCAATATCAACAGCTGATGCAGGCATTGCAAAATTGGATACTTCCAACAAAGGAGGGAGTTTTTCATGTTGGGTATTCTTTAAATGAAGTGTTGAATTTTCCTATTTCCATACAATTACCCAATGGAAATATTACTCATGTGAATGTGACAGGAACAATCAATCTCAGCCCTCAAATTACCCTTCAAAACGTCCTTTATGTCGCAGAGTTCCAATTTAATCTCATTTCCGTGTCAAAAGTGTGCAAAGAAAATTCATTTCTTTGATGGGCTTGGGTAGTCTTTTTGAAGAACTATTTTTCTAGACAAATTTTCCAAGTAATTTCAATTTATCTTGCACTTCTTTCAATAAACCATCATTGTGTAATTTGACTACCAATGATAATAACTTCATTATGCACTTGAGAATGGGTCACAGTGCCTCCTTTCCTTGTCCTCAATGTTCCATATATCCTCTTGTGAAACAGTTGCATACCCATTTTCCCTCTAGAAGCACTCGTGCTAGTGAAATTTTCTCGTTAATTCATGTTGATGTTTGGGGGACTTACCATACGATAAATCATGATGGGTTTCATTACTTCCTTATAATAGTAGATGATTATTTTCGTGCAACATGGATTTTTTTTTTTATGCAATCCAAAAGCCAAGTTTATTCTCATTTAAAAACATTCATTGCACTTTCCAAAAATCAATTCGGAAAATCCATTCATCGGATCCGTATTGATAACGGAAGGGAATTCTTCAACCATGATTGCTTTTCATTATTTTCATCTCATGGGATCCAACATGAAAGCTCTTGTGTCTATAAACCACAACATAATGGAGTAGTCGAGTGTAAACATTGCCACCTTTTGGAAGTCACTTGAGCCTTGAAATTCCAAGCATCAATCCCAAAGGAATATTGGGGAGATTGTCTTATTATAGCAGCTTATTTAATCAACCACATGCCTACTTGGATACTTAATGGGTGAACACCTTTTGAACTACTATTTGGGAAGAAGCCGGAGCTGAAACATCTCAAAGTTTTTGGATGTTTATGTTATGTCGCCATAGTGGGCCCTCGGGACAAGATGAGTCCTCGTGCTCGACGTTGTGTATTCATGGGATAACCCAATCTACAGAAGGGGTTTTATGTTCTTGAGCTATCTACAAAGGAATTCTTGATAAGTAGAGATGTTATCTTTTACGAAAATGTTTTTCCATTCAATGAACATATATCACCACATGAAGATTCAAGTATAATCACTATTCCTCGTACTTCTTTATATGATGAGGCAACATATCAAGATCTTGATTATATACCATTAGCAACACCAACCAATGCTCATTCTATGCCCATGAGTATTCCAGCAACAACACCTATTTCGGATGAGAATCCAAATTTAGAGAATATTCTAAGGAATTCAATGGAAGATTCTTCTGCTGATGAAGAAATCCAGGATATTTTACCAACGTCATCCAAAGAGACAACATCTTCCCCTCCGAAAGTTGATCCTCCAAGATGTTATGGTCGGGCGACACGACCTCTAACCTAGACAAAGGATTATGTGTGTGCCACTCTCAATTCACTAGGTATCAAATATCCAATCTCATCCTATGTTTCCTTTCATAAACTATCACCGGAACATAAATGTTATGTTAGTTGCTTGTCAAAAGATAGGGAACCATCTAGCTATGATGAGGCATCTGCTGATCCATGATGGCAAAAGACCATGGAAGCATTGATTGATAATAAGACCTGGATTTAGTTTCGCTGCCACCAAATCGTAAACTAATTGGCTACAAATGGGTTTACAAAATTAAATATCGTGCTGATCGCTCCATTGAAAGATACAAGGCATGATTGATGGCCAAAGGATTCACTCAGCAAGAATGATTTGACTATCACGAGACATTCTCTCCTATAACTAAAGATGTCACTATCCATCATTCTTGACAGTTGTTGCTATTCACGATTAACCTCTACATCAAATGGACGTGCATAATGCCTTTCTTCATGATGACTTGGACAAAGAAATCTATATAGATATTCCTCAAGGCTTACAAAGACAAGGGGAGAATAAAGTTTGTTGCCTTTAAATCCCTTTATGGGTTGAAATAAGCTTCCAGCAGTGGTACACAAAATTTGCAAGTGCTCCTGCAACAGCAGGCTTCAAACAGTCCAAACATGATTATGCTTTATTCACGTGGACTAAAGGTATGTCATTTATTTATTTGATGATACATCTCGATGACATCCTTATTATGAGAAATGATAAAGCTGCCATAGAAAGCTTTAAGGAATATTTGCATGCCACCTTCCATATTAAGGGCTTAGGAGCACTTAAGTATTTCCTTGGTATTGAAATTGCTCGATCTGACCAAATGATTTCCCTCAATTAGTAGAAATTTATATTGGAGATTATATCAGAAGCAAGTCTATTAGGATACAAGCCAACCGTTATTCCCATTGAATAGAACACTAAGTTGACTACCGTAGATTATGACAAAGGAATGCTTCAGGATGATGATTCCACACTGAAGATCCTTCAAGCTATCAAAGGCTCGTCGGAAAACATATATATCCAACGATGATCAAACCTAACATTTCTTATGCGGTACAAACACTTAGCCAATTCATGCATAGTCCGAAGCAATCACATATGAATGTTGCCTTGAAGGTTGTCAAATATCTAAAGAAGTGTCCAAGACTTGGGATTCTCCTATCCATAAAATGCAACATGGAAATGACAGCGTATTGTGATGCAGATTATGCTACTTCTCCCAAGAGTTGAAGATCTGTTATTGGATATTGCATTATATTGGGAGAATCATTACTCTCATGGAAGACCAAGAAGCAACCAATTGTGTCTCTATCTTCAGCTGAAGCAGAATATCGAGCCATGGCCAAAACTACCTGTCAAATAGTGTGGATACGAGGTCTTCTTAAAGATCTCAGAGTACAAGTACAAGGGACAACAAAGCTATTCTACGATAATGATGTGGCTCTCAAACTTGCAACAAATCCTATAGTGCACAAGAGAACCAAGTATATAGAAGTGATTGTCATTTTACACGAGACAAAATTCTTGGAGTAATTGAAACAATAGGAATTGGAACAACAAAGTAGCCTACGGACATTTTCACCAAATCTTTGTGTCAAAGACAGCATGCATATCTATTGAGCAAGTTATGCATCTTAGATATCTACAAGCCACTAGTTTGAGAGGGAGTGTTAGAAGATATGCGGCGTAGCTCGTGATATTTGATAGAGGATTTGATCCGATTACGATTCTATACAAATCAATTAAAGATTAGATCCACATTAGATTGATTCATAGAATCTCTAACTTCCATTCATTACATACATCTTGTATTATAACTACTAGAAGTTGTACATCAAATTATTCATTGAACACAATATACACAAAATTCCCAAAGTTCTACGTCTTCGGTCTCGATATTTTTCTCTTCCTTTATCCTCTTTGATTTCTTTCGGCGCAGTCCCGAATTCCTTTCAATCCATCATTCAAACCGCTAAAATTTCTACAAGCTATTATCCTACACCCGAAAACAATTATCGCCAAGTTAAGAATTGATGCGCACTTCTAAAACCAAAACTTTCAACAAAACACCCACAACCCACATCCGCAAATCAATCGAAAGAGAGAGAGAGAGCGAGAGCGACAGAAAGAGAGACATGGAGAGAGACGTCAAAGTTGGACCTGAATTCCTCATATCTATCGAAGTCCTTCCAGTCGCCGTGCTTGTTGCTTGCCATGATGATGAAGTCGAGCAGCGAGAACAGCAGGGCCAGCCCCCGGAGCACCAGGGAGCCCTTCCGGATCATATCGTCCCTCCTCCACCGCCTCACAATCATTGGCACCCCCATCCGCGACCCCGCCCCCGCAGCCAGATGCGGAGGGATCGGGCTCTCGAAGTCCGTGGTCGCCGCTAACGGGGCGTGCTTTGGCCGTCTTCTACGCCCGACATCGTGCGGGAATCCGAATCCTCGAACGCGTTAAGGTATGCGCGACACACTTCTGCAAAAGGAGGAAGAAGAAGGAAGAAGTTCGAGAGCTGTTTCTTCGGCTGCAGAAATGAGGAAAGTGTCCTACGACAGCTCGATTTTCACTATTCGTGCGCGCGCTGGATCGAGTACGGCCGAGTGCACCGGGACACAAGGGTGCTGGCCAATAGCCTACCGACAGCTCACTAGGGGAGATTTGGGGCGCGGGGGTGGTCTGGTTCGCATTTCTGCCGGTTACGTTTAGTTGAGATAACATTTATCTATCTTATATTTGGTTTCTATCCAAAATAGAATAAAGTCCGATATAATAATTATATAGTTCGGATAAAAATTATATCATATGAGAAGTGAGATAAAAATGAATAGGACTTTGAATATCCATAATATAAAAGTTACCTTTCTTGAATAACGAATTTTTATATTAATAATTAAAATAATATTTGACTATAAAAAAATTCAAAGTAATAATAAAATAACAACAATTTCGTTTTTATTTATTCCTATCTTATTTATGTATTTAAATGTCTTTCTATTTTTTAATACAAATGCAATATATATTTAGTATTTATATTTATTACATATTTTAGGTATATTATTATAGTTATATTATTTAATTAAATTTTATTTGAGAATAATGGAAGGGGCAAAAAAAAATTAAAGAAGAAAAGAGGGAGCAAATATAAATGGAAAAGGCAAGAGAATCATAATTAATTCTTATTGTCTCAATTTATGTAATTTTTAGATTCATTTATATAAATATGTCATTCTTACCAAATAATGGGCATGGTGGGATATATAAATATCCGATTTTATTACTGCAATTTACTAAATAATGGACATGATAAGATATGCAAATATCCAATTTTATTATTGTGATTCACTAAATAGTAGAGATTATATAGTAAAATTTTTTAATTTCATATTTTATCTTATTCAATCATATCCTATCTACAAATGAAATTCATATGACCAAACACGATCTTAGTTTTTACAATTACATATCCATGGATGTAACCTAAATGACCCTTTCAAAAAAACCAACTCTTTAATTGACTAATCTATTTTTGACCAAAAAAAAGACTTTTCTAGGGTTCTGTCTTCCTTACTAGGAAAGGACAAAATCAGTTGACACCTACACTGGTTGTAAAGGCTTGGAGAGACAACCTACACCAGTTATTAGAGCTAGCAAAATGGGTCATAAACCCATACTATGACCCATTTTTAGTTTTTTTTTTTTAGTTAAATGGGTCATATATAGGTCAAATAAAAGTTAAATATAGATTAAAAATGGGTCTGAGAAATTAAAACACAAAAAGAAAATGGATCTAAATGGGTTATTAAGAAACCCACTTTAAACCCATGGCTTTTTTAATTTTAAAAAAAAAATAAAAAAAATTTGATTATAATTATTTTTCATATTTCAATTTGTTTTTCAATTTTTTTTCTTTTTCTTTTTTCTTTCTTTTTCTTCCTTCCTTAGCTGCCGGCCGACAACAGGCCAAGTGAGGCTTGAGCTCGCTAGCAGGTCGCCGATGACTAGCGAGGCCAAAGCCTTGCGGGATTTAGTGAGACTCGTCTTCCCAAATCTGGCGAGACTCAAGCTCGACGACATCGGGCAGGCCTCGAGCCTCCCCAAACGACAACCGGCAGACTTGAGCTTGAAGAAGAAGAAGAAAAAGAAAAGAGAAAAGAGAAAATGAAAAAATAATTATTAAAAATTACAAATTGTATTTTAAAAAAAAAAAATTATAAAAATTATATTTTAAAAAAAAAATAATTAAAATAATTTAAAATTTATATTTTAAAAATAAAAAAAATCGATTTTTTAAAAAATATTTTAAAAATAATTATAAAAAATTTCCATTAAATTTGTATTGCATAAAAATTGTTAAAAAAATTGCATTGCATAAAATGTTTTAACAATCTTTTTTTATAAAAAAAAAAAAATCATAAAAATGAGCTTTTTAGGTTTAGTCAAAAAAATTTCATGTAAAATTTTTAGTTATTCAATGGTATGGTCACTTCAAATAAAAGAAGATGTGCATAGTCTAATTTTTTTTATAAATATTTCAATTTATAGGTTTTTAACATTTTTTTATTTTATATACTATTTTTAAATTCAATTTGAAGTTTTAATATAATTAGCATATAATAAAAGTAGGTTTTCTTAGAATATTAATAGGTTTTAACAATACAAAGTCGGGTCGGGTATAAGTCACTTGATTTACACTACATGAATATGGGTCGACCCATTTTTGACCCGATCCAAACCTGACCCGACCCGACCCACCTATTTAACGGGTCTAGTTATCATCATATTCACGCGCCTGTAAAAGTTAAGATCAACGCTTCAGCTATTTTATTCAATCAGTTCTGATTTCATTGCAACAACGAAGAAGAAGCAGAAGAAGAAGAAGCAGAAGGAGTTGCTTGCTAAGATTCAAGAATTTACTTAACCTACCATAGAGATGATGAGGGAGCCGCTCCTCGACCGTGAAACGTCTTCTCCACAGCCTTCTTTCCCATCGCACCTCACCAAATATTTGTACTCGGGCCACTTCCTGGCCAGATGGGGTGCCAGGTTCTGTGCTATTTACTTTGGTTCAACTCTCCTAAAAGTTCTGTTGCTGTTCTGAGTATGATCTCCTCAGGATATGATGATTTGCTTTTCTCTGTCATTTATACGAGCATGTTTGCGTACTCTCTGTATCATTCCTATTTTGAATATAACAAAACCTTTCCATCATTTCAAATTGTCCCAATTGGTGTCTTCACATATCCATCCTTCTCATCCGTGCCTGATATAATATGTCACTGGAACATCAAAGTTTTTGGATTTGATTGAAGGTTTTGCTGTTTAGACTATGTAGCCTAATCACTTCAACCAAAGAAATGCTTTCTAGTCACCAAACCAGAGGTTACTCCCTGTTTAGTGGGAAAATACACAAGTTTGTTGTCCTAGTTGTAGTAAGTGTTGATGGAATGTATAATTCTTGTTCCAAAGAAAAATTACCAATTCTTGGTACAAATCCTGAACTTACCTGGTAAACAGTGATAGGAAGAATGATGAAGAGAACATCCTAGCTTCCTTTCAGTAGTACTCGCGTTACAGGATAACATCTCTTGTTTTCTGCTATACAATGATTCATAACTGGTACATGATTGCTAGTTGAAACATCAATTTTCCCCAGTTCATCAACGAACAGTGAAAACTGTCTTATGCCATTCATTAGGAAAATTGGTCCCATGGTCAATTAAATTTCATGTCAGTCTTTAACTTGAATTGACCATATAAGTGTGGCAATTCTCAATAAACTAACGGCTTTATTCTCAAATTATCTTCTCTCTTGATACCCTCTCCATTTGGAAATGAAGTATCTTTCATGCCTGCTTGTCTTGCAGGATGTGGGATTTCTCTGTGGCCTTATACATGATCAACATTTGGCCAAACTCTTTACTGTTGGCCGCTGTCTATGGAGTGGTGGAAAATGCCTCCACTGCCTTGCTCGGCCCGATAATTGGGAAGTGGGTGGATAGACTGAGTTATGTCAAGGTCTGATGGACTTACAATTCTTCATGTACTACAGCACCTAAGAAAACATTGAACGGGACTTTAGCTTCGAATTTTACAGTATACCAGTTTATTTTAATATGATAACTGTGCGATTTTACATTCAAGGAGGGGCAAATATTTGTTGCAGGTTCTCCAGCTTTCGTTCGTGACACAGAACTTTTCATTCATGGTTGCCGGAGGAACAGTTCCCGGTTTGCTAGCCTACCCAGATTTGAAGTCCACGAGTGTTCAAGATTTTGTCTTGCTCGTCCTTTTGACCAATGTTTCTGGAGCTGTTGGCGTGCTTTCCACTCTTGCTGGAACAATCTTGATTGAAAGAGAATGCTAATAGTATTGAGCTTGAATACTGGCATCCCATAGGCATACTGTTCTCTCTCTCTCTCTTCTTTTTTTTTTCCTTTTCAAATTTGCTTTTAATGTGCCTCTAAATGCAGGGTGGTGATGATGTCGGAAGGCCAAGCCCCTACACTCCTTACTCGGATGAATTCAGTTATAAGACTGATTGATCTGATCTGCAAGTTGTTTGCCCCTGTTGTATCAGACTTTGGCAGTTTTGAGCACCATCAGTGTTTGGCTGGAGTACTGGTTTTTCATGTCAGTATATCAGGGGATTCCTGCTCTAGCTGAGTGAAACCGACAAAGAACCCAGAAACCTTTTCCTGCTGAACTGACAGAGAGCTTGTCTGCTCCAGATGATGATCATCCAGCAAATGCAGAAAAAAACCGAAAGAGAAGTATTGGTGAGAAAATTGCAAATCTGCCCCTAGTAAGTGCTTGGAGAGTGTACTTTGAGCAAGTTGTGCTTCCTGGAATTGCGCTAGCTTTGTTGTATTTTACAGTTCTCAGGTAACACACTGGAAACTGATGGACCCTCGAAGTTCATTTCTTTCACATTAGTTTACAGGACTTACCTATAATCTACTACTATTGACGTTTCGCGTTCCTCTAAAAGGGTAAAAAACAGGGTGATCAGTTGAAGTTCTTGATATCTTATTACGTGGAAACTTACATATGCATCAAAAACTAAGGTCATCTTAATTGTTATGTTGTTTCTGGTATTATCTGTGATGCAAGCCTAGGGGAGGCTTTCTCAAACAATAGGATCGAGAGAGTGACTCGCACACGGAAACAGGACAAACAGGAATTTCAACACTGCGCGAGCTCAAGAGAACAGTCGTATCTTTGTCGATACAGATCGGATCGACCTGATTCCAAAACCAAATGAACAAAGACTTCTGGATCTACAATTTCTCTGTTTTGGGTTTTCTGAAATAAGCACTGTAGGATAGTCGAAATTGGGTTGGAAGTAACGAACAGAATAGGAAAAGATAGAAACTTCGTTGGTTGCTCTTCTAGGCCTCCAAGGAAGTTGAGGGAGCACCGATTCTTCTAGATCGATGACTGCAACTCTTCAAGGATGCAGGTTTCGAAAAGCTCCAACTCTTCAGGGACAGAGTGAAAACTCTTCTAGGTTTTCAAGGGGATGAACTCTACAAGGTTCATGATACTTGCTTCAAAGCAAAGTTTTTCATTTATCAAAAGTCATCTGTCTTCTACAAGGGATTGGATGGCTTATATCGTCAAAGAAATAAAGATAGAGCATAGAAACTTGAAAGCATTAAAGAGCCTAGGAACTAGAAACTAGAAAAATAATAAAGAGCTTAGGAACTAGAAACTAGTAAAAGCATAACGTCTTCATGGCTCCCAAGGTGTCTTCTTTCAAACTTCTGGAATGGACTCAAGATATTGTTATGGCTTCTCGGTTTCGTCAAGCTTTAATGCGGGCCGATCTTCTTGGTCGAGAGAGCCGGTCTTCAATGTGGGCTGCATCAATCTGCTAGACAGTTACTATTGCACTGCTGCATCATCGGGAACTGTGCAAAATTTTGGCAGTCTCGAGTCTTTCTTGCTCTGATTCGAATGCTTTGACAATTTGAGGATTGTCGTATGGATTTACAGCTTTGGAAGTTTGATGACGGCTACATTAGAGTGGGAAGGTATACCAGCATTTGTCATCGGAATAGTATGCGGAATAAGCACAACAATCGGCGTTGCTGCCACTCTGGTTTATCCAGCCTTTCATTCTCATATTTCCACGCTCTGAACTGGGCTCTGGTCCAGCTGGTCCCAGGTATATTTTCCGAGCACCAACTTGTATGGGAGTTTTTTGGGTGTACTGATTAGTGAAAAACAACTGAACTCTGCATTATGAGAAACTATTGCAGTGGACTTTCCTGCTTCTATGTGTTGGGTCAATATGGGTCCAAAACAGCATAATAGCTGCCTATATGCTGATGGGTGGAGTGGCGGCATCTCGACTGGGATTGTGGATGATCGATTTAGCCATCATTCAACAGATGCAGGTTATCTACTTCCGTTTCAATTATAACTCAAAAGAATAGCACCAGTCGCTCATTGCCTGGACATCTCACAAGCATTCTTGACATCTGTGGTTGAGGTTTAGCTTGATCTCTTTCACCTACTTGTTTAAGCTTTTGGCTTGGATCCTTTTAATTGGTATCAAACCCACAACTCGTTATCTTCACTCGCCATTTAGTATATCGTCTTATGGGTTTATTCCTTGTTCATCTTCTTCCTCATTCTTCAGCTCCCTGTGCGTTCTTCAAATGGTTTCGTTCACATTTACTAGCTTTAACTTTTGGTGGGATACTCTGATGCCGTTCTACACAAAAATAGTTTCTTGCAGTGATCCACAAATTCTCATACCTAAAATATCACTTTCTGTTCTGGTCCATTTCTCCTTTTTGGTAGGATAAGGTTCCAGAATCTGATCGTTGCGTTGTTGGAGGTGCTCAAAGTTCACTCCAGTCCACCTTGTATATGATGGCTTATGGTATGGGAATAGTCATCTCAAATCCACAGGTGATCACCATTGCTTCTACTTCCTATGGCAGTATGGATAATATGTTACTTGTATCATGTGTGCTAATTATCTAAAGTTGGTCAAACTTTTGATTTACAATCTAACTGAATATTGATTTGTTGCTACTGCATCAGGATTTCTGGAAGTTGATTTTGTTATCATTTCTGTCCACTACCCTATCGGCATCTTTATACACTTTCCATGTGTACCGCGTCCACAAGCACCTGATCCATTTTGAGAAACTCATTTTGCTGAGGTCTCCAGACACCCACCAGAGTCAGAACGTGTGAACTTCATTTAGTGCTATTCTAGGACATTTTAAGAATCTTGTTATATTTGTCGACTGATATCGTCTTCCACAATGAGCCACTTATGCTGCAACGCCTGGCAATTGTGTGTAAAATAGAAAACGATGACAGTGCAGACTGTCCTAATAGGATTTTGATATTGGATTGAGAAAAACAATCAGGGACTTTGGTATGTTTATAGGAATATGGGCTGCTGCTTTCACATTTGCGAAATTCATCTGTTCGTTTTACATGCTTTCTTATACGCTCTGCAGAGTGATTGTTTCACATGCTTAAGATGCAATCCCCAAAAAAATTACACTTCTGGTTACCATACGTTTGAGTTCTGCTGAACTTCAATTTCCTGACACCTGAGATAACTTTTGATGAAGTCATTCAACTTGAATTCCTAATGCATAATGAGCTGAGCTTTGGCGAAATCCATTGCATAAATTGCATTGCAGATTTACTCCATTTCCAATCGAAATCTCCTGCATTCGCCCATATTGTCGATGGAGAAAATTTTCTGTGATTTTGTTAGCAAGTAGTGGTCTTGCATGAGTGCTTGGACCACTGGATGGATCTGATCATTGAGGGGGGGCTTGGACTGAAGCTCCTGGAAAGGACAAGCCATGCAATCTAGCCGCAAAACGCTTGCCTAGTATCGTCCATGAAGATCATCAGGACAAAAATGAGCGGGACAGGGTTGGTTTTTTCTTTTTTTTTTTGAACAGATGACAGGGTTGGTTGGAACAGGAAGGAAACTGCTTTCACTGTTCATTTAACTGAATTAACCGGACATGATCTGAACCTAGCCATCCGGCCTGTTGAGTTTGTGGCTCAAATTCTTGCTGAGTCGGAGTTTACATCGGAGCCTGAAGATCGAGTTAGGTCCATGACAAGTTTGAAGGCGTTCGTGGCGTGATAAAAGAAGGGACTCGGCACATAGACCGAAAGGCCAGGGACGCCAGTCGGGTTAAGCCTCGTAGCTGAAATTTACTAGGCATGGGCCAGGTGGTCGGCCAGCTTGCGGCCGAGTTGCCCGCCCTGAGCGGCACCTAGCTTGCTAATTTCGCTACTGGTCATCCAGCGGTCGCTCGGTAGTCGTATGGACGCGAACTCGGGTTTAAAAGTCTGAATTTGACCTTTTTCTTTTTGAGAACACGAACACGGTGGAGGTTTTTTTCTTAGCTTCTTGCGAAACTTGGTGTGGTAATTACTAGGCTTGTGAGGATTCGCATGCTGGAATATTGGAGACACACAAGAGCTTGAGTGATTGATTGTGACTCTATACAAAAAGTTGTCCAAAAAATTATAAACTTAATAGAAGGTGGCCAATTAAATCCTAAATTTTTAAATTTAACTAATATAATCATAAACAGTTTGACTATTTGTCAATTTAATCATTCAAATCAATTATGGCTTGAAATTGCTAACATGACGATCCAATCAATACTAGCGAGTCCTTACATGACATGATTGGTGCTAAAATAGATTATTTTTACAATTTTTTTAATTTTTTTTTGAAAATTTTCTTTTCTTTTCGTTCAATTTTTTTTTATTCTTTTCACTCGTTGCCGGCCATAGACAAGAGGGCCACCCTCACCAACCACCCCTTACCCAAATCTGGTGAGGACTATGGCCAGCGAGGGCTATCCAAAACCTTGTTGGCCCTAGCTTGTGGTTGACAACCACCGTTGGCCATTGGTGATACTTAGCAATTGATTGAGGGAAATAGGAAAAAGAAAAGAAAAAAATTACAAAAACTGTTCACGTCAATTTTCTCAAACCAAAATTAATCAGAATGACAATTGTCAAATTATCAAAAAATTTAGGATTAAACTAACCAAATGGAAATGTTTAGAATTGAATTGATTGTTGTACAATAAATTTATGATTTTTCAGACAATTGTTCTGAACTTTGTAACTCTTGGATTGATAGAGAGTTTTTTTTTTACGACCGGCTCTCCCAATGGGTTATCAACACTCGGACCAAATCAACTAAATTTCCAGTGCTCTTGATCATTTCTCATTGATTCTTATGATAATTTCTTTTTTTTTTTTTTTTGTCTTGTGTTAAATTTGAATCGCAAGATCCGCTAGCTTTGGCATTATTTTGTGAATGGGCAAAAAGCACTTGCCAACCTCGAATTTCTTTTCTGGTTCTAAAGTCAGGTCATTGTCGTCCAAGCACACGCAGAAGAAGTTTCAAAAGCATTTGAAGAGCAGAGCCAAAGAATGGTAAACCGGGCATCCAGGGCCCAAAACTCCGCAAACGAGAGGTGCTTGCATTAAAATAAGGACAGCATCGTAAGAAACGATATCCTGGGAAGGTAAGCGCGCGTACATTAATGCAGAATATGCCGGAACACTCGATGACTATCATATGCAAACTGTTCCTGGATGTCTTTATCATGTTACGTATGTTTTACTTGCTCCTATTTGATATCCATCTGCAGTCTTTTTTTCATGATGGCGGCTTTATCAGATGCTAGTTACCGCTCATCTTGAATGTTAGACCCGCGAAGTTCGGCCCCGAGGAAGAAAATTCCTCCACGACAACAATCCGGGCGCCAATCAGCTCCTATTGATTGAGACGATAAGGCCGTTATTTCCTGAGGAAGGTCGATCGGCTGCATCATGATCGAGCTACAATGATATGGATGTGACTGTTTATTACAGGTTCTGATAAATGACTATCTGACTTTGAAGCATTTCCTTTTCTTTTCGCGATCGAGATGATCATCGTAGTGTCATCTCCAGACGTCTCCATGTTCTTCGTGCTACATTTTTTTGGATATGAAAATGATCTGCCGTAATTGAACAGGGTCTCGTCCAAATGGTTTCTTGCTACCGATGAATTTGTGCAGGAGAAACTAGGAGATGAATGTCATAAATTCATTTTCTTCTTCTTCTTCTTTTTTAACTTTTCGGTAATCATATGTTGAAAATATATCTTGAATTTAAATCCATAAATTAAAAAAAAAAAAAAAAAAAAAAATAAAAAACCTAATCAAAATTGACTTTTGGTTGAGATTTTCTATTTTGCATCCTAAGTTTCTTCCATATATATTATGTGGAAGCACAGAGGTCTAATAAGGAAAAAGTATTCCAGAAGGATTTTCAAGAGGTTGAAGAATAAACACATTTTTTTCAAAGATTTTCTAATTTTACGTTTCCTAGTTTACAATTTGGTTTCCTTTGTGAGTCAATGGTTTCCTATTAAAGTTGGTTTCCTATTAAAGTTGGTTTCCTAAATGTTTTCTAATTCCAAGTTTCCTAGTTTAAAATTTCCTAATTTTTTAATATTTCCCATGTTTTCTAGTTTAGTGTCTTAGTCCCTTAATAAATAATAGGTGTTTTCTCAATTGTAAGAATGGGCTTCTTCCTGGATTGCATTCAAGAGATGAGCATGAGTCTTTGAAAGTAAGAATATTGAAAGTAAGAATAACTCAAGTCGAGTGTGGTTTTAATTTCTATTATATCATTTGATCTATAGTAGAATTTTGTATTGCTTTATGCTCTCTCCATGTTGTAGGTCACTCCAATTGAACCACATGAATCCATTGCCCCTCGTTCTATCTATTCTTTTATATTTCGATCAACATTATATAATGCCCAAGTCTTAGAAATGAGCAACTCTTGCTTCATCAGTATCCACAATCAGCAAATTAATATTGCAACTTCTTCTCCAGTATTCCCCAGAAGTTCTGCCCTCTCAAGCTGGGCTTCTTTCCTTGTAACAAAGGGGTGTCACCAGGCTTATCTATCTGGGCATGGCAAGCTCAAAGAAGTCCAAATTAGATGTGCTTCTGGAGAAGGAAAGGAAACAATTTAGCTCTCTGACAGGCAAAATGGAGAAAGAGAAAACCAAAAAAGAAGTGAACTATTCTATCTTCCACTGTCCCGATCTGATTCTGACCTTGGATCCTTGTGGCAGCTGGTGTTAGGGATGAGACAAAAACATATGTTTCGCTGTTCTTGGATCTTAACCCTTTGACAGAAAAGACAAACCCACGTGGATTATCTTACAGTGGAACGCTCCGTGTTAGCTTTTCCAACATTAGGCATTTGGCATTTTGTAATCCAAAGGTTTGACCATTGCTCTTAGGCCCTCTTTTCTTATTGAAGCCGTTTACTTGCTCTCTGGACAAAGGTCCCACCATATTCGGATCCTACTGAATACAAGGATTTGAACATTGTTTTTGAGGTTTTCTTTGTTTCTTGCTCGCATGGAAAAAAACAGAGATCAGCAGTCAGACAGCTGACAGCTTGTAGACAATATCTGAGTAGCCATGTGCACCTAACCCCCTTAGTTTTGATTTCTTTATCCGTTTTCTTCTCAGTTTTCAGGATTTAATCTTGTTTTTAAAAAAACAAAATCGGTGAAACCAAGTATGCAATATAAGGGACTAACTTTCTTGATACCATTTGCATCACTTTCATCATTCACACCAAAAAACAGGGCAATCGTCACAACCGTATAGTATAACTTAAAGCCTATCATCATTTTGGATGCAGTGAGCGGTCACAATATAAAGTAGAGATCCGCATCCCAATCGTTCATCCCATCCACAATTCACTGGAAGAAGAAGAAGAGGAACGACTTTGTATCATTCAAGAAGTCAGTGCAGCAACATAACATGATGAGGGAGCCACTCCTTGATCGCAAATCGGGTGCTCAACAGCCGTCTTTTCCGTCGTTCCTCACCAAATATTTGTACTTGGGCCACTTCTTGGCCAGATGGGGTGCCAGGTTACACTTTTCATTTTGCTTCAACTTTGGCAATAGTTCAGATTCACCCATCATAAAGAACACTTGCTAATAATGTGAAAGAGAACATGTTCTTCATGGAGCCCAGTTCAGCATAGTACTCTTCATACAATTCAAGCTTGAGATGTTTTTAAATTTGGCAAGCTTTAACTTTTTAAACTTCCATTTTCCTCTCATTGCTTAGAAAGGCTGATTTGCTCTTATCACTTCAACATCATAGTTTTTGAATTGAGAAGATAGTTTCAACTACATAATTCAATTATCTCAGCCAAAAAGTAATTTCTTTCCTTTACATGGCCAAAACTTGAAAATGGGTCGCAAACTAATGTTTACTAGTTCTATCTAGCAAAAAAAGGCAGTTGTTCCAGTAGCTGCTGTGCGGGATGGATTGACTAGCCTCAATTTATCAGGTAATAAGGAAAATGGAAAATATAAATAGCAAAAGGAAAAGCTTGTGCCTTTCAGCAGTATGCCAGATGCATATAGCAGGATCAGGTAAAAGAGTAAGCAATCAAACAGCTTGTCTTCTTTTGTTTAGGCATGCGTACATATCCTTTACACAGTTCTTGGTGAAATAAAATCTTGACCCAACCTATTCAGTAGTTCCAGAAATTTTGGTATGTGCAATTCTTTAGAAAAATCAAACCTTGGTAAGGCCACAGTTCATTTAGATCTAACTTGAATGAAACGGAAAGGAGGCAACTGGATGTGTCACCTGTCCATATGATATAGTGTCTTCTTGTCTTGCAGGATGTGGGAATTCTCGGTAGGTTTGTACATGATCAGTATTTGGCCAGACTCTTTGCTATTGGCCGCTGTCTATGGAGTGGTAGAATCTGGCTCCATATTCTTGCTTGGTCCAACCATTGGAGAGTGGGTAGATAAGCTGAGTTATGTCAAGGTCCGATAAACTTCAATTCTCAAAGTTCTCAATTCAGGAACAGAACAAAAGAAATTGGATGGCACTTTAGGTCCAAATGCTGCAACCAAAGATTTGGAACTAAACAAGCATTTTTCAGAGAGAAAATAATTGCTCAGAATACTAGGATGAGTTCGAACTGTTTTTGTAATATCACATACTTGTTGCAGGTTCTACGGCTCTGGCTCGTGACACAAAACTTCTCATTCGTGGTGGCTGGAGCCACGGTCTTTGGTATGCTGGCCTATCCAGATCTGAAATCAACAAATCCTGGAGTGTTCATTGTGCTCATCGTTGTGACCAATCTTTCGGGAGCCATGGGCATGCTTTCTACTTTGGCTGGAACAATTTTGATTGAAAGAGAATGGTAATGCAGGGTTTAGAACTATAGTTAGAGTCTGTTCCACGTAGGATGCCTTTAGTCTTTTGGTGAATTGAGTAGAGAACAGTTTTCTGGTATCTTTTTGCTACAAACTCTTGTTTTAATTTATTTTGCCTCATAATTATGCCTCTAAATGCAGGGTGGTGGTGATGTCAGAAGGTCAACCTCCAGGACTTCTGACCCAGATGAACTCGGTCGTCAGAAGGATCGATCTGATCTGCAAATTATTTGCTCCAGTTGTTTCCGGCTTCATAATCAGCTTTATTTCACTAAAAGTATCTGCTATGACTTTAGCCATATTGAACACAACATGTGTTTGGCTGGAGTACTGGTTTTTCATGTCTGTATATAAGGGTATTCCGGCTCTTGTTGAGAGAAACCTGAGAAGAACCTGGAGACCTTCTCCGGTTGATCTGTTAGAAAGCTCACTAATTCAAAATGGTGATCCAGAATCAGCAGAGAACAGCCAAAAGCAGAATTTCGGGGAGAAAATTTCAAAGATTCCCTTCGTTGGTGCTTGGAAATTGTACCTAGAGCAAGAAGCTGTGATTCCTGGAGTATCCTTAGCTTTGTTGTATTTTACGGTCCTCAGGTGATGTACTAGAAATTCACTCTGCAATTATATATCTAGAACTAGCCATGGAACTTGCATTTTCCCTTCCCATAGAAAGACCGATCTGCCCACAAATATTCATTTTTCTTCAGCCCAGTTATACTATTTTGTCTAGAAAACTCGTCTTTTTGTGGAAAATGTGTATGATAAATTTGTGCTCGCATCAAATTTGAGGCTATCTCAATGTTATTGCCATTTTCTCGTGCTATCTATGAGAAGGCATTTCTCACTGCTTCTCAATCATCAAGGCAGTGTGAAAGTTATCTCAGGTCTTTGTTGCTCTAATTCGATTGCTTTTTCAAGTAGAAGAATTCAATTGTTTTGGTTTCAAATTCTACAGCTTCGGAAGTTTGATGACCGCTACATTGGAGTGGGAAGGTGTACCGGCATTTCTCATCGGAATAGCACGTGGCATAAGTGCGACAATTGGCATTGCAGCCACTGTGGTTTATCCAGTCATACAATCCCGCATTTCTACACTAAGAACAGGGCTCTGGTCTTGTTGGTCCCAAGTACGGTGACGAGTTCTTACTTTCTAGGGATTTTTAGTCAGTAGATTTTTCAAAGCATGACATGGATATATTCCTAAAATCTATTGCAGTGGATCTTCCTGCTTGTATGTGTCGGCTCGATATGGGTTCAAAATGGCTTAGCAGCTGCCTACATGCTGATGGGAGGAGTGGCGGCATCTCGACTGGGACTGTGGATGTTCGATTTAGCTGTTATTCAACAAATGCAGGTTATTTACTTTGATTTCAGAAGTTCTAGTCTCCAAAATGATTTTATGGACAGTCTCACCAGCATAATTCCTGATCTATTCTTTCCTAACCATACACAGTTGGAGCACTTGTTCATTGCCTGGGCTGGAGACTTTTTTGTTGTCTTTCCTCATTTCTCTCATTGACATTTTGGCAGGACGAGGTGCCAGAATCCGACCGATGCGTCGTTGGAGGTGTTCAGAACTCACTCCAGTCCTTTCTGGATTTGATGGCTTATGTTATGGGAATATTCATCTCGAATCCACAGGTGATTGATTCTGAGTGCTGCTTCAATTAAATGGATGATGCACCGTTTGTGAACTCTGTTTTTTCTTTTGCCCCCTCTCAAGTCTGGGCATCTTTTGCTTCAGAATCTAATTCTCAAATTGTGGTTATTGCATCAGGACTTCTGGAAGCTGATGCTGTTATCTTTTCTAGCAGTTACCCTGTCGGCGATTCTGTATACTTCGCATGTTTATCGCGTGCGCAAGCATCTAATTCATTTTGAAAAGATCAGTCAGCTGGGCAGTCGGTTGATGAGACGACCTTCGGAAAGTTGTCCGAGTTAAAGCACGCGAGCAAATTTTTATATATTCTGTGCTGTTTTAGGATAATCTGCAAGAACCTATAGAGCTAGATCACAGGTGAGAATCCTCTGCAGTTAGATAAATATGGCAACTTCAACTATCAAGATTTTAATAAGATTGAGAGATGAAAACTGCAACTCTATTTTAGGATGTGTTTCAAACATGAAAATGCTGCTTCACATTTGCCAAATCCTCGTGCTTAGTTAGAGTGTGAATGATAACCATTCTGATCAGAAATTGATTTATGGAACAGAAATGGATTTTTTCTAGGGATAATACCCTAAAAAACTCCAAACTGGTACACTTGTGACAAATTTACCCCAAACTATTTTTTTGACCACCAAAAACCCCAAACTGGTATACTTTTGACAAATTTATCCCAAACTGGTACACTTGTGACAAATTTACCCTATGTTAGTTTTCGTTAAATTTTATTCTCAAATTATTAAGTTAAATGATACGTGACAGTTAACTAGTATATCAATTTATGATTTTACGTTCTGTTTGTCACAGTTTACAATTTTTATGATTTTTTTGTGGTATTAATCCAATTTAGCATAGAGTATATTTGTCATAAATTTACCAGTTTAGGATTTTTTGCAGTCGAATAAATTACTTTGGGGTAAATTTGTCATAGATGTACCAGTTTAGGGTTTTTTATAATCAGTCGAGGTAAATTTGTCACAAGTTTACCAGTTTGGGATTTTTCATGGTCAAAAAAATAGTTTGGGGTAAATTTGTCACAAGTGTACCAGTTTGGGGTTTTTTAAGGTATTATCCCATTTTTCTATTTCTATTTGTGGGTGACTTTTTGAGGAAAAATACATGTTTGATAATAATGGCCAAAAATTGATTTATAGAATAAAATTAGATTTTTCTATTTCTATTTGTGGATGAGTTTCTAAGAAAAAAAAAAACATGTTTGATAACAACAAAAAATTTATATTTTTGGAATAGAAATTCATTTGGTAGAACAACACAAAATTTCTCCCTACGGGCTTTGGCAAATGATGGACAACGGATGATGGGCGGTAGGTAGGTGGTGAGCAATGGCTGGGTGACGGACAACAAGCGGTGGTGGGTGGGCAACCAACTAGTAGCAATGGCGAGCGATCGAGAAAAATTTTTATTTATCATTTATGTTCCAAAAATAGAGAATGAGAAAATTTTTATTTTTTAAGAACCCGGGAAACTGGCCCCAAAGACCGACAGCCAACGAGAAGAACCTTCTTTTGCCAGCGGAAAATTTTTACAAACCAATTTCTGGACAAAAAATTTGTTTTTGAAATAGGAAGATGACATTGCATTATCAGACGAATTTATGTTCTAGACTTCTTTTTGAAAATAGAAAAATAGTTCTGAAACAAAAATAGAATTATTATCATGCATGTTATTAACTTCTTATGTTATTTCCTTATGCAAAGAGACGGTTTTCGCATGTTTAAGACAACGAACAACAGAACGTGCAATTTATCTGTCTTTTAATTGTTAATGAATGCTCATGGACAAAGCTAAAGGAATTTCCAGTCTTCTCTCTGGCCCATTGCAGCAGAGAATCCAATAGAACAACAGATTGGCTTACAAAAACCCAAATAGCTAACTGCCTTTCTAGTAATTGGGTAGCTAATCCCCCGACTGCCTCTTTAATTTATTATGCACAGATGCTTTTGATGTATTTGCTCCAAACTTGCCTAAGTAAATCAATAATAATTGTATTTTCAACCAAAAAAAAAAAAAACTGTTAATGAATGCTCATGGACAGATTACACTGGTCCTGCTTCTCGTCTGGGGATGATTTGGTTTATGAATGGTCGAGTAGAATCTCTTCATCGTAGCCAGAGAATTGGAGAGAGACCAACCGACTTTCTAAACCTTCTTCATCGTACATATTTACCGGTTGAAACACCCAAAAACTAAAATACAGAGGCAAACCGAAACACACAACTCCTTTCACAAAACCATCGAAATTTACAAAGATATAATCGAACCCCGTGCATAAAAAGAATGAAGGTATAACAGCAGTACAAACAATGGACATGTGAGCGGAACAAACTCGAAACTAAATGTAGGACTGGGTCGAGAGTTTGTATCCGGAAATAAGTGCAGACAGAGCCAACGTGAGGAAGCCAAAGAAGGCCATGCTTATCGAAGCTGCTAAGCAGTCGGTGAACAGATTATCCACATTGTTTCTCATCCTGTTGGTCATGGGCACAGCCGAAGATGCTGCCGATATCAGGAGGTATGCCACAACCTGATGCAACCCAAGATAATTAAATTGCAGTCAATACATCGAAACAGCATTATCACATAGATTCATTTCAATTGTGAAATGATATATAGACAGTCTCCATAGAGGGGTGAACATGTGGGCATGTGAAATTGCGAGACCATTGTCGAGGCTAAAATGCAACAATCGAATTATATGAGGAGGCAAAGCATGATCCCCTATCCCAGTATCATGTAGAAATTGTCAGATTGCTGCTATGTTGAAGGCCAATCTATCAGATGAGATCATGGTTTAAGATTGAAATGCTCTACTGGAAACATATGGGCTCTGGATCCTTTTTGGTCAACTCCATCCCACCTCCTCTGGCAAGTGATTGCTATAACCCAGTACTATAAATCAAATTTCTTTTCTTAATGGGGACCATACGAAGAGTATGTTTTGTGCCAGCAAAATGAATGGGAAACCCAATGATTAAGACAGAGCTTAGACATTCCATGTGATCTGTTCTTGTCTAATTGACTAATTGTGCAACGAAAAGGTCTGGCTTTTACAGATGGAATTTGGGTCCCATGTTCTCAAATGCTGACAATGATGTAACTCACGTTGAATTGAAGACTTTTGAACAAAAGAAAGGGGACTTTGTGACCTCGGTCGAAACGGATAGAAAGTTGGCCAGGAAAAAGGCACACGACGAGTAATCGATGAATTTCAAAGCGATTCATCTCTCACTATCGAAAACGTCATTACCCACATCTTTCTTCTAATTTTCGCAAGCTTTCGGATACTTGAATGGCAAATATGTGCTTTTTCTCTTCTTCACCCTCTTTATTCGAACATCTCAGAAAATCTGTCATTCCTAGTAAAGCAGATAAGTTTTTTCATAGGATACTGTTACTGTTTAGGGAAAATGACCCGGATGATAGAAAGTGACTTTGTCTTCGCCACGTTTCAACAACAGCGATAGTAAAAATGTCTAGAACACGAAATGAAAGCATGACAAGGACGGATGACCCACCTGGTCGCCGGCGAAGTCGATCAGTGCCGACGTCTGGCGCTTGACCAGATCCTGCCCGGTAGAAATCTGGTGGACGTGCCGCAACGCCTGCACTCCGGTGTACAGGGTCGCCAGGATCGATATCGCCAACAGATACCTGCGCGAAAATCTCCAGTTCAATCCCAAAAAACATTTTCCTAGAATCCGGCGAAAAAAGTGTACTGCAAATCCTAAAACTTCTGTGCGCAGCGCAGTCCTGAATTCCTTTCAATCCATCATTCGATCCGCTAAAATTTCTACAAGCGATCATCGTCAAGTTCAAGAATTGATGCCCACTTATAAAAACCAAAAATTTCAACAAAACACCAACAACCCACATCCGCAAATCGATCGAAAGAGAGAGACACAGAGAGAGACGTCGAAGTCGGACCTGAATTCCTCGTATCTGTCGAAGTCCTTCCAGTCGCCGTGCTTGTTGCTCGCCATGATGATGAAGGCGAGCAGCGAGAACAGCAGCGCCAGCCCCCGGAGCACCAGGGAGCCCTTCCGGACCAGATCGTCCCTCCTCCACCGCCTCACGATCGCCGGCACCCCCATCCGCGACCCCGCCCCCGCAGCCGGCGGCGGAGGGGCCGGGCTCTCGAAGTCCGCCGCCGCCGCCGCCGGCGGGGCGGACGGAGGCGGCGGCGGCATGGGCTGCGGCGGGGCGAGCTTCTGGCCGTCTTCTGCGCCCGACATCGTTAAGGTACGCGCGACACGCTTCTGCAGAAGGAGGAAGAAGAAGAAGGGAGAAGTTCGTGAGCTGTTTCTTCGGCTGCGGAAAGAACGAAAGCCTCTTCCTTTTCTGACAGCTCGGTTTCGGTATTCGTGCGCTCGCTGTTATCGGGTACGGCCGAGCGCACCGGGAGACGGGGGCGCTGGCCAATAGCCTGCCGACAGCTCACCGAGGGAGATTCGGGGGGCCCCGCCGGGGTAATCTGGTTCGCGTTCCTGTCGGCCACGTAAGACGGTTCGGAGGTTACCGGGGGACAGCGGATTGGTGCCGCGGCCCCTGCGGGACCCACTAACTAACTTCGGTTTGGCTTCGGAGATGACAGAGTTTTCAAGAATTGTCCTAAGGGCTTTTGATTAATTGATTATTTAATTGATTATTTAATTGATTATAAGATATAATGCCGTGTCAACAATGATCAATTAGTAAATCGTGTTATTAATCGAGTGGGGGAAAACAACTCGTTTCAATCCGCTTCCCACCATTATAATAATTTAAACTATTGAATAAAGATATGGTTTAATATTTAATTACTCTAATATCTCCTCTCATGTGTAGGTTGGATCTTGAAGATATGAATTTAGGATCTCTTATTATGATATTATGTGAAATTTTATGAGATTACTGTTAATAATTTTAAAAGTTTAAATTGTTAAATGAATATTTGATTTAATATTTTACTATAACATGAAGTATGATTACCTCGATCATGGCCTTTTCAAGTCAATTTCCACGAGATTATAAAGGCAATGTCAGGGCTCAAGAGTTCTATCTATGGATCGTTGATGTGTTGATGAGATTGTAACGGGATGCTTTGATGTCGAACCTTATATGGTTTAAGATGATGCCGAGTGACCATGACTCAAATTATGTGTTTAGTACGTGCACGAGACTCGATGGTGGAAAAGACATTCTACATGACGGTTACATGTCACGTGGTGTCGGTGTCACATGAAGTATTAAAGTTGGACAACCTTTCTCACTCTATATCAATGGTGAAAGGAAAGTAGCAAAATAGACCATGCGAGGCCTTATTTATCCTTCACTTGAGGATTAAAATTATTTGCTCTCTCGAGTCAATGATATATGAAGGCGCTTCTATGTATAGACTCCATTTATTTATTGAAAAAAAATTGATTTGGAAAATATTTATTAAAAGTAACTGCTTTTATCATTTGAAATAATTAATCAATAAATAATGTTTTCATTATTGACAATAATTTAAGTTTACATTTTCATGGGCCATGAAAAAATATTTCGTTCGTTCATTTTTGTAAATAATCCAAAACAATCATTTTTAAAAAATATATTTTTAAAATTATTTATTTTTCGTGAAATATATCGATTTCTTTTCGTCACTTACTTTTATTTCTGTCTTGATCCGGACGTTGTCTAATTCGACCAGGTGAAGTCACATGATTGGATTCCCAATCCAAGATAAAGACAGCGAAAATGATACTTCCTTCTACGTTTGAGCAATCGTTCTTCTGTAAAGACTTAAAGATTATAAAAACAAATAATTTCAGAAGAAAATGGTATACGTGACGTGTACGTTAGTCCTTACACATTAAATATATTAAAAAAAAAATCGACGTTATTCCATCGAGCAAATGATTGAAGAATGCGTAGACGGAATTACTAATAGAGTAATGACGAGACAGCCGGACTGCTGACTCGTGAATTGTATAGATGTTCATATTTTCTGATGTGGATAGAATTCTACCACCAGAAAAAGCTCGATCAATTTCAAGTTTTGATGAGGAAAAAAAGAAAATCAGCGAACGCCATGCTTGTAAATTATCGAGATTAGTCCAACACTATGGTGAAAATGAGAGATTGATGAAATCATTTAGCTGATCACATAATATTAGGATTAATAAATCTAATCAGTTCAATTGGGGAACTGAACTGGACTGGCCTTAGCCAATCAATTCCAAATTGATTCACATGGGACCGAGTAGGATCCTGGCTAAGAATTAAGGAAACCTACCTTTACCGTTTTTGTTAATAGTATTATGCTGGGTAGCTTTTTTTCCCCTCTTATGACAAAATATATACTTTGGAGATTAGTGTCGAACCTCAAAAACTTAGGAAATCCATCAATACCTTAACTACTATGCCACAAATTATAGAGATGGGCATGATTCCAAGATAGAATCGAGAACAAACCAGTGAAAATTGATTCAATTTTAGATTTTAGGGAGAGCTAGTTCAGTTTCCAATTCCACCTTTATAGAAACCATCGGTTCTCAGTTCCCATAGGAACCGAACCAGAACCAAACTAGGAACCTTAAGTAAAATCCCTAATTTTGATCATGAATCGGAACCTAAAGTGATGTTTATATTTTTATATAAATGGTGAATGCTTTATTTAATCTCTCTTTTTTTTTTTCAAAGATATGTATTATCTTAATGAGGATATCATCATCGATAAATAGAGTTTATCCATTGAAGCAAAATAAATATTTGTGGTGAAGCTTTCCAATAATTATTTTAGTTTAGTGAATATTAATTTTAAATTTAACATTATTATTAAGTGATTAACTATGATTGTTGTTTCTTTTGATTTTAGGTGGTTAGAAATCGAAACAATTTGTCATGGATGATTGAGGACTAAAGTTCTATAATTTAGATTTTATGTTATGTCTTTTGAACCTTTTATTATTATTTATTTTATGTGTTAATCTTTTTGTAGAAAAGAATCTGTATTTTCTCATATCATCATCGAGAGATTACACGGTATATATATATATATATATATATATATATGGGAATAAAGGATCTAAATTAGGTGAGAAAATCAAAAATAGATGACCTAATCTCTGTTAGTAACTAATTTATAGCTAACAAAATCAGGTCACATAATCAAATCAAATCAAATAATATCACATAATATCACAAATGATTTGGGAGAGATTATAGGAGATTTTCCAACACTCCCCCTCAAGTTGGTGAGTGAATATCTTCCATGCCCAATTTGTTGATAATCTCCTGAAATCTTGACACTGGTAGACCTTTGGTTAGTACATCTGCTAGCTAATTTTTTCTAGGAGTGTAGGGAGTACTGATCAAACCAAATTCAAGCTTCTCCTTTATAAAATGTCTATCTATCTCAATATGCTTGGTTCAATCATGCTGAACTGAATTGTGAGCAATGTTGATTGCTAATTTATTATCGCAATAAAGTTTCATAGTTCCTTCGTGTTCCACTTTGAGGTCTTCAATGACAATCCCAAGCCACAAAAGTTCACATATCCCATTTGTCATTGCCCTGAATTCAACTTCAGCACTCAATTTAGCAACCACATTTTGTTTTTAACTCCTCCAAGTGACAAGATTTCCTCCTAGAAAAGTGCAATAGCCAGATGTGGACCTTCTATCTATTGGTGACCCAGTATAGTATGCATCAGTATAGACTTCAAGATTCAGCTTGTCACCCTTTTTAAACAAAATACATTTTCCAAAAGTAGCTTTGTGGTAGTGAAGAATCTGGTAGACAACTTGCATATGTTCTTCTTTAGGATCATGCATGACCTGACTTACAACTCCCTCAACATAGGCTATGTCTAGCCTAGTAAGAGATAGATAAATAAGCATTCCTACTAACCTTTGATATCTCCCTTTATCAACAATGTCACTCTCTCCGTGTCCATCCATTTTATGGTTTGCATCAATAGGAGTGCTCACCGCCTTGCTATTGAGACATCATGTTTCCTTGAGAAGATCAAGTACATACTTCCTTTGGGATATAAAAATACCTTTCTTAGAGTAGGCCACCTCAATACCAAGGAAGTATCTCAATTTTCCAAGGTCCTTGATCACGAACCTTTGAGCAAGATTACTTTTAAGAGACTTTTGTTCATCTTCATCATTACCGATCACAATTATATCATCTACATATACAAGTAGAGCTATGACCATACCTTCATTTGAATGTTTGATGAATAGGGTGTGATCCCATCTACTCTACTTGTATCCCATCTCAAGCATTGCTTTCGTGAACCTTCCAAACCAAGCACTTAAGGACTTTTTGAGACCATATAGAGCCTTTTTAAGTCGACACACTTGATTGTTTTCCAAACCCTTGTCAAAACTTGGCGGAGGCTCCATAAAGACTTCCTCCTCCAAATCTCCACGTAGAAACGTGTTCTTCACATCAAATTGCTGCAAAGACCGACCAAAATTAGCTGCAAGAGAAAGTAGTATCCGTACCGTGTTCATCTTTGCTACTGGTGTGAAGGTTTCTTGATAATCCACCCCATAAGTTTGGGTATACCCCTTTGCATCCAACCTTGCTTTATACCTCTCCAAGGTGCCATCACTTTATACCTCTCCAAGATGCCATTAGCTTTGTACTTAAGGGTATAAACCCATTTACATCCCATTGGTTGCTTGCCTTTGGGTAAAGTCACAACTTCCCATGTGTCATTCTTCTTCAATGCATTCATTTCCTCCATCATAGCTTGTATCCAATTCCTATCCTCAAAAGCTTCATGTACCGAGTTAGGAATAGTAATTGAATCAAGAGCAGTATAAAGGCTTTGTGTTGAGTAGATAGTCTATGGTATGACACATATTGGGAGATAGGGTGTTGGGTACATTTCCTGATAGCTTTTCTCAAGGCTATAGGTAAATCCAAATCACTTAACTCAAGTTCATTAGAAGAAGGGTGAGTGATTTCATTACCTGATAACGGTTCAAATAACGGGACTTGATTCAATTTTGGATTGAGCTTTGTCCTTCTTGAGTAAACTTGCAGTTTGGTTGGTTCATTCTTAGGAGGACTAGATGAAGATGATGATGAACTAGGCAAAGGACTTGATGGGGAACTAGGACCAATCAGAGGACTCAATGGACTTGATAAAGAACTAGGTGGACTAAGAGGGCTATGGCTTGACAGAAATGGTGAAGGAGATGAAGTTGGATTGGACAAAGTAGGATTGAAGCGATGCACTAGGTAGTGAAGGCAGTGGTTCAAACCTACTATCTTCATCAAACCCACTATCTTCATTGGGAGTTTCCCCCTGAAGATAGTGGTGGAAGTAAAAAACGATTGGTTTTCATTAAAAGTAACATCCATAGAGATAAAAACTCGACGTGTTAAAGGGTCATAACATTTATAACCTTTTTGAGTATTAGAGTACCCAATAAAGACGTACTTTAGAGCACGGGGGTCGAGTTTGTTTCGATTGTGATTATGAATATGCACAAATGCAACACAGCCAAAGAGACGAGGGGAAATGTGATATTTATGGAAGACATCAAGATGAAAGGTAGACAAGAGCTGTAAGGGACTTCTATTTCCTAAGGTTTTGGAAGGAATCCGATCAATAAAATATGCTGAAGTTAAAACAACTTTCCTCCAAAAATGCTTTGGAACAAACATTTGAAAGAGAAGAGCTCGAGTAACATTTAGGAGGTGTCTATTTTTCCTTTCGGCTACTCCATTTTGTCGATGGGGTATCATCAATAATTGACACTCCAAATTGATTGACTATCATTTTATGAAAGTTTTGAAAAATATATTGAACATTAGATTTGTCTTTCATAAGATATAGCCATGTAGTTTGAGTACAATCATCAATAAAAGAGACAAACCACTTAGCTCTAGTAAAATTAGCAATTCCAGATGGACCCCACACATTAGTATGGATAAGAGAGAATAGTGTTGAAACTCTAGCATTATTATTCAAATGAAATGAAACACGATGATGTTTTGCAAGTTCACAAACTTCACAATGAAGATTTTCAACATTAACATCTTTAAAAATGGAAGGAAACATAGTCCTAAGAAGACTAAATGATGGATGTCCTAATCAAAAATGGTGAAGCCAAATATGAGATAAGTGGATAGGATTATAAGAGCTGTAAAAGGTATTATATCCCACAAGAGACCAACCACTTCTGCTCGAATCCTCAAGGTAGTAGAGCCCATTCCATTCCTTAGCAAATCCAATCGTCCTCCCCGTTTTCAAGTCATGTAAAATGCAATGATCAGTAGAGAAAAGCACCTTACAATTTAGATTTTTGGTAAGCTAATGAATGGAAAGAAGATTGGTGGACAACTTAGGAACATGAAGACATTGTTAAGTTTAAGTGAGGGATTTAGAATTATATTTCATTGGCCAGCTATAATAACAAGAGATCCATCTGCTATGGTAATACTCTTATTTTCTGGTGATGGTTTATAAGTTTCAAATTTAGTGGTATCATGTGTCATATGGTTGGTTGCTCCTAAATCAAGAATCCATGAATTAAGGTACTGAGAAGCTATTGAGTTTTTGAAAATTAGACACGCACCTAACCGGACTAATGAACACATATTAGAAGACTTAGATAGGGAGTCAATTTGACAGGTTTGTATTGGACCATCAGGGCAGCTTCATCTTTACTGGTCATGTGCGCTTACGGCTGTCTTTTAGCTCCGCTGAGCACCTGTGTTCTTCCATGAAGCTTGAAGCAATTTTCTCTTGTATGGCGTGGTTTCTTGCAAAAACTACACCATAAACCTTCATTGCCCATTGTCTTAATCGGATCTGGTCTCTTATTTTTGTAAGGATTTGTTTCCTCCTTTATTGCTTTCATGGTGGATCCTTCGATGTGTTGGTCTTCAAGCATTACAATCCATCGGCTTTCTTCTCCTCTTACAATAGAAAAAACTTCATTCAAGGATGGCAGCCGCTTCTTTTCAAGAATCCAAACTCAAATATGGTCAAAGTTTGCATTCAGGCTTGCCAAAAACTCAAAGATCCTATCTCTCTCAATATGGTTTCAAAGAGTATTGGTGTCTTCAGGACACCTCATCTGGATATTCAGATTGTGATCTATTTCAAGCCAAAGACCTCTCACGAGATTGTAGTATTCAATAACGGAATGATTACCTTGTTTTGTTGTTGAAGCCTTTGTCTTGAGTTCTTATATTACTGCTGCATCTTGGACTTTTGAATAGGACTGACGAACAGCCTCCCATATGTCCTTGGCAATAGGGAGAAACATGTAGTTTTTGCTGATTTTAGGTTACATTGAGCTCCACAACCATGACATAATTGAGGAATCTTCTTCATCCCATGTCTAAAACTTAGGATCACCTTGTCTTGGACTAGTGCCTTCTAGATGATTGAGCTTCCCTTTTCCTTTAAGAAATGTCCTCACAACCTGTACCCTTTGAAGATAATTTTTTCCATCCAATCAGTGCTCCTTCATGTTGGGAAAATCTCCAATCGATGAGTTGGATTGATTCTGAACAAAGGACCCAATTTGGTCGGAGATAGCCTTCCCCAAATCTTCCATTCCAACAACTTTAAGGACATATTATAGGAGGAGACTAAGAAGGGATCGAGAGACAAGAGTGGTTATCACACAATTGAAGGCCAGCAAAAAGGCTGGTTAAGTCAACAATAAGGTTGAAACAGAACAACAGTGATAAGGCTGAAAAAAAGGCTACAATGAAGCAGCAGTAGTGTAAAAAACAGAGGCAGGGAATACAGATCAGAAAACTAGGTTCTGATACCATGTAGAAAAGAATATGTATTTTCTCATATCATCATCGAGAGATTACACGGTATATACATACAGGAATAGAGGATCTAAATAAGGTGAGAAAATCAAGAATAGAGGACCTAATTTATGTCAGTAGCTAATTTACAGCTAACAAAGTCAGGTCACATAATCAAATCAAATCAAATCAAATAATATCACATAATATCCCAAATGATTTGGGAGAGGATAACAGGAGATTTTCCAACACTTTTATAGATTGTTGCTATTGAAAAATGGGAAGCTTTCATTTGTGTTATTACATTCACTTTCATTTTGATTAACTAAAAATGAAACAAAAAAATAGAATCTATTAGACCCTAGAACTGACCATTGAACCTTTGACAAGGTAGATTTTAGGTTTCAGGTTCGAGGTTCCAATCGGTAAGTTTCAAGTTCCAAAAAAATGAGAAACTCGTATCAACAGGTAATTTCCAAATTCCAAAAAATGAGAAACTTGTACTAATAGATAGGTTTCAGGTTCCAAGTAAAACATGTAATGAATTTGGGACCGCTCACTCTAACAAATTGTGCATGTTTTTTTTTTCCAAAAAAAAAAGTAGTTATAATACATGTTAGACTTAGGTCTAGGCCAATCGAGGAACCATCGCCTTGTTATTGCTCTAAAAACTATCTAGCTTGAAACTAATCATCCCTAAATAATATAAATGCAAATGTTTATGCACACAATATAAGATAACATAACGATTTTCACTTATTTTTTCTTTTCAATTGCTCAACACTGTAAAGATGAGAGCGAGCAACACCTACAACTAGAGGTGTCAAAATGGGTTGAATACATATTCAATGAGATGGATCATAGATGAGTTAGTTAAGTTTTAATAAATGGGTTTGGGTTGTATGTAAGTCTAATAATACATGAGTTGTAAATGAGTTTGTCTTTAAACCTATTTAACTTATAAAGATTATTAGTTGAGTCAACCCATTAAGAATATATAATCCTCTTTGAAAAAAAATTTAAAATTTTTATATTTTTAAAATTTTCAATTTTTTTTTCTTTTATTCTTTTACTCTTTGTCCCCTATGAAGTTGCCATGGGGCAAGGTTTGTGGCCCCCACCCAATCACATCAATGAGCCTTGAGCTCACTGATCAATCGAGGCCAATGCCTTGTCAGCCTCTATTGAGCTAAGCGTATTGGCCTCGATGCTAGCAAGACTCGAGCTCGTTGGCCTTAGGTGAGGCCGAGGCTTGAGCCTTGTCGGATCTAGTAAGGTGGAGCCTCGCCCAAGGTTAACGAGGTGCAACTCGCGGGGCCTATGGTGATGTTGGAGCTCGCTTGACCGGCGATCGGGTGAAGAATGAGGAAAAATAAAGAAATAAGAAATAAAAATAATTAAAATTTCTATTTAAAAAATAAAAATACTTAAAAGGAGTAAAAAATAAAAACATAATTAAAAATTATATTTTTAACATAAATAAAAATAAAAAAAAATACTTAAGAGGAGTACACAAAAAAATCAAATTGGATTTTCTATGCTAAGTAGAAATTTTTTATTTTATTTTATTTTAAGTTTCAATCAAACATTGAAAAATATTATCATTTTCAAAAATACCATGTTTTTCATGAAATACATGAAGCCTCAATTAAAAAAAAAATTTATCCATTAATTTTGTAATTGTATGGAAGTGTTTTAATATTATTATTTTTAAAATTATAAGAAACAAATTTTTTCTAGATTTGGTTAGATATATAAGTATTTTAACAATATAGGTCGAGTTGAGTATGGGTTGGCATGAGTTGTATAGATCGGGTATGGGTCAATAAATTTACATTACTAATAAATTGGTCATGAAAGTGTTAGTAGGTCAATTTGGATTGGATTATTTATTACCTAACCCAAATTCAATCTGACCCGATCCATTCGTATAACGGTCTACCTACAACCAGCCCCCAAAAACTAAAACGACCATACAAGCATATCCCAATTAGCCAAAAGAAAGCCAACAAAAGCACAATACCAACCATTCCCCAGTCTAAAATAACTTGCTTATCAGCATCAGATATTATCAACTTCCTGTAATGAATCAACTGAGCGATCTCTAATCCGAAATCAAGCTCTTTCGTCTTCGCAACATGCTGGGGTTGAGGAGGGAACCATTTCCAGGTTTCTACACAAAAATAGATTTGTACTGTACCCTTGAAAGACGAAGCTTTATAAGAGTTCCAGGAAAAGACTTCCCCTTCGAGTTCTGCAGAATCCAGGGCAGCTTGACATACCGACTACGGGTAGATCGAGATCGAGAATAACCACGAGTCTGTAACAAGTACTTCCGTACCAATTTAGAGAAGCGGCGATCGACGAACAAAGGCAGCCTGGATTCAGGTGTGACTGAGTCTCCATCAACAGAAACCCAGCTTCTTAGCTTGCTTTGGTGTTCTAGCAATCTATCTAGAACAAAAGCCCATTGGAACCTCCCCCATGTTTTGCAATCCTATGAACCAAAGCCGTGTAATAAGGCTTGAGAGTTCCACATCCAGTCATCATCACATATAATGGCTGCAACTTTATAGTACCAATTTTTTCTCGGATAATGAATAATTTGAAAAAATATTTTCTTTGAAATAATGATATGTGTTGCTTGAAATAATTAACCAATAAAAAATTATTACTATTATCAATAATAATTTGTCTTTTCATGCACACATTTTTATAGGAGATATAAATTATCATTTTTTGAAAAATATTTTTAAATCATTTATTTTAATTTGTGAATTTGGAGCCGAGTCATGGGCAAATTGACTTTCAAGCACACAGCCCGAATTGACTTTCTTTCCCAGCTAAATTGGGTGTCGAAAACATTAAATATTTCGATTTTAGGTAATTATTCCGTGCGTACGTATCGATCGATCGCCATGCTCGGGCATTTATCTCTGACCGGTCTCATATATAGTATCATTTTTTTTAGTAGTTAATGGCCTATCTTTCCAATTTGGACAACATATCTCTAGCTTTGAAGATAATTCTTCACTTGTTAGGCCACCACATTGAATGGGCCAACCTAGGAGATAGCAAAAGGACCGATGTTGCATCGTTGCCACCCTCCTGTCATAATGTTGCCCAGCCCACGCCTAACTAACGTGTAATGCAGGACTTGGTGTTCATATAATTTCCATGTGAAGTCACATCTATCTTCTGGCTCTCTTTTTATCATCTCGATTTTACACCACGACCCGCCAAGCAACATGTAGATTAGACATCATAATGAAGGTTCGAAATATAAAAATTAAGCGATTTTGTCGCATGTAATCGCATTTGGGTTATCAATTGGAGTTATGATTAAGAGGTTTAAGCTGTTTGATTGATGTTCGAATTGAAAATACATGCAATACAATGGAACTACACAAAGATTGTACTGATTCTAATCGCCTCGATAATACAGAAATTATATTATATGATTTGTTGTTTGATTTGGTTTGTCTAAGGCCTGAAGAAATTAATTTAGTGGATTGCCCATCAAATTCAGTGTGCGAAATCCTAAATTTAATTTCAAATCTAGTAATAGACTAACCGAGACCACATTTGGGGATAGAATTTTCGGGTATATTTCCCCTCATTCCTAATTTGTAGAAAACTTCCTCTAATTAATCTTTTGATTGGTGAATATAAGTATGAAAGTAACCTGCATTAAATTTTAGGGCACTATAGGTCCTAAATTTTGCCGGGAAAATGCATTTAAATATTAAAACTTTCAAATAGTACAATTAAGTTGTAAAACTTATCAACTTGGTCAAATTAAGCCTTTCCATTATAACTTCATTCAGAATAACAAAAATGTCGATGTAGTTTCTTCACTACCTTCTTTCTCATATGTGGCAATCCTGGATGGCATTATTGTTAAATTAAAGCACTAAACGACATTTTTTAGTACAAATCCTATCTTTTTTTACACCAAAACTTAATTAATTGTGGTTTACAAAAATAAAGGTTTTCCCCACAAAAAAAAAAAAAAGAAAAAAAGAAAAGCCCTCTTCCTTTGGGTTATTGCCATCACCGGAAAGATTGGTGGGGCGTCGTTTATGGCCGCCGCCGGTGACCATCACTAGATACACGTGAGGGCATTGTCAGTCCCACCTGGCATCACCTATGCCTCGCCAGTCCTTTCCTATGACGAGGCAGAGACCCTTTCCCTTTCTTGCTTGTAATTTTTTTTTTTCTAGTTTTATATTTTGTATTTTTTCTTTTAAAAAAATTGAACTTTTTTAAACCTAATTTGAGTGAGATATTGGTGTAAAGAGAATTAGGATTTGGACCAAATCGACATCACTTTAGTGCTTTAATTAACTTTAGCGCGGCGGAGGACTGCACATAGGAGAGAAAAAATTAATTAAAAAAAAAGGCCACATCAATATCTATTAAATAAAATAATTTGATTGCATCAATTTAATAAATTTTAGAATTCAATTGTAACTTTTAAAAGTTTTCGAACTCAGTTATATTTTTTCAATAAATTTTATTACTTATAATGCATGTAATTCCTTAATTTTACACTTAGATGACGTGACATCTCTTAACTTATGATCCACTCACCATCAAAGGCGTGGCATTAAAATCACACGCTCTAAATTTTCCTTAGAGCTCATGAAATTCCACAATATTCGCCCGCCCGCCGGCCCAGTCAATCAATCACGGATCGCCGAGCTAACAGCTCCACCGGATCTTGAAGGAAAAGGGGGGACCAAAGGAGGGGTTTAAATTAAAGCAGCCGTCGAGTCCGGCGGTTCTCGCGGCGGCATGCGTGGTTGTGGAACTGGGGCATCATTCTCCCGCGATTGCCGAGACTTTTTGCACGGGTCAAGGTCCCAGATCCGAGAAAATTGTCCCTCGGCAATACGTCAACTTACCACTCCAATAAATAATAATAATAACATTAACAATCATAAAGATTATAATACAATTATCAAGAAGTATATCTGATCCATAGATATGCGAGCAAGGTTACTTGCATTTAATATCTACTGAACATTGTTAGGATTTTTAATTTATTTTTCTTTTTATTTATGAGTTGACAATGTACATTAGTTGGATCCACAGCTGCGAAAGTACAACGATGACCAAAATGTGTAGATCCTACGGCATCTCACAGATTTAAAAATAGTGCCTTGATGGTTATTTAATTTTTATTCAGATGTGATCTCAAGAGATTAGATATGCTGGTAATAAGATTCCAAAGCAGAAATCGCACCTCGATTGATTGAATCGAGGAGGAGTATTATAATGCGTTAAATTTGACTTAGGATGTATTTCAGCAACATACCAAAATGATTACATGCATTGGAAAATGATCAGTAATTTCCTGTGAACTTGTTATATATAATTTTTTTTTTACTATAATGGTGTCTCCAAACTAGCTATAGGCAAGGGCAAGTGGTCTCACTTGTTTCCAAACCAAGATGATAAAATATGTTACTTTAGATTTAGTTGCACTTTTTCAAACAAAACTTTGATAAAATATTTACATTTTAGATTAAAATTGTACTTTTTATAAAAAAAAAAAATAATTATGCTTTTCACCTGCTTAATAATTCAATTTTATGCTAAAAAAATCCATGCAATCTGATTAGTAGTGAATTACTTACTTAGAGCATATTTGTTTGAGTGGAAGAATTTTCACGAATTTATTTGCTGGACTTTTATGTGTTTGGTTTTTGAAATAATGAAAACCATTTGCAAGTAAAAAAAAAAAAAAACATATACATGTTTAAAATTAGGAAAATAAATTTCCTAAATTGAAAAGGGAATATATTTTTTTGAAAAATGATTTCCAAAAACATATATTCCTTTATCATGAAAATTTTAAAGATAAACACACTCTTAATTCGTTATGCTAAACAATAACCAATAGCAATTAGAATATCCCCAATTGTACCATTTGGAAGAAATTAATCGTTATTATTGACCAATTTTCATTCAATAGCAAACAAAAATTTCAATTTCAATTTTCAGCATTTAAGATTATCAACAATTATAACTTAAGACTTGAAACTTTGAGCACTAACTTTTTCAGTTTTATAAAACAAGCCAATAAGATCTAGCTTTATATTAAGCGCACTAGATATTTTGAAATGTTAAAGTTTTAACCACCTGATCAAACTTTTCAAGCCTGCCCTGACAGATAATAGTATTGCTGAAGAGGTAGATGAAAGTCCCTCTCGGTGAACAAATATACCGGATAGGGAATTGGGTCAGTCACATTTTTTTCATTATGCAAAGTGATGAAATTTATTATATTTGTAGATGGGATTTGAATCTCAATATACTTTAAAAGTGGATTAGATGATTTTTTTTTTTTAAATGAAGATGTGAATTAGATGGAATTCATAATCATACTTATCTCGATGCCAATCTGATTAAATCTTTCAAAATTTCACAATGACCAATAAAAAAAAAACTAAAAGAAAATATTGCCAAGTGAGATGACTGCTACTTTAAATCATAATTTTACATATGGATTAAAAGATAAGTTGAGGCTATAATAAAATTCCCCGACTGCTTGGCATCCACATGAATAACAAATGTGCTTCGGTAAATGCATATCTTAAATTAATGATTAAATCCAATCATCGAAAAAGAAGGAAAATCATTCGTTTTGAACTTCTTACCATTAGAATGGAATATTATAAAAATGTCATTCATTTTGAATTCCGTATTAAATATATCGGATAGGGAATTGGATCGGTTACATTTTTTTTTATTATCTAAATTTGTGAAATTTATTATATTTTTAGATGGGATTTGAATCTCAACATACTTTAAAAGTGGATTAGATGAGATGTGAAACCTGTCAAAATTTCACAATGAAAAAATATTATCAAGTGAGACCACCGTTGCTTTAAATTATAATTTCATAAATAAATTAATAGACAAGTCGAGACTATCGATGTAACACCACGACAAGTTGGCATTTTATACAAATAATCAAATGAACTTCAGCACATGGTGTACTGCGAATTAGTAACTGAATCCAATCTTAAAAAAGAAAAATTCATTCATTTTTGAAATCTTTACCATTAGAATGGAATATTTACGGAATCCTAATTGATAACTTTTTTTTTTTTTTTTTTCCTATGGAACCCCGTAAAACGACAATGGTTGAGCAAATCCTAAGTGACACTTAAGCAATGACCCACCACTACAAGATACACTTAATAATCATCTAACGATGCCTCCGGTTTTGAACCCTCCTCTCTTTGTGAGGAAGAGAGCCTTAAGTCTTAGCTAGGCCGCTGCGGGCGGTGGTTCTAATCGATAACTTTCGTTCTCATTATTTAGCAAAAAAGGGGAAGAAAAAAACAAAAATGGAAAAGAGATGAGGCGAGGATGGATTCATCTGACATCTGATTCCAACCTTTTTCTTTTATTGTACTTTGATACTCTTATCATGGGATGACGATGACAAGATCAGGAGCGTCAGATTCTAATCATCCCAAAACAAGAAAAGAGAAGGAGAAGAGAACAGAATAGAACAGAACAGAAGAAAGAATATATTTATTTTTAAAAGTTGTCCCAAAAGAGAAAATCATTGGACCCCTATTATTAATAATGGAAAAAAAAACGATAATAATAATATAATAATAAAAGGGAAAAATTCTTTGTGCATGGGACAGTTGGCGGACAGAAAATGGCATTAAAAAAATTTGGTGGTTCGTTTCCGCCAACGTAAACGGTCGTATCCAGTTAGGCCCTTTTTGGCTTTTTTTGGCCCTTTCGGCGGACGCAATAAATCCGACCCGCCTGGCGCCTACCTCCCGCCGGAATCACCACCGGCCACGGCTCTTCCTTGAGTCCCATATGGCCGAGCCGCTTGGTTGCCGTTCATAAGGGTTCGATCTGCCCGAATAGGCCCGAACCCATGAAATCTCACGGAGTTCGAATCATTGTTTGATTTAAGAATCGTGGATTTTAAATCGTTCACCGAGATCAAAGTTCTGCTAAATTGACCTTCGGGAGTGTTTGACAAAACCCAAATTTGAATCCTAGCCGGTTTGAGTATATATAAGTTTTCTATGCATCGATGACAAACCTTTAAGATAAAATAACTTAATTTACAATATGGTCCTTAAACCATCAATTTATTTAATGCAATCGTTAAATTTTAATTCAATATGCAATGTGACTTCCGTACTTTTGATACATGTTTAATTTAATTCATTCACTAAATAAAAACTCTCAATTTTGTTAGTAAACTTAAATTAATAGAATGATAATATTAAATATTTTCATAGAGTTTGACGACTACATTGAAAGGGTATCAAAAGTCTAAAAACTCTATCGGATAAATTAAAAATTTAAAGATTAAATTGCATATCAAACTGCGCATTGGTCTAAAATTTGGGGATGCTTTGTGCGGTTTCCCCCTATCCTTAATAATAACACTAAAGACCCAATTGCAAAATTCATTTTTTCCCTAGAAATCATAATTAAAACACCGCGCTCGACATCATGTCTCTCTCACCCACCAGGCCCACCACCAAAAAATTCCACTCGGTATTCCCCGCGTGGCGACCGGCCAGCCCGGTCGTCCGGTCACCCCGCCGCGTCAACCTCCTCTTAATCTTCCCCTCCACCTCCCTCCCTCCACCATGCACGACTCCAAAAACCACTCTCTCTCTCTCTCTCTCTCTTTCTCTCTCTAGAACCTCGCCGCTCTGCAATGTCCACCACGCCATAATCTCCCTCTTGCCAAAAAAAAAAAAAAAAAAAACATGCCTTCCCGATTCGCCCCTCTCCCCCCACCGCCGCCCTCCGCCGCCGCCCGCCGCCCTCCCCTCGTCGGCGCCAACCACACCTCCGCCCGCTTCTGCTCCCGCTAAATCCCATCCCCCGCCGCCCGCCGCCCTCCCTCTCTCTTTGCGAATCTCGCCGGCTGATTTCCTTTATTTTTTGTCCTTTATTTATTTTTTTTTTTTGTATATTAATACGTGAAATACGTACCCGAGATGGAGCCGCTGCCGGCCAAGCCCGGCTCCCCCTCCTCCGTCAGGAGCGTCCTCGTCCGGTCCCTCCTCGCCGGCGTCCTCCTCCTCCTCCTCCGCTTCGCCTACGTCGTCACCACCGCCGGCGAGTCCTGCCGCCTCGCCGACTTCTGCTTCCTCTCCCCGCCCGACGACCTCAACCTCGTCATCTCCGCCGCCAACGTCAACGCCAACGCCAACGCCAACGCCAACGCCGTCTGGTCCGCCGTCGCCAGCCCCCCGCGCCGCATCGGCGGCGAGGATTGGGCCGCGGCCGTCGGGTTCTACGGCGCCGCGTTCCGGGAGTTGGCGTCGGAGGGGTTCCTGCCGCGGGGCGCCGCGGCCCTGTGCGTCGAGTCCGGGAGCGGGCAGGACGTGCTCGCCCTGAAGGAGATCGGCGTGGCGGACGCGGTCGGGGTCTCGAGGAAGGCCGCCCGGCCGCTGGTGATCTCCGGCCGGCCGCATCGGCTGCCGTTCCGGGACGGTGCCTTCGACTTCGTGTTCTCCGGCAGGGGGCGGTTCGACGGGGTGCCGCGGCCGCTGGACGCCGCCGCCGAGATCTCCCGGACGCTGAAGCCCGAAGGGTATGCGGTTTTCCATCTGAGGGCTAACGATACGTACAGTTTCGATTCGTTCATTGATTTGTTCAATTGCTGCCGGCTAGTGAGATCGCGCGATTTGGCCGGTTTCGATACTTCATTCCCTAAGATACGTGAGATTGTTCTGAAGAAAGTTAGCGATTTTAGCATTCTTAGCCACCCGGTGAAGAATTCGGGTGGCGATTCGGTGAATAAGTGCTCGGTCTCGGATAGTAGGCGAAATTGATCCGGGACGCAGAGCCATTGATTGTAGAGGAGCCATTGAAGCCATGGATTACACTGAAGAGGAATATCAAGAACATAAAGTATCTGCCGTCCATGGTTGATATCAGTTTCAGGAATAGGTATGTTTATGTAGATGTCGGAGCTCGGGGTTATGGCTCTAGTATAGTTAGTTGGTTTCGAAAGCAATACCCGAAACAGAACAAGACCTTCGAAGTGTATGCCATCGAGGCCGACGAGCATTTCTATAAGGAATACGAGTCGAAGAAGCATGTCACTTTGCTGCCGTATGCTGCGTGGGTGAAGAACGAGACTCTGTCCTTCGAAATAAACAGAGACCCGGGTCAGAAATCAGAGGACAAAGGTAGAGGGATGGGCAGGATTCAGCCGGTTCAGTCCTCGAGCGATGGAGAGGTGGCTAAGATCCAGGGATTCGATTTCGCGGAATGGTTGAAGAACACGGTTTCGGAGAAGGATTTCGTGGTGATGAAGATGGATGTGGAGGGGACCGAGTTCGATTTGATTCCGAGGCTGATCGAGACTGGGGCAATCTGTTTGATCGACGAACTGTTTCTCGAGTGCCATTACAACCGATGGCAGAGATGCTGTCCCGGCGAGAGAAGCTCCAAGTACGAGAAAACGTATGGGCAATGCCTGGACCTCTTCACATCCCTGAGACAGAGTGGAGTTCTTGTTCATCAATGGTGGTAGTAACTCTTTGGAAACAAGCAACATCATTGCCAATGCTCACCGTGTGTTCTCTTTTGATGCTGTGTTTCTCCTCTGACAGTTACATTGTACTGCTTCAGTTTAGGCTTTTGTCCTGGATATTACTCATTGTATGAAGTCCTGTAGTGAAATACCTCGAATGAAACACGTCCAGTTGATGGTTTTCTCCTCTTGGGATCGAATCAAATGTGGCACTCGTCCTGTTCATTTTGCAGCTTCTCCTTCAGCTTCTGAACTGGTTAGGCATATAGATTCTGTGGCTTTAGCTGTTACTACCTTGCCATTGAAGCTTGGTTCCATGGATTCGTTGCCACTTACCGCATTTGCTTTATGTCCTTTTCGTGAATTGAGGACCACATGCGGGAGTGGGTAGTCGTGTTCATTCTTTTGGATAAAACAGTGAAATATTATCCTTTCCCCATTCCCCCTCAACCTTTAGTTGCCATTAGCTCATCACGTTTGCTGCTAATTGCAAGTAGCCGTTGAGGACCAAGTTTCCCCTCTCCCTCTCCCTCTCTCTCTAAGCTTGAGGTTTTTAGGTTTGGTTGAGTTTTGGACATTAAGGGCATGGAGGGCCCTACCCCAACTGGATGATACACGAGGAAGCTGGGCATTCAATAAAGTATGGTTGTGCCGTTTTGTCAAAAGTGGTGGGCACTAGAAATTATCATATTAATGACGGGCATATGCTAAATTGGATCTGTACCATAAAAGGTGGCGGGTCTCATCAAATGTGACGGTCTGGATTGAATTCATTGTATGTTCTAACTTCATGAAGTACAGACTCCGGAGGGGCGGGGCACTTTTAACTTGTTTTGCCTGAGAGTTAAGGGCATCTCTGGTGTGTCCCGCTGTCTGTCATGTCATGCTGTGTTCCTCTTTTCCATTGATTGCGATGTAATCTGTTATTCCGGTTGGCCTGCAGTTTCGCATCCTTTGCTCTTTCGAGGGGCCCATTTTGCAGCCTCTTTTGCCATGGAGGGGTTTCATCAATATATTCTCCTATGGACTTTGTCGGAAAGTGACTCGAGAAGCAGCCAAGTAAAGCAATGTCGTAATTCTTAATGCATCGACTGTACCAATATGTGCAGAATCAATACTTAAAAACCAAATCTTTCCTTGTTAAGCATGTTCAATAAGCATCTCGAGACACTCGTGAATAACACATTTTTTGCTTTTTCGCATAGGTGCAAGTTGGGTCGATATCTTCAGGGCAACAGTGTACTATCTGATTCGGTGAGTTTCTCATATTTACCTAGATGAACTCATATTTTAATTGGGTCTTTTATGAACAGTTGGGTTGAAGCTTAGAGATGTTTCTTTTGGTATGTTCCCGACAACAAACATCACCAAGGAGGCTCTAGAGTGAGTTTGCCGACCAGAATTCAGGATGCATTCCACAAGTAAGCTTCCTCGTTCAAATGGGCGAAAGCCTGACAGAGCAATGTTGCGTGGAAGGTAGAAGGCTTTTTCCCCCGATGGACAGGTTCGGGTGAGATGATTTTAGACCCTTGAGGTTTACCCAAACCGAACAACTTTGAGTACTATTTAGGGCATAGACTGGCTTGCACAAGAGATGACCATTTCCAGGAACTGCCCAAACTTGTAGATCCATCTGGGTTCTCCGAGCCAGACCTAATTTTAGGTGGATTTAAGGATTTTCCTTCTTTGCCGATCATGAATGACCATATGCGACGATTTTCACTCTTGATGACGTAGAGCCGATGGCTCAGCCTATTGCTTTGGCAAGTGTGGCTCTGATCCAATTAGATGCACTGAATGTGTTTCACCCTATTGCGACTAAGTCAATTATTGGCACTTTGGAAGATTAGAAAGCTGAAGTCCCAATACAAGACAATTTAGATTGGTAAATCATATTCTAAACCTTGCAAGGAATTTTTAGCCTTGATAGGCAAACGGACAAGTAAGCTCTGAGCGATTGACTCAATCAAATTTCTTTTTACCTCATTTATATTGTGCCATCTAAATTGGATCTGGAAGATATCGTTATAGTAGAATAACAAAGGTTTGGTGAATATAATCTTGAAATTACAGTGATCTTAATGACATCGGTGAAGTATAATAGAGTGGAAGAAGGTTGGTGATAACAATGACCTTTGAATGAACTCACGATTGACTTGGTAAATGATTGAATTAGGCAGCCCCAACAAGTGCTGATAATCATGTTAGATGATGACCAATTGCATGATGAAATAATGAATCATATTTAATTTGTTTGAGTCTCTGTAATTCAAGTCCAAAAGACTTAATCCCCTACTATACATTAATTAAAGGTCAATTACCCAATCCACATGCCTGTTCCTAGTTCTCATTTTCCAATTCCTGCTTGTGACACTTGTTTGGGAGATGACTTTTTCCGATCTTTGGAGTTGATAGCCGCCTCGGATAACACTTCTTATCGTTTTATTGGAACTCATAGTTAGATACTTTTCAAAATTTAAGATGTAAAATCTCATTTCTTTAAATAACAAATCCCAATTTCATTTTTAGCATTACAAATGGAAATAAAATTCATATGGATTTACTTTCCCGTTTAAAAAAAGATAAAGTGACATTTATTGTATGTGGTGTCTCTAAATCTAGACAGAAAAAGGATAAGTGTGCACGATTCCTTATTCTGTCGATTCTTTAGTATCTCATACACTATCTTCACAAAAAATGCAATAAATCTACGAAGAAGGAATAAGAATCTTTGCCAAATTTTCCCCCAAATTAAAAAAATTAATTATTTCTAAATTATAAGGATATGCAGAACTTAATGGTATGCCATTTGATTAGTAGCACGTACAAATTTAATTCCATAGGGATTACTATAAATTTAGCAACATGATTGATTTTGTGAATTTTTTGTTAATGTCGTTAAGTCATGATAACTCGACTAAAGGTCGACATATTTTGCTCAATTCTGTAGGGAAATATAAAACGGTAAGATGAAGTCGAGATCATGCTATTCTAGGACAAGTATAGCACGTTTAATAATAGAAAAGAAAATAGTGAGTTCTTATTTTCTCTAGAAGCTTAGAATTAGTAAGCCTCCCAAATAGTAATCCAAGATACGAAAAGGGATTTGATGTTCAAAAGACCGAACCAAATCAAATCGAGAGGACTGGAGTCGGCTTCAAACGAGGAAAGAGTCTCCCTGATTAAGCTAAATTTCTGTTCCTCTTTTTTAAGATTGCGATAAAGTGAGTTGTCATATTTATTTCTCTATTTCCCCCACCAAAATTGAAAAGGCCAAAAACAAAGAAGAGAGAAAAAAAATCAAGTAAAAATAATTATAATTTTTGTCATTCACCAAATCTCCCGCAAATTCTCTCTCAGGAGCCGTGAATTTTGAGGCTTTGACCTGAAATAATTAAAAAAAAAAAAGAAAGGAAATTATTCAGAGGAGGGGGGGTGGAAAAAGAAACAGGAAATCTTCCCAGGAAACATAAAAGAACGAGGAGCACGCCCGCTTCTTGTTCTTGTTTTATAGCTTTTCACGGATATTGTCGGGCCATTTCTTGTCTTTCTTGCCCATGTTCTGTAGTTTCACGTATGTCTCGTTCTTGAATTTCTTGGAAAGAAAACCGCATGCAAACGTTCGCAAGGGACGCTGGCCACCGCTGCCTCGGATTCACCTCCCTCTCGCGGTCTCTTTCCCGTCGTTCCCTCGCGCCAATGAGGGTGGTGGTGATGGTGGTGTGGTGGTGGTGGTGGAGTTTCTGCTGCTGGGTGCTCGTTTGCTGTGAAAAGTTTCCTTTTTTTCCCGCATAAAGATTCGATTTTTTTTGTTTTTGTTTTCGGTTTTGTTTTCTTTTGCGTTGCTTTGGTGTGGATTGTGGAAGATGGGGGCGTGTTGCAGCTCGAGCCACGAGGCGGGTCGGGACTGGGTGGGGATGGTGAACGACGAGGGGGATGACGAGGTGGAGGGGGTCGAGGAAGGAGGAGTGGTGAGGGAAGGAGATCACGGGGCGCGGGTGAGGCTGAGGGGCGCCAACGATTCTTGCTCCATGTTCTGCAAACGGGGAAGGAAAGGCATCAATCAAGACACCTTGACCGTGTGGGAGGTAAGATTTTCAGGGGAATTTTTCCCTCGTTGGTCTCTGTTTTTGTCGTGTTCTTCTGTGAATCTTCTGGGCTGGCCTGTCTCTCTCTCTGTTGGATATTGCTTTTGGGAATGCTTTGCTTTTTCTGCAAGGCATATGATTTTCTGGGTTCGATTTCTCTATCTCCTTTTCTGGAGCAGATGGGTCATGTTCTTGATAATAGAATATATTGTTCTGTTATGATCGTATATGATCTGTGTCTTTGTTTTTTTGGTTTTTCCTTTTTCCCTTTTCTGAGGCTTTAAACTACTTGCCAGACAAAGTGAAATGTTTTGGGACATGTAACGTATGGTGGGGAAGGTGCAAATATGATCGTGATGTACACCGAAAAGTTGCATCTTCTAAGGCGAAGATATTCAAAATTTGAACGCATAAATCCATCTACTCTGTAGATTCATGCTACCATATGGTTTTCATTGGAACCTTGGGAAATTACACCGAAGCGTTTTGTTTCGTGACAATTGCACCGTGACGAAAACTTGAATAATCTTTCAGGACTTCAATGGTGAAAAAGGTGCATTCTTTTGCGGGGTGTTCGATGGCCATGGTCCAGCGGGTCATAGAGTCGCGCAGCATGTGCGTGACCAATTGCCATCGAAGCTCTCTTCAGTGATCCAATCCTTGCAGAGCAGGGGCAGTCGCAGGGACCTCGATCTTGTGGATAAACATGACGACGGCCAAGAAAATGGGGAGAAAGAAAGAAGGGTCAGCAATCCTGGGACCTTGACCTCGTGGATAAAGATGACGACAGCCAAGAAAATGGGGAGAAAGAAAGAAGCGATGATGTGCGAGATAGTTGGGAGGAGGATTTTGGTCATGACATGCTTCTCTCCTCATGGGAGGCTAGTTTTGTCAAATCCTTCAAAGAAATCGATGAAGGGCTTAGCCTTGACTCCTCCATTGACAGCTTCTGCAGCGGCTCAACTGCAGTAACCATGATTAAGCAGGTATGAAACAGAGATGCGATGGCTATGATGAAGAATTGTAAGTAGAAGATTGTTGATGAGCGTAATCGTCACATCCACTAATGTGTCATTCAAAAATTTTCAGGGAGATCATCTTGTTATTGCCAATTTGGGAGATTCCCGAGCGGTTCTGTGCACAAGAGGCCAGAAAAATCAGCCTGTTCCCATCCAACTCACCGTCGATCTGAAACCAAATATCAAAAGTGTGTTTTATCTCCTCCTTCGTTCTCACAGCAATTAGCTATCTCATCCTAACCTTCTGCAATTTTGCTTCCATCCAACATTTTGATCAGGTGAAGCAGATAGAATCAAGAAATGCAAAGGCAGAGTCTTTGCCATGGATGAAGAGCCAGAAGTGTTCAGAGTATGGTTGCCTGACGAGAATTGCCCCGGTCTTGCAATGGCTCGGGCTTTTGGAGATTTCTGCTTGAAAGATTACGGCCTGATATCCACCCCTGAAGTGTCCTATAGAAAGCTTACACCAGATGATGAATTCGTGGTTCTAGCCACCGATGGGGTAAGAGTAAAGTAATTCAATCTGTAGCGGTGCACCGATTATACTGCGTGTTGCATAATCGTGTAGATTTCTCGATTACTGCTGTTGCTCTGATTGCAAATTAGTGGTACACCGTGTCGAGACGATGATATTGTTTATTATCTTTGATACTAGACTCTTCAATTTTTTTCCTTTCTTTTTCAAGGTGTGGGATGCATTAAGCAATGCAGAGGTCGTGAGGATTGTTGCATCAACGAGGAAGAGATCCATGGCTGCTAAATTATTGGTTGCTCATGCTGTTCTAGCGTGGAAGACCAAGTATCCAGGATGTAAGATCGATGACTGTGCGGTTGTATGCTTGTTCCTCAAGAATGGTCGACCTCGGAGCCAATCCGTCGTCAACAATACTTCAGGTGGCAACCCAGGCCGGCAAGACAATGCAGTTGGTCAAAATCCGGGTCCAACGAAAGCGAGGCAAACCCGGACACCGTGCTTGCTGCAATTACAGATGACGCGGAGGAGTCCTCTACAGTCGACGGCGTGAGCAGGGTCGATTCTCTCATCAGAGTTCCTCGTCCAAAGGCTGCTGTTTTGAGTCGGCGGAATTCGGCTAAGAAAACCAAACACATTGGAGCCCCTTAGGTCTTGATTTTTGTTCTCATGGAAGCTCGAGAGGATCGTCTGGTCCACAGCTGAAGATGAACTGCTAGTTCTGTAAAACACGCGTGGAAGCGAAAATCGTTTCGGTCTTGCGAGATCAATACGTTTCTTCATACACCAGGAGAACTTGAGGAGGTCAGGAGATTCAGCTGCTGATAGAAATGCAATGCACTGGTTTGGAAACATTTAGGAGAAACCCACCACCCACATCGCAGGATTTTTTATTTGTTCTTTGCTTCCCCTGTTCTGGTTACTCTTGACTCCATGTTGATGTCTGGTTTGATGCTTCTGGTAGTTTTGAAGACAGGAATAGGGCTAATCACATTCATGTTTCGCGTCGTGGTCTCGTCAAACACGAACGTCTAGTAGACGGGTTGCGCACGAAGACGCGTTCATCACGGATATTAAGTATCTATAGATAATCCAAGATTAAAAGGTGTATAGCACGTGCTTTATACCATGAATTTAAATAGATCTTTGCAATTTCAATGTTGATACCTCGAAACAGTGACAGGCAGACATCTGACATTTATTTACACCATTCATCTGGAGAAATGATGGTCCATAAAGTTTCAACATGACACCCAAATGACATTACAATCATGGATATCATAAGATTCGAGGCATGGCATAGGAGAATGAATGAAGAATTCTCAACCTTGTGTTAAAAATGCAATTGAATTTCTTTTGAATTTTTTAATTGATCTAATCAAACTCTTATATAATATATATATATATTATTTTTTTATAATATGTAATCAAATTATACGATAAGGATTACCAAATTGAGGATTGGAATTCCTTAGAGTTCTTGATAATTTATACCATTTAAATAAAATTTAGGGAAGTGATGGTTGTGAGGGCCTGATTGTGTATGCCATATTAGCAACTACAATAAAAGGTGTAATTTTATGTTTTTAGGTGTCAGTTGTGAAATGTATACTTATTTGATGTACGTGAATTGGAGGGCGGGGACTATTGACCGTGAATTTTATCTTCGTCTTTTGACTATTTAATACAAGGATAAATTAGGAATACCTAGTAAGCGAGACAAAAGTGAGTTTGCTTAAAAATAAGGATGTTTTATTTAGGTTATATTTGGATATTTGTGTGTGTGTGTGTTTTTTTTTTTCCCGATAAATAGAAATTTGTGATTTTGTAGATGATCTTAATAATTAAAGTCTATTCCAATATCTTCTAGCGGACAAGATGTTTCTGGTTATTGAAGTGTGGAATATTTGAAGTTAGATATAACAACATTGATAAGAGGAGAGATTTGGAAAAATGGAGAGATTAAAAAGAAAATTTTTCTCATTTTGAAAAAAAAATTGTTGTAAATTGAATTATTATTGTTGTTGTTTTTGTCCCTGACTGAGAGTTTTAGGCTGCTAAAGGTAACTAAAATTATCTAAATGAAAATGCTTGAATCTGAAAGATTTCACTTTCGCTCGATATACTTCTTTCAAAGGATAATTTGAAAATAAGGATAAACATTGTTAAAAACTCAGGAATTTACACTTTCGATAAATAAATAAATAAAATCCCTGAGCTATGAGATTTATCCAAGAGACCAAAAAAACTATTTTTTGTATTGAAATATTCTTTTTAGTAGAATTGTCAAAGCGCTTATACAACATCATCAGCTGACTTGGCTCCACGTTATGCTAAACCCGCTATTTAATAAATTCATTTTCCCCTTTTCTCGAACAAGAAATAGTTCCCAATTTACTTTTATGCTTGTTATTTTTATCATTGAATCCTGGCCCTTTCAAGCTGGTCGCGTTTCAAGGGAGTTGCCTTTTTAAGCCGAAGTTCAAGGGAACTAAATGTGGACATTTACTAATCCAAGGATCATGTTCATGTTTTACCCTTCACACCTAATTGCCCCTACATCTTTTGATGGGAAAAAACGCTCAAGAAACCCCGTACTATAATTGTGACCAAGTTACTTTGAATTTTTTTGTGGCATTAAAAATCTCAGATTATACTCATTGAGAATATAATTATTCTTAATTTTTTTTTATCATGACATCAAAAACTTCAAACTTGTATATGTGTTAAACATTTACCTTCGATCGGGTTTCCGTCAAATAATTTTCTAAATCAATGGACATCATTTTTATTTCATTCAAGTTATGTGGGTGTCATATCAACACTATTTATTTATGAAAACTTGATGGAAGGTAAATATGTCACACATGTATACATTAAACATTTTTAGTCTCACAAAAGTTTAAAGTAAATGTATTATGACCTATATAATTTAGGGTTTTTGATAGTTTTTCTCTCTTTTTATTTATGTTGCAAGGGCAAAATGAGGGAGATGAAAATGAGAGAACATTACGTTAGGAATAAACATGCAAATGCATAAAAATAGATGGATAGGGAGAAAAATAGGAAAGAGCAAGAGAGGCAGAGAATTTAATTTTGTCTATGACATTCAAGCGTGCTAAGGAAAATGTTTAAGAGCGCCATTTGTTAAACCTCATTTCTTAATGTTTTTGGGAACATAAACAATATATATTCTAAAAACGCGACTCTTTCGAAATTAAAAACCTTTCAACTTTCAAGGTGTGCTGAAAACCACCATGTACGTGTTGGCCATGCAACAAGCCATGTCGCTCCTCCCTCCTTCCCTTCCTACTTCACCGCTTGATTTTTCCTTCCAATTTCACCGCTTGATTGATTCTACTTTCATTCTTGTTATTCTGCTTTCATCAACAGAACAGAGACGCAGAGAGAGTGACAATGGCTCAGGCAACGCTCCCAGCCGTCGATCCCAAGGCCCAGAGCTTCCAACTGCTGAGCGGCCATGCCATCCCCGCCTTCGGCCTAGGCACTTGGAGATCGGGCTCTGACGCCTCCTCCGCCGTCCACGCCGCCATCGTCGAGGTCATAGTTTATCTAGATCGAGCTCAAACCTTCCCCATGTTTTCGTCTCTTTTGTTCTTGCTTTTCCATTTGGTTTTGAGTTTAACAATTTTTTTTTGGCCGCGAGGAGATGAGTGCAGGCCGGTTACAGGCATATAGACACAGCCTGGGAGTACAAAGTTCAAGAAGAGGTCTCTCTTTTCGCTCCTTCACCTTGTAGATTCATTCGTTCTAGTGCTGAACTAGAATAATGCCCATTTGATGCACGGATTTTAGATATGATTTTTCGATAATGAAACATAGGCGATATACTTTACGGTTATTTGTCTTCGTATTTTTTGCAAGGATTTGCACTTATTAAATGCACCGTCTTTCTCATGTCAAGTGTAACCAATGTATTTAAATGAAAATAATACTTTATAACTTATAGTTAACATGTGTCCCAAAACACTCTTTAACAAGACCCTTTTCGAAATATCATATTTTTCCTTTGTGTTATGTGTAGATTTTGTATGACCTTTTCAAGTTTTCATTTCCCGAATATCTCAAAGTCTTAAATAAGAATTATTATCTTATTCAACAAAGCAATAGTTATAGATTTATCTATAAATGGAAATTAATGCAGTGTGAATAATGGACATTTTGATTTGAAAGGGTTGATGGTCTGTGAAAGCCAGTGTTGATTAATGATCTTGGAAGCTTTCATTTTGCAACGGCGTGAACAATGTAAAGAGGCTTCCAGTATAGATTCTTTATATCATAGTTATAGAGTCTCAATAAGACGGCCAAAAGGAAAAGATGAGGAAGGATTCGAGATCCAAGACATGGATTATAGCTCATAAATAGCAAGATGTAACATTTTTATTATTTTATTACTTCGCCTACCAATTTCTTAAGAACACTTGTTAACAATATCTGCTCTCTAGTTTGTAACCAATGTTCTTGACGTCGAGGAAATTATGATTGTCTCGCTGCTCTTGTTCGTAGGTTGGGCATGGGCTCCAGTCAGCTATGCAAGCAGGAATTGATAGGAAGGATCTGTTCATCACATCAAAACTTTGGTAGACTGAAAATGATCATCATATCATGAACTCCAAACTTTTCTGGTTATTATGTCCTATGCTTATCTACTGCAGTTGAGTTAAATGCATCTTGATATGCAGGTGCACCGAGTTGTCCCCAGACAGAGTTCGACCAGCATTGAACAACACCCTCCAAGAATTGCAGCTTGACTACCTCGACCTTTATCTGGTCATTGTCCAGCTCCAACGTGCTCTCTTATTTCTTAGTTACAGTTCGAATTTGACCACCTGTGGCGGGGGCCTAGTTGACGTCAAGCTTACATTCCTGTCTCCAAGTCACAGGGTCGAACCTTGCTTGCACCTAGTGGCCTCGTGGCTTGGCTTGGTGAATGGGTGGTGGACCTCTAGTGCCTCAGTGCTGTCACGGTGGCAAGCTCGCCCACTTCAGTGGTGCTGAGTAGCAGAGGCTCGTCCTTGCTTGAACTGAACTTTCCATAGCGAGCATGATACTCTTATGATAATACCAACAAGAGTAGTTCGATGCTCATCTTTCCCTATCCTTTTCTGGGAGCTAAAAAGAATTTGAATTGAAGTTGAGCATTGGCTTGCTTGGTGTGTAACAACCTGTGGTATTGCAGATCCACTGGCCATTCCTCCTCAAGGACGGATCCAGCCGGCCTCCGGAGGCCGGCCAGGTTTTAGATTTTGACATGGAAGGTGTGTGGAGGGAAATGGAAAAGCTTGTCAAGGACAATCTGGTTAGGGACATAGGAGTCTGTAATTTCACCCTCAAGAAGCTCAATAAGTTGCTGGGATTTGTGGAAACAATGCCCTCTGTTTGTCAGGTACAAAGGGATCAATTAACCACTAATTAATTAATTAATTAACTGATCATTCAATCACTTGCTTGGATTGAGTTTGAAAACTGGATTATCGAATGAGTTTTCTTTTGTTCAGATGGAGATGCATCCAGGATGGCGAAATGATAAGATGTTTGAGTTCTGCAAGAAAAACAGCATCCATGTTACGGTACGATTTTGTAAATGTCTTTTCTTATTTGGGATTGGAAATCGTTCATCTTTCATATGGCAATGCCAGTTTTGAGTTCAAGTCTTTATTTATCTCTCTTACTATATATTTTTGCACTTAGTTTTAAACCAAAGTTCGGCCTATAAGTAAATAAAACAAATAGTAATAGTGCTGCAACATCTCACAATTTATCGATAATTTTTGGATCTATGTATTAATATAAATATGAAAATTATGAAAACTATGAAAAAAAATATAATTTTGTTGGCCAAAAAAAAAAAAAAATGAGGAATGACTTCTTCCTTTTTTCCAGGCGATTTGTTGATAATTTATATGAAAATTATGAAAAATGAATGTGAGAGTCTACATGTTAATATTTGTACGTCTTGAAAGTTTCAACTACTTCAGGTTCTAAAACTATCAACTTGCGTTCACGACATTATTCATTAATCAAAAAGTGAAAAATGAAGGTCCATTCATATAACAATTTAGAAGTCGGAGGATAAGGATGGTGGAGAGAGACAACGTGTACGAGAACTACTAAAGATTGTTGTCATATAACCCAGAATCCAATTGCAAAGGTATATATAAATATGAAGAGGAGTGTACGAAAGAGTTTCGATTTGAAATTTTTAGCCACTGCATCACAACAAGCTGACAGCGATGGGGAATCATCGAAGGCATACTCTCCGTTGGGCTCATCCGAAGGAGGCCGAGATCTGATCCACGACAGGACGGTGGAGAAGGTGGCGAGGAAGCTGAACAAGAGCGCAGGGCAGGTGCTGGTGAGATGGGCCCTCCAGAGGGGCACGAGCGTCGTCCCGAAGTCGACCCACCCCGACCGGATCAGAGAGAACACGCAAGTCTTCGGGTGGGAAATCCCGGAGCAAGACTTCCAGGCGTTCTGCAGAATGCCCGATCAGGTAAACGTTAAGTCTTCGGCATTAGCTTTAATCTTATCACATCCGACACGACAGGCCAAGTCAATCGGGCCCTGGAAAGGGCCGTGTGGACCCGCGTCGATTTGGACATCGTGGTCGATTGATTGGTCTGCGTTATGAGTATGTCTATGATTTTGTCCAAAGTGTCTTTTTCTCACTTGACTTGCAGAGGAGGGTGCTTGATGGAGAAGAATTGTTTGTGAACAAAGAAGCAGGGCCGTTCAGAAGCGTGGCTGATCTCTGGGACCACGAGGACTGATTCACCAAGAATGCGTGACCACTGGCTTTGTTGAACATCCTTCTTGGGTACAAGTCAGTCTCGTGACTTTTGATTTTGTTGATTAATAAAATGTAGAAGGGAAATTGTTACGAAGTTGCGGGAATTCAATCTGGTTCGCAACAATAATTATTGCCCGTAAGTCATAATTGAGTTTATCCCATTTCGTTTCAGGATTTATGTTTTATGTCATGTCAAAAAATTTGTCATTCTCGTACGGGGTTACTTTGAGCATGAAATTGTTTATGATTTTCACCATATCTAATTTCCTGTTTTTATTATAAATTGTTCGTCTAATGCCACTGAAAAGATCAAATTGTCCTTCCTTGTGAAACAGGTTTTAGATTTAGGGTCTGGATGAGCATGGGAGTTTAGAATTTGGAAATGGACATTCATAGGAAAAATATGACATTTTTATTGGTAAGAAAACGAAGTGGTCTCTAAAAGCTTAACCCGAGCATGTATATGGTATTCTTAATTGTAGATATATGTAAGTGATTATTAGATAAAATGAACGGTATGTTTTTAAAATAAACGAATATGGGCCTTCACCTCATTTAATCAAAATCCACAATTATATATATATATATATTAAGGATTCTTCTTTTATCTCGATGTCTTGTCCAATCAAAACAGCTTCAAAACTACCAAATGCGGAGCTTGTGAGTCTTGACGCAGAACACGCCATTTCCACTTCACTGACATGCTTAGCTTGAGCATTGGTGCGTAAGTTCGTGAATAGAAAATTAACTAATATAAATGATCTCTAAATTTTAATTCAATATTTTAATTCAATGTATAACGTGGTTCTTAGATATTTAGTCTAATGTAGGTCTATGAATTTTAATTTGTTGAATGTAATTCATGAATTTTTTTATACATGTTCAATCTAGTATTTAGACTATATGAAAAAATTCAATAATGTTACTAATTTTAAATTAATAGAGGAATTACATTAAAAATTTTCATATATCTAAGGAACATATTAAATAAAATTAAAATTTCAATGATTATATTGTACATCGGGTCAAATTTCATGGAGCATTTTGCATGATTATCTTGTTTATAAATTCTAATATCATCCCTATCATTAATTATTCAAATCTCGTTATCGGACTAATTAAAAAATGCATTTTTAACCTACATCATCTACTATAGCTTGATATACTATAATCATTAATATCTTTTGATCCATCCAACCAGGAAAGAAGCTCCTCCAATGGGACATGCTTTAATTGCTTCTCTCTCTACTCTCTCGACATGCATCCTTCTTAAACCCGCCTCATTTTTAGACCCAAAAAAAAAAAAAACCACATTTTCGTCGGTTAGAATACAAAGTGGTTTCTAAAATTATAACCCAAGCATTAGTATTTTTAGAGAAAAAACAAAAACGGGCTTTCACCTTATTTATTCAAAACCCAAAATGATATATAGTTTTTTTAAGGATTCTTCTTTATCTCGTCTGTCCAATCAAATAGCTTGAAGACTACGGAGCTTGAGAATCTTCATGCAGAACACGACATTTCCACTTCAGTGACATGCTTAGCTTGAGCTCCTGTGCATGGTTTATAAATAAATAAAAAATTTAAATAACACGAATGATTTCTAAATTTTGATTTAATATAATGATTTGGTCCTTGATTTTTGTTCCACGTGGTCTCTGATTGGGCAATATAGTCTATAAACCTTTCGCATGGATTATATAAAAACGTTCAATATTATCCTTAATTTTAAATTAACGAAAAAACTACATTGAACATTTTACATAGTGCAATAATTATATTAGACATTTTCATATAGTTTAGAAACAACATTGGACAAATTAAAAGTCCATAGAACATAACAAGAATTCACTGAATATTTGTGTCATTATCTCATTTATGAACTTCAATACCATCAAGTCATTAATTATATACATATCTTCCTATGATATTTGGGCAATCATACTAATTTTAAAAAAATGCTTTTTCAATCCCCATCCTCTACCATTACACTCGATTTATATATATATTTGTGAGAAAACGAAAGCATGAACATACAGACTATAATCACAAATATCTTTTGATCCATCCAACCAGAAAAGAAGAGAAGCTCCTCCAATGGGACATGCTTTAATTGCTTCTACTTCCTCTCTCTACTTTCTCTCTCTAGACATGCATCCTCCTTAAACCCCCCTCATGAAGGATTCGATTCCGTAACAGCATCCGCCATTACTACTTAAACCTTTGCTTCCCCACCAAGTCTCCATCGCCACCGCCGCCGCCGCCGTTTCCCCGCTTCCCCTGTCGCCGGGTACCCTTTCATTCTCTGTGTTGTTGTTTGGGTTCTCGTGCTGCCGGTCTCGCCGCGCCGGAGTCCGTTCCGGGAGCTCGGCTGCTGTAAAGTTTCGATTTTTCTCCGCTTTTCGCTTTTGGGTTCCGACGGGCGCGAGAAGGATTCTCGTTGTGCTCTTGGGCTCGGTGGATTGGCCGTTCTTGCGTTGCCATCATCGCGTGTGCGATTTCGTTCGGTTCGAGCGCTGAGTGTTCTTCGTTTCCCGCCTTCTGCCCGACATCAATCTTTGTTCGCTGTTGAATTGTCGATAGGACCCGGCAATGGAACATCGCTGGTCCGGTTGAATTTGAAGGTGTTGGTAGTGTTTATTCAGTGTGTGTGTAGGAATAGGATTGAGTCTTGGTGCTCGGTGGATGTATGTTTGGAATGGCGAAGTCAATCGTCCGACACAAGGGCTGTAAATCTGTCGTGTCTGCGAGGCTTGTGCTTTGTGGACATAGGTGGGGAACACTGAAAACCGTTGGGTTGTTGGACTTGAGCTCTATGCTCTGTTTTTCTATCGTTGCCTGTTGGAGGGTCCTTGCGTGCGGCTACGGTATCTTGTATTGTTTTACGCATGCACCGTAGTGTTTTGCAATTCTTTGGTTGTGTCGGTCTTGAGATGACTGATTAAACGTTTGCTGTCGAGCTTTGGTCCTTTGCATACTATTGAATGTGCTTTTGAATGGTTGGCTTGGCTTGTTTAGATCTTCACCTTCAACTTCATCCAATGAAAAGGGCAGTCTCAAAGTGCAAATACTTGTTTTTTTCTTTTGGTTACGTGATATATATTCGATGGGAATTTCTAACAGGATGGGAACGACAAAGAATGGGGACACCTGCTTTGGGAACACATTGTTTTCTCAAAATATCCCGATTGGTGTTTTAGCTCACAGAAACTTGGGGAAGAATAATCTTGGCGGTGTAATCTTTGGTTGCAAGGACAACACAATGAAGGAATGCCTATTCAAACAAATATTTGGTGAGTTACTGGTGGTTCACGTTTGATTTATTGGCACAGCACTTATAACTTTCATAGTTTTTCGTTTACTTATCATTTGGTTAAGGTTGTAGAATTGTTGAACATGCACAATGGAGTTTGTTCTTCTTCTTTTTGCTTGATCCATCATTGCCGTATGCTTCCTTGTTTTAACTTGCACTAGTTTTATTTGAAGTAATCAAACTCATGAGAGATGTTATCAACAGGCTTACCATCTTCGCACATTGCTTATGTCAACCATATTGAACCGGGCTTGCCACTGTTTTTATTCAACTACTCGGACAGAAAACTTCATGGAATTTTTGAGGCCGCAAGCCGTGGTCAGATGAATATTGATCCTTATTGTTTTAGCACTGATGTTTTAGAGAAGACTCCATATCCGGCACAGGTATCTCTTATCTATTTTGCCAACACGTTATGTATTGTCTCTTAGTTTTCATTACCGAATGTATGATTTTGAGTTGATTGGTTTTCCAATAAGGTTCAAATTCGTATCAGGATGCAATGCCAACCGCTGCTGGAAGATCAGTTCAAGCAAATAATTGCGGACAATTACCATACAAGCAACCATTTCTGGTTTGAATTGGACCATGCTCAAACAAGTAAATTGATATCCCTATTTGCATCTTTAGCGATCGCTCCATCAGTTCCCCAGTATATAATCCAGAAGAGAACACTTTCACAACCTCTTCTCTCTGAGGAAACAAGAGGAGAATGGGAAAAAATGAAGCATTTTACTTCAATGGAAAAGCTTGAGCACTCAAGCGGGAGATCTGATTCTGCAGATCCGTCCCTTTCTTTTGAAGTAGATGATCAGCTATTTGAAGGTCATGCAGGTATGCAGCAAGATGGAGGAGATGAGAAAGATTCAATAATTATGAAACTCAAAGAATTGGCTCTTAGCCAGGAATATCATGATTTACATTTGAATCATTATTCTGAAGGTAGTTCAAGTACTATGGGCATTAAATCTGAAGAAAACAGCTTCATTGAGGCACCTGTGGACAAGAATTTACAGGATTTTCATTCCTCTGTGGACCTAGAAGAGAAGAAATTACAGGATATTCAATCCTCTTCTGATATCATTGCCCAGGTAGCATCTCAAGCAAAAATAATTAGTAATCTTCCTTCTGCTCATGCTCCCTGAACATTCTATATGATGCCTCTCTTTGTGTAGTTGATTGACGAATTGGGAGAGCTCAAGGTCTTTAAGAAGGAACAAACTCAAAAGATGATTGATTTGGAGCAGAAGCTGGTACTACGAAGCTTTGTTCATACTTTTTTCCTCTTCATTTCATTTATTAGCTCTAAGCTTAGAATCACTTATTGATTTGTTTTTGGGGATTCTTCTGCCATTGGGTTTGAAAGGGTTGACTATTTTATTGGATTTGAAGTATCCCATATACTCTTATATGGCCCAGTGCTACAAGATGTTGCACGTAAAACCTTTCAAATTTATGCAATGTTTTTCACTAACTTCTTAAGTCATTTGAGACACAGGGTTGAAAGGCAAACTGAAAACATTTTCAGGGTATAATTTGTTGCATCTATACCTTTCTTTGTGCTGCTTTTAAAGGTCATACTTGAAAGGAAATTTTGTCCCTAAGGAAACCCTCTCTAATTCCTTAGTGAAGGAAAATATAGGTTAGGTTGAGTTTCACTTGGTTAGCTGTAAACTCTATATTGAGTAATGATATCTCCTGCTACGTTACCATTATAGTTATACCAGAGAGTATTCTTGTATTGCTCTAGCTCAGAAACGGAATAAGGATTTTTCTTTTTTTTTGGGTGCCTTTATACTGGTCTTCCTTTCGTAGATAGCATCGGGTGATTTTTTTTTATTTTTTAAAGGCACTCTTAGATTTACTGACTCTGTTGTGCACAAAACATGTGTGTTTCTCCTATGTTTTCTTTGTTGGGTCACATTTTGTGTAGTTTCTTTTTCTTATTTACTACATGTTTTCTTGCATCATTCACTGTATTTTTGGTTCAGGTTTGGGCAGAAAACGAAATTTGTTGTCTGAGAGATCACTGTAACTTGTTGGACTCTTTGTTGAAATCTTCATCGCATAATGCTGTTCCTGAGGAAATCCAATCGTCTGAGGAATTGGAACTGGATCTTGATCTTAAGAATTCCATCATTTTTGTTGGAGGATACGATGGTTCATCATGGTTATCTGCCGTATATTCCTATTTCCCTTCTCACAATGTAGTAAAGTCTCTTACCCCGATGAACTTTATCCGTGCATATGCATCTGTTGCAAAGTTTAAAGAAGATCTCTTTGTGTTTGGTGGTGGAGATGGGGAATCCTGGCATGACACAGGTACTAGAATCAGTGTCTTTCTAATCTCCATTGCCGTTGTAATCATGTTATCCTAATGTGATGACTATCTTTCTGCACAGTCGAATCATACAATTTAGCTGAAAATAAATGGACCGTGCAACCATCATTGAATGCTAAAAAAGGAAGTCTGGCTGGAGCAGCTTTAGGGGAAAAAATTTTTGCTCTTGGAGGCGGGAATGGACGAGATTGCTTTTCAGATGTTGAGATGCTTGACTTTGACATCGGCAAGTGGATCTGCACACGGTCAATGCTACAAAAGGTATAATACCTAGCTTGTGTGTGCTTTTAAAGTTGTCTGGTGAAGCTACAAAACGCAGATTATGGAATATGATCAATTAGTCAAAGAGTGCCACCAACAGAGTGCTCTAAATGGAGTACTTCTTTTCCTTGTAGTAAAAAGTTATAATGCAAAATGTCCATAGGTAGAGGTACTTAATATTAGAGAGATTTCTTGGTTTTGTCTGGTCATTAAAAACCTGATTGTTTTCAATAAAAGTAGACAGAGATAACTCTCCTAAAGAGTCCTATTGAAGAGGGAGAGATAGAGAGAGATGACTTTGTAGGACAAGCTAATTTAGTGCTATTGGAAGCAATTGGAAGGTTCTTGAACTTCACTATTTCCACTTGATTAATGTGCAGAATCGAATTGCTTAATACTCGTTGTTTTATGGTTGCTATATGATTCAGACTTTCCAGTCATACGAGGATCTTGTGAAAAATTATGTACTGTCTACATCTGCCTCTATCATACTTGGAGTTTTTACACCTGAGTGATATCGTTGACAATAAACAATTGCATTTTTATAAGATTCATTTGTTTTTGTTGTGTTTCCTTTTGAGTCTTCTGGTGATTTTGCTTCTGCATTGGGGTTACTTTGACTTCTTGAAGTTGTAAATGCATGCTGAGCATAGTTTCTTGATTAACATTTTTCTTCACAGAATACTTTACATGGATTGTGAAGCTTTTGAATTCATTCATGTTTTTACTATGATACATAGGAATTAAGGTGACATGAGATAGATATTGGGAAAATTACCAAATCAGTCCTATACCTATTGTACAGATGCCAATTTAGTCCTAATCCTTTCAATTTTGCAAATATAGTCCTAAATCTTTACAGGATATTTCAATATAGTGCTTTAGGCCAATTTTTGCTCGAAAATGTTGAGGTGATAGTCAACTATTGCCGGCCGTCCTACATGGCACGTCGGCAAGGACTGTAGTTGCAAATTGAAAGGATTATGACTGAGTTGACATCCATCCTATAGGTATAAGACTGATTTGGTAGTTTTTCTGATAGATATTATATGAAGTTGATTTGAGGGTTTGGTACGATAAGGTAGTGCCATGTTTTGATTTTTAATATCGACCCTGGGATGAGTCTGTGTAATCTAAGTAAGTTGCTTGTAATGAATTCACTGCCATGTGCCTGGTGGTCATTTGTTTCTAGTTGTGGAAAGGACAACTGGTACTTTAATAGGATTCTCATTACTAATGAAAAGGAGGAATTTGAGTACAAATTTTACCCTAATGAATCTCTTCTCTGGCAATCTTCTGATAGGAAAATGAACTTCCTTTCCCTCTCTTTACTATTAAGCATTAGTTAATTCTCACATGTCCTTTTCAATGCTGTTTTGTATTTTGCTTTACTCACTAAATACTTGATAATTACTTTTTGGGCGTGCTTCTCCTTTTCTCCCAGCGATTTGCTCTTGCTGCAGTGGAGCTTAATGGGGCAATATATGCTACTGGTGGCTTTGACAGCAATAATTATCTTAAGTAAGAGATGAATTTTTCATCAACCTTTTATCTTGTGATTTGAAGTGGTCGATCGTTCTTGTGACTCTCTTGACCGACTGTTATCCTTTTTCCTGATAAATCCGAGTACATGAGTTGATTTACTTTTCTGGGGGGCATTCTTGTCAATTGCTGTGCAACCTGTGAAAGTATCTGGCGTGTGATTAATCCTTCATATGTTGTTGCAGCTGATGGAAAATGGCAGTGTCATTCCTCATATGAACACTAGTGCTTTTGCAATTTTACCCTAAGAAACCTTTACTGGTGAAATGCAAGTTATTTTTATGTCCATATCTCTTACATATCTGGAACTTTTATATTACCCTTGTAGACCTAATACTCCTCACAATAAAGGAGAAGAAAATATATATATTTCTTGCATGGCATATGAAATCTTTAACATCAGAGTTAGCTACAGCAGAGGGTTGGTAATTTTTCCTCTGCTGATTTATTTCAGTTCGGCTGAAAGATTTGACCCAAGAGAACATTCTTGGGCCAAAATTGGAAGCTTGACCACAAAGAGGGGCTGCCATTCACTGGTCTCGCTGAATGAAAAGCTGTAAGTATACACGTATGTTCCTTTTGATGCCAGCTGTTCAATTTTATTTGAAGATATTTGCCTATAGATGCTAGAAAAGCATGTCATATTCTCCCTTGACCTGGACATGATACTGTTTCACGTCTGTGCTTCTTGTGTATTAAGTATTTTCTCACAATGTAAGTCTAATAAACAAATTCCTTGTAGTCTCCCTTCTTCTTCCGTTCTGCTAACATAACTAAAGGACAGAACTGCAAAATTAGTTCTTTTTCCAGTTGTTCATTTAGCTGGTCATTGTTTCAACTGTAAATTAATCAAAGCTAGCTTTACTGTACTCTGCTCAACTTCGAGTTTCAGTTTTCTTGAGCAGTTGTGTCTTATCTGTACTCCTACAATAGATATGCCTTGGGTGGTTTTGATGGAAATTCAATGGTTCCGAGTGTTGAAGTGTATGATCCGCGCCTGGATTGCTGGATGGCTGGGGAACCGATGAATTGTGCTAGAGGGTATTCTGCCGCTGCCGTCCTTAATGAGTCGATATATGCGATCGGAGGTGTAAAGGCTGATGAAGGCATCGTAGACACAGTGAGTTTTCTGCCTCCCTCTATTTTGTATTTCATGATTCATGTATAATTTTCAGCCAGGCGTTGGATTGACCCTGAGTCCTCAAAATTTGTCAACCAACTACTGATCCGATTTACTTTTGGAGCATCGTTTAGCTTATGCCTCCATTGGTATTGTCACAGGTTGAATGTTACAAGGAGGGCCAAAGTTGGCGTGAAACGTCTGTGAGAGGCATTGGGCAAAGGTGTTTCTTGTCTGCCATCGTCCCGTGAGAGAAGCTTCTTTTAGCAGAAATGTTTCCTTTTTCTTTTTGACAGGTGTTGCAGATATCTTCCAACACATAAAATGGATCGGTGTTAGAGAGAAGTTCTGTTTATTGTTGAAAACTAGGGGGAATAGAGAGAGATGCATAGGAATGTACAGATGAATTCGAGCTTGCTCATATCACAAGAGGCCTTTTGTTTTGTTGCACTTGCACTCTTAGTTAAAAGAAAATGCTTATAATTCTGCAAAAATTACTCTTTCGTAAATCTTGACCACCATTTATATGAACCTCCTTTCGTTAATAATCAAGAGTTGCATATTCCAACTTCATATACTCTCTTCAAGCTTCATTGATTACGGCTTATGTTATCCCACCGCATGTGTGGAGAATTCATTTTCATACGAAAGTAGTTGCTCATGTCATACCCATGTAAGACTTTGCATCATGCTATCTTACATATTCTTTACATGACATTCCTATGCACCCAATTCCTACCTTAGAAAAATTGGGACTTCCCATGAATTGAAGTTTCATTTAATTGCTATATTTGCATGTTTATTTTAGATTTGTCGTATGTTATAAATTGGAAAAGATAAAAATTATATATTGCTTACTAGTAATTTTTGATTGGATGTTCATTAAACAATTTACAGAAATATGTCCAGGGCTGCATTTAATGAAATTTAGATTTATGATTACATTGCATTTTTATTGCACAATGTTAAATATTTCCATGTCGATTAGCTCATTTTAAGAATATACGTTGTTTAGTACGTTATTTACATAGCATATCACATTTGTATATTCACTCTCCTTTTATGTATATTTAACGAGGTCGTGTCCCGGGGCTTTACAATATGACGTTGAATAATGTTGCCAGATTTGGCTTAGGGTCTTATAATTTCAGCCATTTATTTGTTTTGTTATGACTGATTTCATTTTATTGCTTGCGCCTTTATGTGTGGTCATGTAGTTTTGCATGTTTAGGGATGAACGTTAGAAAACATTACATGAAACACCGTTTTATCAAAGGAGGAAAGGTGCGGATAACGTACTATAGATAAAATTTTCGTAACCAATTCTCGATGACGAGTTTTTGAGTGACTGGCTGATTAGATATACTTCAGAACTGGGATTTATTTGTAGATTTTTGATTTACCAAACATCAATTGGAAGAAACATGTAACTTCCCATTCTATTTTTATAAATGGAATCCACGGTGATGATGGATACATTTCCCTGACTGATAAGATGGGCTAGATCATAAGGGACCCATGTAAAGTGTAGAAACAAATCTACACTTGTGTTGTTACACAACTCTGCTTGATCACTTGCTCTTTCAGAGTTTTGCTGAATCATCATTGCTGAAATTAGTCCACATCTAATCTAACAAATAATCCATCTCCCATGTGAAGAACTTCTCATGAGATGGATTAGTTATAAGATCAAAAATCCCATATAAGTTGAGAAAAAGTTGGTAATGTCACTTACACGTCAGTAAATCGTTACCAAATGAGAAGCATTTTGAGGGTTTGACTCTTGTTATCTAGGCTAAAGGATCACATTAGCTATTCGATGCCGTCATCATTGGCATGAGTTTCTAAGAATCAACGGTACAAGACCCGTAATACAACAATAGAGAGTTACTGTATTTATAAGGGTCGAAAAATGGATTTCAACCAAAATGTACGACAAGGACTCATCATTCTCTACATCATCATCATCTTAATAAATAAGTGAGAAAAGCCATTTTTATCAATGAAGACCCCGAACATAATAATAGAGCACAGTTGGAACAAGAAACTTGAAAGACTTAATTGCAAAGGTTTTTTGTAGTAGTCACCAGTGGAGTCAACAAAGGACCGCCATAGACACACGTGTTGCTCAGATCAACATTAGATGACGAATCCAATGAAAGACTTTTCTCTTTCTTCCGACTAGGGAAGCTTTATCATATAGCGATTTATATTTTTCCGGTGAAATCCTACTTTAATAATAGCCAGATTCCTCAATTTCTTCATATCACTCATTTTAAGTTTAACTTCAATTTATTTGTGAGGTTCTTATTTGTGAGGTTCTTGCTAATTTTACAGCAAGAATAAATGTCATAACCAATCAAGTGTAAATAATATTGTGACCGATAGGACTTGGGAGAGCTCATGTCAAGTGTGAGTACCTATCTTGCAAGAGAGGTTCACTTGATAATCCATCCAAACACCTCAGGGATGTTGTTCATCTCTAAAGGGTCACAATAGAGAGTAATAGAATATTTAGTTATTAAACCACACTTTCATTTAATAATTTAAATTTTGTATAACAATTGACAATGATCTTGTAAAATATTACTATTTGTCCGGCTCTTAAAATTCCCCAATTATCTTGTCATCCTCCAATGAACAATTGATATCAATATGAAGATTCAAGAGAGCGATCTTTCTTCCCAAAAGAGATTCACATGAATCGATTAATATTGTACTACTAATTTTCATTGTTCCTTCATGATAAAGATCCCAAAGGCGCACTTTTGAAAAGAAATGTGAATACGCACTCAAAGTCCATTATGAGCATTTGAGTAGTGGCTGAATTAGGCGTACTTCAAACCCTGCTAGAATTTGCATTCATACAAAGGAAAATACAGCCAGATGAATTTAGACAGACCCAAGTCGTTGCATAGCATGACGACATGGACCTCAAGACTTTTTGATTTGGTGCTTGCGGGTTTTGCACTGCGAAACTGGGCCATAGCTTAAGTTTTTCCACAATAATGCGGTTGGTCCAGCCTCACCAAAGTGCGTCCGTGTTGGTGCTCCTGACTCACAACAATGATAGTGAGCCTGGACTAGCTCTGAGGATGAGATAATAGACCATGCCATGAGCGATAAGTCGAGTTGACTTGGAGTTATATGTGGATTTCCAATTTTAGAAATTTTGATGGAAAGAACATGTGACTTCCCATTCTAAATTTTTCAATTGAAATGTGGAGCAATAATTGTTGAGTTGACTGGGAGTTATTTGTAGACTTTCAATTTACCAAACTTTGATCGAAAGAAACATGTAACTTCCCATTTCAGTTGAAATCCACAGTGATAATGGTTACATTTTCCTGGAAGTATAAGATGGGCGAGATCACAAGGGACTCATGGAAAGTGCATAAACAAATCTACAATCGCGTTAATACACAACTCTGCTTGGTCACTTGCTGTTTGCATTTAGCTAAATTATCATTGCTGAAATTTATCCACATCTAATCTAACAAATAATCTATCTTCCGTGCGAAGTAAGCCTCATGAGATGGATTAATTATAAGATCTAGATTCCCATATAAGATGAGAGAGTTGGTAATGTCACTTATACACCTGTAAATCATTACCAAATGAGATTGCTTTTGGGGGTTTGATTATTGTTAACTGGGCTAAAAGATCACATTAATTATTCGATGCCCTCGTCATCGGTGTGAGTTTTTAAGAATAAATTGAACAAGGCCGGTAATACAATAATAGAGAATTGCGGTATTCATGAGGGTTGAAAAATGGATATCAACCGATGTGTACAAGAAAAAATCATTCTTAACATCATCATCACCTTATTAAATAAGCGGGAAAAGCAGTTTTCATCAAGTCAAGGTCCACGGCACTACAATAGAGCACAATTGAAACAAGAGACTTGAAAGATCAGACTTTTGCGCGCGTTGATTGCAAAGTTTTCTGTAGTAGTCACTAGCGGTATCGCTAAAGGATCGCCCTGGGCACACGTGTTGGTCAGGTCAACATTAGATGATGAATCCGATGAAAGACTTTTCTCTTTCGTCCGACTAAGGAAGCTTCATCACATAGTAATTTACATTTTCTGGTGAAATCCTACTTTAATCAAAGCCAAATACCCCAATTTATTCATATCACTCATTTTAAGTTTAACTTCAATTTACTTGTGAGGTTCTTGCTAATTTTGAAGCAAGAATAAATGTCATTAAAATAAATGTAAAAAATGTTGCGAGTGGTAGGACTTGAGGGAATCCGCGTCAAGCGCAAGCACCCATCTTGCAAGAGAAGTTCGCTTGATAATCCATCCAAACGCCTCGGGGATGTCATTCGTCTCTAAAGATCACAACAGGGAGTAATAAAAAAAATTGTATTATCAAACCATGCTTTCATATAATAGTTAAAATTTTTAAAACAGTTGAAAACAATTTTGCAAAATATCACTATTCGTCCGGCCCTTAAAATTCTCCAATTGTCTTGTCATCGTCCAATGAACAATTGATATCAATAGAAAAATTTAAGAGAGTGATCTTTCGATCCACAATAGATTCATAAAAATTGATTAATATTGCATTGCGTTTTAGTTTATGCTCCTGCTAATTTTCCATCGTTCCTTCATAATAAACATCCCATAGATGTACTTTTTAAAAGAAATGTGACTACATACTCAAAATCCATGATGAGCATTTGACTAGTGTTTGAATTAGGTGCACTTAAAACCGTGTTAGAATTCGCACTCATACAAAGGAAAATGCGACCAGATGAATGTAGAAAGACCCAAGTCGTTGCACATAGGGGTGAGCAGCTGTCTAGGGTTGACCCTGGACCGACCTTGGACCGGCCCAACCCTGCCGGTCCTGGTCCGGTTCCCAAGGGGATTGGGTTGGTCCTTGGTCCTGAAATTCCAGGACCAACACTGTGCGGGTTGGTCCTTGGTCCTAAGAGTTTTGGGTTGGTCCAACCCTAGACCAACCCTATATATTATATTATATTATTTATAATTCTTTAATATATTCAAACATAAGTAAAATGTCTGTTATATTATATTATATTGAGATGTTCTATTAATAGCACTAATAGTAATTTCAATTTAAAACTTTTGTTGAGTATTAATTATGTGTCGTTTGTTTTGTTTTCAGGTGTTTAAAAGTTCAAGTGAATTAACAAGATGTGAAGTTATATATTCATGGTTTATATTAAGTATTTTGAACTTTTTATGGTTTAATTGTATTTTACTAATGAATTTCAGTTGCACTTTGCTTTTCAATTTGTGTCAAATGGTAGAAGTTTTTGAAGAGTAGAGTAGTATTGCAGTTGCTACGGTGATTTGCTACATGATCAAATGCAGGAAAACGCTTTTGCATATGGTGTTATGAATATTAAAGATAGATGATTACAAGAACTTTCCATCTTGTCCCATATCTTGATGAGCGGTTAGGAGGTACGAAATTTCTATTATTGTGTCATCTTAAATTTGCTAAATATGTATTGGTATTCATAGTTTAGTTGCACAATGCCGCATTGTCGATTGATGTGTAATTTGAATGTGTAGGTTTGCTTTTTTAGGGAGTATAAAAAAATAAGACGAAAAAAATTATCGATCGGTTCCGGGTTAACCCTGGAACCGGACCGAACCCATTGGGTCGGTCTGGTCCTTGGTCCCAGGCTCAATAGGGTCGGTCCTCGGTCCTAAAAATTGAGGACCGACACTGTACGGGTTGGTCCTAGGGTTAGGGGGTGGCCAGGACCAACCAGGACCATGCTCACCCCTAGTTGCACAGCATGATGACATGGACCTCAAGACTTTGACTCGGTGTTTGCGGGTCTTGCACTGCAAAACTCGATCATACCTGAAGTTTCTCCACAATAATGCTGTTGCCAAAGTGCGTACATCTTCGAGCTACGATTTCGATAACTTGTTGTCTATTGCTTGGCTTATGGCAATAGACAATAAGTTAAATATCGTCAGAATTTGAACAATACACCCAAGCCAAAAACTTGAAGCCTAATCAGTGGCGTTCATGTGCGATATACCTTTTGTTTTCAATATCATCATCATTCATGGCGGAGCATGATAGTGTAAAAGTGCTTGTACTAGTAAGTCTGCTGTTAATTTTAGACAATGCGTGTGTATGCTTGTGCAGAAATAGAAGCTCATCCTCAATTTGCTTTGAAGACGAAAGGGATGCTCTACTCCAACTCAAACAAAGTCTCTCAAACACATCTCACATCCTTTCTTCGTGGAACAGCGAAGATTGTTGCCAATGGACGGGAGTAAAGTGCGACCGAGCAAATGGACATGTCGTCATGCTCAAGATCGCGCCAGGATACGAATTCCGATTTGACTATATTTCTTTCACAGCTAGTGGATTGAACTCTTCTTTGCTGAACTTGAGACACTTGAGTTACCTACATTTGAGCAGAATCTATTTCAAAAAGGCAGACATACTTAATGATATCGGCTCGATGAAGCAATTGAGGTACCTTAATTTATCCAACTCTTTTGGTTTTGCAACTTTTGCTAGTGAATGGGGAAATCTCACTCAATTGGAAGTCCTCGATCTCCATAGTTATTATCACGTGGGTGCTGTTGATGACATTCAGTGGGTTTCCCATCTTCAAGCATTAAAGTACCTTGACATGAGCGGCCTGAATTTTACTAAATATGGAGACCCCATGCGGGTGATCAATATACTCCCATCTTTATCTCATTTAAGCCTATCATATTGCGGGCTTTATGACTTTCACCTGCCTACTCATCTTGATCTTCAGTACCTCGATCTTTCAGATAATTTTTTCCAAGGTCTCATCCCAAGCACTATATTTCAAAACATGACTTCTCTTCGGCACCTTGATCTTTCACTGAATTCTTTCCAAGGTCCCATCTCAAGCACTATATTCCAAAACATGGCTTCTCTCCAACACCTTGATCTTTCAGAGAATTTTTTCCAAGGTCCCATCCCAAGCACTATATTCCAAAACATGACTTCTCTTCGGCACCTTGATCTTTCAAGGTGTTTTATCAAAGGTCCCGTCCCGCGCGCTATATTTCAAAACATGGCTTCTGTCCAACACCTTGATCTTTCAGAGAATTTTTTCCGAGGTCCCATCCCGCGCGCTATATTTCAAAACATGACTTCTCTTTGGCATCTTGATCTTTCGCAGAACTTTTTCGAAGGTCCTATCCCGATATTTCAAAAAATGACTTCTCTCAAGCACCTCGATCTTTCATCCAATTTTTTCAACTCTTCAATACCGAGGTGGTTCGATAACTTGACAAGTCTTGTCAATCTCTATCTTGGATGGAATCATTTGCAAAGCATCGAAGGAGGGTTGTTCTCCTTCTTAAGGAACAAGCCATCCCTTGAGTCACTATCATTGTCTGGTAACAAACTTCATGATGAGTTATTTTCAGTTGAGGGAAATTCTTTGGGGCTCATCGGGAAAAACTTGAAGTTTTTGGATATAAGTGATAATTTTCTCCAAGGAGCTTTGCCAGATTGGCTAGTGCACTTGAAAAAATTGACATGGCTTGACCTATCAATTAATCAATTACATGGAACCATCCCGTCATCATACGGTTGGTTATGCTTGGAAAACCTTGCTCTTTCTCATAATCAATTGACGGGGAATATTCCAGAGGCATTAGGAAGATTGCAAGTCTTACGGTCTTTAGATCTCAGTAACAATCTTCTAAATGGCACCATTCCACATAGTCTCGGGCAACTTCAAGATCTTGACTTTTTAAATCTTTCAGGAAATTTCTTGAGAGGAATAGTTTCCGAAATCCACTTCGCCAACCTCTCGAAGCTAGGGTACTTAAATATCAGCAACAACTTTTTAGCTTTCGAGGTGGATTTCGATTGGATACCGCCCTTCAATCTGTCTTACATTGTGATGATGTCTTGCGATTTCAGAAAGGAATTTCCGCAATGGATAAAAACGCAAGTCAATGCAGAAGTGATAGTGTTGTCCAACTCATCCATCATAGGAGCTCTCCCCGATTGGCTAGGTCTAATGTCATTCTCCCATCGGAATCTCTCTTACAACCAGATAAATGGATCTATGTCGAAATTTTCTCGACTATTCAGTTTAGATCTCTCTCACAACTTAATCTCAGGACCTATTCTGCAAGATATTGGCCTGGCGATGCCTCAAATGTATTCCTTGAAATTGAATGATAATCTCTTAAGCGGTCCAATACCAACCTCATTATGTGAGATGAAATTTTTAGACGAGTTGCACCTTGGAAGGAATGAATTAGTTGGCAAAATCCCTGATTGTTGGAAGGTGCACCCTATGAGTTTCCTTGATCTATCATCCAACAAGTTGTCTAGAGTCATACCGAGTTCTTTGGGAAATCTAACTGGGCTTGGGTCAATATACTTGAGCAACAACAGTCTCCACGAAGAAATTCCTATGACTATGAACTATTGTAGGAACTTGCTAGTTTTGGATCTTGGAGAAAACAAAATCTCTGGAAGTGTTCCACACTGGTTTGGACCAAGCTTTCAGTTTCTACAGATTCTAAGACTGCGAGAAAACATGTTCAATGGCAGTAGTCCTTCACAACTATGCTCACTTCCTGCACTACGAATATTGGACCTAGCAGTGAATAATCTAACGGGAATGATTCCAAATTGTCTTGGCTATATGATAGGTATGAAATTGCCCAAAAACGTAGATGAAAGCAATGCGCTTTCCCCTGCTTATGAGCCTGAACCTTCCGTGAATGAGTCGATGCCTACTGCCCTTGCTCCATATTTTTGGAGTGAACAGCATGTGGAACAGGTCGTGAAGGGGATAGACCTTGACTACACAACACTCGCTCTACGACTTATGGTCAATTTGGATCTCTCAAGCAACAAATTGATTGGGCGAATCCCTGAAGAGCTTACCTTGCTCTCCAAATTACGAGGCTTGAACTTATCTCGCAACTTTCTTTCTGAAGGCATCCCAACTATGATTGGACACATGAAATGGCTCGAGTCACTTGATCTTTCAAATAATCACCTTTCAGGAACAATCCCACAGAGCTTTTCTGCATTTAAATCATTGAGCAAACTGAACTTGTCTCACAACAACTTTACGGGGCCAATTCCCAAAGGAAATCAAATCCAAACCCTTGATGATCCTTCCATTTATGCCGACAATCCTCTACTTTGTGGCGATCCTCTACAAAAGAAATGCCCCGGTGCTGAGGCCCCTCGAGTGTCAGAAGAAGATCCCGAAGAAGAAGGTAAGTTTGAAAAGGTGATGTTCTACATAGTCATAATGCTTGGGTTTGTGACTGGGTTTTGGGGAGTTATTGGAGTTTTGGTGTACAAGAAGAATTGGAGACGCGTCTACTTCAACTATGTGGATCGTAAAACAGACATGGTCTATGTGATTATTGTAGTGAAGGCAGCCGAGTTGAGGAGGAGATTGAGAAGAGCATAACAAGTCCATTCTCTACATCAATTAGTCCAATCCTTTGTTGATCTCATGAAGTTCTTGCTTTCTTGTTTAAGCATAATCATCTTGTGGTTGGCTTGTTTCTCCTTGTGAGTAGTTACTAGTAGCCAATATTTTGTTTTCTTCTATTTCAAGCTTGTCCAGGCAAGCCGTCGATTAAACAACACAGTAAGTGCAAATCATGTCATTTTGTAATTTTAGTGTTGCTAAGCTCTACTCATGATATGATTTTACTTGTCAATGTCACAAACCATGTAAGCAATTCCATTTTATCCTATTTAAGCTTTTCCTGGTAATTGCATGTTGAGGGTAATATGACATTTGTAAACGAAATTGTTAATGGCATAGTGCCCACCGATGTTCAATATATTCCTTTCCTAGGTTACATTTCCCCTCTATATTTTTAGGCGTCAAAAGAAAAAAAAATGCATGTAGATAGAATTACTATTAAATATAGGTCTCGAATTTGAGCTGTTTGCGAGATTCACCTCAAAGTGATTTACCGCACGGAGAAAAAAAAAGAGAGGCTCCCGCCCACTGAAAGACAAAAGGGAGGAGCACGCTTCTTCTCCTTGTGCCCATGTAAAAGGAAAGGAAAGTGGGCCCAAGGGAGTTTCGAGAGAAAAGGACAAAAAAAGAAAACAAAGGAGAATATAAGCTTCATTTGGCGAAAAATACTCTTTAGAAGCCAATTTTAAAGAAAATAAAGATATTATTTGGTGTTCTGTTAAAATTTGAAAATGATATAGAAAATATTTTCCACTATTCTGATTTGATTTTTCAGGGAAAAAATTACCAAAGAAATCAAATTTTAATTTTTTAATTGACCAAAAAATTTTAATTTTAATTTTTACATATATATTTTTTAAATTACTATTTTAATTATTTTTTAGTTTTAAAGAATCACATTTTTTAAAATTTTAAATTTTCTTTTTTCTTTGCTCCTCCTTCCTCCACCACTGCATGCGTAGGCGATGGCTACTTGCTCGGTGACTGACCAAGATGTGGATCGGTGAGCTCGAATTGGAAAACTTTTTCTCCACTTTTGAAGGTGTTTTTTTCCAATAGAATTAAATGTTTTCTTTGCTTAATTCATTTTCCATGAAATAAATACTGGAAAATCTGAAAAATATATTTCTGGCAGTTGTTTTCCCTGTAAAATGAACGGAGCCGTAGTCTTTTCTTTTACTATGCCCAAAGACGTTCTTTTCCCTAAGAGTGCAGCCGCCATGGTTTCCTTCGTGTTTTGAAAGGAGCTGCACGTTGAAGGGAAGATAGCGCTCCTCCAGGAACTAGCCCCGCGCGTGCGCGCGCACACACAAACGACTCTTTGAGGACGCACGAAAATAGAACCCCTAGCCTAGTGCTCGGCCCTCGTCCGTCCAGCGGCACCTCTGCCACAGCCACGATGGTCGTCTTTCGTATGCCGGAACAAAAGAGACCCGCAGCCTCCGTGGGCCGCCACGGGGGTGGCCGCAGGTCGAGTGGCGTTAGCCACGCCTGGAACGCTAGAAATCACAGGCAAGCCTCGACTCAACGGGTCGATGCCCGGACGACTCCACTTCTGCTCAAAACAACGAGACAAAACTAGATCTCATTCGGGCATTTTATCGAACAGATCTCATTCGGGGTACGCTGCTGAAATGAGTGGTTTTTGACTCGACCAAGACTCAAACCCGAGCCGAGACTCTCGCCAGATGAAAAACGACCCACACGACAGCCAAACGACGGACGGTTGGAACCGGAGTTCGTGTAAACCAGACGGCCACGAGCTCCGGCCCAGGGGAAAAGTGCCAAAAAAGTCCTAAACCTTTTGCCTTTGTGCCGATTTAGTCCTAAACCTTTTTTTGGTGCCGATTCAGTCCTAAACCTTTTTAAGTTGTGCCAATTCAGTCCTTTTGGCAGAATTTTGCTGATTGGACGCCGGTCGGCTGACGTGGCCTAATCGGCGCTGACGTGGATAACTTTTAATAATATTTTAATATATTTTTTTTATTTTTTTATTTTTATTTTTATTTTTTTCTTTTTCCTCCGCCCGGTCACCGAGGTCCGGCGACCGCGAGAGGCCACCGCCGCGAGGCGAGGCCGACCTCGCCGGATCTGGCAGGTCGAGCCTCGCCGGCCCTCGCCGGCCATGGGTGAGGCTTGCCCATGGCTTGATCTGGCGAGGTCAGCCTCGCCGGATCTAGCGAGGCGAGCCTCGCCCATGGCCGCCTTGCCAGATCAGGCCATGGGCGAGCCTCACCCTCGTCGGTCATGGGCGAGGCTCGCCTCGCCCAACCTCGCCAGATTAGGCCATGGGCGAGCCTCGCCCTCGCCAGATCTGGCGAGGTCGAGCCTCGTCGACCCTCGCCGGATCTGGCGAGGTCGAGCCTCGCCGGCCCTCGGCGGCCATGGGCGAGGCTCGCCTCGCTAGATCCGGTGAGGGCGAGCCTCGCCACGGTCGGCGAGTCGGCCTTGCCCTCGCCGGCGGTCGCCTCGGCATTAAAAATTAAAAATTAAAAAATTAAAATATTATTAAAAGTTGTCCACGTCGGCGCCGATTAGGGCCCGTCGGCCGGCCGGCGTCCGATCAAAAATCCGGCCAAAATTGGCCGGAAAGGACTGAATTAGCACAACTTAAAAAGGTTTAGGACTGAATCGGCACCAAAAAAAGGTTTATGACTAAATCGGCACAAAGACAAAAGGTTTAGGACTTTTTTGGCACTTTTCCCCCGGCCTAGCATGCCCAAGAACAGGGTCGAAGCTTACCGAAGCCTTGGCGCTGGCAAGGAGGCCCGGCAGTGGGTTGTCGGCGGCGATGCTGGTGCAGTGGCCGGCAGTCTCTCCCTCTAACTCCCCTCCCTCGCTCAAACTCTCACATGCGGCTCCTCTCTCTCGAATCTCTCACTCTTCTATACGAGAAACCTCTTGCTCACGAATTTTTCTCTCTCCTTTTGCGTCCCCCGCCCCAACCCAAAACGAACTTGCGGTCCTGGTATCTACAGGCGAGGAGCCCGATCGACGGAGGTGTTTCGGCCACCGGTTCTGGGCAGGCCGACCAGGCCTCCCCTTGGCTGCTCTGCGGAGGGTGTCCGTGCGCAGAGGTGCAGGAGAGGAAGAAGGAAGGAAGGTGGGGAACGGAGAAGGGGCCGGCTGGGTAGAAATTAAAAGGAAATGGGCCCGACCCAGACGAAGGGTTAAGAAAAGGGGCTAGGGTCAGGCCCAGCCCCAAGCCATTTCGTTTAAAAAAAAATAAAAAATAAAAAATAAAAAAACTTGGTTAATGCAAATGATCTTAACGCCAACATGACGTGCTATTCAATGTAATTTTTTTTTTTTTTTTTTTTTTTTTTTGGGTAGGGCAAATTAGTCTCTAATTTTCTATGCAAGTTATCCCTAAATATTTAGTCAAAATTTAGGTATCAATAAGATAATATTATCCAATTGGCTCGGTGTCTTATCATTTCCGCCATATTTTTGTTTTTATTATTGATTGATTTCATTTTATTGCCTGCACCCTTGTGTGTGGCCATGTAGATTTGCATGTCTTGGGATGAAAATCAAAAAAGATTTCATGAAACACCGTTTCATCAAAGGAGGAAAGTTACCGATAATGGGGTATAGGTAAAATTTACGTAACCAAGTCTCCATGACGAGTATTTGAGCGAGTGACTGATTAGACATACTTTAGAATTTGCATTTTTTGAAAGGACCTCAAGACTTTTAACTTGGTGCTCGTGGGTCTTGCACTGCAAAACTTGGCCATACCTAAATTTTTCCACAATATTGCATTTTTTGAAAGGACCTCAATACTTTTGACTTGGTGCTCGCGGGTCTTGCACTGCAAAACTTGGCCATACCTGAATTTTTCCACAATAATGCTGCTGGTTCAGGCCCACCAAAGTGCGTGTGTGTTGGTGCTCGTGACTCCTATTTGCTTTGTACATGTTTCAACTCCAAGTGAAATAATGATCGTGACGAGCAATAATGTTGAGTTGACTTGGAGCTATTTGTGGACTCTGGATTTAAGAAACTTTGATTGAAAGAAACATGTGACTTCCCTTTACATTTTTTCCAATTGAAATGCAGAGCGATGACAACATTTTCCCTTAATTATAAAATAGGCTAGATCACAAGGGACTCGTAAAAAGTGTAGAACAATTCTAAATAAGGGCTAATGCACAACTCCACTTGGTCATTTGCTTTTCTCACTTTGCTAAATCATCATTGCTAAAACTAGTTGACATTTAATCGAAGAAAAAATCTATCACTAGTGCGAAGTACATCTCATGAGACAAATCACTTCTAAGATCCCGAGTCCCGCAGAAGAGAAGAGAAAGTCGACAATGTCACTTTTTTTTTTTTTTTGGTCGAAGACAATGTCACTTATACATTGTAAATTGTCACCAAATACGTCTCCTATTCAGGGTTTGATTCTTGTCATCCTTGCTAAAGGATTACATTAACTATTCGATGCTCTTGCCATTAGAATGAGTTTCTAAGAATCACTGGAATAGGACCCACAATACAAGAATAGAGAGTTGCCGTATTCATCAGGGTTGAAAAATGGATCTCAATCAATATGTAGAGCAAGAACTCGTTATTCTCAACATCATTGTTACCTCATTTTTTTTTTTTTTGCAGGCTGTTACCTCATTGAATAAGCGAGAAAAGCCATTTCTATCTAGTCAAGACCCACAACATAATAATAGAGCACAATTGTAAGAAGAGACTTGAAAGATCAGACTTTTTGCGTCTCTTGATTGCAAAGTTTTCTATAGTAGTCACTAGTGGTGTCGCTAGAGTGTTGCCATGAGCACACATGTTGCTCAGATCAACATCAGATGACGAATGTGACGAAACACTGACTAAGGAAGCTCCATCACATAGTAACTTACATTTTCTGGTGATATCCTACTTTGGTCACAGCCAAATTCCTCAATTTCTTCATATAACTCATTTTAAAATTAACTTCAATTTATTTGTGAGGTTCTTGCTAATTTTAAAGCAAGAATAAATTTCATAATCAATCAAGTGTAAATAATGTTGGGACCGATAGGGCATGGGACAGGTCGTGCCAAGCGCAAGCACCCATCTCGCAAGAGAGGTTTGCTTGGTAATTCATCCAAATGCCTCGAGGATGTCATTTGTCTTTAAATGATTGCGACGGGGAGTAATATAATATTTAATAATGAAACCACTCTTTCATATAATAGTTTAAATTTTTAAAACAGTTGATAAGGATCTCGCAAAATATCACTCTTTGTCTTGCTTTTAAAATTCTCCTACCGTATTATCATCCTCCAATGAATAACTGATATCAATAGGAAAATTTAAGAGAGCGATCATTCGACCCAAAAGAGACTCACAAGGATTGATTAATATTGTACTGCCTTTTAGTTTGTACTCTTACTAATTTTTATCGTTCCTTCGTAATAAACATCCCATAGACACACTTTTTAAAAGAAATGTGAATCAAAGTCCATGATGAGCATTTAAGTAGTGGCTGAATTAGGCGTACTTAAAACCCGTTAGAATTTGCATTTATACAAAGGAAAATGCAACCAGATGAATATGGATAGACCCGAGTCGTCACGACATGGACCTCAAGACTTTTTGACTGGGTGCTTGCGGGTCTTTCACTGCAAAACTTGGCCATACCTATGTTTTTCCACAATAATGCAGTTGATTCCAGCCCCACCATAGTCCGAGCATCTTCGTGCTACGACTTTGTTAACACGTTGTCTTGTGCTTGGCTTATAACAGGGATCAAAGCCAAGCACTTGCTCTGTTTCCTAAATATATACCCGATTCCAAGATCCAGAGAAAGTCGGTAATGTCATTTATGCATCTTAAATTGTCACCAAATGAGTACTTTTGAGGGTTCGATTCTTGTTGTCTTAGAGAGCCACTGTATTCGCAAGGATGAAAAAAGGATTTCAACGAATATTGACAAACAAGAACTCATCATTCTCAACGCCATCGTCACCTTATTAAATGAGCGAGAAAAGCCAATTTTATATAGTCAAGACCCACGGCATAATAATAGTGCACAATTGGAACTAGAGACTTGAAAGACCAGATTTTTGCGCGTCTTGATTGCAAAGCTTTCTGTAGTTGTCACTAGAGGTGTCGCTAGAGGACCGCCATGGGCACACATGTTGCTCATATCAACATTAGACAACGAATCTGACGAAAGCCTTTTCTTTTTCTTCCGACTAGGGAAGCTTCTTCACATGGCAACTTCCATTTTAATTACAGTCAAATTCCTCGATTTCTTCATATCACTTGTTTTAAGCTTGACTTTAATTTATTGGTGAGGTTCTTGCTAATTTTATTTCTTATTTTTCAAGGTTATGCGTGATGTTTACCCATACCAATTTGCACACATTCTAACCATATTCGATATTGGCGATGGTGGGCTTTCATCTAGCTAATACATTCAAAAATGCGATTTTGAAATCATCTTACTGCCTCATCAATTATTTTGGGGCATATGCATGTTGCCCATGTAGGCCTTGACTCTGTCGGTTCACTGAAATGGTGATGAAAAGCAACCGTGCAGGACAATCTTTGAAGTACTCCCATCAGTCCAAGCACAAATTTTTAGAGAGCTGATGTCAGCTTTGACTTTTTGGGAGACGGCCGACTTGGAGTCAAGTCATTGGGATGCTGATGGACAATTTTTTGATGGAGAACACTTTAATATGTGTGAGAAGACAAGCTCATATAATATATTATACATATGTTACTTAAAATGACAAGCTCCGAGCAGTAGAATTTGTGCTTTCCCATTTCCTTTTCAAGTACTACTAAAATTAATAATTGATGGTTACATTTACCGTGATGGTAAATGAAACTACAAACACATGATATACATGGTAAATGACCATAGAGAACAATAATGGGTGGCCTTCACTATAATTCCTTCCCTTTCTCTCTATAAATGCCTTTTGTCTGCTCTTAGGAATCCACTCGAAGCCAACTTCTCATAATTTGAACAATACAACCAAGCCAAAAACTTGAAGCCTAATCAGTGGCGTTCATGTGCGATATACCTTTTGTTTTCAGTATCGTTATCATTCATGGCGGAACATGATAGCGTAAGAGTGCTTGTACTAGTAAGTCTGTTGTTGATTTTAGACCATGCGTGTGTATGCTTGTGCAGAAATAGAAGCTCATCCTCAATTTGCTTTGAAGATGAAAGGGATGCTTTACTCCAGCTGAAACAAAGTCTCTCAAACATATCTCACATCCTTTCTTCGTGGAACAGCGAAGATTGTTGCCAATGGACTGGAGTAAAGTGTGACCAAGCGAATGGACATGTCGTCATGCTCAAGATCACACCAGAATCCAAATTCCCATTTCGCCATATTTCTTTCACAGCCAGTGAGTTGAACTCTTCTTTGCTGAACTTGAGATACTTGAGCCACCTGGAGTTGAGCAGGATCTATTTCAAAAAGGCGAACGTACTAAATGATATTGGCTCTATGAAGCAATTGAGGTACCTTAATTTATCCAACTCTTTTGGTTTTGCAACTTTTCCCAGTGAATGGGGAAATCTCACTCATTTGGAAGTCCTCGATCTCCATAGTTATTATCACGTGGGTGCTGTTGATGACATCCAGTGGGTTTCCCATCTTCAAGCATTAAAGTACCTTGAAATGAGCGGCCTGAATTTTACTAAATATGGAGACCCCATGCGGGTGATCAATATACTCCCATCTTTATCTCATTTAAGCCTATCATATTGTGGGCTTTATGACTTTCACCTGCCAACTCATCTTGATCTTCAGTACCTCGATCTTTCAGAGAATTTTTTCCAAGTTCCCATCCTAAGCACTATATTTCAAAACATGACTTCTCTTCTGTACCTTGATCTTTCGTGGAATTCTTTCGAAGGTACCATCCCATATACTATATTTCAAAACATGACTTCTCTTCGGCATCTCGATCTTTCAGGGAACCTTTTCAACTCTTCAATACCAAGGTGGTTTGATAACTTGAGAAGTATTGTCGTTCTTAATCTTGGAGACAATCTTTTGCAAAGCATTGAAGGAGGGTTGTTCTGTTTCCTAAGGAACAAACCATTCATTGAGTCCCTAAATTTACAAATGAACAAACTTCATAGGGAGATATTTTCAGTCGAGGGAAATTCTTCGGGTCTTATTGGGAAAAACTTAGAGCGACTAGAGATAGGTATTAATTTTCTTCAAGAAGCTTTGCCAGATTGGCTGGTGCATTTGAAAAACCTAAAAATACTTGACCTAGCGAATAGTCAATTGACAGGGAATATTCCAGAGGCATTAGGAAGATTGCAAGGCTTATCATCTTTAGATCTCAGTAACAATCTTCTAATTGGCACCATTCCACACAGTCTCGGACAACTTCAAGATCTTTACTATTTAGATCTTTCGACAAATTCCTTGAGAGGCACAATTTCCGAAATACACTTCTCCAACCTCTCAAAACTATCGTACTTAGATATCAGCAACAACTATTTAGCTTTCAAGGTGGATTCTGACTGGATACCACCCTTCAATCTACAATACATTAGGATGATGTCTTGCGAGTTTGGCACGGAATTTCCACAATGGATAAGAACGCAAGTCAAGGCAACAGAGATAGAATTGTCCAATTCCTCCATCATGGGAGCTCTCCCAAATTGGCTAGGTCTCATGTCATTCTCTTACCTGAATCTCGCTTACAACCGAATAAATGGATCTCTACCAAAATTTCCTTCCAATTTGTCTTGGTTAGATCTCTCTTGCAACTTAATTTCAAGACCTATTCCACAAGATATTGGCCTAGCAATACCTCATATGGGGTCCTTCTATCTGAATGATAATCTCTTAAGTGGTTCAATACCAATCTCGTTATGTGAGATGGAATTGGAAGCATTGCACCTTGGAAGGAATGAATTAATTGGAAAAATTCCTGCATGTTGGAAGGACAACCGTATGATGCTTCTTGATTTATCATCCAACAAGTTGTCCGGAGTCATACCGAGTTCTCTTGGAAATTTAATTTGGCTTTTGTTATTACACTTGAACAAAAACAGTCTCCATGGAGAAATTCCTGCGACTATGAACAATTGCAAGGACTTGCTGATTTTGGATCTTGGAGAGAACAAAATCTCTGGAACCGTTCCACATTGGTTTGGACCAAGCTTTCAGTCTCTCTAGATTCTTAGATTGCGAGAGAACATGTTCAGTGGTAGTATTCCTTCACAGGTATGCTTACTCTCTGCGCTGCAGATATTGGACTTAGCATTGAATAATCTAATAGGAATGATTCCAAATTGTCTTGGGCGTATAAAAGGTATGAACCTGAATGCAAGCATAGATGAAGGCAACTCAATATCCTCTGCTTATGGCCTTGCACTTCCCCTGCCGTCTATTAACATCTCTTTAAGAGATTGGGATCGAGAGCATGTCAAGCAGGTCGTGAAGGGGATAGACCTTGACTACAAAACAATTGATCTACTGCTTATGGTCAATTTGGATCTCTCGAGCAATAGATTGATTGGGCCGATCCCTAAAGAGCTTACCTTGCTTTCTGCATTGCGAGGCTTGAACTTGTCCAGCAACTTTCTTTCTGGAGACATCCCGACTATGATTGGAGACATGAAATCACTTGAGTCACTTGATCTTTCTAATAATGACCTTTCAGGAACAATCCCACAGAGCTTTTCTGCATTTACATCACTGAGCAAACTAAACTTGTCGCACAACAACTTCACAGGGCCAATTCCCAAAGCAAATCAAATCCAGACCCTTAATGATCCTTCCATTTATGCTGACAATCCTCTACTTTGTGGCGTTCCTCTACCAAAGAAATGCCCCGGCACGGAGGCCCCTCAAGTGCCAGAAGAGGATACTGATGAAGAAGATAAGCTCGAAAAGGTGATGTTCTACATAGTCATAATGCTCGGGTTTGCGATTGGGTTTTGGGGAGTTATTGGAGCTTTGGTGTATAAGAAGAAATGGAGACGTGTCTACTTCAACTATGTGGATCGTAAAAAAGACATGATCTACGAGGTTGTTGTAGTGAAGGCAGCCGAGTTGAGGAGGAGATTGAGAAGAGCATAACTGGCCTGTTCTCCACGTCAATTAGTCCAATCCTTCGTTGATCTTGTGAAGTTCTTGCTTTCTTGTTCAGGCAGCATCGTCTTTGGAGTTGTCTTCTTTCTCCTTATACAGTAGCCAATATAATTTTTTGTCTTCAGTTTCAAGCTTGTCCGAGCAAGCAAATCATGTCATTTTGTAATTTAGTGTTAGTCAGCTTTTTAGCAGTACTTCGTGTTATTATACTCATGATATTATATTGCTTGTCAATGATGTAAAACTAAGTTAGCAATTCCATTTCATCCTATTTATGCTTTTGCTGCTAATTGCACGTTGAGGGTATACAACATCAACACATGAAATTATTAATGGCATAGTGCCCGCCAATGTCCAATGTAATCCTTTCCTAGGTTGTATTTCCTTTCTCAATCTTGAGACATTAGAAAATAACATGCATGTAAACAAAATCAGAATGGACTCTTAAAAAGCTTAGAAAAAATTCTACCCGCGGAGAGAACAGAGTGAATCGGTTAGCTGACCATACAAGGAAACTAGTGAATCACTCAACTTATTAAAATTGACATATCACTGAAAATGGAACGTAATTCTCGTTTTCTTTTATTTTCTTTTTAATCTCATTGTTTGAGACGAACTTAGGGTCCAATCACTGGAAAATGGAATTTCCATGGTCGACAGATTTTTTGCACTTGTTGGTAATTTCAAAGTCCGTTGGTAAAAAACGTATGAACCAATAACTTACTTGCCATGTAAGTAAATCCCCAACATGATCAAAATTACTGTTTGGTTTTATTTATAAGGGCAAATCAAACTCAAGAAAATTTAGGACCCCTGAAACTCAATTGAGAATTGCGGTGCGAACACCCCAAATGTCAAAATTTGGGATGGGTAGATACATAAGTGTCAAAACTTCCAAATGGTACACTCAAGTGTCAAAATTAGAGAAAAATTGAACACTTAAGTTAAGTTCCAATAGTGAGTGACGTCGGATTTTTGGCAAGCCTCGCGAGAGTTGGTAAGGTGGCACTTAAGTATACATTTTGGAAGTTTTGGCATTTATGTATCCACTCGTGCTAAGTTTTGGCATTTGGGGTGTACTTCTTCCATTGAAAATTTGTAGTAGTGTTGAATTTGGTTTGAAGTAAAGGTGTTAAGTTTAAATAGTGATATAATTAGTAACTTCCTTGACTCCCCCGTCGGAACTGGATTTTCTATGGTTGGCGTTGCGGAGTCAATCGGTGATAATAGCATCGGTCGGGACTTATGACTTACTCTCCGTCCTTACAGTTTTACACTGGTTTAATTTTCTGTGTCTTCCTCTCTAACCTTTCTTTTCAAAAGTGTAAGTTATTTCCTTTTCAATCGATCTTAGGCATGGACAGTTGTGCATTCTTGAACAAATGGCTCGAAAACCTTTCTGAAGTTCGCATACAGAGACTTCTATGCTGCCATTAAATTGTGCAATGTAATTTTAGGTCACTCATGACTTCAATACGAACACCTACTTCAGGACATCATGTGCACCTCAACTCACGCGACTGATTGTAAACCCAACCAAGGGCATCGTGGCACCAATTATCGACCTGAAGGAAATATTGGTAAGATGATCAGCGTCGAATCAACAAGTGAATATTTCCTCACTGCCAACTTGAGAAATAGAAATATTTAGATGACTAATTACTTCCATACCAAATGAAATAGCTAATTATCATGTGATAAGTTAGTAGTCGGCACTCAATTTGATAAAGATAAACAATCTCTAAATTTTAACACGCGGTTTCATTTTTTACTCTCAATATAAATGATGATTGGTGAGCTTACGTAGTATTTCATATACCTACTAATTATTAGACTGGCTAACTAATCGCCCTTGAAGACATAAAAGCAAAGCCATCCTCTTTGATGTGAGGACGGAAAACCCATTAAGTTCACGATACAAAATTCGACACATATTCCACCGATGTCTCAATGCTCAAATAACTTAATTGATTCATTACTCATAATTAATTATTCATATAAGTGAATTAGAAATATTTACCAAGTTAAGGCAATTTTTTAAAATATGTTTTTAGCCTCTTTTTTTTTTTTTTTTTAAGAGAGATGCAAGATTGAATAAAAGTTAGTAATCTTAACAACCATGAAATAAGAGTCTGCTATACACATGAGTTGTCTACTATAGATTCAGGTGGAGGATTTTTCATATATTTCATGACGTTCCAATTATAAGTTCTATATTTTGAGTTCTTTCTTTTTTCTTTTGGGGATAAACAAAATTATTCCGGGTCTTATATTGAAGACATACCTGATTTGAATTGATCGATGCAATATGCTGTTTAATTTAGTTTTGGACTTTTCAATTTTATCAATTTAATTCTAGACCGTTACATGAAATTCTAATATTAGTTATTCCATCCAATTTTTCAAAGAAATCGTCGATGTGGCAGTCCGACCATCCTATGCGGCACACTGCCATGTTAGAGGTTTTTGATAAAAATTGATCGGATGGATTATGTTGGCTTTTCGAAAGAAAGTATAGGATAAAATCGGCAAAATTAAAAGGTTTATAATCAAATTGACATCCGTACATTGATCGGACTATTTTCCCGTAGATCTATCCATTCATTCATCAGAAATTTTTCAGTCCTCTCGGGTTTGCGAATATCATTCTATCATCCACTTCATTGTGCGGGTTATCACAGTAGCTTTCGGAGTTCCACTATTGGGATGGTGCTCTCTACTCAGTACCCACACTCACCTCCACCAAAATGAGTGGGCATTTTGGGTGGTCGCCCTTCACTCTCAGTGACTTGGGTTCTTGATTGTCCCATTTAGAGAAAAATCAGTTTTCTTCAATCCAACACGCGTTAACGCCGGTTCGATTCAATACTCATTCCCCCATTTGGTCAGAGCTTGGCTTGGTTTTATTCAGTGCCATTTCCTTCCCTTTGGAAAAATTGCAATACACCCCTTGAAGTGGGGCCTTTTTTTTTTTTTCCTTTTGCAGGGAAACCGCGAGGTGATGCCTGTCTTGAAATAGCCCTCTAAAGTTGGTGTTACGTCTCGATCGACTTCGTCTTGATTGGTCACGTAAGTTAGTCCCCAGTATTATCAGGAGTCACTGTGTTGTTTTATTTTTATAGGGAAAATCAAATTCAAAAAAATTTATACCCGCTTTTCTGGCAAACAAAACTCAATTAGAAATTTATAGAAGTGTGAATTTGGTCTAGATTATAGGTGCCATTTTGTTTTGTTTTGTTTTGTTTTTTTTTGAGGTGCCATGTTTAAATAGCAATATAATTAGTGTATAGATTATAGTATGAAGGCTGTTTAGTATATCTGTTGATTAGTATGAATGTTACTTCTTTTTTTTTTTTTTTGGTCGGAAAGATATTTCATTGATTAATTCGGGGATTCCGAATTACAACTTAACTGAAAGTCCATACATAAAATAAGGTAAAGCTCCAGCGGGGGGTGGGAGACCCAATTACTTGGTAAGGAACCAGTGTTGTGCGACTTCGCAAGCCAGTCTGCCGCGCGGTTGGTTTCCCGGGCTTCGTACCGCAATGTGACATTCCGCATTTGGGCCAGCAAATCTCTGCAGTCGAGGACATTTGGACGAGAGGCCCACGCAATTTCTGTTTGGCCCAAGATGGCTTCCACGGCATAAGTGCAGTCGCTGGAGATACACACGGGGGAAGAGAAGATGAGTTGAGTTCGTGCGGCAGTTCGGAGTCCTGTCAGAGCTGTTCTTTGTCTTCTCAACCAAAGTAAAGCTTGTTGGACAGCTAGGGTTTCTCCCTCTTGAGCCGATTGAGCACGAAATTTCTGCGCAAAGCCTCCGATACACACACCCGCTTCTCCTCTACATATGCCAGCAATCGATCCCTCTGATTTCTCAGCTAGCCAAGAGCAATCGACATTGATCTTCAAGGAGCCCGTAGCTGGAGGCTGCCAGGTGCGCGGATCTGATCTCTTTAATTTTTCCCGTGGGTTCCATTTTTCGTAGAGCTGGTGGGAGAGTAGGGCTTCATTAACGATTTGTTCTTGTGTTTTTCACTTCCCGTTGAAGATCCAAGCGTTGCGGGCTTTCCAAATGAGCCAAAGGGTGGTCGCGAAGATAGCTTTTTGACTGTCTGTGATTCCAGATCTGAGGTATTCACTCACCCACCGGTCTGTTCTTGTTATAGAGGTTGGAGAAACATTCATGTCAGTATAATGATGCTGCCAAATCTTTCTTGTCCACAGGCAAAGTCCGAAAAGGTGTTCGGAGGTCTCCGAAAATTGGGAACATAGTGGGCATGTCGGCTCAGGTATTATCTTTCTCCGGTATAGGTTGGCTCTAGTGGGAAGGCCTTCATTGCATAAACTCCACATAAAGTGTCTGATTCTGGGTGTCGTCTGTAGATGCCAGATTTCTGTCCATAGTTGTTGCGGCACCTGATATGAAGAGGATGCATGGCACTCTGTTTTGCTTGTGTTGGCTGCTTGTAGTTTATGATACCCGTTTTTAGTTTTGTACTCCCCTGAGTTATGCCCTGTCCAAATTAGACGGTCGGGTCTGGCAAATATGCTGAGTGTGGTTGCTTGAATTTCCTCTGAGGTTTGGCTGTCAAAAATCTCTGTGATCTTCTGATATTTCCATGTGCGCGTAGTTGGATCAATAATTTCTGCCACTAGCTTAGGATCATCACGGTTCGCCGGTCCTCCAATACTTCCTGACATTAGCCAACGATCATCTCTCAAGTTAATGGATTTTCCATCCCCGACCTCCCATTTCAGATCAGGTTTTAGGGCATCGCGACCTATTAAAAGGCTTTGCCAACCCCAAGACGGTCTGGCTCCTCTTGTAGCAGTCCATAGATTACCGTTAGGGAAATAGAGGCCTTTAAAAATTCTGCTCCACAAGGCTTCGGGAGTTTTCTCTAATCTCCAGGCTTGTTTTCCCAACATGGCTTTGTTAAATTCCACTAAATCTTTAAATCCCATTCCTCCTTGTGCCTTCCTCTTCTTCAACACTTCCCAACTCTTCCAGTGAATACCTTTTTGCTGTGCGTTCTGTCTCCACCAGAAGGCTGAGATTTTTCTTTCGATTGATCGGCAAATAGATAGAGGAATCTTAAAGATATTCATGGCATATTGGGGTAATGCCTGAACAACCATTTTAATTAACACCTCTTTCCCTGCCTTCGATATTAATTGTTCTTTCCATCCCTCCAATTTTCTGTCCACCCGTGCAATGATCCAATCTAGCATCTGTTTTTTAGTTTGGCCCCAATCAGATGGTATCCCTAAATATTTCCCAGTTTTCTCTAGGATAGGAACCCTCAGTTCAGCTGCAATATTGTGTTTTAAATCCTGTGGACAGCTAGCCCCAAGAAAAACACCAGATTTGTTCAGGTTGATCGACTGACCAGATGCAAAACAATAACAATTTAGGATATTAGACAGATTCTGAGCTTCCATGAGAGTACCATCCAAGAAGAAAATAGCGTCGTCTGCAAAAAATAGATGGGATAAGATAGGGCAGTGTGGGTTTAATTTGATACCCTTTAAGGTCCCATCCATAATAGCCTTAGTCACCATGTGGGAGAGAGCATTTGCCATAATGATGAATAAATAAGGTGAGAGGGGATCCCCTTGTCGAATACCTCGAGTTGGAGTGAAAGAATCCCCTGGTTGGCCATTAATTAACACCCGGAAGTGAGCTGAAGATATACAAAATTTGACCATATTCACCCATTTCTCGTTAAATCCCATCTTCTTCATACAGTCACATAAAAAGTCCCACTCAACTCTATCATACGCTTTCTTCATGTCTAGCTTCAGCACGGCTTGGAACTTTCGACGTCGCTTTCTAACCCGTAGTTGATGAAGGACTTCTTGAACAATAAAGATGTTGTCCTGTATTTGCCTACCCCCTACAAATGCGCTTTGTTCCGGGGATATAATAGATGGGAGCCAAGGTTTCAATCTATTTGCCATGACCTTTGCAATAACTTTGTAGCTAAAGTTACACAAACTTATAGGTCTGAATTCTGTTATGCTTTCAGGATTAGCAACCTTGGGGATGAGCGTGAGAAAGGTCTCATTAATGGCTGTATCGAATCTGCCTTCTTTGAAAAAAGAGTCTACTAGATGAAATATATCTTCTTGAATAGTAGCCCACTGACTCTGATAGAATAGACCACTTAATCCGTCTGGTCCAGGGGCTTTTGTTGCCCCCATTTGGAAAACAGCTTGCTCCACCTCCTCCATAGTAACGTGTGCTGTTAACCGCTCATTCATTTCCTTAAAAACAGCAATTGGACAATGCTCTAGAACTGGTTGATAATGCCGAGGACCCACAGATCTATATAGCTCTTTGTAATAGGTGGTTATGTGGTGTTTAATGACATGAGGCTCTCGACTCCACCTATTTTCTTCAATCTTCAGCATCTTGATTTGATTTCTCTGTCTCCTTTGGATTGTGGTAGCATGAAAAAATTTTGAGTTCCTGTCGGCCCACTTTAACCAGTTAATTCTAGAATGAATGCCCCAATACAATTCTTCTTGGCGCCACAAAGAGCTGATTTTCTCAGTGATAGTATTATATTCCTCTGCCCTTGCTGTCTGGTTTGCCCTGTTTGTGATCTGAATGAGCTGATGGCTTAGTTGGTCAATCTGTTTTGAAGCATTTTTAAAAGATGCTCTACTCCATTTTCGCAAATCTTCAGTTACCCTTGTTGTTTTCTGTACCAGATCTCTTTGCTGCCAATTCTCTGACTTCCAAGCATTGTCTACTATCGTTACACATTCTGGATGATCTAACCAGAAAGCCTCAAACCTGAATAATCTATGCTTTTTCTGTTCCCCTGCATTTAGACATAATAAGAGGGGACTATGATCAGATCCGATTGCTGGAAATGCATAGGCTTCGGCACTGGGAAATAGGATTCTCCATTCGAGGTTGCAGAATACTCGATCAAGCCTTTTTTTGACTAAATCATCCCCTTCTCTCTTGTTAGTCCACGTGAATGTGCACCCCTTGCTTTCAATATCTATCAAAGAACATGAGTCAACAAAGTGCCTAAACGCCGTCATTCGAAATCTTTGTGTTAGACGTCGTCCTATCTTCTCCCAATGATATAGCACCTCATTAAAGTCACCAATACAGAGCCAAGGTGCTGTTGTCACTCCATGTCTAGTATGAAGTAGGTTCCAAAGAGATACTCTCTCATGGAAGTCAGTAGATGCATGTAAGAAGGAAATCTGCATTTTATATCCATTTCCAGTCACTTTACATGAAAGATCAATGAACTCTTGGCAGCTATGCTCAATAGTAAGTTGTACCAAGTCATCCCAATGTTACTTCTTTCAAACTCATGAACTATGCATGATCACTAAAATGTCCATATTCAAGACAATGACTGAACAGTAGCATCTTACTTTTTCTGTTGCCCTAGAGGCCAATTTGCTCTTCCTTGATTTCCCTGCTGTAACTGGATTTTCTATCCTCAGCGTTGCTGAGTCCATCGGAGATTACAGCACCGGTTGGGAATTATGACTTTGCTCTACCGTTTTGTAAATTTACTCTGATTAAATTTTTGTGTGTCCCGCTCTATAGTTTCTTTTCAAAAGCCTTAGTTATTTCCTTTCCATTCGATCTCAGCCATGGACAGTGATGCATTCTTGAGTAAATGGCTCAAAATCTCTCCGAAATTCCAATATTTTGCCATATAATGTAATTTTAGGTCACTAATGACTTCGACAATAAGCATCTACCATTGACACCTAAATTTTTGAAATCACAATTAGTCATTCTTGCGTAAGAAAATTAGTGATATCTCTAAACAAAAATATTAAAGTTCATGTTTGCATTGCATCTAGGATTAGGAATCTTTAGCATTAAGCATATTGCAAAAACAATGTGGATAATCCACGCTACATTGATATTCACACCTATATAACATAAGCGTGTGCCAATCCCATGCATTGGTCCCGTGTCGTGAGTACGACGCTGTCATGTGCTAATCAGTGCCATGGGCGAGGGCATGGTTATTATTTCCAATTGATGGGCGGCCAAGAAATTGATGAGGATGAGAAGACGTGCAGGTTTTTGAAAATAGAGAGATTCACTCGGCTACGTCTTTAGGGGAAGAAGCACAAATCTGAAAAGAAAATCACTTCTCTTTAATTCCCAAATTTCAAATTGTCAATTTGCGATTAATCCTTGATTACTATTCAAAGTAAAAAAAAAAAAAAAAAGACTTGACAATCTTATAGCAAATTCTACAACAGCGGGAAGAAAAAACAAAAACCTACCAAACAAGACTTGATCAAACTAATTGACCCCAAAATCAAGTCTTGTATTTCAATCTGTTTCCCCATTTTCCCAATATATACCGGAAAATATGAGAAACCAAGCTATTAGAGCACGTCTTACTGTCCTGTTGCAAGTAGTTTGGAGGGGAAAACTTCGAAAGTGAATATTCTATCGCAAAAGGAATCTTTTTCGCCGCACACGCAATATATGTTGCCAAATCACAATAAAAAAGAAATCCGCAGGCGGTGGAAATATTATATGATAAACCCAACAGGACCCATTTGAAATAAGAAGGTACGTGTCTAAAAACAGGGAAGAGATTAGAGACGTGCAGATTTTCCTTAAAGAGAAGAAAATAAGGGAAAGAATCAAGAAGTTAATGCTTCTGGAATGAGCTGGGCGTGGAATCGTGTATGGCAGTGAATAAATTTAGACACATTTATGGCAAATCTTTTTATCTTTACAAAAATAGTTCTAAATCTTTTTGCAATATTTTAATGTAATCCTTTGTATCAATGTTCGCTCGAAAATGGCTGTCCTATATGGTACGCTGACAAGGACTATATTTGCAAAATTAAGAGAATTATAATTCATACAATAGGCATGTGACTGTTTGGTAAATATTTTTAATAAATATTATATTTAGTTGATTTGAAAGTTCAATATGGTAAGGTAGTGCTGTGTTTTGATTTCTAAAATTCGACCCTGGTATCTGTGTAATCTAAGTAAGTTGTTTGTAACGAATTCACTGCCATGTGCTTGGTGGTCATTTGTTTCTTGTCGTGGAAGGGACAACTGGTTCTTTAATAGGATTCCCATCACTAATGGAAAGGTAGGAGTTTAAGTACAGTTTTTACCCTAACAAATCTCTTCTGCCGTCGTCATCTTGTTTCTTATAGGAAAATGAACTACCTTTCCCTCTCTTTACTATTAAGCATTAATTTATTTCGCACATGTCCTTGTTAATGCTGTTCTCTATTTTGCTTTACTCACTAAATACTTTATAATTACTTTTTGGGGGTGCTTCTCCTTTTCTCCCAGCGATTTGCTCTTGCTGCAATGGAGCTTAATGAGGCAATATATGCTACTGGCAGCTATGACGGCAATAATTTTCTCAAGTAAGAGACAGATTTTTCATCATCCTTTAATCTTGTAATTTGAAATGGTCGATCGTTCCTGTGACTCTCTTGACTGACTGTTATCCTTATTCCTGATAAATCCGAGTACATGAGTTGATTTACTTTTCTGGGGGGCATTCTGGTAACTGCCTTGCAAACTGTGAAAGTATCTGGTGTGTGATTGACCCATCGGACGTTGTTGCAGCTGGTGGAAATTGGCAAGTGCCATTCCTCATATGAACACCGGTGCTTTTGCAATTTTACCGTATGAAACCTTTACTGGTGAAATGCAAATTATTGTTTTGTCCATATCTCTTACATATCTGGAACTTCAAATATACCCTTGTACACCTAATACTCCTCACAATAAAGGAGAAGAATCTATATATCTCGCGTGGCATATAAAATCTTTTACATCAGAGTTTAGCTACAGCAGAGAGTTGGTGATTTTTTCCCTGCTGATTTATTTCAGTTCGGCTGAAAGATTTGACCCAAGAGAACATTCTTGGGCCAAAATTGGAAGCTTGAGCACAAAGAGGGGCTGCCATTCACCGGTCTCGCTGAATGAAAAACTGTAAGTATACCCGTATGTTCCTTTTGATGCCAGCTGTTCAATTTTATTTGATGATATTTGCCTATAGATGCTGGAAGAGCATGTCGTATTTTCCCTTGACCTGGACATGACGCTGTTTCACGTCTGTGCTTCTTGTGTATTAAGTATTTTCTCACAATGTAAGTCTAATAAACAAATTCCTTGTAGTCTCCCTTCTTCTTCCGTTCTGCTAACATAACTAAAGGACAGAACTGCAAAATTAGTATTTCTTCCAGTTGTTGATTTAGCTGGTCATTGTTTCAACTGTAAATTAATTAAAGCTAGCTTTACTGTACTCTGCTCAACTTCGAGTTTCAGTTTTCTTGAGCATTGTGTCTTATCTGTACTCCTTCAATAGATATGCCTTAGGTGGTTTTGATGGAAATTCAATGGTTGTGAGCGTTGAAGTGTATGATCTGCGCCTGGATTGCTGGATGGCTCGGGAACCGATGCATTGCGCTAGAGGGTATTCTGCTGCTGCCGTCTTTAGTGAGTCGATATATGCGATCGGAGGTGTAAAAGCTGATGAAGGCATCGTAGACACAGTGAGTTTTCTGCCCCCCTCCATTTTGTACGTCATGATTTATGTATAATATTCAGCCAGGCATTGGATTGACCCTGAGTCCTCAAAATTTGTCAACCAACTGCTCATCCGATTTACTTCTGGAGCATCGTTTAGCTTATACTGATATTGTCACAGGTTGAATGTTACAAGGAGGGCCAAAGTTGGCATGAAACGTCTGTGAGAGGCATTGGGCAAAGGTGTTTATTGTCTGCCATCGTCCTGTGAGAGAAGCTTCTTTTAGCAGAAATGTTTCCTTTTTCTTTTTGACAGGTGTTGCAGATATCTTCCGACACATAAAATGGATCGGTGTTAGAGAGAAGTTCTGTTTATTGTTGAAAACTAGGGGGAATAGAGAGAGGTGCATAGGAATGTACAGATGAATTCGAGCTTGCTCATATCACAAGAGGCCTTTTGTTTTTGTTGCACTTGCACTCTTAGTTAAAAGCAAATGCTTATAATTATGCAAAAATTACTCTTTCGTAAATCTTGACCACCATTTATATGAACCTCCTTTCCTGAATAATCAAGAGTCGCAAATTCCAACTTCATATACTCTCTTCAAGCTTCATTGATTACGGCTTAGGTTATCCCACCGCATGTGTGGAGAATTCATTTTCATGCGAAAGTAGTCGCTCATGTCATGCCCGAGTAAGACTTTGCATCATGCTATCTTACATATTCTTTACATGACATTCCTATGCACCCAATTCCCATTGTAGAAAAATTGGGACTTCCCATGAATTGAAGTTTCATTTAATTGCTATATTTGCATGTTTATTCTCGATTTGTCGTATGTCATAAATTGGAAAAGATAAAAATTATATATTGCTTGCTAGTAATTTTTGATTGGATGTTCATTAAACAATTTACAGAAATATGTCTAGGGGTGCATTTAATGAAATTTAGATTTATGATTACATTGCATTTTTTATTGCACGATGTTAAATATTTCCATGTCGATTAGCTCATTTTAAGAATATACGTTGTTTAGTACATTATTTACATAGCATATCACATTTGCATATTCACTCTCCTTTCATGTATATTTGACGAGGTCGTGTCCTCGGGCTTTATAATATGACGTTGAATAATGTTGCCAGATTTGGCTTAGGGTCTTATCATTTCAGCCATTTATTTGTTTTGTTATGACTGATTTCATTTTATTGCTTGCGCCTTTATGTGTGGTCATGTAGTTTTGCATGTTTAGGGATGAACGTTAGAAAAGATTACATGAAACACCGTTTTATCAAAGGAGGAAAGGTGTGGATAACGTACTATAGATAAAATTTACGTAACCAAGTCTCGATGATGAGTATTTGAGTGAGTGGCTGATTAGATTACTTGGCTATACCTAAGTTTTTCCACAATAATGCCGTTGGTGCTACGACTTCGTCAACGTGTCACCTATTGCTTGGCTTTTAGCGAGGGGAAAAAGCCAAGCACTTGCTCCCTTTCAATTTGAAGCTGTACGATAGTGACGATGAGATAAGAGACCATGCAACGAGTGATTATCGTTGATTGACCGGGAGTTATTCATAGACTTTCGATTTACCAAACATCAATTGAAAGAAGCATGTAACTTCCCGTTCTATTTTTATAAATGGAATCCACGGTGATGATGGATACATTTTCCCTGACTCATAAGATAGACTAGATCACAAGGGACCTGTGGAAAGTGTAGAAACAAATCTACACTTGTGTGATTACACAACTCTGCTTGATCACTTGCTCTTCAGACTTTTGCTGAATCATCATCGCTGAAATTAGTCCACATCTAATCTAACAAATAATCCATCTCCCATGTGAAGTACTTCTCATGAGATGGATTAGTTATAAGATCAAAAGTCCCATATAAGATGATAAAAAGTTGGTAATGTCACTTACACATCAGTAAATCGTTACCAAATGAGATGCATTTTGAGGGTTTGACTCTTGTTATCTAGGCTAAAGGATCACATTAACTATTCGATGCCGTCATCATTCGCGTGAGTTTCTAAGAATCAATGAAACAACACCCGTGATACAACAATACAGAGTTACCATATTTACAAGGGTTGAAAAATGGATTTCAACCAAAATGTACAACAAGAACTCATCATTCTCTACATCATCATCATCTTAATAAATAAGTGAGAAAAGCCATTTTTATCAAATGAAGACCCCCAACACAATAATAGAGCACGGTTGGAACAAGAAACTTGAAAGACTTAATTACAGAGGTTTTTTTATTGTAGTCACCAGTGGAGTCAACAAAGGACCGCCATAGGCACACGTGTTACTCAGATCAACATTAGATCACGAATCCAATTAAAGACTTTTCTCTTTCTTCCGACTAGGGAAGCTCCATCATATAGCAACTTATAATTTTCCGGTGAAATCCTACTTTAATCATAGCCAGATTCCTCAATTTCTTCATATCACTCATTTTAAGTTTTACTTCAATTTATTTGAGGTTCTTACTAATTTTAAAGCAAGAATAAATGTCATAACCAATCAAGTGTAAATAATGTTGCGACTGATAGGACTTGGGAGAGCTCATGTCAAGTGTGAGTGCCTATCTCGCAAGAGAGGTTCACTTGATAATCCATCCAAACACCTCAGGGATGTCGTTCATCTCTAAAGGGTCACAATTGAGAGTAATATAATATTTAGTTATTAAACCACACTTTCATTTAATAGTTTAAATTTGTATAACAGTTGACAATAATCTTGTGAAATATCACTATTAGTCCGGCTCTTAAAATTCTCCTACTGTCTTGTCATCCTCCAATGAACAATAGATATCAATAGGAAGATTCAAGAGAGTGATCTTTTGTCCCAAAAGAGATTTACAAGAATCGATTAATATTGTATTGCTAATTTTCATCGTTCCTTCATGATAAACATCCAAAGGCGCACTTTTGAAAAGAAATGTGAATACGTACTCAAAATCCATTATGAGCATTTGAGTAGTGGCTGAATTAGGCGTACTTCAAACCCTGCTAGAATTTGCATCATACAAAGGAAAATACAGCCAGATGAATTTAGACAGACCCAAGTCTTTGCATAGCATGACGACATGGACCTCAAGACTTTTTGATTTGGTGCTTGCGGGTTTTGCACTGCAAAACTTGGCCATACCTTAAGTTTTTCCACGATAATGCCGTGGGTCCAGCCTAATAAAAGTGCGTCCGTGTTGGTGGTCCTGACTCACAACAATGATAGTGAGGCGTGGGCTACTTGCACTCATGGACTAGCTCTGAGGATGAGATCAATAGACCATGCCATGAGCGACAAGTTGAGTTGACTTGGAGTTATATGTGGACTTCCAATTTTAGAAACTTTGATTGAAAGAACATGTGACTTCCCATTCTAAATTTTCCAATTGAAATGTGGAGCAATAATCGTTGAGTTGACTGGGAGTTATATGTAGACTTTCAATTTACCAAACTTCGATCGAAAGAAATATGTAACTTCCCATTTCAATCGAAATCCACAGTGATAATGGTTACATTTTCCAGGAAGTATAAGATAGATGAGATCACTAGGGGCTCGTGGAAAGTGCATAAACAAAACTACACTCACATTAATACACAACTCTGCTTGGTCACTTGCTCTTTGCATTTAGCTAAATTAGCATTGCTGAAACTAATCCATATCTAATCTAACGAATAATCTATCTCCCATGTGAAGTAAGCCTCACGAGATGGATTATTGATAAGATTTAGATTCCCATATAAGATGAGAGAAAGTTGGTAAATGTCACCCATGCACCCGTAAATGCAATAATAAAGAACTGCCGTATTCATGAGGGTTGAAAGATGGATTTCAACCGATGTGTACAAGAAGAACTTGTCATTCTTAATATCGTCATCACTTTATTAAATAAGCGGGAAAAGCCGTTTTTATCAAGTCAGGATTCACGGCACAAGAATAGAGCACAATTGAAACAAGAGACTTGAAAGATCAGACTTTTGCGCGTGTTGATTTTTAAGTTTTCTGTAGTAGTCACTAGTGCTACCGCTAAAGGATCAGCATGGGCACACGCGTTTCTCAGATGAACATTAGATGATGAATCCGATGAAAGACTTTTCTCTTTCTTCCGATTAAGGAAGCTTCATCACATAGTAACTTACATTTTCTAGTGAAATCCTACCTTAATCAAAGCCAAATTCCTCAATTTCTTCATGTCACTCATTTTAAGTTAACTTCATTTTACTTGTGAGGTTCTTGCTAATTTTGAAGCAAGAATAAATGTCATAATCAATTAGGTGTAAATAATGTTGCGACCGGTAGGACTTGAGAGAATTTGCGTCAAGCGCAAGTGCCCATCTCGCAAGAGAAGTTTGCTTGATAATCCATCCAAACACCTTGGGGATGTCATTCGTCTCAAAAGATCGCGACAGGGAGTAATAAAAAATATTATTATTAAACTATGATTTCATATAAAAGTTAAAATTTTTAAAATAGTTGACAACAATTTCGTAAAATATCACTATTTGTTTGGCCCTTAAAATTCTCCTAATGTCTTGTCATCGTCCAATGAACAATTGATATTAATAGGAAAATTTAAGAGAGCGATCTTTCGATCCAAAAGAGATTTATAAGAATTGATTAATATTTTATTGCATTTTAGTTTATGCTCTTGCTAATTTTCCATCGTTCCTTCATAAACATCCCATAGATGTACTTTTTAAAAGAAATGTGAATACATACTCAAAATCCATGATGAGCATTTGACTAGTGTTTGAATTAGGTGCACTTAAAACCGTGTTAGAATTTGCACTCATACAAAGGAAAATGCGACCAGATGAATGTAGACAGACCCAAGTCGTTGCATAGCATGCCGACATGGACCTGAAGACTTTGACTTGGTGTTTGCGGGTCTTGCACTGCAAAACTCGTTCATACCTGAAGTTTCTCCGCAATAATGCTGTTGAGTCCAGCCCCGCCAAAGTGCGTACATCTTCGAGCTACGACTTCGTTAACCTGTTGTCTATTGCTTGGCTTATAGCAATAGACAATAAGTTAAATATCGTCAGAATTTGAACAATACACCCAAGCCAAAAACTTGAAGCCTAATCGAGTGGCGTTCATGTGCCATATACCTTTTGTTTTCAATATCGTCATCATTCATGGGGGAACATGATAGTGTAAGAGTGCTTGTACTAGTAAGTCTGTTGTTAATTTTAGACCATGCGTGTGTATGCTTGTGCAGAAATAGAAGCTCATCCTCAATTTGCTTTGAAGACGAAAGGGATGCTTTACTCCAGCTGAAACAAAGTCTCTCAAACATATCTCACGTCCTTTCTTCGTGGAACAGCGAAGATTGTTGCCAATGGACTGGAGTAAAGTGCGACCGTGCAAATGGACATGTCGTCATGCTCAAGATCACGCCAGACTACAAATTATCATTTCGCCAATTTCGCCAGATTTCTTTCACAGCCAGTGAATTGAACACTTCTTTGCTGAACTTGAGGTACTTGAGCTACCTAGAGTTGAGCGGGATCTATTTCAAAAAGGTGAACATACTCAATGATATTGGCTCGATGAAGCAATTGAGGTACCTTAGTTTATCCAACTCTTTTGGTTTTGCAACTTTTCCTAGTGAATGGGGAAATCTCACTCAGTTGGAAGTCCTCGATCTCCATAGTTATTATCACGTGGGTGCTGTTGATGACATCCAATGGGTTTCCCATCTTCAAGCATTAAAGTACCTTGACATGAGCGGTCTGAATTTTACTAAATATGGAGACCTCGTGCAGGTGATCAGTATACTCCCATCTTTATCTCATTTAAGCCTATCAAAATGCGGGCTTTATGACTTTCACTTGCCTACTCATCTTGATCTTCAGTACCTTGATCTTTCAGATAATTTTTTCCGAGGTCCCATCCCAAGCACTATATTCCAAAACATGACTTCTCTTCTGTACCTTGATCTTTCATCGAATTCTTTCAAAGGTCCCATCCCAAGCACTATATTTCAAAACATGACTTCTCTTCAACATCTCGATCTTTCACAGAACCTTTTCAACTCTTCATTACCAAGGTGGTTCGATAACTTGAGAAGTCTCATCGATCTCAATCTTGGATGTAATCTTTTGCAAAGCATTAAGGGATGGTTGTTCTCTTTCTTAAGGAACAAACCATTCCTCGAGTCATTATCATTGGATGATAACAAACTTCATGATGAGTTATTTTCAGTCGAGGGAAATTCTTCAGGGCTTATTGGGAAAAACTTGGAGCAATTGATTATAAGTGATAATTTTCTTCGAGGAGCTTTGCCAGATTGGCTGCTGCACTTGAAAAACTTGACATGGCTTGACCTATCATTTAATCAATTACATGGAACCATCCCGTCAACATATGGTTGGTTATGCTTGGAACATTTTGATCTTTCTCATAATCAATTGACGGGGAATATTCCAGAGGCATTAGGAAGATTGCAAGTCTTACAGTTTTTAGATCTTAGTAACAATCTTCTAAATGGCACCATTCCACATAGTCTCGGGCAACTTCAAAATCTTCATGTTTTATGTCTTTCAACAAATTCCTTGAGCGGAATAGTTTCCGAAATCCACTTCACCAACCTCTCGAAGCTAGAGGACTTAGATATCAGCAACAACTATTTAGCTTTCGAGGTGGATTCTGATTGGATACCGCCCTTCAATATGCGGTCTATTGGGTTGATGTGTTGCTATTTCAGAAAGGGATTTCCGCAATGGATAAAAACGCAAGTCAAAGCAATGGAGATATTGTTGTCCAACTCATCCATCATAGGAGCTCTCCTTGATTGGCTAGGTCTCATGTCATTCTTCCATCGGAATCTCTCTTACAACCAAATAAATGGATCTCAGCCGAAATTTTCTAACCTATTCTATTTAGATCTCTCTCACAACTTAATCTCAGGACCTATTCCGCAAGATATTGGCTTGGTGATGCCTCAGATGACTTACTTGAAATTGAATGATAACCTCTTAAGCGGGCCAATACCAACCTCATTAAGTGAGATGGAATTTTTATACCAGTTGCACCTTGAAAGGAATGAATTAGTTGGCAAAATACCTGATTGTTGGAAGGCGAACATTTTGAGTGTCCTTGATCTATCGTCCAACAAGTTGTCTGCAGTCATACCGAGTTCTTTGGGAAATCTAACTGGGCTTCTATCAATATGCTTGAGCAACAACAATCTCCATGGAGAAATTCCTGTGACTATGAACAATTGCAGGAACTTGCTAGTTTTAGATCTTGGTGAGAACAAAATCTCTGGAAGTGTTCCACATTGGTTTGGACCAAGCTTTCAGTTTCTAGAGATTCTAAGATTGCGAGAAAACATTTTCAATGGCAGTATTCCTTCACAACTATGCTCACTTACTGCACTGCATATATTGGACCTTGCAGCGAATAATCTAATGGGAACGATTCCAAATTGTCTTGGCAATATGATAGGTATGAAACTGATATAGCTAGTACGAGTACCTAGAGGGGGGTGAATAGGTATACAAAAAAATTTTCTTGATAATTTCTTGATAATTGAGCAATACTTAGACAGTTGAAGGATTTGCGATAAGTAATAATCAACGTAAGACTAAGTAAAGGAAAGAGAGAATTGAACACGCGGTTTATAGTGGTTCGGCTTGATCCAAGCCTACGTCCACTCTTACGCAGACCGACAGCCAATTGGCTGGATTCCACTATGAACAAAGAGATGTTACAGTGTTGATCTTCCTTGATTTCTAGGTGTAGATGATCTACCACACTCGCTCAAGGTATCACCAAGTATAGACACTCTCTGTGTATACAATTTCGTTCAAACTGTATCGACTAATAATCAAGGTGCTTCAGAGTCTGGAATTTCTCTATCGATCACGTACTCAAACAACTAGAACGACTTCCTTTTTATACTCCTTTATGCCATCATACCGTTGGCACTTACCAAAGGAATTCCTCCAATCTACCCGTTGGACGGAATCAATCAAGAAGATCATTCGAGCTATTAAAGGAACCTGACGATAGCCCATCAATCCTGTTCGCCCATACAATCAGGATCTTGGTTTCCAAGAATAGAACCTTCCAAGAATATTTCGTCGACCACCGGATCTTCAATTGGTCTAGATACGAATAAAAGAATCCGTTATATTTATCCAACCAAGAGATCTTCTCCAGAGGATAGGAATGAATCCTCAACCATATACTTCGGCTCTGGATTTCCTTCGTCACTGGATTAGAAAGACTGTTAATGAGAATAGTCTTGAGTCTTGAGTCTTGAGTTTTGAATCTTGAGTCTGGAGTGCTGAATCTGGTTATCAACAAGCCTTCAGACTTTAAACAGACGGTCTACAAAGATCCAGACTAGACTGATAGAAACGTTTTGTCAGCTTCAAAATATTTTGGAAAGATTTTTCCAACAATCTCCCCCTTTTTGATGGTGACAAAACTTTCCTGTAGATTTGAACAACTTTGACCTGCAAAAACATTTCTCAAGCAATATGGCTATCTCATAAAGATTAATAAAACAACCAGACTCTGCATCCACAGAAAATTGGTTAGTCTTTCATGAGTAATACCATATAACAACACTTGATATAAATGCAAATAGTCAAGCATCAAAATCCACAGCCAATTCAGTCAAATTCAAGTTCACTCAAGTCATACTAAAAAACAAACATAACTACAAAAACAAATTTAAAGTCAAAGTTTAAAGTTGGTTGTTCAAATTGCTTCTCCCCTTTTTTGTCATCATTAAAAAAGGTGAGAAAGGAGTCAGGTCTGCTTGGGAATGCGCACAATCTGGAAATCTCCCATTGACTGGACTATGCCTTCTAGCCTCTTCAAGTCTTCCCTTAGCTGAGCTACCTCCTCTCCTTTGGCATTGGCTTAAAGTTGTAGAGCGAGGTCTTTCATTTTGTCCCCCAGGGTAACTGAAGATGCTTGTCCAGCATTCTTCATGGCTTGAATTTCACAGTCCAGAGCATAGATTTGGCCCCGCATTTCCAGAAGAACATCCATAATATGACGAAAACCTGCAGAGTTGTCCGTCTATGTACTTGCATTTGCTTTCTCAGTGAATGCAGACGATGGCGCTTCTGTATAGTCTTGCAGATTTGGTGTCGACGTATCATGTCCTTCTTCAGGCAATTGAGAAGCCTGAAACTCTTCTGTGTCTACTGGAGATTGTCTTAGACCTTCACTATTGGCAGCATGAGGTGTGGACCTTTCTTGCTCGCCAACTCCCCCTGTCTCTAGGACATCAAAAGGGGAAGAGTGATGATCATGCTCTTCTGGGTCTTGATTCCCCTTCTCTCCAGATTCAGCTGCAGACTTTTCTTTCTCTTCTTCTCCTTTTTCTTCAGTTTCTTTCTCCCTCTCTCGCTGCTCTTCTTCTTCTCTGTTCTTGGCTTGCTCCTCTTCTTCTCTCTATTTCTTCTGATGTTCTGTCAATTGGGGAACAGAACGTCTGGTCCTTATCAAGGCAGTGATTGTGAGATCTTCCTCCTCATCTTCATCCTCCAAGATGAGAGTTCTCTTCTTTTTGGATGAGGCACCAATGGCCTCCTTTCCTTTTCTCTTTGAAGCAGACGGTACTGGAGTCTTCACTCTGAATTTCTCCATTGCCTTGGAAAGTTCTTTCAGACGCATCTTCGTCAACATCTTTAAACCTACCACCATCTTATCGCACGGTCGAACACAAAGTGAATGTGGTGGTTCAATATTCATGTGTTTGAAGATCTTGGTCACCAGACCTGGATAAGGCAATTGACCCTTGTCCTTTGACATTGCTCTGTACATGTGAAAGAGAATAATGTGAGGGAGAGAGAACTTCTTCCCTGAGTTGATTGCGTACATCAATTTTGCCTCTGAATTAGACACATAAGTCTTTGATGTAGACTTGGGCCTGATGCAATTGATCACAATTTTGTGCAGCACAATATTGATGGCACGCATCCTTGAATAGATGATTTTTCCCTCGATATCTCTATCTTCGACAAGTTCCATTGAGGCACGAGCAACTGAGACTTTGACTGGTTGATAACGTCCTCGTTCAACTCCAATTATGTCCGCCAACATGTCCACGTCTACCACATAATCCTGATCTCAAATACTGAATGATATTCTATTTGCATCTATAAAGCTGAGATTCGAATAGAAATACGCAGTCAGTTGTGCATAACCATCTGTGGTATCAGTGCAAAAACGTTCCAAATAAGGTCGAACTTCTCTCTTAAGTTCACATTAACGGCATCCAAGAAATCGAAATTGACACTCCTAGGGTTTATCACCCCTCGTTTCAGCAGTCTGAAAAACAAATTCTCCTGTTCCTTTGATTTGAATAACTCCATCCTCTTTCCCTTCACCTTTGCAGCAATACCCATTCTAGGTTGAAAATCACTGAACATTTTATCATCGTCGTTTCCTTCAGTAGAATTAGGTCCCGACATACGAGGGTCACTAGGAATATTCGCAAGTGCTTCCTCTACTTTACCCTTGGGAGCAATTCCCAAATCCTCCATTTTTTTTTTTCAGAAAGATATACTCATTCCCATAATGCTTATCTTTGAGAAAATCATCCACGTATTTCAACGGAGTCCCAGTACTTTTCAACGCACAATAAAGTTTGTAAATAAATGAGGGTTTTTGGACTCTTACTGGGTCTGCGTCCTCGATTATCTCTTCCTCCGGATGTTGACCCGCACCTTGTGGGGTAGATGGCGTTGAGTGACGTGGTGGAGAGTGAGTCGGGTTCTGTTGCTAACTCGATAATTCTTCCTCTTCGGTGAGATCGAAATGGGTAGGTCCCTTCTTCATCCTCTCTGGTCCCCTGTTCGCGATTCTTGAAGACTTCCTCGAAGAAGACATCCTTCCTTGTCGCTAAAAGATTCCTTTACTTGCTTTCCCAAGAAAAGATGACAACTTTCTCGAAGATGAACACAAAGTAGAAACTGGATTGGGAGGAGAATGCTTTTTAGGGTTTTGAAGATTGAAAATGAAAACTGTATATATATAACTCAGTTTTGAAAAGGGAAGTTCAATCGACACAAGGAAAGTGTACGAATACCTCTTTTCGAAATCAATAACTGCCAAAATTAATCCTTTTGAAAAGACAAGTTTTCATTTTTCACAGAGACTACAAAATAATTGAACGAAAGATCATACCTTTTCGAGTTTAGATAAAATAACAACTCACAGTCTATAGTCATCAATGTCTGAGTCTGAGAGATTTAGAGTCTGAGAGATTAGAGTCTGATGATCATCAACTTTCTGAGTCTGAAGGTTGGAGAGTCTCTAGACTTTAACTTCTTCGAGCTTCAAAATGTTGAGTTTGGAACGGATAAAATCGAATTGATTTTTCTCCAAAGGCTTTGTGAATATATCTGCTAGTTGACTTTTTGAATCAACAAATTGAATCGAGATTTCTCCGTTTTGAATATGATCTCTAATGAAGTGATGTCGAATCTCTATATGCTTTGCTCTTGAATGAAGAATTGGATTTTTGGTGAGATTGATTGCGCTGGTGTTGTCACATTTGATTTCTGTGCATGAGTCTTCAATCCCAAAGTCTTATAGCTGTTGTTTTATCCATAGAATTTGCGAACAGCAGCTTCTAAGGGCTACATACTCGCTTCGTTGTTGAGAGAGCTACGGTGCTTTGTTTCCTTGAAAACCAAGACACCATCCCCGCTTCCAAGCAACGGCAAGTTCCGGAAGTACTCTTTTTATCGACTCGCAGCTAAGGGTCGGATCTGCGTCGAATATCCTGGAAGATTAAAGTCTCCTTCTTAGGATACCAAAGACCAAAGCTTGAAGATGAAGCAACATATTTAATAATACGTTTTGCAGCACTGAGATGGGATTCTCTAGGATCTGATTGAAACCTAGCACAGATGCAAACACTCAACAAAATGTCAGGTCTAGAAGCAGTTAGATAAAGAAGTGAACCGATGATACTTTTGTACAGCTTTTGATCAACTTTCTTCCCTTCTTCATCTTTGTCTATCTTTAAAGAACTTGACATTGGTATATCAGTCTTTTTGCAATTTTCCAATCCAAACCTTTTGACAAGATCATTAGCATATTTTTCTTGGTAAATGAAAGTTCCTTCCTTCAATTGCTTTACTTGAAGACCAAGAAAGAATGTTAATTCTCCCATCATACTCATTTCAAACTCATCCCGCATAGACTTAGAAAATTTCTTGCATAGACTTTCATTAGAGGATCCAAAAATAATATCATCCGCATATATTTGAACAAGTAAAAAGCTTTTGTTTTCCTTTTTGATAAATAAAGTAGTATCTACTTTACCTTTGACAAAGCCATTCTGTAATAAGAACTTACTTAGTCTGTCGTACCAAGCTCGAGGTGCTTGCTTTAAACCATACAAGGCCTTTTTCAGTCTGAAGACTGAGTCTGGCTTCTTTGGGTCTTCAAACCCAGGTGGTTGTTCCACATATACTTCCTCTTGGATAAATCCATTTAGGAAAGCACTTTTGACATCCATTTGGAATAACCTGAAATTTTTATAACAAGCAAATGCAAGTAATAGTCGGATAGCTTCTAACCTTGCTACAGGAGCGTAAGTCTCATCATAGTCTATTCCTTCTTCTTGCGTGTATCCTTTGGCCACGAGTCTTGCTTTATTTCGTACGACTTTTCCTTTTTCATTCATCTTGTTTCTGAACATCCATTTGGCTCCAATAACAGTTTTACCTTTTGGTTTAGATGTCAATTCCCAGACATCATTAATGTTGAACTGTCTGAGCTATTCTTGCATAGCTTCGATCCAGCTTTCATCAGATAAAGCTTCTTCTATGCTTTTTGGTTCAATTTCAGAAATGAGAGCCACAGCACTAGAATCTTCACGTCTTTTGGATCTGGTGCGAATTCCTTCATTAATTTCGCCGATAATGAGATCTTTGGGATGATTGGACTTATGCTTCCAGTTATTGGTTGATTTGTCTGGATGATGATCTCTTTCTTTATTTGAATCTTCATGAACATCTTGATGCTGGTCTTCCAGAGTCTGAGATACTTCTTGAGTTGTAAGCTTTGGAAGGTCTTGAGCGGTGTTCGACTCTTCATACTGAGTCTGACTGGATTCATCTTGCATAGAGTCTTGAAATTTGACATTCATTGACTCCTCCACAGACTGGCTCTTCTTGTTATAGACTCTATGGGCTTTGCTTGATGTAGAATATCCAAGGAAGATGCCTTCATCTAATCTTTCTTCAAACTTACCAACTTGATCCTTTGCATTTTTCAATATAAAGCATTTGCAACCGAACACATGAAAGTATGAAACAATGGGCTTCTTACCTTTGAATAATTCATAAGGGGTTTTCTCAAGAATAGGTCTTAGGAAGACTCTATTGATGATATAGCATGCTGTTGAAACAGCTTCAGCCCAAAATCGTGAAGAAATTTTACTTTCAATTAAAAGAGTTCTAGCCATTTCTTGAAGAGATCTATTCTTTCTTTCCACAACTCCATTTTGCTGAGGAGTGTATGGAGAGGAGAACACATGCTTAAATCCAGATTCATCACACAATTTTGTAAAATCTTGATTTTCAAATTCACCTCCATGATATGTTCTTATACTTGAGATAATACATCCTTTTTCATTTTGAACCTTTTTAGCAAATTTTTCAAAATACGAAAAGGTTTCTGACTTACTTGCAAGGAAATATACCCAAGTAAAGCGGGAGTAATCGTCCACAATTACTAGGCAATATTTCTTACCTCCAATACTGGGTTCTCGGTTGGTCCGAAGAGATCCATATGCAGCAACCGTAGTACATGATTAGTAGAGACATGATTTATTTGCTTAAATGAATTTCTTACCCGCTTTCCCGTAAATACATGGTGTGCATGGATCGGACTTTTGATATGGTAATTTGGGTAGACCTCGAACAAGCTGCTTTGATGAGATTTTGGCTAATTGCTTCATGTTGACATGACCAAGCTTTCTGTGCCATAAGCTTGCTTCATCTTGAATTGAGATTAGGCATTGTGATTCATTTTAATTTCATGTCTAAGAGGTAGATATTTCCATGTCTTCGACCCATGAAAGACTGAGTAGAGTCTTTACTAATTCCAGAGCAAATTCCTTCTTGAAAGGAGATCTTGAAACCGGTATCACACAATTGGCTAATGCTGAGAAGGTTATAGTTGAGTCCTTCCACTAGAGAAACATTGCTTATTATGAGATTTCCAATTTTCACAGTTCCAAATCCCACAATGCTTCCTTTGCCGTTTCCTCCAAATGAAACATTTCCACCGTTTACTTGAACAAGCTTTATGAAGCACTTTGAGTCTCCGGTCATGTGTCTTGAACATCCGCTGTCAAGATACCACTTTACCTTTTTCTTGACGGAGACCTGCATTTAAAATAGAGTCTCAAGCTTTCTTTGGTACCCAAATTTTCTTGGGTCCTTTGGTGTTAGTAGGATAAACATTATTAGGCCATACTTTTTTAACAGGCTTCCAAACCATAGGACACCCTTTTTCAAAGTGATCCTGACTGTTATACTTAGAACACCTTAGAGCATTTCGACCTACAGACTTTACAAAAACTTTCTTGAAATGATTTTTGTAAGCCTCTCTCGACGGTCTTTTCTTAATTCTTTCTTTTACTTTAGGAAAATCAATCAAGGGAATTGTTTCTGCTGTCATGCCTAGACCAGACTTATTGAAGTAAGGTCTTTGAACTGAAAGAACTTTTTCAAGCTTTTCGGATCCTATCGAAAATTTCTTTGAAATATTTGATAAGTCAGTTTTTAAGAAAACATTTTCTTTCAAAAGATTATCTTCTTTTTCTTTAAGAGTAGAAACATTCAAGTCTAAACTTTTAACTCTTCCTTCTAAAATGGTTTCCTTTTGTTTTAGAGCTGAGTTTTCCTTTTTAAGTTCGGAAATCCTTTTGAGAGAAGTCTTAAGACTAAAACACAGTTCATCAATGTATTTAGAAACTTTGACAGGAATTTTAAAATCACTTACCTCAAATTCACTGTCTGAGTCTGATCCAGAATCTGAGTCTGAGTCTGAATGTGCCATCAGACATATGTTGGCATATTCATTATCACTTTCTTCACATTCTGTATCACTCCAGGTTTCGGCTTTGAGAGCTTTTCTAAACTTCTCAGCTTTTCCTCTTTTCTTCTTCAGAAGAGGACAGTTGGGTCTGATGTGTCCCTTTTTCTTACATTCGAAGCAGACTACATCTTTGTTCAGTTCCTCATCATCAACAGACTTGGTTTGCTGTCTCTGGAAACTTTGTTTCTTTGAGTTGAACCTTCTACCTTTTCTATTCAGTTTTCTGAATCTTCTTATCATGAGAGCAAGCTCCTTGTCGTCCATATCATCTCCTAAATCTGTATCATCAGAATCATCATTTGATTTTAATGCAATGGATTTCTTACCTCTTGGATCTTCGTCTTCATTAATTCGTTCCACTTCATAAGACTGAAGAGTTCCAATCAGCTCGTCGACAGATAGAGGCATAATTCTTTGCGTCTCTCTTATTGAAGTCTTTATATGATTCCAATCCTTGGAGAGTCCACGCAGTAGCTTGTTCACCTTCATGGGATCAGAAATTTTTTGTCCTTAGTTCTCAAGACCATTGACAATATCTAAAACGACTAAACATGTCGGTTATAGATTCTCCTGGTTTCATTTTGAAGGCTTCATATTGACTGAGGAGAATGTTGATTCTGGTCTCCTTCACTCGATCTGTTCCTTCATAAGTGATATGTAATCTATCCCATACTTCTTTTGCTGTAACACAAGAAGATATTCTGTTATATTCAGTTGGAGACAAGGCACAATATAAAGAGTAAATTGCTTTTGCATCGAGTGCTTGTCTCTTGTTTGTCTCTTCCTGAGTCATTCCGCTGGTCTCAACAGTTTCTTTCCCTCTTTCAGAGACTAATGCAGCAGTAGGAGTGATTCCTCTTTCCACAACATCCCATTCCAAAGGATCCTTTGATCGTAAGAAAGCTTTCATCTTGTTCTTCCAGATGTTGTAATCCTTTCCATCAAAGTAGGGTGGTCTAGTATTGCTTTGCCCTTCCACCAGCCCTGGTGCTAGCATACTAGCCATGGATCTTTTACTCTGAAGTAAAACACTTCAAATAAAGTAAGAACACGAGCTCTGATACCAATTGATATAGCTAGTACGAGTACCTAGAGGGGGGTGAATAGGTATACAAAAAAATTTTCTTGATAATTTCTTGATAATTGAGCAATACTTAGACAGTTGAAGGATTTGCGATAAGTAATAATCAACGTAAGACTAAGTAAAGGAAAGAGAGAATTGAACACGCGGTTTATAGTGGTTCGGCTTGATCCAAGCCTACGTCCACTCTTCTGCACTGACAGCCAATTAGCTGGATTCCACTATGAACAAAGAGATGTTACAGTGTTGATCTTCCTTGATTTCTAGGTGTAGATGATCTACCACACTCGCTCAAGGTATCACCAAGTATAGACACTCTCTGTGTATACAATTTCGTTCAAACTGTATCGACTAATAATCAAGGTGCTTCAGAGTCTGGAATTTCTCTATCGATCACGTACTCAAACAACTAGAACGACTTCCTTTTTATACTCCTTTATGCCATCATACCGTTGGCACTTACCAAAGGAATTCCTCCAATCTACCCGTTGGACGGAATCAATCAAGAAGATCATTTGAGCTATTAAAGGAACCTGACGATAGCCCATCAATCCTGTTCGCCCATACAATCAGGATCTTGGTTTCCAAGAATAGAACCTTCCAAGAATATTTCGTCGACCACCGGATCTTCAATTGATCTAGATACGAATAAAAGAATCCGTTATATTTATTCAACCAAGAGATCTTCTCCAGAGGATAGGAATGAATCCTCAACCATATACTTCGGCTCTGGATTTCCTTCATCACTGGATTAGAAAGACTGTCAATGAGAATAGTCTTGAGTCTTGAGTCTTGAGTCTTGAATCTTGAGTTTGGAGTCTTGAGTCACGGTTATCAACAAGTCTTCGACTTTAAACGACGGTCTGCAAAGATCCAGACTAGATTGATAGAAACGTTTTGTCAGCTTCAAAATATTCTGGAAAGATTTCTCCCACAGAAACTACCTAAAAATGTAGATGAAGGAAATGCGCTTTCCCCTACTTATGAGCTTGAACCATCCGTGAATGAATCGTTGCATGTTGGCTACGTTCCATTATTTTGGGAGGAATCGCATGTGGAGCAGGTCGTGAAGGGGATAGACCTTGACTACACAACACTCAATCTACGACTTATGGTCAATTTGGATCTCTCAAGCAACAAATTGGTTGGGCCAATCCCTGAAGAGCTTACCTTGTTCTCCAAATTACGAGGCTTGAACTTTTCTCACAACTTTCTTTTTGGAGGCATCCCAACTATGATTGGACACATGAAATTGCTCGAGTCACTCGATCTTTCGAATAATCACCTTTCAGGAACAATCCCACAGAGCTTTTCTGCGTTTAAATCACTGAGCAAACTGAATTTGTCTCACAACAACTTCATAGGGGCAATTCCCAAAGGAAATCAAATCTAGACCCTTGATGATCCTTCTATTTATGCTGACAATCCTCTACTTTGCGGCGATCCTCTACAAAAGAAATGCCCCTGTGCTGAGGCCCCTCGAGTGTTAGAAGAAGATCCCGATGAAGAAGGTAAGCTTGAAAAGGTGATGTTCTACATAGTCATAATGCTTGGGCTTGCGATTGGGTTTTGGGGAGTTATTGGAGTATTGGTGTACAAGAAGAATTGGAGACGCGTCTACTTCAACTATGTGGATCGTAAAACAGACATGGTCTATGTGATTATTGTAGTGAAGGCAGCCGAGTTGGGGAGGAGATTGAGAAGAGAATAACAAGTCCATTCTCCACATCAGTCAGTCCAATCCTTTGTTGATCTCGCGAAGTTCTTGCTTTCTTGTTTAAGCAGAATCATCTTGTAGTTGGCTTGTTTCTCCTTGTGAGTAGTTACTATTAGCCAATATTTTGTTTTCTTCAGTTTTAAGCTTGTCCAGGCAAGTCGTCCATAAAACGACATGGTAAGTGCAAATCATGTATTTTGTAATTTAGTGTTGCTCAGCTCTTTAGCAGTACCTCTTGTTATCATAATCATGATATTATTTTTCTTGTCAATGTCATAAAACTATGTTAGCATTCCATTTTATATTGTTTAAGCTTTTCCTACTAAGTGCATGTTGAGGGTGATATGACATTAGTAAATGAAATTGTTAATGGCATAGTGCCCACCAATGTTCAATGTATTCCTTTCCTAGGCTATATTTCCCCTTGAATTTTGAGATGTAAAAAGAAAAAAATGTATGTACATAGAATTATTTTTAAATATATGTCTCGAATTTGAGTTGTCCGCCTCAAAATGATTTACTACACAAAGAAAAAGAAGTTCCCACCCATTGAAAGACAAAAGGGAGGTGCAAAAAGAAAACAAAAGGAAATATTACGTTTCGGAATAGTTTTTGGAATAAATTTTTCAAGAAAATAACGATATTTTCCGATAATCGATTGAGAATGGCATGAAAAATATTTTTCACTATTTATTATTTGAAATGATTTTTGGGGGAAAATTACCAAAAAAATCAAATTTTAAATTTTTAATCAACCAAAAAAAGTTTAATTTTACTTTTTACATATTTTTTTTAAATTGAAATTCAATTATTTTTTACTTTTAAAAAATCGAATTATTGTTATTTTTTCCTTCCTCCTCCTTCCTTTTTTCTCCTCCTTTGTCTGTGTCGCCGAGTGCCTTAGCGATGGCTAGTTGCTCAGCAACGGATCAAAACGCGGAATCGAAAAGCTCAAAATAGAAAATATTTTCCTCACTTTTGAATGTATTTTTTTTTCTGATAACGTTAACCTTTTCCTTAACTAACACATTTTTTCATAAAATAAATGCGGAAAACATTTTCCTAAAGTTTTTTTTTTTTTTTCGAACGGAGATAGTCTTTTTCTTTTACTATGCCCAAAGTCGTTCATTTCCCTAGAGTGCAGCCGCCATGGTTACCTTCGTGTTTCATAAGGAACTGCACGTTGAAGGGAAGATGGGCATCCTCCAGAAACTAGCAGTGCGCGCGCCCACACACACAAATACAAGCCTACAGTAGCAGCTCGTGTGAAAGGAAAAGAAGCCGAAAAAAGGACTCTTTGAGGAATCACAGGCAAGCCTCGACTCAATGGGTCGATGCCCGGACGACTCGACTTCTGCTCAAAACAACGAGACAAAACTAGATCTCATTCGGGCATTTTATTGAACAGATTTCATTCGGGGTACGCTACTGAAATGAGCGGTTTTTGGCTCGACCAAGACTCAAACCCGAGCCGAGACTCTCGCCAGATGAAAAAACGACCCACGCGACAGCCAAAGGAAGGACAGTTGGGGCCAGAGTTCGTGTAAGCCGGACGGCCACGAGCTCCGGCCCGGCATGCCCCAAGAACAGGGTCGAAGCTTGCTGGAGCCTCGGCGCTGGAAAGGAAGCCCGGCAGCGGGTCGTCGGTGGCGATGCTGGCGCGGTGGCCGGTAGTCTCTCCCTCTAACTCCCCTCCCTCGCTCAAACTCTCACATGCGGCTTCTCTCTCTCAAATCTCTCTCTCTTCTATACGAGAAACCTCTTGCTCACGAATTTTTCTCTCTCCTTTTTGTCCCTGGTAATTACAGGCGAAGAGCCCAATCGATGGAGGTGTTTCGGCCACCGGCTATGGACAGGCCGACCAGGCGTCCCTTTGGCTGCTCTGCGGAGGGTAGAAAATATCCGTGCGCAGAGGTGCACGAGAGGAAGAAGGAAGGAAGGAGGGGGGGGGGGGAGAAGGGAGAAGGGGCCCGGCTGGGGAGAAATTAAAAGTAAATGGGCCCGACCCAGATGAAGGGCAAAAGAAAAGGGGCTGGGGTCAGGCCCAGCCCCAAACCATTTCGTTCTTTTTTTTTAATAAAAAAAATTTGGTTAATGCAAATAATCTTAATGCCAATGTGACGTGCTATTCAATGTAAAATTTTTTGGGTAAGGCCAAATTGGTCTCTAATTTTCTATGCAACTTATCCCTAAATATTTAGTCAAAATTTAGGTATTAACAAGATATTGTCCAATTGGCTCGGTGTCTTATCATTTCTGCCATTTTTTTTTTGTTTTTATTATTGATTGATTTCATTTTATTGCTTGCACCCTTGTGTGTTGCCGTGCTGGGATGAAAACCAGAAAAGATTGCATGAAACATTGTTTTATCAAAGGAGGAAGGTTACCGATATGGGCTATAGGTAAAATTTACGCAACCAAGTCTACATGACAAGTAATTGAGCGAGTGGCTGATTAGACATACTTTAGAGTTTGCATTTTGTGAAAGGACCTCAAGACTTTTGACTTGGTGCTCGCGGATCTTGCACTGCAAAACTTGGCCATACCCAAATTTTTCCACAATAATGTTGTTGGTTCAGCCCCACCAAAGTGCGAGCGTGTTGGTGCACGTGACTCCTATTTGCTTTGTACATGTTTCAACTTCAATTGAAATAATGATAGTGAAGAGCAATAATGTTGAGTTGACTTGGAGTTATTTGTGGACTCTCGATTTTAGAAACTTTGATTGAAAGAAACATGTGACTTCCCTTTAATTTTTTCCAATTGAATGCAGAGCGATGGTAACATTTGCCCTTAGTTATAAAATAGGGTAGATCACGAGGGACTCGTGAAAGAAACATGTGACTTCCCTTTAATTTTTTCTACACTAGGGCTAATGCACAACTCCACTCGGTCACTTCCTCTTCTTACTTTGCTAAATCATCATTGCTAAAATTAGTCGACATTTAATCGAAGAAATAATCTATTGCTAGTGCGAAGTACATCTCATGAGACAAATCACTTTTAAGATCCCGAGTCTCGCATAAGAGGAGAGAGCCGGCAATGTCACTTATACATCGTAAATTGTCACCAAATACGTCTCCTTTTCAGGGTTTGATTCTTGTTAACCATGCTAAAGGATTAAATTAACTATTCGATGCTCCTGCCATTAGCATGAGTTTCTAAGAGTCATTGGAATAGGACCCACAATACAATAATAGAGAGTTGCCGTATTCATGAGGGTTGAAAAATGGATTTCAATCAATATGTACAGCAAGAACTTGTCATTCTCAACATCATCGTTACCTCATTGAACAAGCGAGAAAAGCCATTTCTATCTAATCAAGACCCACAACATAATAATAGAGCAAATTGTAAGAAGAGACTTGAAAGATCAGACTTTTTGCGTCTCCTGATTGCAAAGTTTTCTATAGTAGTCACTAGTGGTGTCGCTAGAGTGTTGCCATGAGCACACATGTTGCTCATATCAACATTAGATGACAGAATGCGATGAAAGACTGACTAAGGAAGCTCCATCACATAGTAACTTACATTTTCTGGTGAAATCCTACTTTAGTCGCAGCCAAATTTCTCAATTTCTTCATATAACTCATTTTAAGATTAACTTCAATTTATTTGTGATGTTCTTGCTAATTTTAAAGCAAAAATAAATGTCGTAATCAATCAAGTGTAAATAATGTTGGGATTGATAGGGCATGGGATAGGTTGTGTCAAGTGCAAGCGCCCATCTCACAAGAGAGGTTTGCTTGATAATCTGTCCAAACGCCTCGAGGATGTCATTTGTCTCAGTTGTGACGGGGAGTAATAGAATATTTAATTATTAAACCCTCTTTCATATGATAGTTTAAGCTTTTAAAACAGTTGTTAAGGATCTCACAAAATATTACTATTTGTCCGGCCCTTAAAATTCTCCTCCCGTATTGTCAACCTCTCCAATGAATAATTAATATCAATAGGAAAATTTAAGAGATCGATTTTTAAAATAGAGACTCACAAGAATCAATTAATATCGTACTGCGTTTTAGTTTGTACTCTTACTAATTTTCATCATTCCTTCGTAATAAACATCCCATAGACACACTTTTTAAAAGAAAAGTGAATATATACTCAAAGTCCATGATGAGCATTTAAGTAGTGGCTGAATCAAGCGTACTCAAAACCCGTTAGAATTTGCATTTAAACAAAGGAAAATGCAACCAGATGAATATAGATAGACCCAAGTCGGGACGATATGGACCTCAAGACTTTTTGACTTGGTGCTTGCGGGTCTTTCCTTGCAAAATTTGGCTATACCTAAATTTTTCCACAATAATGCTGTTGGTTCAGCCCCACCAAAGTGCGTGCGTGTTGGTGCATGTGACTCCTATTTGCTTTGTACATGTTTCAACTTCAATTGAAATAATGATAGTGAAGAGCAATAATGTTGAGTTGACTTGGAGTTATTTGTGGACTCTCGATTTAAGAAACTTTGATTGAAAGAAACATGTGATTCCCTTTACATTTTTTCCAATTGAAATAGAGAGTGATGATAACATTGTCCCTTAGTTATAAAATAGGGTAGATCACAAGGGACTCATGAAATGTATAGAAACAATTCTAAATGAGGGCTAATGCACAACTCCACTCGGTCACTTGCTCTTCTTACTTTGCTAAATCATCATTGCTAAAACTAGTCGGTATTTAATCAAAGAAATAATCTATCACTCATGCGAAGTACGTCTCATGAGACCAATCACTTCCAAGATCCAGAGTCTGGCATAAGAGGAGAGAAACTTAGCAATGTCACTTATACATCCTAAATTGTCACGAAATACGTCTCCTTTTCAGGGTTTCTTTCTTGTTATCTATGCTAAAGGATTACATTAACTATTCAATGCCCCTGCCACTAGAGTGAGTTTGTAAGAATCACTGAAATAGGACCCACAATAAAATAATAGAGAGTCCGCCGTATTCTTGAGGGTTGAAAAATGGATTTCAACCAATATATACATCAACAACTCATCATTCTCAACATCATCGTCACCTCATTGAATAAGCAAGAAAAACCATTTCTATCTAGTCAAGACCCACAACATAAAGAGACTTGAAAGATCAGACTTTTGCGTCTCTTGATTGCGAAGTTTTCTGTAGTAGTCACTAGTGGTGTCGCTAGAGTGTTGCCATGAGCACACATGTTGCTCAGATCAACATTAGATGACAGAATGCGACGAAAGATTGACTAAGGAAGCTCCATCACATAGTAACTTACATTTTCTGGTGAAATCCTACTTTAGTCACAGTGAAATTCCTCAATTTCTTCATATAATTCATTTTAAGATTAGCTTCAATTTATTTGTGTTGTTCTCGCTAATTTTAAAGCAAGAATAAATGTCGTAATCAATCAAGTGTAAATAATGTTGGGACTGAAAGGGCATGGGACAGGTCGTGTCAAGCCAAGCGCCCACCTTGCAAGAGAGGTTTGCTTGATAATCCGTCCAAATGCCTCGAGGATGTCATTTGTCTCTAAATGGTTGTGACGGAGAGTAATAGAATATTTAATTATTAAACCCTCTTTCATATAATACTTTAGATTCTTAAAACAATTGCTAAGGATCTCACAAAATATTACTATTTGTCTGGCCCTTAAAATTCTCCTCCCATATTTTCATCCTCCAATGAATAATTGATACCAATTGGAAAATTTAAGAGAGCGATATTTCAACCCAAAAGAGATTCACAAGAATCGATTAATATTGTACTGCTTTTTAGTTTGTGCTCTTACTAATTTTCATCGTTCCTTCGTAATAAAAATCCCATAGACACACTTTTTAGAAGAAATGTGAATATATGCTCAAAGTCCATGATGAGCATTTAAGTGGTGGCTGAATTAGGCGTACTTAAAACCCGTTAGAATTTGCATTTATACAAAGGAAAGTGCAACCAGATGAATATAGATAGACCCAAGTCGGGACGATATGGACCTCAAGACTTTTTGAATTGGTGCTTGCGGGTCTTTCACTGCAAAACTTGGCCATCCCTATGTTTTTCCACAATAATGCGGTTGAGTCCAGGCCCACCAAAGTCCGAGCATCTTCGTGCTACGACTTTGTTAACACGTTGTCCATTGCTTGGCTTATAGCAGGGATCAATGCCAAGCACTGGCTCTGTTTCCTAAATATAGACCCAATTCTAAGATCTAGAGTCCCATAAAAGATGAGAGAAAGTCGGTAATGTCATTTATACATCTTAAATTGTCACCAAACGAGTACTTCTTTTGAGGGTTTGATTCTTGTTGTCTTAAGCTAAAGGATCACATAAACTATTCGATATACTTGTAAGCAAGACCCGCAATACATTAATAGAGAGCCACTGTATTCGCAAGGATGAAAAAAGGATTTCAATGAATAGGAAAAACAAGAACTCATCATTCTTGACACCATCGTCACCTTATTAAATGAGCGAGAAAAGACAATTTTATATAGTCAAGACCCACGGCATAATAATAGTGCACAATTGGAATCAGAGACTTGAAAGACTAGACTTTTGCGTGTCCTGGCTGCAAAGTTTTCTATAGTTGTCACCATGGGCACACATGTTGCTCATATCAACATTAGACAATGAATGTGACGAAAGCCTTTTCTTTTTCTTCCGACTAGGGAAGCTTCTTCATTTGGCAACTTCCATTTTCTAGTGATATCCTACTTAGTCAAATTCCTCAATTTCTTCGTATCACTCTTTTTAAGCTTGACTTTAATTTATTGGTGAGGTTCTTGCTATTTTTATATCTTATTTTTCAAGGTTATGGGTGATGTTTACCTAATCCAATTTGCACACATTTTATTCATTTTTGATATTGGCGATGGTGGGCTTTCATCTAGCTAATACATTCAAAAGTGCGATTTTGAAATCATCTTACTGCCTCATCAATTATTTTGGGGCATATGCATGTTGCCCATGTAGGCCTTGACTCCGTCGGTTCACTGAAATGGTGATGAAAAGCAACCGTGCAGGACCATCTTTGAAGTACTCCCATCAGTCCAAGCACAAATTTTTAGAAAGCTGATGTCGACTTTGACTTTTTGGGAGACGGCCGACTTGGAGTCAAGTCATTGGGATGCTGATGGACAATTTTTTAGTGGAGAACACTTTAATTTGTGTGAGAAGACAAGCTCATATAGTATATTAAATATATGTTCCTCAACATGACAAGCTCCGAGTAGTAGAATTTGTGCTTTCCCATTTCCTTTTCAAGTACTACTAAAATTAATAATTGATGGTTACTTTTACCGTGATGGTAAATGAAACTACAAACACATGATATACGTGGTAAACGACCATGTAGAACAATAATGGGTGGCGTTCACTATAATTCCTTCCCTTTCTCTCTATAAATGCCTTTTGTTTGCTCTTAAGAATCCACTCGAAGCCAACTTCTCAGAATTTGAACAATACACCCAAGCCAATAACTTGAAGCCTAATCGAGTGGCGTTCATGTGCCATATACCTTTTGTTTTCAATATCTTCATCATTCATGGCGGAACATGATAGTGTAAGAGTGCTTGTACTAGTAAGTCTGTTGTTGATTTTAGACCATGCGTGTGTATGCTTGTGCAGAAATAGAAGCTCATTCTCAATTTGCTTTGAAGACGAAAGGGATGCTCTACTCCAGCTCAAACAAAGTCTCTCAAACACATCTCACATCCTTTCTTCGTGGAACAGCAAAGATTGTTGCCAATGGACTGGAGTAAAGTGCGACCGAGCAAATGGACATGTCGTCATGCTCAAGATCACGCCAGAATACGAAATCAATATTTTTTCCACAGCCAGTGAATTGAACTCTTCTTTGCTGAATTTGAGATACTTGAGCTACCTAGAGTTGAGCGGGATCTATTTCCAAAAGGCGAACATACTCAATGATATCGGCTCGATGAAGCAATTGAGGTACCTTAATTTATCCGACTCTTTTGGTTTTGCAACTTTTCCTAGTGAATGGGGAAATCTCACTCAGTTGGAAGTCCTCGATCTCCATAGTTATTATCATGGGGGTGCTGTTGATGACATTCAGTGGGTTTCCCATCTTGAAGCGTTAAAGTACCTTGACATGAGCAGGTTGAATTTTACTAAATATGGAGACCCCATGCGGGTGATCAATATACTCCCATCTTTATCTCATTTAAGCCTATCATATTGTGGGCTTTATGACTTTCACCTGCCTACTCATCTTGATCTTCAGTACCTTGATCTTTCGGAGAATTTTTTCCAAGTTCCCATCCCAAGCACTATATTTCAAAACATGACTTCTCTTCGGTACCTTGATCTTTCATCGAATTCTTTCGAAGGTCCCATCCCAAGCACTATATTTCAAAACATGACTTCTCTTTGGTACCTTGATCTTTCAAGGAATTCTTTCGAAGGTCCCATCCCAAGCACTAGATTTCAAAACATGACTTCTCTTCAGCATCTCGATCTTTCAGTGAACCATTTCAACTCTTCGATACCAAGGTGGTTTGATAACTTGAGAAGTCTTGTCTATCTCAATCTTGAAGGCAATCTTTTGCAAAGCATTGAAGGAGGGTTTTTCTGTTTCTTAAGGAACAAACCATTCCTCGAGTCACTATCACTGATTGATAACAAACTTCATGATGAGTTATTTTCAGTTGAGGGAAATTCTTCAGGGCCTATCGGGAAAAACTTGGAGCTATTGGGTATGAGCCATAATTTTCTTCGAGGAGCTTTGCCAAATTGGCTGGTGCACTTGAAAAGCTTGACATGGCTTGACCTATCATTTAATCAATTGCATGGAACCATCCCGTCACCATATGGCTGGTTATGCTTGGAAAGCCTTGTTCTTTCTCATAATCAATTGACAGGGAATATTCCAAAGGCATTAGGAAAATTGCATGTCTTATGGTCTTTAGATTTGAGTTACAATCTTCTAAATGGCACCATTCCACAAAGTCTCGGGCAACTTCAAAATCTTTGTAACTTAGATCTTTCAAGAAATTCCTTGAGAGGAATAGTTTCTGAAATCCACTTCGCCAACCTCTCGAAGCTAGAGTACTTAGATATCAGCAACAACTATTTAGCTTTCGAGGTGGATTTCGCTTGGATACCGCCCTTCAATCTGTCTTCCATTGTGATGATGTCTTGCGATTTCAGAAAGGGATTTCCGCAGTGGATAAAAACGCAAGTCAATGCAAAAGAGATACTGTTGTCCAACTCATCCATCATAGGAGTTCTCCCTGATTGGCTAGGTCTCATGTCATTCAACACCCTGGATCTCTCTTACAACCAAATAAATGGATCTCTGCTGAAATTTCATTCTAAACTGCTCTACTTAGATCTCTCTCACAACTTAATCTCAGAACCTATTCCGCAAGATATTGCTCAGGCAATGCCTTATATAAGTTCCTTGAATTTGAATGATAACCTATTAAGTGGTCCAATACCAACCTCATTATGCGAGATGGAAAACTTGGGCGAGTTGCAACTTGCGGGGAATGAATTAGTTGGCAAAATACCTGATTGTTGGAAGACGAAGATTTTGAGTCTCGTTGATCTATCGTCCAACAAGTTGTCTGGAGTCATACCGAGTTCTTTGGTAAATCAAACTCAGCTTCTATCAATATACTTGAGCAACAATAGTCTCCAAGGAGAAATTCCTGTGACTATGAACTATTGTAGCAACTTGCTAGTTTTGGATCTTGGTGAGAACAAAATCTCTGGAAGTGTTCCACATTGGTTTGGAACAAGCTTTCAATTTCTACAGATTCTAAGACTACGAGAAAACATGTTCAATGGCAGTATTCCTTCACAACTATGCTCACTCCCTGCATTGCGAATGTTGGACCTAGCAGTGAACAATCTAACGGGAATGATTCCAAATTGCCTTGGCCATTTGACAGGTATGAAATTGCCCAAAAACGTAGATGGAGGCAATGCGCTTTCCCCTGCTTATGAGGCCGAACCTTCTATAAATGACTCAATGCCTAGTGGCCTCGATCCATTAATTTGGTATGAATTCCATGTGGAGCAGGTCGTGAAGGGGATAGACCTTGACTACACAACACTCCCTTTACGACTTATGGTCAATTTGGATCTCTCAAGCAACAAATTGACTGGGCGAATCCCTGAAGAGCTTACCTTGCTCTCCAAATTACGAGGCTTGAACTTATCCTACAACTTTCTTTTTGGAGGCATCCCAACTATGATTGGACACATGAAATGGCTTGAGTCACTTGATCTTTCGAATAATCACCTTTCAGGAACAATCCCACAGAGCTTTACTGCGTTTAAATCATTAAGCAAACTAAACTTGTCTCACAACAACTTCATAGGGCCAATTCCCAAAGGAAATCAAATCCAGACCCTTGATGATCCTTCCATTTATGCCGACAATCCTCTACTTTGTGGCGATCCTCTACCAAAGAAATGCCCTGGTGCTGAGGCCCCTCAAGTGCCAGAAGAAGATCCCGATGAAGAAGGTAAGTTTGAAAAGGTGATGTTCTACATAGTCATATTGCTCGGGTTTGCGACTGGGTTTTGGGGAGTTATTGGAGTTTTGGTGTACAAGAAGAATTGGAGACACGTCTACTTCAACTATGTGGATCGTAAAACAGACATGGTCTATGTGATTATTGTAGTGAAGGCAGCCCAGTTGAGGAGGAGATTGAGAAGAGCATAACAAGCCCATTATCCACATCAGTCAGTCCAATCCTTTTGTTGATCTCGCGAAGTTCTTGCTTTCTTGTTTAAGCAGAATCATCTTGTAGTTGGCTTGTTTCTCCTTGTGAGTAGTTACTAGTAGCCAATATTTTGTTTTCTTTAGTTTCAAGCTTGTCCAGGCAAGCTGTCCATAAAACGACATGGTAAGTGCAGATCGTGTATTTTGTAATTTAGTGTTGCTCAGCTCTTTAGCAGTACCTGGTGTTATCATAATCATGATATTATTTTGCTTGTCAATGTCATAAAACTATGTTAGCAATTCCATTTTATATTGTTTAAGCTTTTCCTGCTAAGTGCATGTTGAGGGTAATATGACATTAGTAAATGAAATTGTTAATGGCATACTGCCCACCAATGTTCAATGTATTCCTTTCCAAGGCTATATTTCCCCTTTGAATTTTGAGACGTCAAAAGAAAAAAAAAATGTATGTAGATAGAATTATTTTTAAATATATGTCTCGAATTTGAGTTGTCCGCCTCAAAATGATTTACCACACAAAGAAAAAGAAGTTCCCACCCATTGAAAGACAAAAGGGACGAGCAAAAAGAAAACAAAAGGAAATATTACGTTTCTGGAATAGTTTTTGAATACATTTTTCAAGAAAATAACGATATTTTCCGATATTCGATCGAGAATGGCGTGAAAATTATTTTTCACTATTCATTATTTGATATGATTTTCAGGGGAAAATTACCAAAAAAATCAATTTTTAATTTTTTTAATTAACCAAAAAAAGTTTAATTTTACTTTTTACATATTTTTTTAAATTGAATTTTAATTATTTTTTACTTTTTTAAAAAATCAAATTATTGTTATTTTTAATTATTTTTCTTTTTTCCTTCCTCCTCCTTCCTTCTTTCTCCTCCTTTGTTTGCGTCGCGCGTGCCTTGGCGATGGCTAGTTGCTCAGCGACGGATCAAAACGCGGATCAAAAGCTCAAGTAGAAAATATTTTTCTCACTTTTGAATATATTCTTTTTCTAATAACGTTAGCCCTTTCCTTGACTAACTCATTTTTCATCAAATAAATGCGGGAAAACATTTTCCTAAAGTTTTTTTTTTTTCTATGAAACGAACGGAGATAGTCTTTTTCTTTTACTATGCCCAAAGTCGTTCTTCGCTAGAGTGCAGCCGCCATGGTTACCTTCATGTTTTATAAGGAACTGCACGTTGAAGGGAAGATGGGCATCCTCCAGAAACTAGCAGCGCGCGGGGGTCCACACACACACAAATACAAGCCTACAGTAGCAGCTCGTGGGAAAGGAAAAGAAGCCGAAAAAAGGACTCTTTGAGGAATCACAGGCAAGCCTCGACTCAACGGGTGGATGCCCGAACGACTCGACTTCTGCTCAAAGCAACGAGACAAAACTAGATCTCATTTGGGGTACGCTACTGAAATGAGGGGTTTTTGGCTCGACCAAGACTCAAACCAGAGCCGAGACTCTCTCCAGATGAAAAACGACCCACACGATAGCCAAACGAAGGACGGTCGGGGCCGGAGTTCGTGTAAGCCGGACGGCCACGAGCTCCGGCCCAGCATGCCCAAGAACAGGGTTGAAGCTTACTGGGGCCTCGGCGCTGGATAGGAGGCCCGGCAGTGGGTCGTCAGCAGCGATGCTGGGTGTCTTATCCTTTCCGCCATTTTTTTTTTTATTTATTGATTGATTTCATTTTATTGCCTTCACCCTTGTGTGTTGCCGTGTTGGGATGAAAACTAGAAAAGATTGCATGAAACACCATTTTATCAAAGGAGGAAAGTTACCGATAATGGGCTATAGGTAAAATTTACGCAACCAAGTCTCCATGACGAGTAATTGAGCAAGTGGCTGATTAGACGTACTTTAGAATTTGCATTTTTTGAAAGGACCTGAAGACTTTTGACTTGGTGCTAGGGGTGTGCAACCGGACCGGGTTTACCCGGTTCCCGGTCCGGCCCACCCGGAAAACAGGGTCGGGAACCGGTTCTGGTTAAAACCGGGTCGGGAACCGGTTCCCAAAATGCAGACCCTGTTTAAACTGGTCCGGGAACCGGTTCCGAGGGATTACCCACTCGGGAACCGGTTCAACCGGACCGGTTGGAGAACCGGTTTTTACGCCAGCAAAACAAAACCCTAATTTTATTCCTATCTTTGGCAGAGGCGCAGACGCAGTCACGCAGGGAACTAGACTTCCGTTCCCTGAGCTCCTCTCCTGAAATCGCGAAGCCGATGCCATCGTTCCCCTCGCGCTCGCACCACCACCGCTAAGCTCCTCCTCCTCCCCCGCCCCGCCACCCCGCCATCACCGTCACCTTCGTCGTTACCCCCGACAACCTCCACCTGCTCGACCCCTTCCTCGCCTCCTCCTCCTCGCTCCAGCCTCTCGTCTTGCCTTCCCCAGAGCCCCTCGCCGCGCCACACCCGCCGCGGGTGCGCTTCGTCGCCAAAGTCCGCGCCCTCCGCAACCTCCACCTCCTGCTCCTCTCCTGGTGGTTCGAGTCCCACCCCTCCCCGCCCTGCGCGGTCGTCTCCGACTTCTTCCTCGGGTGGACCCACCGCTTCGCCCGGCGCGACGTCTTCTCGCCGTCCGGCGCGTTCGGGCTCTCCGTCGCCTTCGCCCTGTGGCGGGACCTCCTCCGGCCCGACGAGGAGTCGACGGTCTCGTTCGCGAAGCTACCAATCTACCGCTGCCCCCCTTCGCGAAGCTGCCGCTGCCTCGCTGCTCCGCCCGAGCCCCGTTGCCGACGTCTACTGGTTCGCTCACCACCTCTGGGAGCCACCGCCGCTGCGACCAGACGCCAAAAGCCGCCGTTCCTGCCGCGATTCCGTCCTCAGCCCGTCCGTCCGAGCCCCCTGCACCACCACCTCCCTGCACAGGCAGTGCACTTGAAGGGTAGTCTCAAAGTCAGGTAGTCTCAAAGGTATCAACTTTAAGCTTTTATAAACTTGGGTTGGCTGGTCGGTTGGTTTCGGCTGCACTGCCTGTGCTGGGTAGTCTGAAGAAACCGACCATACTCACTAGTATGAGTTTAAAGTTAAAATTGTAGGTGAGAAAGGCATCATCACCCTCGAGCAGTTGTGCTCTTAAGTCGTGCACTGTCTGTAGGAGCTGAATACCAGAGTTCGGGATGGTTCTGAATGCTATGTTTTAAAGAGGCTGTTGCGGTGCAATTGGTTTTAGTTAAAGTTGGGGATGAAATTGGAACATTGTTTGTTCCACGGAAGTCTGTTGTGGATTATCTCGTTGGTGCAGTCTCTGCTCACATGTGTGCAATGACATAATTATGAATGCAGGGCGAATTGTCTCCATGTGTGCTAAAACATGACGTCCTTGTCTAAACTGAGGGAGGACTAGTTGAAAGCAGAGAATGACATTAGAAGGTGTTACTCCTAGAATTGGTTGGGCTGGATATAGAGATGGACCATCTATGCTAACCGTTTGGTTAATGTTGGACAGTTGACTTATCGAAGAGTCAGGTGCATTCAATTGAAAAGTTCATGGGGTGATGATTCTTTTACGTTTTTGGTATTCTATTACTGGGAGACGTTCATGGAACACAACCTGGTTGCAATGGTCTTTTTGAAGCAACGAAGATACTCTAGCTTGTTTATTCATTTTTATTAAAGTGGAGATCATGGGCATCCTAAATTTTATACATGTTCCCAATGAGTTTGGTCGAAGGATGCGCTTGGTCCGGCCTTTTTGTTTCAACAAATAACTCATCTAGACTTGCTTTTCTAAGGTTAATTTTTATGCAAAACAGGTTCCAATATAAACAGGGTCAACCCTGTTCCCGGACCGGAAAAACAGGGTGGGCCGGGAACAAGGTCCAATGAAAACAGGGTAGGGAACGGGTAAAAAAAAGGAGAACCGGTTATAACAGGGTAGGGAACAGGGTCCAGGTCTAGACCCTACCCACCCTGGACCCGCTCACCCCTACTTGGTGCTCGCAGGTCTTGCACTGCAAAACTTGGCCATACCTAAATTTTTCCACAATAATGTTGTTGGTTCAGCCCCACCAAAGTGCGTGCGTGTTGGTGCTCGTGACTTCTATTTGCTTTGTACATGTTTCAACTTCAAGTGAAATAATGATAGTGACGAGCAATAATGTCGGGTTGACTTGGAGTTATTTGTGGACTCTTGATTTAAGAAACTTTGATTGAAAGAAACATGTGACTTCCCTTCACTATTTTTCCAATTGAAATGCAGGGCAATGGTAACATTGTCCCTTAGTTATAAAATAGGGTAGATCACAAGGGACTCATGAGATGTGTAAATCCAATTCTAAACAAGGGCTAATGCACAACTCCAATCGGTCACTTGCTCTTCTCACTTTGCTAAATCATCGTTGCTAAAACTAGTCAGCATTTGACTGAAGAAATAATCTATCTCTCATATGAAGTACGTCTCAAGAGACAAATCACTTCTAAGATCCATAGTCCTGCATAAGAGGAGAGAAAGTCGGCAATGTCACTTATACATTGCAAATTGTCACCAAATACGTCTCCTTTTCAGAGTTTGATTCTTGTTATCTATGCTAAAGGATTACATTAACTATTTAATGCCCTTGTCATTGGAGTGAGTTTCTAAGAATCATTGGAATAGGACTGCAATACAATAATAAAGAGTTGCCGTATTCACAAGGGTTGAAAAATTGATTTCGACCAATATATACGGCAAGAACTCATCATTCTCAACATCATCGTCAACTCATTTAATAAGGGAGAAAAGCCATCTCTATCTAGTCAAGGCCCACAACTTAATAATAGAGCACAATTATAAGAAGAGACTTGAAAGATAAGACTTTTGCGTTTCTTGATTGCAAAGTTTTCTGTAGTAGTCACTAGTGGGGTCGCTAGAGTGTTGCCATGAGCACACATGTTGCTCAAATCAACATTAGATCAACATTAGATGACGAATGCGACGAAAGACTGACTAAGGAAGCTCCATCATCACATAGTAACTTACATTTTATGGTGAAATCCTACTTTAGTCATAGCCAAATTCCTCAATTTCTTCATATAACTCATTTTAAGATTAACTTCAATTTATTTGGCTCGATGAAGCAATTGAGGTACCTTAATTTGTCCAACTCTTTCAATTCCACAACTGTTCCTCGTGAATGGGGAAATCTCACCAAGTTGGAAGTCCTTGATCTCCAAAATTATCTCCTCATGGGTGCTGTTGAAGACATTCGGTGGGTTTTGCATCTTCAAGCATTGAAGTACCTCGACATGAGTGGCTTGAATATTACTGGATCTAGAGACCCCATGCATGTAATTAGTAAACTCCCATCTTTATCACATTTGAGCCTATCATCTTGCGGACTTTATGAATTTCGGATGCCTACTTCTCTTCATCTTCAGTACCTTGATCTTTCATATAATTTTTTACAAGGTCCCATCCCAAGCACTATATTTCAAAACATGACTTATCTTCTGTACCTTGATCTTTCACCAAATTCTTTCGAAGGTCCCATCCCAAGTACTATAATTCAAAACTTGAGTTCTCTTTAGCATCTTGATCTTTCATGGAACCTTTTCAACTCTTCAATACCAAGGTGGTTCGATAACTTGAGAAGTCTTGTCGATCTCATTCTTGAGATGCCTACTTCTCTTCATCTTCAGTACCTTGATTATTCATATAATTCTTTACAAGGCCCTATCCCAAGCACTATATTTCAAAACATGACTTCTCTCTATACCTTGATCTTTCATCGAATTCTTTCGAAGGTCCCGTCCCAAGTACTATGTTTCAAAACATGACTTCTCTTATGTACCTTGGTCTTTCATCAAATTCTTTCAAAGGTCCCGTCGCAAGTACTATATTTCAAAACATGACATCCCTTCGGCATCTTTCATGGAACCTTTTCAACTCTTCAATACCAAGGTGGTTCGATAAATTGAGAAGTCTTGTCAATCTCAATCTTGAAGAAAATTTTTGCAAAGCATTGAAGGAGGGTTGTTCTGTTTGTTAAGGAACATACCATTCCTTGAGTCCCTAAATTTGAATTATAACGAACTTCATGGGGACATATTTTCAGTCGACGGAAATTCTTCAGGTCTTATCGGGGAAAACTTAGAGCGATTGGAGATAAGTAATAATTTTCTTCAAGGAGCTTTGCCAGATTGGCTGGCGCATTTGAAAAACCTAACAATACTTGACCTATCGAATAATCAATTGATAGGGAATATTCCAGAGGCATTAGGAAGATTGCAAGGCTTATCATTTTTAGATCTTTTGGGAAATTCCTTAAGCGGCACAATTTCCGAAATACACTTCTCCAACTTCTCGAAGCTATGGTACTTAGATATCGGCGACAATGATATAGCTTTTGAGGTGAATTCTGACTGGATACCACCCTTCAATTCGTTGTACATTCGGATGATGTCTTGCAAGGTTGGAACGGAATTTCCGCGATGGATAAGAACGCAAGTCAATGCAAGAGAGATAGCTTTGTGCAATGCCTCCATCACAGGAGCTCTCCCAAATTGGCTAGGTCGCATGTCGTTCTTCCACCTGAATCTCTCTTACAACCAAATAAATGGATCTCCGCCAAAATTTCCTTCCAATTTGTATATGTTAGATCTCTCTTGCAACTTAATTTCGGGACCTATTCAGTAAGATATTGGCCTAACGAAACCTTATATGAAGTTCCTCTATCTGAATGATAATATCTTAAGTGGTTCAATACCAATCTCATTATGCGAGATGGATTTGGAAGTGTTGCACCTTGGAAGGAATGAATTAATTGGCAAAATTCCTGCATGTTGGAAGGACAACAATATGAGCCTCCTTGATTTATCATCCAACAAGTTGTCTGGAGTCATACCAAGTTCTCTGGAAAATTTCATTCAGCTTCGGTTACTACACTTGAACAAAAACAGTCTCCATGAAGAAATTCCTATGACTATGAACAATTGCAAGGACTTGCTCATTTTGGATCTTGGCGAGAACAAAATCTCTGGAACTATTCGACATTGGTTTGGACCAAGCTTTCAGTCTCTGCAGATTCTTAGACTCTGAGAGAACATGTTCAATGGTAGTATTCCTTCACAAGTATGCTTACTCCCTGCACTGCATATATTGGACCTAGCAGTGAATAATATGATAGGAATGATTCCAAATTGTCTTGGTCGTATAAAAGGTATGAAACTGAACAAGAGCATAGATGAAGGCAACTCAATATCCCATGCTTATGGCCCTATACCTCCCATGCTGTTATTTAATCTCACTTCAAGAGATTGGAATCGAGAGCATGTCAAGCAGGTTGTGAAGGGGATAGACCTTGACTACAAAACACTTGATCTACAGCTTATGGTTAATTTGGATCTCTCAAGCAACAGATTGATTGGGCCGATCCTTGAAGAGCTTACCTTGCTTTATGCATTGCGAGGCTTGGACTTGTCTTGCAACTTTCTATTTGGAGACATCCCGACTATGATTGGAGACATGATATCACTCGAGTCACTTGATCTTTCAAATAATGGCCTTTCTGGAGCAATCCCACAGAGCTTTTCTACATTTACATCGTTGAGCAAACTAAACTTGTCGCACAACAACTTCACGGGGCCAATTCCCAAGGGGAATCAAATCCAGAACCTTGATGATCCTTCCATTTTTTATGACAATCCTCTACTTTGTGGCGATCCTCTACCAAAGAAATGCCCTAGCACGGAGGCCCCTCAAGTGCCAGAAGAGGATACCGATGAAGAAGGTAAGCTTGAGATGTTCTACATAGTCATAATGCTCGGGTTTGCGACTGGGTTTTGGGGAGTTATTGGAGCTTTGGTGTACAAGAAGAAATGGAGACACGTCTACTTCAACTATGTGGATCGTAAAAAAGACATGATCTATGTGGTTGTTGTAGTGAAGGCAGCCGAGTTGAGGAGGAGATTGAGAAGAGCATAATTGGCCCATTCTCCTATCCTTCATTGATCTTGTGAAGGTCTTGCTTTCCTGTTCTGGCAGCATCGTCTTTGGAGTTGGCTTCTTTCTCCTTATACAATAGCCATTATTTTGTTTTCTTCAGTTTCAAGCTTGTCCGAGCAAGCAAATCACGTCATTTTGTAATTTAGTGTTAGTCAGCTTTTTAAAGGTACTTCGTGTTATTATACTCATGATATTATATTGCTTGTCAATGATATAAAACTAAGTTAGCGATTCCATTTCATCCTATTTATGCTTTTGCTGCTAATTGCACGTTGAGGGTATACAACATCAACATATGAAATTATTAATGGCATAGTGCCCGCCAATGTCCAATGCAATCCTTTCCTAGGCTGTACTTCCTTTCTTAATCTTGAGACATTAGAAAATAACATGCATGTATACAAAATCAGAATGGACTCTTAAGAAGCGTAGAAAAAATTCTACCCGCGGAGAGAACAGAGTGAATCAGTTAGCTGATCATACAAGGAAACTAGTGAATCACTCAACTTGTTAAAATTGACATATCACTGAAAATGGGATGTAATTCTCGTTTTCTTTTATTTTCTTTTTAATGTCATTGTTTGAGACGAACTTAGGGTCCAATCACGGGAAAATGGAATTTCCATGGTCGACAGATTTTTGCACTTGTTGGTAATTTCAAAGTCCGTTGGTAAAAAAACGTAAGAACCAATAACTTACTTGCCATGTAAGTAAGTCCCCAACATGATCAAAATTATTGTTTGGTTTTATTTATGAGGGCAAATCTGTGACATCCTGAAATTCGACCCGTTTCGATAAAGTGAAATGGGCATTTCGTGACGTGCCTATGGCCTTTTTTCTCTGAGTTGATCACTCACGAGTTAACTAACCTATTGTGCGAAGCCATTAAGGGATGTATCTGCAGTAAAATCCCTAAAAGTTACCTAATTAGTTGGATTTGGCAAAAATCACATCTGATCGATTTTTAACCACGAAATTGAACTCGATTTCGGGAATCGAATTTTAAGCGCGTCATAATTCTTTTTTTTAGGATCCTGCCTCATCGTCCGTCAAATTATTGACGAGTCCGAAATTTCAATAACGAAATTATCGAAAGAAAAATTGAAGACCAAAAGAAAATAGAAAGGGAAAGGGAAAGAGAAAAAGAAAGATAAGAATAAGATTATTAGTTTATTTCTCTCTCTCTCTCTCTCTCTCTCTCTCTCTCTCTCTCTCTCTATCCTCTCCCCTCTCCTTCGTGCGTAGCCAACCCCCACCGACCGAATACCCTTGCCAAATTCAATTTGGCTTCTCTCTCTTTCTTTTTCACTTTGACTTTTCAAACCTCTTCTTCTTTCTCACTTATCTCTTCTTCTCTCTCCTCTTTCTTCTCCCCCCAACCCCACGTGACCGACTCCTTCTCTCTCTTTGCTCTCTTGTTCGTGCGAACTAGAAACCGAAGAAGACAGAAGCAGCGGCCACCGTTGTCTGGAGATTGAAGCAGCTCGTCGTTGCCGCCGTTCCGCCGCCCACGCCTCCGCCCGCACGTCCACTGCTCGCCACCGTGCACTGCCTACCTTCTCCATGCCCAACCGTCCTTCCCCGTGCGTCTCCAGCCCCTGTTCCGCCCCATCCAGCCACCGTGAGCGGCCTAGCAAGCCGCCGGAGCCACCGTGCAACCTCACCGGACCGCCACTTGCCTTCCCGACCCTTCTCCGCCCCTAACCATCTCTGTTTTCCCTTGTTTTGCAGCCGAACCAGCAAACCCACGAGTGGGTTTCCAGCCGGTTCGTGGTTGGTTTTGGGCCGTTTCCAGGCCTCGAACCCGAGCCGTGCTTTAGGAAGAATAGTTCCTCGCGTCGCCCCTGTCGAATTGATTCGATTTGCGCGCGATTTGGTGAGTAATCTCACTAATCCTTGCTTAGTGGACTAATTACGCTTAGTGGTTGTTTAGTTTTAATTAATTAGGTTTAGGTGGTTAGATTAGTATGAATTAGTGTTTATTAGTCAATTGTGATGTGAATTAGATAAATTGAGTGTGCATTTAGCAAGTAGACATGGTCTACTATTTATTGAGGGTAGCCCGGGATTTTTCCCAACCCTAATCGGGCTTCAATTAGGCTTTTCGGGCCTAAGTGGAATTTTTGGTATTTAAATAATAATTTTCGGAATTAAATTAAATAATTATTTATTTTCCGAAAATTCAACTAGGAGGGCTCGAGACCGGAATATTATGTTGATGACTGTGGTGAAGTCCGTTTATTTAATCGGGCTTTATTTTGAGCTAAATCGAATATTTAATATTTAATATTTAATTTTCAAAATTAATTAGTTAATTATTTATTTTCCGAAAATTCAATTGAGATGGCTAGTGACCGGAATATTATGCTGATAATCGTGGTGAAGTCCGTTTATTTAATCGGGCTTTAATTTGAGCTAAATTGAATTTTTAATATTTATTAATTAATTTTCGAAATTAATTAATTAATTAATTATTTTTCGGAAATTAAGATTGAGATGGTCGACGACCGAAACCTCGTGCTGATTGTCATGGCCCAGTCCGTTTATTTAATTGAGCTCTACGTTGCATGGAATTAAATAAATTGTGATATTTTAGGGATTTACCCTAAATTGATTGAAATTGAATTATTGATTGGTAGTTGGCCAAGTATGGCTATTTAGCATTTTGAATGCCTTGTTGAGCTGTAAGTGGAGGGAGTGGCGAGAACTAACTGCGAATTCTATTGGCTTAGACCGATCAAGTACGAAGTACAGACAGGCATGGTTCGGTGATGAGGAATATCACTGTGCGAAAACGGCGCCTTAAAGAACGCATGTAGACTGTCTGTGATCTATGACGGGCGTGGTTCGGTGATGAGGAATATCACTGTGTGAAAACAACGCCTTAAAGAACGCACGTAAACCGTCTGTTATTTACGTCACCTTGGCGGAAGCACCGCCTGAGAGCATTGATGTGGCTCTATGACCGATTTCACTATGGGAGGGTATATAGTGTGGAACCAATGACCTAGGAATGGTTTGACTGATATGTAATCGACTAATTCGATTGATTAATGATTTGATCCAATTGTTATGATTTGATTGATTATTCGTTGTGATTTATGAAGTGTTTGTATATAACATTGAATTGCAGGTTGAGACTGAGGTCAAGGTAAGTCCTCTGACTCGTATTGTGCTTAGGCAACCGAGTAGTGTATTGGTTCCCTAATTGAGTCGTAGTGGGGTAGAACTCGCTGAGACATAGTCTCATCCCGGTTTGGGGACAACATTTCAGGACCCCGCTGAGGAGCTGAGGAGGAAGAGTTTGAGAAGGAGAACTCTAGGGTGAAACCTGAGGAGAAGAATTTTGGAAGAAGAAGATAACCCAGAGAGGGATCTTGAGTATGACCCGGATGGGCTGAGATTCTATCTTCTTTTGAGAATCCCATTTTGATGTGAATAGTTATGAAGTTGTTTGTGTTTTGTATAAAAGTTTGGTTATAAGTTTCAATATGAAAAATATGGCCCTACTTTTCTATCCCATTGTTTTATTGTCTGGGGATTTATAACTGCTTTTGCATGTGCTTAATAAAAGAAAGGGTCGGCGATACATAGTCCTAGGATATCACATTTTAAAATCGACCAAGTAGAAGGATGTGTGCGTGCCCGAGGATCGGGGCGTGACATCTCCTTTTTGTGGTATTAGAGCTTAATTCCAGATTGGAGTGATAAGGAGCGATGAGTCTTGGGATAGTAATAAGAAAGGCCTTTAAATTCATGCCGGTGCATGTCTGTGTTAGCTGGATGCTAGAATTGCTTGTTGTTTGCATCGCTCTATTTCTAATTCGATGCTGAATTGGAAGCAGGTGTCAATAGATTAAGGCGACACCATGAGCGATCAGGAGCCTAGAACTCTTGCAAAGAGGGCCAATAGGGCCGTAACTCGGGGAAGAGCGCCGACTAGAATCGGTACTCGAGGAGGCCGTGGTCGAGCGCCAGCACAGGCTAACACGAGTGGAATGATTCCACCTGTTGTAGATGCTAGAGTGGCACCACCTCCTGTTGGTGCTGGGGTAGCAGCCCCAGGTGAGCAAGGAACTATTGGAATCAACCAGGCTCTAGATGCTATGCGAGAGATGATTGGGCAAGAGGCCCAAGATCAAACTGCCGCCTTTACTGCCGCTGTTGAAGCTGCCGCAACTGTCGCTGCCAACGCTGCCATTGCTGCCGCTACTGCTCAAGCCGCCCCTGCACCTGCAGTTCCACCTGCCGTCGCTCCTACTGAAATACTACCAGGAGTTGTAGCCGCTGGGAGGCCGATTCATCAGTTAGTGGATCAGTTCTTAAAAATGAATCCGCTGAAATTCATTGGTACCGGAGACCCTAAGGCCACGTCTCTGTGGGTACAGGATTTGGAGAAGGCATTTGCACTTTTGATGTGTAATGAGGAGGAAAAGGTGTTACTAGCTGTGTACCAACTTCAAGGTAATGCCAATATATGGTGGAGATCTGCCAAGGATATAGTGTTCCCGGAAGGTGTGGTCCAAGGGTAGGACACCTTCCTCAAAGCCTTTAATGATCAGTACTTTTCGAGTACTGCTCGGGAACAAAAGATAGAGGAGTTCCACCGTCTCCGCCAAGGGAGCATGACAGTTGACCAGTATGGGGTCAAGTTCGCAAAACTAGCACAGTATGCTCCTAAGCTGATAGAAGACCCAGAAGAGAAAGCTCGAAAGTTCAAAAGCGGTCTTCGTTCTGAATTGAAACAACCTTTGCTACCATGGGACTTGAAAGACTACAGAGAGGTTTATCGTCAAGCCCAAATGATAGAACGAGGATTGAATGAACAAGCTGCCTCATTTGGATCGAGGTTTAACTCCATTCGAGAGAATATCCGTCAAGGGAAGAGACCCATGCCTGGAGGTAGGCCAATGCTCCACCCTTCAAGAGAAGCGGATTCAATAGACCAATGCCTAATAGGGTTAATTCTTGTTGCTCATATGGAAGACAACACGGGACAGCTCCGTGTCCAGCCAGATTAGAAGCATGTTACGAATGTGGCCAGCAGGGCCACATTACAAGGTATTGTCCAAAGAAGCAAAGAGGACAACCTCAGTTGCCGCCTCCGCCACCGATGAGACAGATAGGAGGGTAATGCCCCTCAGAATGCACCGCAAGGAGGACAGCAGAGACCTCCAGCTCAAGGCACGATTTATGCAATCACACAAGGTCAGGCGGAAGCTGCGCCTAGTGTGATAACAGGTATGGTTTCGCTCAACGACCAGCCTGCTTATGCTTTGTTTGATCCGGGAGCAACCCATTCCTTCATTACCGAGCAATATTTTAGGATGCTAGGGTTGAGTCCTGTATTGTTGGAGTCGGCAATTTGCATATCTACACCCTTGAAAGATAAAGTCATTGCTACTTTGGGATGTTCGGGGTGCAAGTTAGAGATTGGTGAGCGAGTGGGAAAAATTGACTTGTTAGTCCTAACCATATATGATTTTGATTTGATAATTGGCATGGACTGTCTCACCAATCAATGAGCTAAAATGGACTGATATCGTAAAGCGATTCAGTTTGACCTGTTAGGGGGTAAGAGCTTCGAGTTTATCGAGAATCGATGAGGACCCTCGATTTCCTTAATCTCGTCACTGGAAGCAACTCGTCTGTTAGACGAGGGTTGTCGTGAGTACTTAGCAACTGTCGTAGATACGACAATTGAGGAGTTGAAAATGGAAGATATTGCAGTGGTATAGGAGTTTCCAGATGTCTTTCTAGAAGAATTGCCAGGGTTACCACCGGAAAGAGAGATTGAATTTGTAATTGAACTAACACCAGGGACAAAACCGATTTCGAAGGCACCTTACCGGATGGCGTTATCTGAGTTGAAAGAACTAAAGGAGTTACTGGATAAGGGATTTATTCGCCCTAGTGCATCACCTTGGGGAGCACCAGTTCTATTTGTAAAGAAGAAAGATAGTTCGTTGCGTCTGTGCATCGATTATCGACAACTCAACCAGGTAACGATCAAGAACAAGTATCCATTGCCGATGATAGATGACTTATTTGATCAACTGCAAGGAGCGTCAATATTCTCAAAGATCGACTTAAGGACAGGATATCATCAACTGAGAATTAGGAAGGAGGATATTCCTAAATCGGCATTTCGTACCCGGTATGGTCATTATGAGTTTACAGTGATGCCGTTCGGGTTGACGAATGCTCTAGCTGCCTTTATGGATATGATGAACAGTGTTCAAAGAATACCTGGATCAGTTCGTAATTGTGTTCATTGACGATATCTTGGTCTACTCGAGAAGTGATAAAGAGCGCGAGAATCATCTGAGATTAGTGCTTCAGACCTTAAGAACTCACCAGTTGTATGCTAAGTTTAGCAAATGCGAGTTTTGGTTGACTCGTGTTGCGTTCTTAAGTCATGTGATTTCCGGAGAAGGAATCTCTGTCGACCCGAGCAAGATAAAAGCCGTGATCAATTGGTAGAGACCGACATCAATGACAGAAATCAGAAGTTCTCTAGGATTGACAGGTTATTATAGATAGTTTGTAGAAGGTTTCTCAGCATTAGCATCGCCTCTAACAAAGCTCACGAAGAAAAATGAGAAGTTCGTATAGACAGACAAGTGCGAGCGTAGTTTTCAAGAGCTAAAAGAAAAGCTGACTACCGCACCAATACTGACGATTCCATCTGGTCCTGGAGGATTCGGGATCTATAGTGATGTGTCTTTCAGAGGATTGGGTTGCGTGTTGATGCAACATGGTAGAGTGGTTGCATACGCTTCCCAGCAGTTAAGACCTCATGAATTGAATTATTTGACGCATGATTTAGAACTCCCAGCCATCATATTTGCATTGAAGATTTGGAGGCACTACTTGTGCGGGGAAAAGTTTCAAATTTTCACGGACCATCAGAGTCTCAAGTATCTATTCTCTCAGAAGGAGTTGAATATGAGACAGCACCGATGGATGGAATTGCTAAAGGACTACGACTGTGATATTCTATATCACTCGGGAAAGGCAAACAAGGTCGCCGATGTTTTGAGTCGGAAGTCTTCAATAGCACAAATCTTGGTTAAGGAGTGGAACTTAATCGAGAGAGCTCGGGATTCGGAATTTAAATTTAAGGAAGGCCACCTCTCGAGTCTTATGGCCACCCTCAGAATTGAACCGGATGTCCAGGTCAGAATTAAAGAACTCCAACCGACAAATCCAAATGTACAGAGAATTCTTCAAGAGGATACCGATAAAAGAAAGGCTGATTTTCAAGTTTCTGATGACGGGACTCTAAGATTCCAAGGACGTTTGGTTGTACCTGACGATGTTGAGCTTAGAGAAAAAATTTTATCTGAAACACATCGTAGCAGTTACAGCATTCATCCAGGAAGTACTAAAATGTATAAAAATCTACGTCAACACTATTGGTGGTCAGGTATGAAGGCGGACATCGCCAAACATGTGGCCAAATGTTTGACTTGTCAGCAAATAAAAGCCTAGCATTGCAAGCCGGGAGGATTTCTTCAACCTCTCGCGATCCTAGAATGGAAATGGGAGCATATCACGATGGATTTCGTGACTGGACTACCGAGGAGTCAAAGAGAAAATGATTCGATTTGGGTAGTAGTCGACAGGCTGACAAAGTCAGCTCATTTCATTGCAGTTCGAAAGGACCTGAGTTTGGATAGACATGCAGACCTATATGTGTGTCAAGTGGTTCGTATGCATGGAGTGCCAATTACGATAACATCTGATAGAGACCCGAGGTTTACTGCTGCTTTTTGGAAGAGCTTGCAGAGTGCTTTAGGTACAAAGCTTCAATACAGTACGGCATATCATCCTCAAACGGATGGCCAGTCTGAAAGGACAATTCAGACTCTTGAAGACATGCTGAGAGCGTGTGTAATAGACTTCAAAGGAAGCTGGGAAGATCAGCTTCATCTGGTGGAATTCGCCTACAACAACAGTTATCAACAGAGCATCAAGATGGCTCCTTTTGAAGCGTTGTATGGCAGAGCATGCAGAACTCCAGTGTGTTGGGATAAAGTCGGAGAAAGAAAGATAACAGGCCCAGAGTTGGTTCAGCAATTAGTAGATGCCGTGGCAGTGATCAGAGACAAATTAAAGACAGCGCAGAGCAAGCAGAAAAGTTATGCAGATAAGCGTCGAAGGTCTTTGGAATTCTAAATTGATGATCACGTTTTTCTGAAAGTGTCACTAATGAGGGGAACTTCGCGCTTTGGTAAGAAAGGCAAGCTGAGTCCAAGGTACGTAGGTCCGTTTGAGATTCTTGAAAGAATCGGAAACCTAGCGTATCGTCTTGCGTTGCCGCCAAGATTAGCGCAAGTGCATGACGTCTTTCACGTGTTGATGTTAAGGAAGTACGAGCCTGACCCAACCCACGTGCTCAATTTCGAGGAATTGGACGTGGATGACCGTGTGTCATACGTTGAAAGCTCGGTCCAGATTGTCGATCGTAAAGAGCAAGTTCTGCGTATAAAGACCATTCCATTGGTCAAAGTGGTCTGACAACACCATGGCACTGAAGGAGCGACTTGGGAGACTGAAGAGTCGATGAGACAGTTGTACCCCCGCCTTTTTGAGCAAAGTGTAATGGTTTAAATTTTGAGGACGAAATTTTTATAAGAGGGGAAGAGTTGTGACATCCTGAAATTCGACCCTGTTTCGATAAAGTGAAATGGGCATTTCGTCGACGTGCCTATGGCCTTTTTTCTCTGAGCTGATCACTCACGAGTTAACTAACCTATTGGGTGAAGTCGTTAAGGGATGTATCTGCAGTAAAATCCCTAAAAGCTACCTAATTAGTTGGATTTGGCTAAAATCACATCTGATCGATTTTTGACGATGAAGTTGAACTCGATTTCGGGAATCGAATTTTAAGCGCGTCATAATTCTTTTTTTTTAGGATCCTGTCTCATCGTCCCGTCAAATTATTGACGAGTCCAAAATTTCAATAAAGAAATTATAAGAAGAAAAATTGAAGACCAAAAGAAAATAGAAAGGGAAAGGGCAAGAGAAAAAGAAAAATAAGAATAAGATTATTAGTTTATTTCTTTTTCTCTCTCTCCCTTCTCTCTCTCTCTCTCTCTCTCTCTCTCTCTCTCCTCTCCCCTCTCCTTCGTGCGTAGCCAGCCCCCACCAACCGAATCCCCTTGCCAAATTCAATTTGGCTTCTCTCTCTTTCTTTTTCACTTTGACTTTTCAAACCTCTTCTTCTTTCTCACTTATCTCTTCTTCTCTCTCCTCTTTCTTCTCCCCCCAACCCCACGTGACCAACTCCTTCTCTCTCTTTGCTCTCTTGTTCGTGCGAACTAGAAACCGAAGAAGACAGAAGCAGCGGCCACCGTTGTCTGGAGATTGAAGCAGCTCGCCGTTGCCGCCGTTCCGCCGCCCACGCCCGCGCCCGCACGTCCACTGCTCACCACCGTGCACTGCCTGCCTTCTCCACGCCCAACCGTCCTTCCCCGTGCGTCTCCAGCCCCTGTTCCGCCCCATCCAGCCATCGTGAGCGGCCGAGCAAGCCGCCGAAGCCACCGTGCGACCTCACCAGACCGCCACTTGCCTTCCCGACCCTTCTCCGCCCCTAACCATCTCTATTTTCCCTTGTTTCGCAGCCGAACCAGCAAACCCACAAGTGGGTTTCCAGCCGGTTCGTGGATGGTTTTGGGCCGTTTCCGGGCTCCGAACCCGAGCCGTGCTTTGGGAAGAATCGTTCCTCGCGTCGCCCCCATCGGATTGATCCGATTTGCGCGCGATTTGGTGAGTAATCTCACTAATCTTTTCTTAGTGGACTAATTATGCTTAGTGGTTGTTTAGTTTTAATTAATTAGGTTTAGATGGTTAGATTAGTATGAATTAGTGTTTATTAGTCAATTGTGATGCGAATTAGATAAATTGAGTGTGCATTTAGCAAGTAGACATGGTCTACTATTTATTGAGGGTAGCCCGGGATTTTTCCCGACCCTAATCGGGCTTCAATTAGGCTTTTCGGGCCTAAGTGGAATTTTTGGTATTTAAATAATAATTTTCGAATTAAATTAAATAATTATTTATTTTCCGAAAATTCAACTAGAGGGCTCGAGACCGGAATATTATGTTGATGACCGTGGTGAAGTCCGTTTATTTAATCGGGCTTTATTTTGAGCTATATCGAATATTTAATATTTAATATTTAATATTTAATATTCGAAATTAATTAGTTAATTATTTATTTTCCGAAAATTCAATTGAGATGGCTAGTGACCAGAATATTATGCTAATAATCATGGTGAAGTCCGTTTATTTAATCGGGCTTTAATTTGAGCTAAATTAAAATTTTAATATTTATTAATTAATTTTCGAAATTAATTAATTAATTAATTATTTTTCGGAAATTAAGATTGAGATGGTCGACGACCGAAATCTCGTGCTAATTGTTGTGGCGCAATCCGTTTATTTAATTGAGCTCTACGTTGCATGGAATTAAATAAATTGTGATATTTTAGGGATTTACCCTAAATTGATTGAAATTGAATTATTGATTGGTAGTTGGCCAAGTATAGCTATTTAGCATTTTGAATGCCTTGTTGAGCTGTAAGTGGAGGGAGTGGTGAGAACTAACTGAGGATTCTATTGGCTGAGACCGATCAAGTACGAAGTACAGACAAGCGTGGTTCGGTGATGAGGAATATCACTGTGCGAAAACGGCGCCTTAAAGAACGCACATAGACTGTCTGTGATCTATGACGGGCGTGATTCGGTGATGAGGAATATCACTGTGCGAAAACGACGCCTTAAAGAACGCACGTAGACTGTCTGTTATTTACGTCACCTTGGCGGAAGCGCCGCCCGAGAGCATTGATGTGGCTCTGTGACCGATTTCACTATGGGAGGGTATATAGTGTGGAACGAATGACCTAGGAATGGTTTGACTGATATGTAATCGACTAATTCAATTGATCAATGATTTGATCCAATTGTTGTGATTTGATTGATTATTCGTTGTGATTTATGAAGTGTCTGCATATAACATTGAATTGCAGGTTGAGACTGAGGTTAAGGTAAGTCATCTGACTCGTGGTGTGCTTAGGCAACCGAGTAGTGTATTGGTTCCCTAATTGAGTCTTAATGGGGTAGAACTTGCTGAGACATAGTCTCATCCCGGTTTGGGGACAACATTTCAGGACCCCGCTGATGAGCTGAGGAGGAAGAGTTTGAGAAGGAGAACCCTGGGGTGAAACCTGAGGAGAAGAATTTTGGAAGAAGAAGATAACCCAGAGAGGGATCTTGAGTATGACCCGAATGGGCTGAGATTCTATCTTCTTTTGAGAATCCCATTTTGATGTGAATAGTTATGAAGTTGTTTGTGTTTTGTATAAAAGTTTGGTTATAAGTTTCAATATGAAAAATATGGCCCTACTTTTCTATCCCATTGTTTTATTGTCTGGGGATTTATAACTGCTTTTGCATGTGCTTAATAAAAGAAAGGGTAGGCGATACATAGTCCTGGGATATCGCATTTTAAAATAGACCAAGTAGAAGGATGTGTGCGTGCCTGAAGATCGGGGCGTGACAAAATCAAACTCAAGGAAATTTAGGCCACCTAAAACTCAATCGAGAATTGTTGTGCGGACACCCCAAATGTCAAAATTAGGCACAAGTGGACACATAAGTGGCAAAATTTCCAAAAAGTACACTCAAGTACCAAAATCAAAGAAGGATTGAAAACTTAAGTTCCAACAGTGAGCGACGTCGGATTTCCGGTGAGTCTCGTAGGAGTTGGCACTTAAGTGTCCATTTTTCTTTTTTAAAGTGGCACTTAAATATACTTTTTTAAAGTTTTGGCATTTATGTGTCCACCCGTGCCAAGTTTTGGCATTTGAGATATGCTTCTTCCATCGAGAATTTGTAGTAGCGTTGAATTTGGTTTGAAGTAAAGGTGACAAGTTTAAATAGTGATATAATTAGTAACTTCCTTGACTCCCCCGTTGGAACTGGATTTTCTATGGTCGGCGTTGCGGAGTCAATCGGTGATAATAGCACCGGTCGGGACTTATGACTTACTCTCCGTCCTTACAGTTTTACACTGGTTTAATTTTCTGGGTCTTCCTCTCTAACCTTTCTTTTCAAAAGTGTAAGTTATTTCCTTTTCAATCGATCTTAGGCATGGACAGTTGTGCATTCTTGAACAAGTGGCTCGAAAACCTTTCCGAAGTTCGCATACAGAGACTTCTATGCTGCCATTAAATTGTGCAATGTAATTTTAGGTCATTCATGGCTTCAATACAAACACCTACTTCAGGACATCATGTGCACCTCAACTCACGCGACTGATTGTAAACCCAACCAAGGGCATCATGGCACCAATTATCGACCTGAAGGAAATATTTGTAAGATGGTCAGCGTCGAATCTACAAGTGAATATTTCCTCACTGCCAACCTAAGAAATAGAAATATTTAGATGACTAATTACTTCCATACCAAATAAAATAGGTAATTATCATGTGATAAGTTAGTAGTCGGCACTCAATTTGATAAAAATAAGCAATCTCTAAGTTTTAACACGCGGTTTCATTTTTACTCTCAATATAAATGATGATTGGTGAGCTTACGTAGTATTTCATATACCTACTAATTATTAGACTGGCTAACTAATCGCCCTTGAAGACATAAAAAGCAAAACCATCCTCTTTGATGTGAGGACGGAAAACCCATTAAGTTCACGATACAAAATTCGATACATATTCCACCGATGTCTCAATGCTCAAATAACTTAATTGATTCATTACTCATAATTAATTATTCATATAAGTGAATTAGAGATATTTACCAAGTTAAGGCAATTTTTTAAAATATTTTTTTAGCCTTTTTTTTTGTTTTGTTTTGTTTTGTTTTTTTTTTTTTTTTAAGAGAGATGCAAGATTGAATAAAAGTTAGTAATCTTAACAACCATGAAATAAGAGTCTGCTATACACATGAGTTGTCTAATATAGATTCAGGTGGAGAATTTTTCATATATTTCATGACGTTCCAATTATAAGTTCTATATTTTGAGTTCTTTTTTTTTTTTTTTTTTCTAATGAATCGGAACCACTGTATAGCCGGTAGCCGGCGACGTAAACCCGGGGTGATGCTAGCGTAGGGACCCACCTCTCACGGCACCACACTTAAGTCACGCAATTGCACATGCGGTGACTCGAACCTCCCCCCAACTGGAAGAGAGGGGAACACCTGAACCAACGCGCCCACAGTGGGGTGGGTCTATATTTTGAGTTCTTTCTCTTTTCTTTTGGGGCAAAAAAAAAAAAAAAAAAAAAATTATTCTGGGTCTTATAATGGAGACAAACCTGATTTGAATTGATCGATGCAATATGCCGGTTAATTTAGTCATGAACTTTTTAATTTTGTCAATTTAATTCCAAACCTTTACATGAAATTCTAATATTAGTTATTCCGTCCAATTTTTCAAAGAAATCGTCGATGTGGCAGTCCGACCATCCTACGCGGCACACTACCATGTCAGAGGTTTTTAATAAAAATTGATCAGATGAATTATGTTGGCTTTTCAAAAGAAGGTGTAGGATAAAATCGCCAAAATTAAAAAGTTTATAATCGAATTGACATCCGTACAGTGATCAGACCATTTTCCCGTAGATCCATCCATTCTAACATCAGAAATTTTTCACTCCTCTCGGGTTTGCGAATATCATTCTATCATCCACTTCATTGTGCGGGTTATCACAGTAGCTTTCGAAGTCCCACTATTGGGATGGTGCTCTCTACTCGGTACCCACACTCACCTCCACCAAAATGAGTGGGCATTTTGGTGGACGCCCTTCACTCTCGGTGACTTGGGTTCTTGATTGTCCCATTTAGAGAAAAATCAGTTTTCTCCAATCCAACACACGTTAAGGCCGGTTCGATTCAATACTCATTCCCCCATTTGGTCAGAGCTTGGCTTGGTTTGATTCAGTGTCATTTCCTTCCCTTTGGAAAAATTGCAATACACCCCTTCTGAAATAGCCCTATGGTAGGTTTTTTTTTTTTTTTTTTGCACAGAAACCGCAAGGTCATGCCCGTCTTGAAATAGCCCTCTGAAGTTGGTGTTACGTCTCGATCGACTTCGTCCTGACTGGTCATGTAAGTTAGTCCCCAATATTATCAGGAGTCACTGTGTTGTTTTATTTTTAAAGGGAAAAATCAAATTCAAGAAAATTTATACCCGCTTTTCTCGCAAACAAAACTCAATTGCAAATTTATAGAAGTGTGAATTTGGTCTAGATTATAGGTGCCATTTTGTTTTTGTTTTTGTTTTTGTTTTTTTTTTTTTTTTTTTGAGGTGCCATGTTTAAATAGCAATATAATTAGTGTATAGATTATAGTATGAAGGCTGTTTGTACATCTGTTGATTAGTTTTATCTTGTGAACTCCATCTATGAAATAACTTTGGACCAAAGTACCGAACTTTTCATGATTGCAGATTAAACGATCCATTTTCGTTATAATACTCAAACAAATGGCTATCGTTATGAATGTTACTTCTTTCAAACTCATGAACAATGCATCATCACTAAAAAGTCCATATTTTAGACAATGACTGAACAGTAGCATCTTATGGTTTCTGTTGCCCTAGAGGCCAATTTGCTCTTCCTTGATTTCCCTGCTGTAACTGGATTTTCTATCCTCAGCGTTGCTGAGTCCATCGGAAATTACAGCACCGGTTGGGAATTATGACTTTGCTCTACCGTTTTGTAATTTTACTCTGATTAAATTTTTGTTTGTCCCACTCTATACTTTCTTTTCAAAAGCCTTAGTTATTTCCTTTCCATTCGATCTCAGCCATGGACAGTTACGCATTCTTGAGTAAATGGCTTGAAATCTCTCCGAAATTCAAATATTTTGCCATATAATGTAATTTTAGGTCACTAATGACTTTGATAATAAGCATCTACCGTTGAAACCTAACTTTTTGAAACCACAAATAGTCATTCTTGCATAAGAAAATTAGGGATATCTCTAAACAAAAATATTAAAGTTCATGTTTGCATTGCATCTAGGTTTACTAATCTTTAGCATTAAGCATATGGCAAAAGCAAAGTGGATAATCCACGCTACATTGATATTCACACCTATATAACATAATCGGGTGCCAATCACATGCATTGGTCCCGTGTCTTGAGTACGACACTGCCACGTGCCATGGGCAAGCGCATGGTTATTATTTCCAATTGATGGCCGGCCAAGAAATTGATGAGGATGAGAAGACGTGCATGTTTTTGAAAATAGAGAGATTCACTCGGCTATGTCTTTAGGGTAAAAAGCACAAATCTGAAAAGAAAATTACTTCTCTTTAATTCCCAAATTTCGAATTGTCAATTTGCGATTAATCCTTGATTACTATTCAAAGTAAAAAAATGACTTGACAATCTTATTGCAAATTCTACAACAGCGGGAAGAAAAATAAGAAAAACCTACCAAACAAGATTTGATCAAACTAATTGACCCCATAATCAAGTCTTGTATTTCAATCTGTTTCCCCATTTTCCCAATATATGCCGGAAAATATGAGAAACCAAGCTATTAGAGCACGTCTTACTGTCCTGTTGCAAGTAGTTTGGAGGGGAAAACTTCGAAAGTGAATATTCTATCGCAAAAGGAATCTTTTTCGCCGCACACGCAATATATGTTGCCAAATCACAATAAAATAGAAATCCGCCGGCGGTGGAAATATTATATGATAAACCCAACAAGACCCATTTGAAATAAGAAGGTACGTGTCTAAAAACAGGGAAGAGATTAGAGACGTGCAGATTTTCCTTAAAGAGAAGAAAATAAGGGAAAGAATCAAGAAGTTAATGCTTATGGAATGAGCTGGCCGTATAATCGTGTATGACAGTGAATAAATTTAGACACATTTATGGAAAATCTTTTTATCTTTACAAATATAGTCCTAAATCTTTTTGCAATATTTCAATGTAATCTTGCGTATCAATGTTCACTCGAAAATGGCTGTCCTATATGGTATGCCCACAAGGATTATGTTTGCAAAATTAAGAGAATTATAATGGAATTAGCATCCATTCAATAAGTATGTGACCGTTTGGTAAATTTTTTGATAAATATTATATTTAGTTGATTTGACGGCTCAATATGGTAAGGTAGTGCTGTGTTTTGATTTCTAAAATTCGACCCTGGTATCTGTGTAGTCTAAGTAAGTTGTTTGTAACGAATTCACTGCCATGTGCTTGGTGGTCATTTGTTTCTTGTCGTGGAAGGGACAACTGGTACTTTAATAGGATTCCCATCACTAATGGAAAGGTAGGAGTTTTGAATACAGATTTTACCCTAACAAATCTCTTCTTCGGCCATCTTCGTGTTTCTTATAGGAAAATGAACTACCTTCCCTCTCTTTACTATTAAGCATTAATTTATTTCGCACATGTCCTTTTTAATGCTGTTCTCTATTTTGCTTTACTCACTAAATACTTTATAATTACTTTTTGGGGGTGCTTCTCCTTTGCTCCCAGCGATTTGCTCTTGCTGCAATGGAGCTTAATGAGGCAATATATGCTACTGGCAGCTATGACGGCAATAATTATCTCGAGTAAGAGACGAATTTTTCATCATCCTTTAATCTTGTGATTTGAAATGGTCGATCGTTCCTGTGACTCTCTTGACTGACTGTTATCCTTCTTCCTGATAAATCCGAGTACATGAGTTGATTTACTTTTCTGGGGGTATTCTTGTCAACTGCTGTGCAAACTGTGAAAGTATCTGGTGTGTGATTGACCCATCATACGTTGTTGCAGCTGGTGGAAATTGGTAAGTGCCATTCCTCATATGAACACTAGTGCATTTGCAATTTTACCCTAAGAAATTATTACTGGTGAAATGCAAGTTATTGTTTTGTCCATATCTCTTACATATCTGGAACTTCAAAAATACCCCTGTGGACCTAATCCTCCTCACAATAAAAGAGAAGAATCTATATATCTCAATGGCATATGGAGTCTTTTACATCAGAGTCAGCTACAGCAGAGAGTTGGTGATTTTTTCCCTGCTGATTTATTTCAGTTCGGCTGAAAGATTTGACCCAAGACAACATTCTTGGGCCAAAGTTGGAAGCTTGACCACAAAGAGGGGCTGCCATTCACTGGTCTCGCTGAATGAAATAGTGTAAGTATACCAGTATGTTCCTTTTGATGTCAGCTGTTCAAATTTATTTGATAATATTTACCTATAGATGCTGGAAAAGTATGTCGTACTTTCCCTTGACCTGGACATGATACTGTTTCACGTGTGTGCTTCTTGTGTATTAAGTATTTTCTCACAATGTAAGTCTAATAAACAAATTCCTTGTAGTCTCCCTTCTAACAAATTCCTTGTAGTCTCCCTTCTTCTTCCGGTCTGCTAACATAACTAAAGGACAGAACTGCAAAATTAGTTTTTTTTTCCAGTTGTTCATTTAGCTGGTCATTGTTTCAACTGTAAATTAATTAAAGCTAGCTTTACTGTACTCTGCTCAACTTCGAGTTTCAGTTTTCTTGAGCATTCTGTCTTATCTGTACTCCTTCAATAGATACGCCTTGGGTGGTTTTGATGGAAATTCAATGGTTCCAAGCGTTGAAGTGTATGATCCGCGCCTGGATTGCTGGATGGCTGGGGAACTGATGAATTGCGCTAGAGGGTATTCTGCCGCCACTGTCCTTAGTGAGTCGATATATGCAATCGGAGGTGTAAAGGCTGATGAAGGCATCGTAGACACAGTGAATTTTCTGCCTCCCTTCATTTTGTATGTCATGATTCATGTATAATTTTCAGCCAGGCACTGGATTGACCCTGAGTCCTCAAAATTTGTCAACCAACTGCTCATCCGATTTACTTCTGGAGCATCGTTTATCTTATGCCTCGACTGGTATTGTCACAGGTTGAATGTTACAAGGAGCGTCAAAGTTGGCGTGAAACGTCTGTGAGAGGCATCGGGCAAAGGTGTTTCTTGTCTGCCATCGTCCTGTGAGAGAAGCTTCTTTTAGCAGAAATGTTTCCTTTTTCTTTTTGACAGGTGTTGCAGATATCTTCCGACACAAAATGGATCGGTGTTAGAGAGAAGTTCTGTTTTGAAAACTAGGGGGAATAGAGAGAGATGCATGGGAATGTACAGATGAATTCGAGCTTGCTCATATCACAAGAGGCCTTTTGTTTTGTTGCACTTGCACTCTTAGTTAAAAGCAAATGCTTATAATTCTGCAAAAATTACTCTTTCGTAAATCTTGACCACCATTTATATGAACCTCCTTTCGTTAATAATCAGGAGTTGCATATTTCAACTTCATATACTCTCTTCAAGCTTCATTGATTACGGCTTAGGTTATCCCACCGCATGTGTGGAGAATTCATTTTCATGCGAAAGTAGTTGCTCATGTCATGCCCATCTAAGACTTTGCATCATGCTATCTTACATATTCTTTACATGACATTCCTATGCACCCAATTCCCATCTTAGAAAAATTGGGACTTCCCATGAATTGAAGTTTCATTTAATTGCTATATTTGCATGTTTATTTTCGATTTGTCGTATGTCATAAATTGGAAAAGATAAAAATTATATATTGCTTGCTAGTAATTTTTGATTGGATGTTCATTAAAGAACTTACAGAAATATGTCCAGGGCTGCATTTAATGAAATTTAGATTTATGATTACATTGCATTTTTTATTGCACAATGTCAAATATTTCCATGTCGATTAGCTCATTTTAAGAATATACGTTGTTTAGTACATTATTTACATAGCATATCACATTTGCATATTCACTCTCCTTTTATGTATATTTGACGAGGTCGTGTCCCAGGGCTTTATAATATGACGTTGAATAATGTTGCCAGATTTGGCTTAGGGTCTTATCATTTCAGCCATTTATTTGTTTTGTTATGACTGATTTCATTTTATTGCTTGCGCCTTTACGTGTGGTCATGTAGTTTTGCATGTTTAGGGATGAACGTTAGAAAACATTACATGAAACACCGTTTTATCAAAGGAGGAAAGGTGCGGATAACGTGCTATAGATAAAATGATGATGAGTATTTGGGTGAGTGGCTGATTAGACATACTTAAGAATTTGCATTTATTGAAAGGACCTCAAACTTTTGATTTGGTGCTTGCGGGTTGCACTGCAAAACTTGGCTATACCTAAGTTTTTCCACGATAATGCCGTTGGTGCGACGACTTTGCTAACGTGTCACCTATTGCTTGGCTTATAGCGGGGGGAAAAGCCAAGCACTTGCTCTGTTTCAACTTGAAGCTGTATGATAGTGAGGATGAGATAAGAGACTATGCAACGAGTGATAATCGTTGATTGGTTGGGAGTTTGTAGACTTTCGATTTACCAAACATCAATTGAAAGAAACATGTAACTTCCCATTCTATTTTTTATAAATGGAATCCATGGTGATGATGGATACATTTTCCCTGACTCATAAGATAGGCTAGATCACAAGGGACCCATGGAAAGTGTAGAAACAAATCTACACTTATGTTATTACACAACTCTACTTGATCACTTGCTCTTCAGACTTTTGCTGAATCATCATCACTGAAATTAGTACACATCTAATCTAACAAATAATCCATCTCCCATGTGAAGTACGTCTCATGAGATGGATTAGTTATAAGATCAAAAATCCCATATAAGATGATAAAAAGTTGGTAATGTCACTTACACATCAGTAAATCGTTATCAAATGAGAAGCATTTTGAGGGTTTGACTCTTGTTATCTAGGCTAAAGGATCACATTAGCTATTCGATGCCATCATCATTGGCCTGAGTTTCTAAGAATCAATGGAACAACACCCATAATACAACAATAGAGATTACCGTATTTACAAGGGTTGAAAAATGGATTTCAACCAAAATGTACAACAAGAACTCATCATTCTCTATATCATCATCATCTTAATAAATAAGTGGGAAAAGCCATTTTTATCCAATGAAGACCCCCAACACAATAATAGAGCACAGTTGGAACACGAAACTTGAAATACTTAATTGCAAAGGTTTTTTGTAGTAGTCACCAGTGGAGTCAACAAAGGACCGCCATAGGCACACGTGTTGCTCAGATCAACATTAGATGACGAATCCAATTAAAGACTTTTCTCTTTCTTCCGACTAGGGAAGCTTTATCATATATCAACTTATATTTTTCCGGTGAAATACTACTTTAATCATAGCCATATTCCTCAATTTCTTCATATCACTCATTTTAAGTTTAACTTCAATTTATTTGTGAGGTTCTTGCTAATTTTAAAGCAAAAATAAATGTCATAACCAATCAAGTGTAAATAAAGTTGCGACCGATAGGACTTGGGAGAGCTCATGTCAAGTGTGAGTGCCTATCTAACAAGAGAGGTTCACTTGATAATCCATCCAAACGCCTTAGGGATGTCGTTCATCTCTAAAGGGTCACAATAGAGAGTAATAGAATATTTAGTTATTAAACCACACTTTCATTTAATAGTTTAAATTTGTATAATAGTTGACGATGATCTTGTAAAATATCACTATTTGTCCAGCTCTTAAAATTCTCCTTCTATCTTGTCATCCTCCAATGAGCAATTGATATCAATAGGAAGATTCAAGAGAGTGATCTTTCATCCCGAAAGAGATTCACTAGAATCAATTAATATTGTACTACTAATTTTCAACGAAACTTCATGATAAATATCCCAAAGGCGCACTTTTTAAAAGAAATGTGAATATGCACTCAAAGTCCATTATGAGCATTTGAGTAGTGGCTGAATTAGGCGTACTTCAAACCCTGCTAGAATTTGCATCATACAAAGGAAAATACAGCCAGATGAATTTAGACAGACCCAAGTCGTTGCATAGCATGACGACATGGACCTCGAGACTTTGACTTGGTGTTTGCGGGTCTTGCACAGCAAAACTCGTTCATACCTGAAGTTTCTCCACAGTAATACAAGTTAACGAAATCGTAGCCGATATCAAGTCATTGGGATGCCGATGGACAATTTTTAAATGGAGAACACTTTAATATGTGTGACAAGACAAGCTCCGAGTAGTAGAATTTGTGCTTTCCCATTTCCTTTTCAAGTACTACTAAAATTAATAATTGATGGTTTCATTTACCGTGATGGTAAATGAAACTACAAACACATGATATACATGGTAAACGACCATATAGAACAATAAAGGGTGGCATTCACTATAATTCCTTCCCTTTCTCTCTATAAATGCCTTTTGTCTGCTCTTAAGAATGCACTCGAACCCAACTTCTCAGAATTTGAACAATACACCCAAGCCAAAAACTTGAAGCTAATTGAGTGGCGTTCATGTGCCATATACCTTTTGTTTTCAATATCATCATCATTCATGGCGGAACATGATAGTGTAAGAGTGCTTGTACTAGTAAGTTTGTTGTTGATTTTAGACCATGCGTGTGTATGCTTGTGCAGAAACAGAAGCTCATCCTCAATTTGCTTTGAAGACGAAAGGGATGCTCTACTCCAGCTCAAACAAAGTCTCTTAAACACATATTACATCCTTTCTTCGTGGAACAGCGAAGATTGTTGCCAATGGACTGGTGTAAAGTGCGACCGAGCAAATGGACATGTTGTCATGCTCAAGATCACGCCAAGATACCAAATTTCTTTCATGGCTAGTGAATTGAACTCGTCTTTGCTGAACTTGAGATATTTGAGCTACCTAGAGTTGAGCAGGATCTATTTCAAAAAGGCAAACATACTCAATGATATCGGCTTGATGAAGCAATTGAGGTACCTTAATTTATCCTACTCTTTTGGTTTTGCCACTTTTCCTAGTGAATGGGGAAATCTCACTCAGTTGCAAGTCCTCGATCTCCATAGTGATTATCAAGGGGGTGATGTTGATGACATTCAATGGATTTCCCATCTTCAAGCATTAAAGTACCTTGACATGAGCGGCCTGAATTTTACTAAATATGGAGACCCCATGCTGGTGATTAATATACTCCCATCTTTATCTCATTTAAGCCTATCATGTTGCGAGCTTTATGACTTTCACCTGCCTACTCATCTTGATCTTCAGTACCTCGATCTTTCAGAGAATTTTTTCCGAGGTCCCATCCCAAGCAGTATATTCCAAAACATGACTTCTCTTTGGCACCTTGATCTTTCATCGAATTCTTTCCAAGGTCCCATCTCAAGCACTATATTCCAAAACATGGCTTGTCTCCAACACCTTGATCTTTCATGGAATATGTTTAGAGGTTCCATCCCCAGCACTATGTGTCAAAACATGACTTCTTTGCGGCACCTAGGTCTTTCAAGTTGTTTTATCAAAGGTCCCATCCCGCACGCTATATTTCAAAACATGACTTCTCTTCGGCACCTTGATCTTTCAAGGTGTTTTATCAAAGGTCCCATCCCGCGCGCTATATTTCAAAACATGACTTCTCTTTGGCATCTTGATCTTTCAGCGAACTTTTTTGAAGGTCCTATCCTGAGCACTATATTTCAAAAAATGACTTCTCTCAAGCACCTCAATCTTTCATCCAATTGTTTCAACTCTTCAATACCGAGGTGGTTCGATAACTTGACAAGTCTTGTCAATCTCTATCTTGGATGGAATCATTTGCAAAGCATCGAAGGAGGGTTTTTCTCCTTCTTAAGGAACAAACCATCCCTCGAGTCACTATCATTGTATGGTAACAAACTTCATGATGAGTTATTTTCAGTTGAGGGAAATTCTTTGGGGCTCATCGGGAAAAACTTGGAGTTTTTGGATATAAGTGATAATTTTCTCCGAGGAGCTTTGCCAGATTGGCTAGTGCACTTGAAAAAATTGACATGGCTTGACCTATCAATTAATCAATTACATGGAACCATCCCGTCATCATACGGTTGGTTATGCTTGAAAAACCTTGCTCTTTCTCATAATCAATTGACGGGGAATATTCCAGAGGCATTAGGAAGATTGCAAGTCTTACGGTCTTTAGATCTCAGTAACAATCTTCTAAATGGCACCATTCCACATAGTCTCGGGCAACTTCAAGATCTTGACTTGTTATATCTTTCAAGAAATTTCTTGAGAGGAATAGTTTCCGAAATCCACTTTGCCAACCTCTCGAAGCTATGGTGATTAGATATCAGCAACAACTATTTAGCTTTCGAGGTGGATTCCGATTGGATACCACCCTTCAATTGATCTATTATATTGGGATGATGTCTTGCGATTTCAAAAAGGAATTTCCACAATGGATAAAAACACAAGTCAATGCAGAAGAGATATTGTTGTCCAACTCATCCATCATAGGAGCTCTCCCTGACTGGCTAGGTCTCATGTCATTCTTCCATCGGAATCTCTCTTACAACCAAATAAATGGATTTCTGCTGAAATTTTCTCACCTATTTGGTTTAGTCTCTCTCACAACTTAATCTTAGGACCTATTCCGCAAGATATTGGCCTAGCGATGCCTCAAATGATTTCCTTGAAATTGAATGATAATCTCTTAAGCGGTCCAATACCAACCTCATTATGCGAGATGGAATTTTTGGACGAGTTGCACCTTGAAAGGAATGAATTAGTTGGCAAAATCCCTGATTGTTGGAAGGTGCATCCTATGAGTTTCCTTGATCTATCGTCCAACAAGTTGTCTGGAGTCATACCGAGTTCTTTGGGAAATCTAACTGGGCTTGGGTCAATATACTTGAGCAACAACAGTCTCCAAGGAGAAATTCCTGTGACTATGAACTATTGCAGGAACTTGCTAGTTTTGGATCTTGGTGAGAATAAAATCTCTAGAAGTGTTCCACACTAGTTTGGACCAAGCTTTTAGTTTCTACAGATTCTAAGATTGTGAGAAAACATGTTCAATGGCAGTATTCCTTCACAACTATGCTCACTCCTTGCACTGCAAATATTAGACCTAGCAGTAAATAATCTAACAGGAATGATTCCAAATTGTCTTGGCTATATGATAGGTATGAAATTGCCCAAAAACGTAGATGAAAGCAATGCGCTTTCCCCTGCTTATGAGCCTAAACCTTTCGTGAATGAGTTGATGCCTACTGCCCTTGCTCCATATTTTTGGAGTGAACAGCATGTGGAACAAGTCGTGAAGGGGATGGACCTTGACTACACAACACTCGCTCTACGACTTATGGTCAATTTGGATCTCTCAAGCAACAAATTGATTGGGCCAATCCCTGAAGAGCTTACCTTGCTCTCCAAATTACAAGGCTTGAACTTATCTCGCAACTTTCTTTCTGAAGGCATCCCAACTATGATTGGACACATCAAATGGCTCGAGTCACTTGATCTTTCGAATAATCACCTTTCAGGGACAATCCCACAGAGCTTTTCTGCATTTAAATCACTGAGCAAACTGAACTTGTCTCACAACAACTTTACGGGGCCAATTCCCAAAGGAAACCAAATCCGAACCCTTGATGATCCTTCCATTTATGCCGACAATCCTCTACTTTGTGGCGATCCTCTACAAAAGAAATGCCTCGGTGCTGAGGCCCCTCGAGTGTCAAAAGAAGATCCTAATGAAGAAGGTAAGCTTGAAAAGGTGATGTTCTACATAGTCCTACTGCTTGGGTTTGCGACTGGGTTTTGGGGAGTTATTGGAGTTTTGGTGTAAAAGAAGAATTGGAGACGCATCTACTTCAACGATGTGGATCATAAAATAGACATGGTCTATGTGATTATTGTAGTAAAGGCAGCCGAGTTGAGGAGGATATTGAGAAGAGCATAACAAGCCTGTTCTCCACATCAGTTAGTCCAATCCTTTGTTGATCTCGCGAAGTTCTTGCTTTCTTGTTTAAGTAGAATCATCTTGTAGTTGGCTTGTTTCTCCTTGTGAGTAGCTACTAGTAGCCACTATTTTGTTTTCTTTAGTTTCAAGCTTGTCCAGGCAAGCCATCAATAAAACGACATGGTAAGTGCAAATCATGTATTTTGTAATTAGTAATACTCCGTGTTATCATACTCATGATATTATTTTGCTTGTCAATGTCATAAAACTATGTTAGCAATTCCATTTATATTGTTTAAGCTTTTCCTGCTAAGTGCATGTTGAGGGTAATATGACATTAGTCAATGAAATTGTTAATGGCATAGTGCCCACCAATGTTCAATGCATTCCTTTCCTAGGTTACATTTCTTCTCTGAATTTTGAGATGTGAAAAGAAAATATGCATGTAGATAGAATTATTATTAAATATATGTCTCGAATTTGAGTTGTTTGTGAGATCCGCCTCAAAATGATTTACCACACAAAGAAAAAGAAGAAGTTCCCACCCACTAAAAGACAAAAAGGGAGGAGCACGCTTCTTCCCCCAGTGCCCGTGTAAAAGGAAAGACAAGTGGGCCCAAGGGAGCTTTGAGAGAAAACAAGAAAAAGAAAACAAATATTACGTTTGTGGAATAGTTTTTGAAATACATTTTTAATAAAATAATGAATTTTTCTGATATTCGATTGAGAATGGTGTGAAAAATGTTTTTCACTATTAATTATTTGATATGATTTTCCGGGAAAATTGCCAAAAAAATCGAATTTTAATTTTTTCAATCAACCAAAAAAAAGTTTAATTTTACTTTTACATATATTTTTTTAAAAATTGAATTTTAATTATTTTTTTTTAAAAAAATCGAATTATTGTTATTTTTAATTATTTTTCTTTTTCCTTCATCCTCATTCCTTCTTTCTCCTCCTTTGTCTGCTGTCGTCGCCGCATGCCTTAGCGATGGCTAGCTAAATCAAAAAGAAAAGTAAAAAAATATTTTCCTCATTTTGAATGTATTTTTTTCTAATAACTTAACCTTTTCCTTGATTAACTCATTTTCCTTAAAATAAATGCTGGAAAACATTTTTCTAAAGTTTTTTTTCTATGAAAACGAACGGAGATAGTCTTTTTCTTTTACTATGCCCAAAGTCGTTCATTTCGCTAGAGTGCAGCCGCCATGGCTACCTTCGTGTTTTATAAGGAACTGCACGTTGAAGGTAAGATGGGCATCCTCCAGAAACTAGCAGCGCGCGCGCCCACGCACACAAATACAAGCCTACAGTAGCAGCTCGTGGGAAAGGAAAATAAGCCGAAAAAATGACTCTTTGAGGAATCACGGGCAAGCCTCGACTCAACGGGTCGATGCCCGGACGACTCGACTTCTGCTCAAAACAACGAGACAAAACTAGATCTCATTCGGGCATTTTATCGAACAGATCTCATTCGGGTTACGCTACTGAAATGAGTGGTGTTTGGCTCGACCAAGACTCAAACCCGAGCCGAGACTCTCGCCAGATGAAAAACGACCCACGCGACAGCCAAACGAAGGACGGTCGGGGCCGGAGTTCGTGTAAGCCGGACGGCCACGAGCTCCGGCCGGGCATGCCCAAGAACAGGGTCGAAGCTTACAGGAGCCTCGGCGCTGGAAAGGAGGGCCGGCCGCAGGTCGTCGCGGCGATGCTGGCGCGGTGGCCGGCAGTCTCTCGCTCTAACTACCCTCCCTCGCTCAAACTCTCACATGCGGCTCCTCTCTCTCGAATCTCTCTCTCTTCTATACGAGAAACCTCTTGCTCACGAATTTTTCTCTCCTTTTGCGTCCCCCGCCCCAACCCAAAACGAACTTGTGGCCCAGGTATTTTCAGGCGAGGAGCCCGATCGAAGGAGGTGTTTCGGCCACCGGTTCTGGGCAGGCCGACCAGGCCTCCCCTTGGCTGCTCTGCGGAGGGTGTCCGTGCGCAGAGGTGCAGGAGAGGAAGAAGGAAGGAAGGTGGGGAACGGAGAAGGGGCCCGGCTGGGGAGAAATTAAAAGGAAATGGGCCCGACCCAGACGGAGGGGAAAGAAAAGGGGCTGGGGTCAGGCCCAGCCCCAAGCCATTTCGTTTTTTTATTAAAAAATAAAATGAAAAAACTTGGTTAATGCAAATGATCTTAATGCCAATGTGACGTGTTATACAATGTAAATTTTTTTGGGTAGGGCCAAATTGGTCCCTAATTTTTTATGAAAGTTATCCTTAAATATTTGGTCAAAATTTAGGTATCAACAAGATGGTATTGTTGAATTGGTTCAGTATCTTATCACTTCTGCCATTTTTTTGTTTTTATTATTGATTGATTTCATTTTATCAAAGGAGGAAAGTTTTTACGCAACCAAGTCTCCATGACGAGTAATTGACCAAGCGGCTGATTAGACATACTTCAGAATTTGCATTTTTTGAAAGGACCTCAAGACTTTTGACTTGGCGCTCGCGGGTCTTGCACTGCAAAACTTGGCCATACCTAAATTTTTCCACAATAATGCTGTTGGTTCAGCCCACCAAAGTGCGGGCGTGTTGGTGCTCGTGACTCCTTTTTGCTTTGTTCATGTTTCAACTTCAAGTGAAATAATGATAGTGACGAGCAATAATGTCGAGTTGACTTGGAGTTATTTGTGGACTCTCGATTTAAGAAACTTTGATTGAAAGAAACATGTGACTTCCCTTTACTATTTTTCCAATTGAAATGCAGGGCGATGGTAACATTGTCCCTAAGTTATAAAATAGGGTAGATCACAAGGGACTCGTGAAATGTGTAAAAACAATTCTAAACAAGGGCTAATGCACAACTCCACTCAATCACTTGCTCTTCTCACTTTGCTAAATCATCGTTGCTAAGACTAGTCAACATTTAACTAAAGAAGTAATCTATCTCTTGTATGAAGTACATCTCATGTGACAAATCACTTCTAAGATCCAGAGTCCTGCATAAGAGGAGAGAAAGTCGGCAATGTCACTTATACATCGTAAATTGTGACCAAATATGTCTCCTTTTCAGGGTTTAATTCTTGTTATCTACGCTAAAGGATCACATTAACTATTTGATGCCCTTGTCATTGGAGTGAGTTTTTAAGAATCATTAAAAGAGGACCCGCAATACAATAATAAAGAGTTGCCATATTCACAAGGGTTAAAAAATGGATTTCAACCAATATGTACGGCAAGAACTCGTCATTCTCAACATCATTGTCACCTCATTTTATAAGGGAGAAAAGCCATTTCTATCTAGTCAAGGCCCACAACATAATAATAGAGCACAATTGTAAGAAGAGGCTTGAAAGATCAGACTTTTGCTTTTCTTGATTGCAAAGTTTTCTGTAGTAGTCACTAGTGGGGTTACTAGAGTGTTGCCATGAGCACACATGTTGCTCAGATCAACATTAGATGACGAATGCGACAAAAGACTGACTAAGGAAGCTCCATCACATAGGAACTTACATTTTCTGGTGAAATCCTACTTTAGTCACAGTCAAATTCCATATAACTCATTTTAAGATTAGCTTCAATTTATTATTTTTTTTTCTTGCTAATTTTAAAGCGAGAATAAATGTAGTAATCAATCAAGTGTAAATAATGTTGGGAATGATAGAGCATAGGATAGGTTGTGTCAAGCCAAGTGCCCATCTCGCAAGAGAGGTTTGGTTGATAATCCGTCCAAATGCCTTGAGGATGTCATTTGTCTCTAAATGGTTGCGACGGGGAGTAATTGTGGCACCCCCTCGACACAGCCCTCGATCCGGTAAGGTCACCACAGGTACTTATCACTTATGTCCATAAAACCTGGGGGTCTACATATATATATATATTGTGAAGGTCCCAGTGCAATTAATCAGTGGAAGCATAAACGAGTCTCACCATCCCTCACTCCAATAACAATAATGCAATGCACACCAACTACGCACCAAAAGAAAAGACAAAGCCGAGTCACTTTTATTTATATTTTCACGATGGACATCTTGGGTCGGTACAACAAAAAGGCCAAGATTTTTAACTATACTTGGCTATAACCCAAAAGAGAACTCGACCCTATATGAAACATGTACATCCCTCCATCAACAAGTGTTGGCTATCCCCAAAAAGTGTCAGCTCCCACCAGTCATACGTGCCATCACACCCAACATGGTGCATCGGGCGGCAGCGGCGGTAGCATCCCTAGCATCACCCCATTGCGTCGAACGTGAACGGACAAAAACTCTTGGATAATAGGGCCATCAGCGGAACCCACGTCGTACATCACCAAGACACGAACTTGGACATACTCCAAACTAGGTATACTAATACAGGAATGCTTTGTGCACTCCACCTCAACGTCAGTAGGTATGCCATAGAAGGTACCACACACAACTGGTGAAAGAGGCATCTTTCTAATCTAAAATGTTAATCCTCAAAAGGGGTGAGTACAACCACTCAGCAGTAAAGATCCACCAAACTACTCAATGTATCAAATAGAACAATCAAAGTATCATGAATAAAATACATATCATTAATGCATTCAAGCACACCTCACCTTGTAGCCATGCATATATCATCATACGACGTACATATATCACCATGCACTTATACATGTATCATCGAGCAGCCAAACATATATCACCATGATTCAATTCTTGATCTTTATCTTTCAATTAGATCACATCATTTTTTTTCTAGGGACCAATGTTTGCATCCCTCAATTTATCGCTCACATCCAACTTGGCATTGCGAGGAACCTCTGGCACACACCTCCGTGCATCCGACACACACACTCCGGGCATCTCGTACCCCAACTAGCATCACGAGGTATCCCCCCGGTACACACCTCCAAGGCTTCTGGCACACACCTTCGGGCATCTCGAAACTCCCGAAGACATCCAACACACACACTCTGAGCATCCGGCACACACACTCCGGGCATCTCGAAACTCTCGAAGCATCGTTGGCTCACACCTCCGACGGTCTTGTTATTATCTTAGTTTATATTCACATACTTATCTCAATTTCAACATAACATTTTATGCAATAATATCAAGGGTCTCAATCAGCTTTTGATGTCATATAACATGCCACATGTCACTACATATGCAGCATAATCAACCACTCAAAACATTATATCACATGGAGCAATTTCATTTATTTTTTAAAATACAGCAAATTTCGGATAAAAACAGATTCCATTCATTTGGTCATAATTCTTGAAAAATTAGTAAACAGCCTTAAGAAATTCTAAAAAATTGACATGTTATATACAAGATCTAGAGGAAAATATTCCGTGAAGGACACGATATCAAAAGAACATCATACAATTTGGTACATTCCACGCATCACAGTCTTTATAATTTCGGAATATTGCCATACACAGTTTCATTCACAAATTCGGTAAAAATCCTAAATCAACTCCAAAAATTCTGAAATTTTTATATGTTATATAAGAAATCCATAAGTAAATATTTCATGAAGAACTCAAAACCATATTTATGATATATTAAAAACTATAATAACCATAACCATCCATAAGCCTTAGCACCGAATTCCAGTTCTAATTGTTTTGGATAAAGATTGTTTCACCAACCTAAAATCATCCATTTCCTCTAAAATTTTAGTATGTTATTCCCTAAATGTCATCTTCAACTTTCATTCAGACCACGAATTTTATAAAATTCACAGAATCATACTAGGTCAGCATTACGATTTCCAGATCTAACTTCTTCAAAGAAAAATAATTTTACCGGTTTGTACTTGTTCATTTCTTCTGAAATTTTGATATGTTACTCTCCAAGAAGTTTTCTATAACTTTAATTAAGAAGTCGAAATGAAATTCCAATTGAAAAGTTGCATGCAGCTCACAAATTTATCAAATGTCAGACTGCCTTTCTAGAAAACAGAATGCAAGGCTACCATGTTTTTCCCTAGAGCTTTGAATTTCTTCACTTCTATCACAACCAAAGTTTATCATCCCTTACAACACATATCACAGCAAGCAAAGGGTAGGATTTTGGACTCTACTTGCCTCTAATCCGAGCACAACACAACAAGCAAAAACGGCAGGGCAAGGCTGGACTTGGCGGCTCGACGGCAGCGATGATTGGCGGCGAACGACCTCCCTCTTCCCCTTCTTCTCTCGCTTGATCACTCTCTCCCTTTCTCTCTTCCTTTCTTTCTCTCGGATGGTCTCTCTCTCTCTCTCTCTCTCTCTCTCTCTCTCTCTCTCTCTCTCTCTCTCTCTCTCGTGCGACGCCTCCCCCTCCCTTGTTCAATCTACCCCTTCCTCTTTTCTTCCCCCTCATGATTAGCATGTAATCATCACTTTGCATGCAAGATGACACTTGGTAATTGCCATGCAAGAGGTTGGGCTTGGTTGGGCCGGCCTCTCCCCTTCGGTTTACAGCCCATTGGGCTCCTTGGGCCAGTCGGACGGCAGCCCTTTCCTTTGGGCTCCGGGGGCTAGGCCAAGAGGGCCGAATGGTGGGACTAGTCTTGGGCCAAAAATTTAACCCACACTTCTCTAATTTTTTTCCCTTTTAATCATCACCTAATTACCCATCACATAATTACCTAATTACACTTATTCACTTGGCTATAAAGCTTGCAACATAAATAAATAAATAAATAATCAAATCCATAAGGTGCATAGCCAAGAACAAAATTCTCATTATCAAATTATCCTATAGTACCAACTTTGATAATCCAAGAACATAAGATATCTTTCCATTAAAGTGCTCAGCCTTAATCTATTACAATTTTTCGGTCTAGAGGCCATAACATACTTCAACGACACAACCATTCTCTTTTTCCATAGGTCGTAATGCCTTAAGAAATTGCCATGAAATTTTGGGATGCCACAGTAATAGAATATTTAATTATTAAACCCTCTTTCATATAATACTTTAGATTCTTAAAATAGTTGATAAGGATCTCGCAAAATATTACTATTTGTCTGGCCCTTAAAATTCTCCACCCATATTTTCATCCTCCAATGAATAATTGATATCAATTGGAGAATCTAAGAGAACGATATTTCAACCCAAAAGAGATTCACAAGAATCGATTAATATTGTACTGCTTTTTAGTTTGTGCTCTTACTAATTTTCATCGTTCCTTCGTAATAAACATCCCATAGACACACTTTTTAGAAGAAATGTGAATATATGCTCAAAGTCCATGATGAGCATTTAAGTGGTGGCTGAATTAGGCGTACTTAAAACCCGTTAGAATTTGCATTTATACAAAGGAAAATGCAACCAGATGAATATAGATAGACCCAAGTCGGGACGATATGGACCTCAAGACTTTTTGACTTGGCGCTTGCGGGTCTTTCACTTCAAAACTTGGCCATCCCTACGTTTTTCCACAATAATGTGGTTGAGTCTAGGCCCACCAAAGTCCGAGCATCTTCGTGCTACGACTTTGTTAACACGTTGTCTATTGCTTGGCTTATAGCAGGGATCAATGCCAAGCACTGGCTCTGTTTCCTAAATATAGACCCAATTCTAAGATCCATAGTCCCATAAAAGATGAGAGAAAGTCGGTAATGTCATTTATACATCTTAAATTGTCACCAAGCGAGTACTTCTTTTGAGGGTTTGATTCTTGTTTTCTTAGGCTAAAGGATCACATAAACTACTCGATATACTCATAAGCAAGACCCGCAATACATTAATAGAGAGCCACTGTATTCGCAAGGATGAAAAAAGAATTTCAACGAATATGAAAAACAAGAACTCATCATTCTCGACACCATCGTCACCTTATTAAATGAGCAAGAAAAGCCAATTTTATATAGTCAAGACCCGCACAGCACAATAATAGTGCACAATTGGAATCAGAGACTTGAAAGACTAGACTTTTGCGCGTCCTGGCTGCAAAGTTTTCTATAGTTGTCACTAGAGGTGTCGCTAGAGGACCACCATGGGCACACATGTTGCTCATATCAACATTAGACAACGAATGTGACGAAAGCCTTTTTATTTTCTTCCGACTAGGGAAGCTTCTTCACTTGGCAACTCCCATTTTCTAGTGATATCCTACTTAAATCAGAGTCAAATTCCTCAATTTCTTCGTATCACTCTTTTTAAGCTTGGCTTTAATTTATTGGTGAGGTTCTTTCTATTTTTATCTCTTATTTTTCAAGGTTATCGGTGATGTTTACCCAATCCAATTTGCACACATTCTAACCATATTCGATATTGGCGATGGCGGGCTTTCATCTAGCTAATACATTCAAAAGTGCGAATTTTGAAATCATCTTACCGCCTCATCAATTATTTTGGGGCATATGCATGTTGCCCATGTAGGCCTTGACTCCGTCGGTTCACTGAAATGGTGATGAAAAGCAACCGTGAAGGACCATCTTTGAAGTACTCCCATCAGTCCAAGCACAAATTTTTAGAGAGCTGATGTCGACTTTGACTTTTTGGGAGACGGCCGACTTGGAGTCAAGTCATTGGGATGCCGATGGACAGTTTTTTAATGGAGAACACTTTAATATGTGTGAGAAGACAAGCTCATATAATATATTAAATATATGTTCGTCAACATGACAAGCTCCGAGTAGTAGAATTTGTGCTTTCCCATTTCCTTTTCAAGTACTACTAAAATTAATAATTGATGGTTACATTTACCGTGATGGTAAATGAAACTACAAACACATGATATACATGGTAAACGACCATATAGAACAATAATGGGTGGCATTCACTATAATTCCTTCCCTTTCTCTCTATAAATGCCTTTTTGTCTGCTCTTAAGAATCCACTCGAAGCCAACTTCTCAGAATTTGAACAATACACCCAAGCCAATAATTTGAAGCCTAATCGAGTGGCGTTCACCTGCCATATACCTTTTGTTTTCAATATCGTCATCATTCATGGCGGAACATGATAGTGTAAGAGTGCTTATACTAGTAAGTCTGTTGTTGATTTTAGACCATGCGTGTGTATGCTTGTGCAGAAATGAAAGCTCATCCTCAATTTGCTTTGGAGACGAAAGGGATGCTCTACTCCAGCTCAAACAAAGTCTCTCAAACACATATCACATCCTTTCTTCGTGGAACAGCGAAGATTGTTGCCAGTGGACCGGAGTAAAGTGTGACCGAGCAAATGGACATGTCGTCATGCTCAAGATCACACCAAGATACGATTTCCCATTTGATCATATTTCTTTCACAGCATGTGAATTGAACTCGTCTTTGCTGAACTTGAGATATTTGAGCTACCGAGAGTTGAGCAGGATCTATTTCGAAAAGGCAAACATACTCAATGATATCGGCTTGATGAAGCAATTGAGGTACCTTAATTTATCCAACTCTTTTGGTTTTGCAACTTTTCCTAGTGAATGGGGAAATCTCACTCAGTTGCAAGTCCTTGATCTCCGAAGTGATTATCACGTGGGTGCTGTTGATGACATTCAGTGGGTTTCCCATCTTGAAGCATTAAAGTGCCTTGACATAAGCAGCCTGAATTTTACTAAATATGGAGACCCCATGCGGGTGATCAATATACTCCCATCTTTATCTCATTTAAGTCTATCATATTGCGGGCTTTATGACTTTCACCTACCTACTCATCTTGATCTTCAGTACCTCGATCTTTCAGAGAATTTTTTCCAAGTTCCCATCCCAAGCACTATATTTCAAAACATGACTTCTCTTTGATACCTTGATCTTTCATCGAATTCTTTCGAAGGTCCCATCCCAAGCACTATATTTCAAAACACGACTTCTTTTCAGCATCTCAATCTTTCAAGGAACCATTTCAACTCTTCAATACCAAGGTGGTTTGATAACTTGAGAAGTCTTGTCTATCTCAATCTTGAAGGAAATCTTTTGCAAAGCATTGAAGGAGGGTTGTTCTCTTTCTTAAGGAACAATCCATCCCTTGAGTCACTATTATTGCAAGAAAATGACCTTCATGATGAGTTATCTTCAGTCGAGGGAAATTCTTCAGGGCTTATTGGGAAAAACTTGGAGCTATTGGATATGAGTGAGAATTTTCTCCGAGGAGCTTTGCCAAATTGGCTAGTGCACGTGAAAAAACTTCACATGGCTTGACCTATCATTTAATCAATTACATGGAACCATCCCATCACCATATGGTTGGTTATGCTTGGAACACCTTGATCTTTCTCATAATCAATTGACGGGGAATATTCCAGAGGCATTAGGAAGATTGCAAGTCTTATGGTCCTTCGATCTGAGTAAAAATCATCTTAATGGCACCATTCCACATAGTCTCGGGCAACTTCAAAATCTTCATATTTTAGATCTTTCAGGAAATTCCTTGAGGGGAATAGTTTCCGAAATCTACTTCGCCAACCTCTTGAAGCTAGAGTACTTAGACATCAGCAACAACTATTTATCTTTTGAGGTGGATTCCGATTGGATACCGCCCTTCAATCTGTCTTCCATTGTGATGATGTCTTGCGATTTCAGAAAGGAATTTCCGCAGTGGATAAAAACACAAGGCAATGCAAAAGAGATACTGTTGTCCAACTCATCCATCATAGGAGTTCTTCCTGATTGGCTAGGTCACATGTCATTCAACACCCTGGATCTCTCTTACAACCAAATAAATGGACCTCTCCCGAAATTTCATCCTAAACTGTTCTACTTAGATCTCTCTCACAACTTAATCTCAAAACCTATTCCACAAGATATTGCCTGAGCGATGCCTTATATAAGTTTCTTGAAACTGAATGATAACCTCTTAAGTGGTCCAATACCAACCTCATTATGCGAGATGGACTTTTTGGGCGAGTTGCATCTTGAAAGAAATGAATTAGTTGGCAAAATACCTGATTGTTGGAAGGCCAACATTTTGAGTCTCGTTGATCTATCATCCAACAAGTTGTCTGGAGTCATACCAAGTTCTTTGGTTAATCCAACTCGGCTTCTATCAATATACTTGAGCAACAATAATCTCCAAGGAGAAATACCTATGACTATGAACTATTGCAGGAACTTGCTAGTTTTGGATCTTGGTGAGAACAAAATCTTTGGAAGTGTTCTGCATTGGTTTGGAACAAGCTTTCAGTTTCTACAGATTCTCAAACTACGAGAAAACATGTTCAATGGCAGTATTCCTTCACAACTATGCTCACTCCCTGCACTGCGAATGTTGGACCTAGCAGTGAATAATCTAACGGGAATGATTCCAAATTGTCTTGGCCATATGACAGGTATGAAACTGCCCAAAAATGTAGATGAAGGCAATGCACTTTCCCCTGCTTATGAGGCTGAACCTTCCGTGAATGACTCAATCCTACTGCCCTCGATCCATTAATTTGGTATATACTGCATGTGGAGCAGGTCGTGAAGGGGATAGACCTTGACTACACAACACTTGCTCTACGACTTATGGTCAATTTGGATCTCTCAAGCAACAAATTGATTGGGCCAATCCCTGAAGAGCTTACCTTGCTCTCCAAATTACGAGGCTTGAACTTATCTCGCAACTTTCTTTCTGGAGGCATCCCAACTATGATTGGACACATGAAATGGCTCAAGTCACTTGATCTTTTGAACAATCACCTTTTAGGAACAATCCCACAGAGCTTTTTTGCATTTAAATCACTGAGCAAACTTAACTTGTCTCACAACAACTTCACAGGGCCAATTCCCAAAGGAAATCAAATCCAGACCCTTGATGATCCTTCTATTTATGCCGACAATCCTCTACTTTGTGGCGATCCTCTACAAAAGAAATGCCCCGGCGTTGAGGCCCCTCGAGTGTCAGAAGAAGATCCCGATGAAGAAGGTAAGCTTGAAAAGGTTATGTTCTACATAGTCATAGAAATTGGGTTTGCGACTGGGTTTTGGGGAGTTATTGGAGTTTTGGTGTACAAGAAGAATTGGAGACGCGTCTACTTCAACTATGTGGATCGTAAAACAGACATGGTCTATGTGATTATTGTAGTGAAGGCAGCCGAGTTGAGGAGGAGATTGAGAAGAGCATAACAAGCCCGTTCTCCACATCAATCAGTCCAATCCTTTGTTGATCTCGCGAAGTTCTTGCTTTCTTGTTTCAGCATAATCATCTTGTAGTTGGCTTGTTTCTCCTTGTGAGTAGTTACTAGTAGCTAATATTTTGTTTTCTTCAGTTTCAAGCTTCTCCAAGCAAGCCGTCCATAAAACGACATGGTAAGTGCAAATAATGTATTTTGTAATTTAGTGTTGCTCAGCTCTTTAGTAGTACCTCATGTTTTCATAATCATGATATTATTTTGCTTGTCAATGTCGTAAAACTATGTTAGCAATTCCATTTTATATTGTTTAAGCTTTTCCTGTTAAGTGCATGTTGAGGGTGATATGACATTAGTAAATGAAATTGTTAATGGCATAGTGCCCACCAATGTTCAATGTATTCCTTTCCTAGGCTATATTTCCCCTTTGAATTTTGAGACGTCAAAAGAAAAAAAAAAATGTATGTACATAGAATTATTATTAAATATGTGTCTCAAATTTGAGTTGTCTGCCTCAAAATGATTTACCTCACAAATAAAAAGAAGAAGTTCCCACCCATTGAAAGACAAAAGGAAGGTGCAAAAAGAAAACAAAAGGAAATATTACGTTTTTGGAATAGTTTTTGGAATATATTTTTCAAGAAAATAACGATATTTTCCGATATTCGATTGAGAATGGCGTGAAAATATTTTTCAGGGGAAAATTACCAAAAAAATTGAATTTTAATTTTTTTAATCAACCAAAAAAAGTTTAATTTTACGTTTTACATTTTTTTAAATGGAATTTTAATTATTTTTTACTTTTAAAAAAAATCGTATTATTGTTATTTTTCATTATTTTTCTTTTTGCCTTCCTCCTCCTTCCTTCTTTCTCCTCCTTTGTCTTCGTCGCTGCGTGCCTTAGCAATGACTAGTTGCTCAGTGACGGATCAAAATGCGGATCGAAAAGCTCGAAGTAGAAAATATTTTCCTCACTTTTGAATGTATTTTTTTCTGATAACGTTAATCTTTTCCTTGACTAACTCATTTTCCATAAAATATATGCTGGAAAACATTTTCCGAAAGTTTTTTTTCTATAAAACGAACGGAGATAGTCTTCTGTGCCCAAAATCGTTCATTTCGCTAGAGTGCAGCCACCATGGCTACCTTCGTGTTTTATAAGGAACTGCACGTTGAAGTGAAGATGGGCATCCTCTAGAAACTAGCAACGTGCGCGCCCACACACAAATACAAGCCTAGAGTAGCAGCTTGTGGGAAAGGAAAAGAAGCCGAAAAAAGGACTCTTCGAGGAATCACAGGCAAGCCTCGATTCAACGAATCGATTTCCGGACGACTCGACTTCTGCTCATAACGACGAGACAAAACTCAATCTCATTCGGGCATTTTATTGAACAGATCCCATTCGGGGTACGCTACTGAAATGAGTGGTGTTTGGCTCGACCAAGACTAAAACCCGAGCCGAGACTCTCGCCAAATGAAAAAACGACCCACACGACAGCCAAACGAAGGACAGTCGGGGCCGGAGTTCGTGTAAGCCGGACGGCCACGAGCTCCAGCCTGGCATGCCCAAGAACAGGGTCGAAGCTTACCAGAGCCTCAGCGCTGGAAAGGAGGGCCGGCAGCGGGTCGTCGGCCGCGATGCTGGCGCAGTGGCCTGCAGTGTCTCCCTCTAACTCCCCTCCCTCGCTCAAACTCTCACATGCGGCTTCTCTCTCTCGAATCTCTCACTCTTCTATACGAGAAACCTCTTGCTCACGAATTTTTCTCTCTCCTTTTGTGTCCCTAGTATTTACAGGTGAGGAGCCCGATCGACAGAGGTGTTTCGGCCACCGGTTCTGGGCAGGCCAACCAGGCCTCCCCTTGGCTGCTCTGCGGAGGGTGTCTGTGCGCAGAGGTGCAGGAATGGACAAGATTGCTTTTCAGATGTTGAGATGCTTGACTTTGACATCGGCAAGTGGATCTGCACACAGTCAATGCTACAAAAGGTATAGTACCTATTTTGTATGTGCTTTTAAAGTTGTCTGGTGAAGCTACAAAAGACAGATTATGGAATATGATCAATTAGTCAAAGAGTGCCACCAACAGAGTGCTCTAAATGGAGCACATTTTTTCCTTGTAGTAAAAAGTTATAATGCAAAATGTCCATCGGTAGAGGTACTTAATATTAGAGAGATTTCTTGGTTTTGTCTGGTCATTAAAAACCTGATTATTTTTGTGACATCCTGATTTTCCAATTCTGGTTTCAATTGAATAAGTCGGGCATTTCATCTTCGCGTCTATAGCTCTCTTCTCTGAGTTGGCCACTCACGAGATAACTAGTCTATCAGGTGAAGCCGTTAAGGAATCTAAACGCAATAGACTTGAGAATTCAACTAGGAAACGACTGCTCGACCGTACTAATCTGCTAGGGTCATTACGGCACAGACCGATTAGAGACCGGAGATAGGTCGATTCAACAGAACTATGTAATTCAGTATGTAATTCAGTGTGGGTGATTCCACCTAATTGCACCAATTATTGTTGATCGGCACTAGATCGATTTCTCTACTGTTTTGGTACCCTGTGTCCGTATTTGAAATCTCGAGATTTCTACGACAATCGAGAGTTGCCAATGTGTTGAAGATGCACTTTGTGGATTGAAAATAATCAACCACAGGTCAATTGCACAGAAAATTCCTAAAAGCTACCTGGTAGATTAGGACGCGCTAAAGTCGCGCCAGATTGAATTTAACCGTGAAATTGAACCCGATTACAAAAATTGAAAGTTCTTTCAAGTCACAATTCATTTTAGGAATGTCGACTCATCTCCAGAAGATTTTTTCTACAAACCGAGATTTTTGGCAGAAAAGCAAAGTAAGGCCGTTTTTGTTTGAGATTGTCAGAGGGCCATTTTTAATTGAATCTTTGGGATGCAAGTTGGATCATTTGATGGGGAAAAGTCATAAGAAGGTTGATGACACATGGGTTAATTTAATTGAGCTTCAATTGGATGGAATTGAGTGAGAATTGATTGAATTTGATGCACAAATGTCTAAAATTCGTATGCCATGGGGCTAGGGACATTTTGCACCTATTAACAAGCTTGTGGAGGAAGCTTGAGGAGAGAGAGTGGCTGATGGCATGTGATGTCATGGTGGGGGCAAAGCCAATGAGAAGATGGCAAGTGTTGAGCTCTAGAGAGCCCAAGGAGACCCCCCACTCTTCAGCAGCTTCTTCTCCCTTAATCCAAGGCTTTCTCTATTGTTGTTGAAAGAGAGAAGCTCAGAAAAAACCAGAGGAACCGAGCTCACCAGCCCCTCCATCGTCGCACGCCCGGAAGGCCATCGTCGGCCGTTTTCCTCCCCTGTTTTCTCCTCGTTCCAGTTTCTGCTCCAGCCGACCTTTTGCCAAAGATTCGAGTTAAAAGTTAACTTCCCGGATGAATCAGCGAACGCTCCACCCACGTCCGTGACGAGGACATCCATCCCGTTCCGGAGCATCCTACTGCTTGCCGGAACGATTCTCTGGTCGTCCCGAAATCCTGAGAGAAGCTGCCGCTCGCCGGACCGTCTGGTTCCGCCCGCTCCGCCTTTGTTCCGCGTTTTCTTGCTGTTTCGCCCCTTTCCGACCCTTCCTTTGCCCATCCCAACCACCTATAAGATCCCCAAGACCCCCGGGTGCTGCCGGTTGCCAACCACCCGCTTGCCGGAGCTCCGATCGGACCCGTTTTCGCCGTTGAAGTTGCTGGTTTCTTCTCTGCAGTTCAGCCCAGATCAGAAGCAGAAAACCAGAAAGCCGTGAGGTCTTCAAGGCCTGTTTTAGGTGTCTTCCCGGCCTTGATTGGTGTCGCCGCCTTGAGGTTTATCGCCCGCCTTGGCGTCGCCTTCGCCGTGGACTCGCCGGAACGTTAATCCAGTGAGTTTATCCTCTAATTCTTGCTTAGTGAGTTAATGACGCTTAAGGGGTGTTTAGATTAGTCTAATTAGGTTTAGGTGGTTAGATTATATTATTTTAATGTAAATTAGATTAGTTGTATGATTATTTTAATGGATGTTTAATTAGGGCTAATTGTATGATTAATTTAGTGTAATCTTGTTTAAGCCCTAATTAATTATTTTTAATTAATTAATTATTTCGAATTTATAAATATTATTTTATTAAATTATATTATTATAATATAATATGTAATTATTTAATTTTCGGAATTAAATTTAATTATTTAATAATTTCGAAAATTATGCCGAGATGGCCGGTAGTTAGAATTTCGCGTTGATCGCAGCAGTGCGGTCAGTTTGTGCTAATTGTATGCTTAAATTGAGAAATTGAGTGATTGATGATGATGGTTAATAATTCCAAAAGTGTGGAATTGAGTAATATTGATGAAGTTGTGGTATTTAACTTGAAAATACCTGGTGTTGGCTTTTAGCACCGTAATTGGTTTGTATGACCAGTTTGTATCGATTGATTGAATGGATGTTTATGTGGGGATTCATCCCAAATCTATTTAGTGTTGGTATTCGATTGGATTTTTAATCATGAAAGGTTGTGATGGATCTAGAAAATCATCGAAGCTTGGCTGTGCCCTATTGGATCGTGATATACCACCAAATTGGGAATCGGTCGTGCCCACTGGGGCCATAAACTGCCACCTGATAGAGGTCGCGCCCGTTGGGCCGTAAATTGCCACCTCATAAAGGTCGCGCCCGTTGGGCCGTAAATTGCCACCCGATAAGGGTCGCGCCTGATAAGGCCGTAACCTGCCACCTATTAAAGTTCACGCCCATTGGACCGTAATTTGCCACTTAAAGATAGGTCGTGTCCTTTGGACCGTGGTTTATATCGGAGGATTGATTAAGTTCGGCTCGTTGAGCTGGGAGTGAAATTGGAATTGGAACGCTTGAGATGATCAAAGGGTGGTTTTGATGACATGTAATCGACTGAGTCGATTGATCGCTGAATCGATATGAGTAATTGAATTGTTTGGATGATGTGGTTGTCAATATTTATTGATTAAACTGACGTGTAGGAAGGAGCTGAGGCGAGGTAAGTCCTCTATCCTATTTGTGTGGCTAGAGCACCTGAGGCGTATTTTCTTCCTAATTGAGTTTTAGAGGGTAGGACTCGCTGAGACGTAGTCTCATCCCGGTTGTGGGATAATATTTCAGGTAGATGACGGTCGTGGAGGATCGGAAGTCTTGGAGTTTGGAAGGTGGAGGCTGAAGAATCGGCGAACGTGTCTGACAAGTTGGTCATAGGACAGTTCCCTTTTTGTTAAGCCTGTCTATTTTGTAGACAATCCAGTGTTGTATATAAACCTATGTGTTTATAAGGAAGCTTGTTTGGTTGTGATTGATTGCCTGCTTTTCTATCCCAAGTTAAATGTTGTCAGGGGATTTGTTTCGCTTCCGCATGCATAATAAAATTGAATGGGTCGGCGACGTGTCCTGGGAAGTCGCATTTGTATCGACCAGAGTGGGATGTTTGCGCGCTCGGAGGATCGGGGCGTGACAATTTTCAATAAAAGTAGACAGAGATAACTCTCCTAAGGAGTCCTATTGAAGAGGGACAGATAGAGAGAGATGACTTTGTAGGACAAGCTAATTGTGTGCTATTGGAAGCAATTGGAAGGTTCTTGAACTTCACTATTTCCACTTGATTAATAGCCAGGCAAAATGTGAAGAATTGAATTGCTTAATAGTCGTTGTTTTATGGTTGCTATATGATTCAGACTTTCCAGTCATACGAGGATCTTGTGAAAAATTATGTACTGTCTACATCTGCCTCTATCATACTTGGAGTTTTACACCTGAGTGATACCGTTGACAATAAACAATTGCATTTTTATAAGATTCATTTGTTTTTGTTGTGTTTCCTTTTTGAGTCTTCCGGTGATTTTGCTTCTGCATCGGGGTTACTTTGACTTCTTAAAGTTGTAAATGCATGCCTTGCATAGTTTCTTGATTAACATTGTTCTTTACAGAATACTTTACATGGATTGTGAAGCTTTTGAATTCATTCATGTTTTTACTATGATACATAGGAAATAAGGTGACATGAGATAGATATTGGGAAAATTACCAAATCAGTCCTGTACTTATTATACAGATGCCAATTTAGTCATAATCTTTTCAGTTTTGCAAATATAGTCCTAAATCTTCACGGGATATTTCAATATAGTCCTTCAGGCCAATTTTTGCTTGAAAATGTTGAGGTGATAGTCAACTATTGCCGGCAGTCCTATGTGGCACGTTGGCGAGGACTGTAGTTGCAAATTGAAAGGATTATGATTGAGTTGACATTTGTCCTATAGGTATAAGACTGATTTGGTAATTTTTCTGATAGATATTATATGAAGTCGATTTGGGGGTTCATTACGATAAGCTAGTGCCGTGTTTTGATTTTTAATATCGACCCTGGGATGAGTCTGTGTAATCTAAGTAAGTTGCTTGTAATGAATTCACTGCCATGTGCCTGGTGGTCATTTGTTTCTACTTGTGGAAAGGACAACTGGTACTTTTAGGATTCCCATCACTAGTGAAAAGGTAGGAATTTGAGTACAAATTTTGCCCTAACGAATCTCTTTTCTGGCAATCTTCTTGTTTCTGATAGGAAAATGAACTTCCTTTCCCTCTCTTTACTATTAAGTGTTAGTTAATTCTCACTTGTCCTTTTCAATGCTGTTTTGTCTTTTGCTTTACTCACTAAATACTTGATAATTACTTTTTGGGTGTGCTTCTCCTTTTCTCCCAGCGATTTACTTTTGCTGCAGTGGAGCTTAATGGGGCAATATATGCTACTGGTGGCTATGACAGCAATAATTATCTTAAAAGTAAGAGATGAAGTTTTCATCAACCTTTTATCTTGTGATTTGAAGTGGTCGATCGTTCTTGTGACTCTCTTGACTGACTGTTATCCTTTTTCCTGATAAATCCGAGTACATGAATTGATTTACTTTTCTGGGGGGCATTCTTGTCAACTGCTGTGCAACCTGTGAAAGTATCTGGCGTGTGATTAACCCTTCATATGTTGTTGCAGCGGATTGGAAAGTGGCAGTGTCATTCCTCATATGAACACTAGTGCTTTTGCAGTTTTACCCTAAGAAACCTTTACTGGTGAAATGCAAGTTATTTTTATGTCCATATCTCTTACATATTTGGAACTTCAAAAATACCCTTGTAGACCTAATACTCCTCACAATAAAGGAGAAGAATCTATATATTTCTTGCATGGCATATGAAATCTTTTACATCAGAGTTAGCTACAGCAGAGAGTTGGTAATTTTTCCTCTGCTGATTTATTTCAGTTCGGCTGAAAGATTTGACCCAAGAGAACATTCTTGGGCCAAAATTGGTAGCTTGACCACAAAGAGTGGCTGCCATTCTCTGGTCTCGCTGAATGAAAAACTGTAAGTATACCCATATGTTCCTTTTGATGCCAGCTGTTCAATTTTATTTGATGATATTTGCCTATAGATGCTGGAAAAGCATGTCGTATTCTCCCTTGACCTGGACATGATACTGTTTCATGTCTGTGCTTCTTGTGTATTAAGTATTTTCTCACAATGTAAGTCTAATAAACAAACTCCTTGCAGTCTCCCTTCTTCTTCCGTTCAGCTAACATAACTAAAGGACAGAACTGCAAAATTAGTTTTTTTTTTTTTTTCAGTTGTTCATTTAGCTGGTCATTGTTTCAACTGTAAATTAATTAAAGCTAGCTTTACTGTACTCTGCTCAACTTCGAGTTTCAGTTTTATTGAGCATTCTGTCTTATCTGTACTCCTTCAATAGATACGCCTTGGGTGGTTTTGATGGAAATTCAATGGTTCCGAGCGTTGAAGTGTATGATCCGTGCCTGGATTGCTGGATGGCTGGGGAACCGATGAATTGTCCTAGAGGGTATTCTGCCACCGCTGTCCTTTGTGAGTAGATATATGCGATTGGAGGTGTAAAGGCTGATCAAGGCATCGTAGACACAGTGAGTTTACTGCCTCCCTCCATTTTGTATGTCATGATTTATGTATAATTTTCAGCCACGCCTTGGATTGACCCTGAGTCCTCAAAATTTGTCAACCAACTGTTCATCCGACTTACTTCTGGAGCATCGTTTAGCTTATGCCTCGACTGGTATTGTCACAGGTTGAATGTTACAAGGAGGGCCAAAGTTGGCGTGAAACGTCTGTGAGAGGCATCGGGCAAAGGTGTTTCCTGTCTGCCATCGTCCTTTGAAAGAAGCTTCTTTTAGCAGAAATGTTTCCTTTTTCTTTTTGACAGGTGTTGCAGATATCTTCCAACACATAAAATGGATCGGTGTTAGAGAGAAGTTCCGTTTATTGTTGAAAACTAGGGGGAATAGAGAGAGATGCATAGGAATGTACAGATGAATTCGAGCTTGCTCATATCACAAGAAGCCTTTTGTTTTGTTGCACTTGCACTCTTAGTTAAAAGCAAATGCTTATAATTCTGCAAAAATTACTCTTTCGTAAATCTTGACCACCATTTATATGAACCTCCTTTCGTGAATAATCAAGAGTCGCATATTCCAACTTCATATACTCTCTTCAGGCTTCCCTGATTACGGCTTAGGTTATCCCACCGCATGTGTGGAGAATTCATTTTCATGCGAAAGTAGTTGCTCATGTCATGCCCATGTAAGACTTTGCATCATGCTATCTTACATACTCTTTACATGACATTCCTATGCACCCAATTCCCATCTTAGAAAAATTGGGACTTCCCATGAATTGAAGTTTCATTTAATTGCTATATTTGCATGTGTATTTTCGATAAGTCGTATGTCATAAATTGGAAAAGATAAAAATTATATATTGCTTGCTAGTAATTTTTGATTGGATGTTCATTAAACAATTTACAGAAATATGTCTAGGGGTGCATTTAATGAAATTTAGATTTATGATTACATTGCATTTTTTATTGCACGATGTTAAATATTTCCATGTCGATTAGCTCATTTTAAGATTATAAGAATATACGTTGTTTAGTACATTATTTACATAGCATATCGCATTTGCATATTCACTCTCCTTTCATGTATATTTGACGAGGTCGTGTCCTGGGGCTTTATAATATGACGTTGAATAATGTTGCCAGATTTGGCTTAGGGTCTTATCATTTCAGCCATTTATTTGTTTTGTTGTGACCGTTTTCATTTTATTGCTTGCGCCTTTATGTGTGGTCATGTAGTTTTGCACGTTTAGGGATGAACATTAGAAAAGATTACATGAAACACCGTTTTCTCAAAGGAGGAAAGGTGCGGATAATGTACTATAGATAAAATTTACGTAACCAAGTCTTGATGATGAGTATCTGAGTGGGTGGCTGATTAGACAGACTTCAGAATTTGCATTTATTGAAAGGACCTCAAGACTTTTGACTTGGTGCTTGCCGGTCTTGCGCTGCAAAACTTGGCTATACCCAAGTTTTTCCACGATAATGCCGTTGGTGCTACGACTTCATCAAAGTGTCACCTATTGCTTGGCTTATAACGGGGGAAAAAGCCAAGCACTTGCTCCGTTTCAACTTGAAGCTGTACGATAGTGACGATGAGATAAGAGACCATGCAACGAGTGATGATCGTTGATTGACCGGGAGTTATTCGTAGACTTTCGATTTACCAAACATCAATTGAAAGAAGCATGTAACTTCCCATTCTATTTTTATAAATGGAATCCACGGTGATGGTGGATACATTTTCCCTGACTCATAAGATAGACTAGATCACAAGTGACCCGTGGAAGTTGTAGAAATAAATCTACACTTGTGTGATTATACAACTCTGCTTGATCACTTGCTCTTCAGACTTTTGCTGAATCATCATCGCTGAAATTAGTCCACATCTAATCTAACCAATAATCCATCTCCCATGTGAAGTACTTCTCATGAGATGGATTAGTTATAAGATCAAAAGTCCCATATAAGATGATAAAAAGTTGGTAATGTCACTTACACATCAGTAAATCGTTAACAAATTAAATCGTTACCAAATGAGACACATTTTGAGGGTTTGACCCTTGTTATCTAGGCTAAAGGATCACATTAGTTACTTGATGCCGTCATCATTGACATGAGTTTCTAAGAATCAATGGAACAAGACCTGTAATACAACAATAGAGAGTTACCGTTTTCACAAGGATTGAAAAATGGATTTCAACCAAAATGTACAACAAGAACTCATCATTCTCTACATCATTATCATCTTAATAAATAAGTGAGAAAAGCCATTTTTATCAAATGAAGACCCCCAACACAATAATAATAGAGCACAGTTGGAACAAGAAACTTAAAAAACTTAGTTGCAAAGGTTTTTTGTAGTAGTCACCAGTGGAGTCAACAAAGGTCCGCCATAGACACACTTGTTGCTCAGATCAACATTAGATGACGAATCCAATTAAAGACTTTTCTCTTTCTTCCGACTAGGGAAGCTTTATCATATAGCAACTTATATTTTTCCGGTGAAATCCTACCATAATCATAGCCAGATTCCTCAATTTCTTCATATCACTCATTTTAAGTTTAACTTCAATTTATTTGTGAGGTTCTTGCTAATTTTACAGCAAGAATAAATGTCATAACCAATCAAGTGTAAATAATGTTGCGACCGATAGGACTTTGGAGAGCTCATGTCAAGTGTGAGTACCTATCTCACAAGAGAGGTTCACTTGATAATCCATCCAAACACCTCAGGGATGTCGTTCATCTTTAAAGGGTCACAATAGAGAGTAATAGAATATTTAGTTATTAAACCATACTTTCATCTAATAGTTTAAATTTGTATAACAATTGACAATGATCTTGTAAAATATCACTATTTGTCCGGCTCTTAAAATTCTCCTATTATCTTGTCATCCTCCAATGAACAATTGATATCAATAGGAAGATTCAAGAGAGTGATCTTTCATCCCAAAAGAGATTCGCAAGAATCGATTAATATTGTACTACTAATTTTCATCGTTCCTTCATGATAAACATCCCAAAGGCGCACTTTTGAAAAGAAATGTGAATACGTACTCAAAGTCCATTATGAGCATTTGAGTAGTGGCTGAATTAGGCGTACTTCAAACCCTGCTAGAATTTGCATCATACGAAGGAAAATACAGCCGGATGAATTTAGACAGACCCAAGTCTTTGCATAGCATTACGACATGGACCTCAAGACTTTTTGATTTGGTGCTTGCGGGTTTTGCACTGCAAACCTTGGCCATACCTTAAGTTTTTCCACAATAATGCCGTTGGTCCAGCCTCACCAAAGTCCGTCCGTGTTGGTGCTCCTGACTCACAACAATGATAGTGAGCCGTGGCTACTTGCACTCCTGGGCTAGCTCTGAGGATGAGATTAACAGACCATGCCATTAGCGATAGGTTGAGTTGACCTGGAGTTATATGTGGACTTCCAATTTTAGAAACTTTGATGGAAAGAACATGTGACTTCCCATTCTAATTTTTCCAATTGAAATGTGGAGCAATAATCGTTGAGTTGACTGGGAGTTATTTGTAGACTTTCAATTTACCAAACTTTGATCAAAAAAACATGTAACTTCCCATTTCAGTTGAAATCCATAGTGATAACGGTTACATTTTCCTGGAAGTATAAGATAGGCGAGATCATAAAGGGACTCGTGGAAAGTGCATAAACAAAACTACACTCACGTTAATACACAACTCTGCTTGGTCACTTGCTCTTTGCATTTAGCTAAATTATCATTGCTGAAACTAATCCATATCTAATCTAACAAATAATCTATCTCCCATGCGAAGTAAGCCTCGTGAGACAGATTATTGATAATGTTAAATTAATGTCTCGAGTTTGAATTCAGATGACGATTTGTTAAATCGAATTTTATTGATAAAGATTTTTCAAGTAGAAGAAACTTCGTCGATCTCGCGAAGGATTACAAAAAGAGGAAATAAAAAGAAGATACAAATTTCTTCTTTTCTGCGGAAGCTTGCCGAAGGTTGTTATCCAGGTGGGGCCAAAAGTCAAGACCTTGACTTTTGGGCACATGCACACACACAATATTCACGCATGAGTTTCCTTTTTCGCCAATGGAAATTAAAGGGTGGCCTCTGCACGTGAAACAGAAGGAGGTGGGCCTTTGACTTTTGGGCACACACATATAAAAGGGATGTGGAGCCCTACGTAGAAGAGAGAAGCCGCCGAAGCTCTACAAAAGCAGAGAAAGAAAAAGGAGCCGCAAGCCACATAAGTCAAGCTGATGAGAGCGGCGCGCATTTTTGTTTCGAGCTTGAATGCGCGGTAATTTTTGTATCGTGAGTTTATATCCAAGTGAGTTGTTTATTTATAAATATTTTGAGTTTTGGGTTAAATCTAAGTGTGGGAAACACTCGGGCGTGTGAGTAATTGTAAACTTTGATTCTCCAATTATAATAGATTAGTTGCTGTTAGCTCTTCACATGGACGTAGATGCGATACTGACCGAACAACATAAATTTTTGGTGTTCTTATTATTTCTCGTTTATTTCTCTAGTGATTTCGCATTGACGTAAATTACAAGATCCTATCGTTTCCATGTATTATATTCCAACAATTGGTATTAGAACTTAGTTGGGATAAGATTTCCTGATTGTGATTTGAAGCTTTTATTTGTTTGATTATTATTTGGAAATTTTGTTATTGCAATTATGTTTGAGAGAAAATCTAAAATTGAGAAGTTTAACGGAGCAACAACTTTGTGTTATTGAGCATTAAGATGCGGGGATTATTGACAATCCAAGGTTTGGCCAATGCACTGGATGGTGAAGATGAGTTGCCTATTATAATGAAAGCTTCAGAAAGGGTAGAGCTAATGGAAAGAGCAAAGAGTACAATTTTGTTAAATTTATCGGATGAGGTCTTAATAATAGAGGTTGCTAAGGAGAAGGATGCCGCAGCATTATAGGCAAAACTTCAAGCACTCCATGTGAAGAAATATTTGAACAATCGCTTGTACATGTTGAAGAATATGTTTCAATTTAGATATATTGAAGGTACGTCTATTAGAACCCACCTAGATGAATTAATAAACTCATGATGGTTTTGAAGAATGTCGATAAGATACTTGATGATGAAGAACAAACCATGATGTTGTTAGCCTCTTTACCAGAGTCATGGGAGCATTTTACTGATTCACTGTTGCAGGGGCGTACTACAATTACCTCAGAAGAGGTAAACTCCTCATTATTCTCTAAGGAGTGGTAGAGAAAGTTGCGAGATGACGGTCTGGTGCAATGAGTAACGCAAACACTAACGATTCGAGGTAGAGAACAATATCGAGGGCCTAGTAGCAGCAGAGGTAAAATCAGATTGAAATCACGCCATAGAAAGTCCAAGGGACGCGTGAAGTGCTTTGAGTATCACGAGGAGGGGCACATCAAGAGAGATTGTTCAAATCGGAGGAATAAGACTGACAGGCAGAATGCCACAAGCAGTGTGGCAAATGTTGCCGAGGGGAGCAATAGTGATGTAGAAGCTGTCTAATGTGTGACTACTACTTCATTAGGAGACAAATGGGTGCTAGATTCGGGGTGTTTTTATCATATAACGCCTCATAAGAACTGATTTACTACTTACCAGATTGCAGATGGTGGTAGAGTTCTTTTGGGAAATAATGCAGTCTGTAAGACTGTGGGGATAGAGACAATTCAGATTCGGATGCACTATGGGGGTAGTGTGCACATTGACAGATGTGAGGCATGTACCGGAGCTCAAGAAGAATCTTATTTCTCTAGGGACACTCGATGACATCGGGTGTAGGTACACCTCTGAAGGTGGAGTACTGAAGATCTCTCGATGTATCATGACAGTGATGAAGGAGAGAAAGTTAATACTCTTTATCATCTACTGGGAGAGACCGTGACTGAAACCGTTGTAGTTTCATCAAGTGAGTCAGACTCCAACTTGACTCATGGCATATGCGTTTAGAGCATATGAGTGAGGCAAGTATGACAATGTTGAGTGAAATGGGGTTGTTGAATGGTCAAAAGACAGGGAAGTTGGACTTATGTGGGCACTACATCTTTGGGAAGTAGCACCGAGTTAAGTTTACTACAGTTATTCATTCAACCAAATGACCAGTTGAATATATTCATTCAAACGTCTAGGGCCCGTCTTCGGTTCCTCCGAAAGGAGGTGCTTGATATATGCTGACATTTATCGATGATTATTCGAGAAAGGTATGGGTATATTTTCTAAAGCACAAAAATGAAGTGTTTGATTGGTTTAAGAAATTTAAGACATTGATTGAGAAGCAGTCAGATAAACAAATCAAGTTCCTGAGAACCAATAATGACATGGAGTTCTTTGGTAAAGATTTTACCGAGTTCTACGAGAAAGAAGGTATTGTGAGACACCGCACACAGTACCTGGGACACCATAGCAGAATGACGTGGCATAATGAAAGAACATAACTTTGCTTAAGCGAGCTCGATGCATGCTTTCGCATGTAGGACTTGGCAATGAATTTTGGGTTGAAGCAGTGAATATGGCATGTTACCTGGTTAATCGATCTCCATCATCTGCTATTGAGTGGAAGACTCTTGAGGAAGTATGGTCGGGGAAATCTGTTGATTACTCCAGATTACGTATATTCGGATGTCCTGTATATGTTCATGCGAGTGATGGTAAGCTTGAGCCGAGGACGAAGAATTGCATATTTTTGGGTTATGCACATGGGGTGAAAGGCTACTAGCTGTGGTGCACCGATCTCAGATCACCCGGTTTTTTAATTAGCAGAGATGTGATCTTCAATGAGACTGCAATGCTTCAATAAAGGAGTTCTGAGATACAACCAGCAAATAAGACATATCATGGTGTCATTAGTGAGGTGGAGCTTTTGGTGGAGACTTTAGAGACTTTAAAGGTAACAAAAGTTGAGACTGCAGATGAAGCCGTAGTTCCTAAAGTTGGTGATAGTGAGCAACTAGCAAAGCTGCAGCACACTATAGCTGCAGATAGACAAAGAAGGCACATTAAATCACTAGTACGTTATGGTTATACATATATTGCTTATACATTGACTGTTGGTGATGAAGTGGAGACAGATGAACATTCGTCTTATTTTGAGGTGATGGCTAGTTTGGAGTCGTTGCAGTGGCTAGGGGTTATGAGTGAAGAGATGGAATTACTCCATCGAAATTAGACATAAGAGTTGGTCAAAGTACCCAAGAGCCAAAAGATGGTCAGAAGTAAATGGGTTTTTAAACGGAAAGAAGACATTCCCGGTGTCGAGGCAGCAAGGTATAAGACGAGACTTGTGGAGAAGGGATATATATATACACATTGTGAGGGCATTAACTACAATGAGGTGTTCTCTCCTGTGGTAAGATATACTTTAATTTCTGTTTTACTTGCCTTAGTTGCTTTGCAGGATCTCAAGTTAGAGCAGTTAGATGTGAAAACTGTGTTTCTTCACGGTGAGTTAGATGAGCAGATTTACGTGAGGCAACCAGAGAGATTTAATATTCCGGGTAAGGAAGATCATGTTTGCTTGTTAAAGAAATCTTTGTATGGGTTGAAACAGTCTCCTAGCAGTGGTATAAACATTTTGATGCTTTCATGGCTAGTCAAGACTACACAAAAAGTCAGATGGATAGCTGCGTTTACTATAGGAGATTGGAGAATGGTTATTTGATTTATCTATTCTTATATGTTGATGATATGCTGATAGCAGCTAAGAATATGTCTGATATTGATGTGTTGAAGAGGCAGTTAAATGCTGAATTTAAGATGAAAGATTTAGGTGCTGCAAAGAAAATATTGGGTATGGAGATTTTGCGTGATAGGATTGCAGGAGTTTTACATTTATCTTAGAAGAAATATATTGAGAAGATCGTGGCACGTTTTAATATGCAGTCAGCAAAATCTATAAGTACACCTTTAATGAAGCACTTTTAGATTAATTATCACTGTAGACTGAGGATGAGGAGGAGCATATGTCCCGTGTTCCTTATTCTAGTGCCGTGGGTAGTATTATGCCCACCATGTCTGATGTTTCACAAGCTGTAAGTGTGGTTAGTCGCTATATGAAGTGTCTCGGTAAAGCTCATTAGGAAGTTGTGAAGTGGATCCTTAGATATTTGAAGGGGACAACAGATGTTGGTATAGTGTACTGGAGGGACAACAATGGCAGTGAGACCATTGGTTTTGTGGATTTAGATCATGCCGGTGGCTTGGATGATAGTAGGTTTTAAAAGAGTCTTTACAGGGATCAGGGTACATGTTTAACTTTTGTAGCGAAGGAGGCAATATGGTTACAAAATTTGCTCTTGGATTTTAGGTTAGAACAGAAAAGTGTGGATAGACACTGTGATAACTAAGGTGCCGATATATTTGATAATCTAAATCTGTTCCAACATTTACTTCATCCAAGATATTTTAGTTAATGGTAATGTTATTGTTAAAATGATTACTACAAGCTAACCCGCAGACATGATGACTAAGTCTGTTCCTTTATCAGCGTTTGTGGATTGAGTGAGCGCTCGTCGGGGGTATTGGGAGAGCAGCATGGATGATGAGCACTATAACTTGGCTTCAAACATCAAACTAAGGTGGAGAATTGTTAAATTAATGTCTCGAAGTTTGAATTCGGATGACGATTTGTTAAATCGAATTTTATTGATAAATATTTTGCAATTAGAAGAAACTTCGTCGGTCTCCGCGAAGGATTACAAAATGAGGAAATAAAAAGAAGATACTAATTTCTTCTTTTCTACGGAAGCTTGCCGAAGGTTGTCATCCAGGTGGGGCACATGGATACACACGATATTCACGCCTGAGTTTCCTTTTTCGCTGATGGAAATTAAAGGGCGGCCTTTGCACGTGAAACAGAAGGAGGTGGGCCCAAAAGTCAAAGTTTGACTTTTGGGCACACACATATAAAACGGATGTGGAGCCCTACGTAGAAGAGAGAAGCTGCCGAAGCTCTATGAAAGCAAAGAAAGAAAAAGGAGTCGCAAGTTGCACAAGTCAAGCTGATGAGAGCCGTGCGTATTTTTGTTTCGAGCTGGAACGCGCGGTAATTTTTGTGCCGTTAATTTAGGTCCAAGTGAGTTTTTTATTTATAAATACCTTGGGTTTATAGTTAAATCTAGGTATCGGAAACAGTCGAGCGTGTAAGCGATTATAAACTTTGATTCTTCGATTATAGTGGATTATTTGTTGCTCGCTCTCCTCATAGATGTAGGTACCGATACTTGGATCGAATTACGTAAATTTTTGGTGTCCTTATTATTTATCGTTTGTTTCTATAGTGATTTCGCATTGACGTAAATTGCAATATCCTATCGTTTCCGCGTATTATATTCCAATAAATAAGATTTAGATTCCCATATAAGGTGAGAGAAAGTTGGTAATGTCACCCATGCATCCATAAATGCAATAATAAAGAATTGCCGTATTCATGAGGGTTGAAAGATGGATTTCAACCTATGTGTACGAGAAGAACTTGTCATTCATAACATCATCATCACCTTATTAAATAAGCGGAAAAGCCTTTTTATCAAGTCAAGATTCACGGCACAATAATAGAGCACAATTGAAACAAGAGACTTGAAAGATCAGACTTTTACGCGTGTTGATTTTAAAGTTTTCTGTAGTAGTCACTAGCGCTATCGCTAAAGGATCACCATGGGCACACGTGTTGCTCAGATCAACATTAGATGATGAATCCGATGAAAGACTTTTCTCTTTCTTCCGACTAAGGAAGCTTCATCACATAGTAACTTACATTTTCTAGTGAAATCCTACCTTAATCAAAGCTAAATTCCTCAATTTCTTCATATCACTCATTTTAAGTTAACTTCAATTTACTTGTGAGGTTCTTGCTAATTTTGAAGCAAGAATAAATGTCATAATCAATCAAGTGAAAATAATGTTGCGACCGATAGGACTTGAGAGAATTTGCATCAAGTGCAAGTGCCCATCTCGCAAGAGAAGTTCGCTTGGTTATCCATCCAAACACCTCGGGGATGTCATTCATCTCAAAAGATCGCGATAGGGAGTAATAAAAAATTTTATTATCAAACTATGCTTTCATATAATAGTTAAATTTTTTAAAATAGTTGACAACAATTTCATAAAATATCACTGTTTGTCTGGCTCTTAAAATTCTCCTACTGTCTTGTCATCGTCCAATGAACAATTGATATTGATAGGAAAATTTAAGAGAGTGATCTTTCGATCCAAAAGAGATTCATAAGAATTGATTAATATTGTATTGCGTTTTAGTTTATGCTCTTGCTAATTTTCCATCGCTCCTTCATAATAAACATCCCATAAATGCACTTTTTAAAAGAAATGTGAATACGTACTCAAAATCCATGATGAACATTTGACTAGTGTTCGAATTAGGTGCACTTAAAACCGTGTTAGAATTTGCACTCATACAAAGGAAAATGCGACCAGATGAATGTAGACAGACCCAAGTCGTTGCATAGCATGACGACATGGACCTCAAGACTTTGATTTGATGTTTGCGGGTCTTGCACTGCAAAACTCGTTCAAACCTGAAGTTTCTCTGCAATAATGCTGTTGAGTCCAGCCCCGCCAAAGTGCGTACATCTTCGAGCTACGACTTCGTTAACCTGTTGTCTATTGATTGGCTTATAGCAACAGACAATAAGTTAAATATCGTCAGAATTTGAACAATACACCCAAGCCAAAAACTTGAAGCCTAATCGAGTGGCGTTCATGTGCCATATACCTTTTGTTTTCAATATCGTCATCATTCATGGCAGAACATGATAGTGTAAGAGTGCTTGTACTAGTAAGTCTGTTGTTGATTTTAGATCATGCGTGTGTATGCTTGTGCAGAAATAGAAGCTCATCCTCAATTTGCTTTGAAGACGAAAGGGATGCTTTACTCCAGCTGAAACAAAGTCTCTCAAACATATCTCACATCCTTTCTTCGTGGAACAGCGAAGATTGTTGCCAATGGACTGGCGTAAAGTGCGATCGAGCAAATGGACATGTCATCATGCTCAAGATCACGCCAGGATACGAATTCCCATTTGACCATATTTCTTTCACGGCTAGTGAATTGAACTCTTCTTTGCTGAACTTGAGATATTTGAGCCACCTAGAGTTGAGCAAGATCTATTTCGAAAAGGCGAACATACTCAATGATATCGGCTTGATGAAGCAATTGAGGTACCTTAATTTATCCAACTCTTATGGTTTTGCAACTTTTCCTAGTGAATGGGGAAATCTCACTCAGTTGGAAGTCCTCGATCTCCATAGTTATTATCACGAGGTTGCTATTGATGACATTCAGTGGCTTTCCCATCTTCAAGCATTAAAGTACCTTGACATGAGCATCCTGGATTTTACTAAATATGGAGACCCCATGCGAGTGATCAATATACTCCCATCTTTATCTCACTTAAGCCTATCATGTTGCTGGTTTTATGACTTTCACCTGCCTACTCATCTCAATCTTCAGTACCTCGATCTTTCAAATAATTTTTTCAAAGGTCCCATCTCAATCACTATATTCCAAAACATGACTTCTCTTCGGCACCTTGATCTTTCATATAATTTTTTCAAAGGTCCCATCCCAAGCACTATATTCCAAAACATGACTTCTCTTCAGCATCTTGATCTTTCATGGAATTATTTCCAAGGTCCCATCCCAAGTACTATATTTCAAAACATGACTTCTCTTCAACATCTCGATCTTTCAAAGAATTATTTCAACTCTTCAATACCAAGGTGGTTTGATAACTTGAGAAGTCTTGTTGATCTCAATCTTGAAAACAACTCTTTTGCAAAGCATTGAAGGAGGGTTCTTCTCTTTCTTAAGGAACAAACCATTCCTCAAGTCACTATCATTGGCTTTTAACAAACTTCACGATGAGTTATTTTCAGTCGAGGAAAATTCTTCAATGCTTATCGGGAAAAACTTGGAGCGATTGGATATAAGTTGTAATTTTCTCCAAGGAGCTTTGCCAAATTGGCTGGTGTACTTGAAAAAATTGACATGGCTTGACCTATCATCTAATCAATTACATGGAACCATCCCGCCATCATTCAATTGGTTATGCTTGGAACACCTTGCTCTTTCTAATAATCAATTGATAGGGAATATTCTAGAGGCATTAGGAAGATTGCAAGGCTTACGATCTTTAGATCTCGGTAACAATCTTCTAAATGGCACCATTCCACAAAGTCTCGGGCAACTTCAAGATCTTGACTGGTTAGATCTTTCAGGAAATTCCTTGAGAGGAATAGTTTCCGAAATCCACTTCGCCAACCTCTCGAAGCTAGAGCACTTAGATATCAACAACAACTATTTAGCTTTCCGAGGTGGATTCCGATTGGATACCACCCTTCAATCTGAGTTATATTGGGATGATGTCTTGCGATTTCATAAAGGAATTTCCGCAATGGATAAAAACGCAAGTCAATGCAGAAGAGATACTGTTGTCCAACTCATCCATCATAGGAGCTCTCCCTGATTGGCTAGTTCTAATGTCATTTGACTCCCTGGATCTCTCTTACAACCAAATAAATGGATCTCTGCTGAAATTTCATTCTAAACTGCAATGGTTAGATCTCTCTCACAACTTAATCTCAGGACCTATTCCACAAGATATTGACTTGGCGATGCCTCATATGACTTACTTGAATCTGAATGATAACCTCTTAAGCGGTCCAATACCAACCTCATTATGTGAGATGGAATTTTGGACAAGTTGCACCTTAAAATGAATAAATTAGTTGGCAAAATCCCTAATTGTTGGAAGGTGCATCCTATGAGTCTCCTTGATCTATCATCCAACAAGTTGTCTGGAGTCATACCGAGTTCTTTGGGAAATCTAACTAGGCTTGAATCAATATACTTGAGCAACAACAATCTCCATGGAGAAATTCCTGTGACTATGAACAATTGTAGGAACTTGCTAGTTTTAGATCTTGGTGAGAACAAAATCTCTGGAAGTGTTCCACATTGGTTTGGACCAAGCTTTCAGTTTCTACAAATTCTTAGATTGCGAGAAAACATGTTCAATGGCAGTATTCCTTCACAACTATGCTCACTTCCTACACTGCGAATATTGGATCTAGCAGTGAATAATCTAATGGGAACAATTCCAACTTGTCTTGGAAATATGACAGGTATGAAACAAAACATAGATGAAGGAAATGTGTCTTCCCCTAATTATGAGCCTGAATATTCCATGGATGAGGTGATGCCTGCTGCCTTCTTTCCATATTTTTGGAATAAACAACATGTGGAGCAAGTCGTGAAGGGGATAGACCTTGACTACTCAAGAGTTGCTCTACGACAAATGGTCAATTTGGATTTGTCAAGCAACAAATTGATTGGGCAAATCCCTAAAGAGCTTACCTTGTTCTCCAAATTACGAGGGTTGAACTTATCTCACAACTTTCTTTCTGGAGGCATCCCAACTATGATTGGACACATGGAATTGCTTGAGTCACTTGATCTTTCGAATAATCACCTTTCAGGAACAATCCCACAGAGCTTTTCTGCATTTAAATCACTGAGCAAACTGAACTTGTCTCACAACAACTTCACAGGGCCAATTCCCAAAGGAAATCAAATCCAAACCCTTGATGATTTTTCTATTTATGCCGACAATCCTCTACTTTGTGGCGATCCTCTACAAAAGAAATGCCCCGGTGCTAAGGCCCCTCAAGTGTCAGAAGAAGATCCCGATGAAGAAGGTAAGTTTGAAAAGGTGATGTTCTACATAGTCATAATGCTTGGGTTTGCGATTGGGTTTTGGGGAGTTATTGGAGTTTTGGTGTACAAGAAGAATTGGAGACGCGTCTACTTCAACTATGTGGATCGTAAAACAGACATGGTCTATGTGATTATTGTAGTGAAGGCAGCCGAGATGAGGAGGAGATTGAGAAGAGCATAACAAGCCTGGTCTCTACATCAATTAGTCAAATCCTTTGTTGATCTCGTGAAGTTCTTGCTTTCTTGTTTAAGCACAATCATCTTGTGGTTGGCTTTTTCTCCTTGTGAGTAGTTACTAGTAGCCAATATTTTGTTTTCTTCAGTTTCAAGCTTGTCCAGGCAAGCCATTGATTAAACAGAACAATAAGTGCAAATCATGTCATTTTGTAATTTTAGTGTTGCTCAGCTCTACTCATGATATGATTTTGCTTGTCAATGTCACAAAACATGTTAGCAATTCCACCTTACCCTATTTAAGCTTTTCCTGCTAATTGCATGTTGAGGGTAATATGACATTAGTAAACAAATTGTTAATGGCATAGTGCCCACCAATGTTCAATGTATTCCTTTCCTAGGTTACATTTCCCCTCTGAATTTTTAGACGTCAAAAGAAAAAAAAATGCATGTAGATAGAATTACTATTAAATATAAGTCTCGAATTTGAGCTGTTTGTGAGATTAACCTCAAAGTGATTTACCACACAAAGAAAAAAGAAGAAGCTCCCACCCACTGAAAGACAAAAGGGAGGAGCACGCTTCTTCGCCTTGTGCCCGTGTAAAAGGAAAGGCAAGTGGGCCCAAGGGAGTTTTGAGAGAAAAGGAAAAAAAAAAAAAAATGGAGAATATAAGCTTCATTTGGCGAAAAATATTCTTTAGAAAGCCATTTTTCAAGAAAATAAAGATATTATTCGATATTCAGTTAAAATTTGAAAATTATATAGAAAATATTTTCCACTATTCTTATTTGATTTTCAGGGAAAAAATTACCAAAGAAATCGAATTTTAATTTTTTAATTGACCAAAAAAATTTTAATTTTAATTTTTACATATATTTTTTAAAATTAATTTTAATTATTTTTTATTTTTAAACAATGGCATTTTTTTTATTTTTTTATTTTTTTTTTCCTTCCTCCTCCTTCCTCCATTTGTGCGTAGGCGTGGCTACTTGCTCGGCAACTGACCAAGATGTGGATCGGTGAGCTTGAATTGGAAAAAAAATTTCCTAATTTTGAAAGGTGTTTTTTTTCAATAACGTTAAAGATATTTTCTTTGACTAATTCATTTCCCATGAAACAAATACTGAAAAATCTGAAAAATATTTTTCTGGTAGTTGTTTTTCCTGTAAAATGAATGGAGCCATGGTCTTTTCTTTTACTATGCCTAAAGACGTTCTTTTCCCTAGAGTGCGGCCGCCCTGGTTTTCTTCGTGTTTTGAAAGGAGCTGCACGTTGAAGGGAAGATGGGGCTTCTCCAGGAACTAGCCCCGCGCGCACACACGCACACATAAGGGACTCTTTAAGGACGCACGAAAATAGAACCCCTAGCCTAGTGCTCAGCCCTCGTCCATCCAGCGGCACCTCTGCCACAACCACGATGGTCGTCGCTCATATGCCGGAACAAAAGAGACCCACAGCCTCCGTGGGCGCCACGGAGTGGCCGTGGGTCTAGTGGCGCTAGCTACGCCTGGAACACTAGAAATGATAGGCAAGCCTCGACTCAACGGGTCGATGCCCGGACGACTCGACTTCTGCTCAAAACAACGAGACAAAACTAGATCTCATTCAGGCATTTTATCGAACAGATCTCATTCGGGGTACGCTACTGAAATGAGTGGTTTTTGGCTCGACCAAGACTCAAACCCGAGCCGAGACTCTCTCCAAATGGAAAACGACCCACACGACAGCCAAACGAAGGACGGTCGGGGCCGGAGTTCGTGTAAGCCGGACGGCCACGAGCTCCGGCCCGGCATGCCCAAGAAAAGGGTCGAAGCTTACCGGAGCCTTGGCGCTGGAAAGGAGGCCCGGCAGCGGGTCGTCGGCGGCGATGCTGGCGCGGTGGCCGGCAGTCTCTCCCTCTAACTCCCCTCCCTCGCTCAAACTCTCACATGCGGCTCCTCTCTCGAGAATCTCTCACTCTTCTATACGAGAAACCTCTTGCTCACGAATTTTTCTCTCCTTTTGTCTCCCTGGTATTTACAAGCGAGGAGCCCGATCGACGGAGGTGTTTCGGCCACCGGTTCTGGGCAGGCCGACTAGGCCTCCCCTTGGCTGCTCTGCGGAGGGTGTCCGTGCGCAGAGGTGCAGGAGAGGAAGAAGGAAGGAAGGGGGGAACGGAGAAGGGGCCCAGCTGGGGAGAAATTAAAAGGAAATGGGCCCAACCCAGACAAGGGGGAAAGAAAAGGGGCTGGGGTCAGGCCCAGCCCCAAACCATTTCGTTAATGCAAATGATCTTCATGCCGATGTGATGTGCTATTCAATGTAAATTTTTTTTTTTGGCTACGGTCAAATTGGCCTCTAATTTTATATGTAAGTTATCCCTAAATATTTAGTCAAAATTTAGGTATCAACAAGATAATATTGTCCAATTGGCTCGGTATCTTATCATTTCCGCCATTTTTTGTTTTTGTTTTTATTATTGTATATTTCAAAACATGACTTCTCTCCGGCACCTTAATCTTGCATCAAACCATTTCAACTCTTCAGTACCAAGGTGGTTTGATAACGTGAGAAGTCTTGTCGATCTCAATCTGGCACAAAATCTTCTACAAAGCATTGAAGGAGGGTTGCTCTCTTTCTTAAGGAACAAACCATTCCTCAAGTCACTATTTTTGGGCCATAACGAATTTCATGAGGAGATATTTTCAGTCGAGAGAAATTCTTCTAGGCTTATTAGGCAAAACTTGGAACGATTGAGGATAAATAATAATTTTCTTCGGGGAGCTTTGCCAGATTGGATGGTGCACTTGAAAAGCCTAACGATACTTGACTTATCGTGCAATCAATTACATGGAGCCATCCCGTCATATGGTTGGTTACGCTTGGAAGAACTTGATCTTTCATATAATCAATTGATAGGGAATATTCCAAAGGCATTGGGAAGACTGCAAGTCTTATCATTTTTAGAGCTTAGTAACAATCTTCTAAATGGCACTATTCCACGCAGTCTCGAACAATTTAAAAATCTTCACACTTTAGATCTTTCAGCAAATTCCTTGAGAGGAACAATTTTTGAAATCCACTTCTCCAACCTCTCGAAGCTATGGCACTTAGATATAAGCAACAACTATTTAGTTTTCAAGGAGGATTCCAATTGAATACCGCCCTTCAATCTCTTGCACATTCGGATAATGTCCTACAAGTTCAGAACGGAATTTATGCAATGGATAAAAACACAAGTCAATGCAACAAAGATAGTTTTGTCCAATGCCTCGATCGCTGGAGCTCTCCTAGATTGGCTAGGTCTCATGTCATTCTCCTACTTGAATCTCTCTTACAACCAAATAAATGAATCGCTTCCAAAATTTCCTTCCAATATGAATTCACTAGATCTCTCTCACAACTTAATCTTAGGACCCATTCCACGAGATATTGGCCTAGCGATGCCTTATTTGGAGTCCTTGTGTCTGAATGATAATCTCACTCCAATACCAACCTCATTGTGTGAGATAGAAGTTCTGGACGTGTTGCACCTTGGAAGGAATGATTTAGTTGGCAAAATTCCTGCACGTTGGAAGGAGAACATGGTAAGGGTGCTTGATTTATCATCTAACAAATTGTCGGGGTCATACCGAGTTCTTTGGGAAATTTTTTTGAGCTTGGGTCATTACCCTTGAACAACAATAGTCTCCTTGGAGAAATTCCTGTGACTATGAGCAATTGTATAAACTTGCTGATTTTGGATCTTGGCAAGAACAGAATCTTTGGAACTTCCACATTGGTTTGGACCAAGGTTTCAGTCTCTATAGATTCTTAGATTACGAGAAAACATGTTCACTAGCAGTATTCCTCCACAACTATGCTCACTCTCTAAATATTAGACCTAACAATGAATAATATAACATGAATGATTCTAAATTGTCTTGGCTATATGAAAGGTATGAAATTGCACAAAAGCACATATGGAGGTGACCCACTCCCCCCTACTTATCAGCATGCACCTCCCATGCTTGCGCCAATGACTGATATCATCATGCCTCCAACGGATTGGAATCAAGAGCATGTGAACCAGGTCGTCAAAGGGATGGACCTTGACTACACAACACTTCATCTTCAGCTTATGGTAAAATTGGATCTCTCAAGCAACAAATTGATTGGGCCAATCCCTTAAGAACTTACCTTGCTTTTTGAATTGTGAGGCTTGAACTTATCTCGCAACTTTCATTTTGGAGACATCCCAACTAGGATTGGAGACATGAAATCACTAGAGTCACTTGATCTTTTGAGTAATCACCTTCCAGGAGCAATCCCACATAGCTTTTCTGCATTTACATCACTAAGCAAACTAAACTTGTCACACAACAACTTCACGGGGCCAATTCCAAAAGGAAATCAAATCTAGACCCTTGATGATACTTCCATATAGGCTAACAATCCTCTACTATGTGGCGATCCTCTACCAAAGAAATGCTCTAGTGCAGAGGCCCCTGAAGTGCTAGAAGAAGATACCAATGAAGAAGGTAAGCTTGAAAAGGTGATGTTCTACATAGTCATAATGCTCGCGTTTGCAACTGGGCTTTGGGGAGTTATAGGAGTTTTGGTGTACAAGAAGAATTGGAGCTGTGTCTACTCTGACTATGTGGATTGTAAAATAGACATGGTCTACGTGATTGTTATAGTGAAGGCAGCCAAGTTGAGGAGGAGATTGAGAAGAGCATAACAAGCCCGTCCTCCACATTGATCAGTCCAATTCTTCATAGATCTCAGAAGTTCTTGCTTTCTTGTTTAAGTAGAATCATCTCTGAGGTTGGCTTGTTTCTCCTTATGAGTAGAAGCCAATATTTTGTTTTCTTCAGCTTCAAGCTTGTCCGAGCAAGTCATCAATAAAACAGCATGATAAGTGCAAATCATATTTCATTTTGTAAATTTAGTGTTTCTTAGCTCTTTAGCAGTTCTTCTTGCTATTATACTCGTGATATTTTGCTTCTCAATCATGTAAAAATATATTAGCAATTCCCTTTCATCCTGTCTATGCCTATGCTGCTAATTGCATGTTGAGGGGGACAACATCAGGACATGAAATTGTTAAAGGCGTAGTGCCCACTAATGTTCAATGGATTCCTTTCCCATGTTATGTTTACTTTCCTCAATCTTCAGACACAAAAAAAAACATGCATGTAAACAATACTAGAATGAAGGTCTCGGGAGAAGTGTAGAAAAAAATTCTACACAAGGAGAATACATACAGTGGATCACTGTATGATTAAATAGTAGCATCTTGTCGTTTCTTTTCCCTAGAGGCCAATTTCCTCTTCCTCGATTCCCCTGCTGGAGCTGGATCTCCTATCCTCAGCGTTGCCGAGTCAATGAGAGATAATAGCACTGGTCGGGACTTATGACTTGCTCTACCTTCTTACGATTTTACGCTGAGTTTATTTTTTTGTCTTCCACTCTATACTTTCTTGTCAACAGTCTAAGTTGTTTCCTTTTCATTCGATCTTAGCCACGGACAGTCACGCATTCTTAAATAAATGGCTTGGCATCTTTCTGAAATTTCAAAGACAGAGAATCCTATGTTGCCCGACGAGCTATGCAGGTATGCGTGTTCTGTGGCCATTTAACTCTATAACGCAATGTTAGGTCACTCACGCTTCAAATAAAGAGCACCTACTCCGGGACATTATATATCTCAATTTGCTCGACAGATTGTAAATCAAAACAAGTGGATCGTTGCGACCAATTATCAATCTGAAGGGAATATTGGCAAGGCGATCAGTACCGAGTCTAAATGTCAAAGCATATCCATTTCCACTGTCAAACTGGACTAAACTATTGTTCTGTTCTTGGGTAAAAAATTTTAGTTAGGAAATCCTTCCCTCAACAAAGAAACTGGAGAACCTGGAATGGCCGATTGCTTGTGGAATAACGGGTGGATGTCAGACAGTCCATACAAAAACATAAGGAACTTTTGCGCTGTTGATATGCATTCTGTCGGCTGATGTGAAGCCTGCGGAGAAGAATATAGCAATGAATTTGGAGATGTCAATTATTTTAACCTATATATCAGACCACCTGCGAGCCCCATACAAGTGAGATTGATCCTAAATTCATTCTTAGAGGCTCCACGAGAACACTTTGATACCTATCCTTTTCTTTTCTGCAAGTAGGATTTGATGCACAGAGATGGCTACTCAGATAACGACAGTACTGATTACATGAAGAGGAAAGAGGCGCAGGAAGCTTTCCATGTTGACCCCTCCTACGTTCCAGTGAACTACAACACACTGAAGAGGTATTGTTCATGATACAAAAACTTCGCTCAAATCAAGGGCATGGAAAATTTCTGGAGAATAGTAACTCGAGGTTTGGCTTATGCAGTGCCCGGGTTTGGAAGAACTACTAGACTACTGAAAAGCCTTCGTTTATGTTGCCAATTCTAAATGAACTCAAAGAGACCCGTTTGTGGATTTGGATATACAGGTAAGGTGTATTATAAGAGAAGAGAAAATCATGCCAACGCAATTAATCTCGAGCCTGCAGCATTTGATTAATTTGAGATGTACTCGTGATTGTGTTGAATTGATAGGATTAGTGCACTATCATTCATTGATGAAGATGAATATTTTCTTCTAGTACATCATCAAGAGGCCTTTTTTCCTGTTTTAGACATCGGTACTACAGAATATCTGTTTTCAGAGACAATGTTTCTTTTTTCCTTTTGAGCAGTGGGACTATTGATATAGCCATTCCTTTGTCGATGACTCGATACAACATTGGAGCACTTAAGCTCAAAGTACGGGAAATATGATACTCCTAGAACGATAATAATTTGGCAAGCACAATTACAAATCAAGTTAAAGAAAAGCTTTCAAGCGGTAGTTCACAGTAGACATAGGGAGTTTTTTTGCCCTTCCTCTGTTTTGTACGTCATGATTCATCTGTAATATTCAACCAAACATTCGAGTCACTGTGAGTCATCATAATCTGTCAACCAAATGCTCATCCAGATTGCTTCTGGATCATCGTTCGACATACATCTCAACTGATATTGTCACAAGTTGAATCTTACAAGGATGGTTAGAGATGGCACGAAACAACTATGATGGACATAGGGCAAAGGCGTTTTTTGTCAGCCATTGTCTTGTGAGAGAAGCTTCTTTTAGCAGAAATGTTTCTTTTATATTGTTTGACAGGTGTTGCAGATGTCTTTTGACACATGAAGTTGATCGATGTTAGAGACAAACGTTCTGTTTATTGTTCAAAAGTTTTTTTTTTTTGGGGGGGGGGGGGGGGGGGGTGGGGGAATAGAGAAAGATGCATAGGAATGTACTGATGAACTCGAGCTTGCTCATGTCACGCGAGGCCTTCTTTTGTTTTGTTGCACTTCCACTCGCACTCTTAAAAGCAAATGCTTATAATTCTATCAAAATGCTCTTTCGTAAATTTTGTGATATGGTTGATAATGCCAGAAAAGGCCAGAAGGTCCATTCTCGTTGCAACCGCCACATTTGAAGGACTAACCATCGCCATTTAAGTTGTCTCATCTAACTCTCGAGCAACCTCAAAATTCTTGAAATTTCTCGGTACACTCAATAACCCTCTCGAGTTATCACGTATCTATAAATAGCAGCCAGTGGAGAGTTCGAAATACAGTCATGCCCCAACACAAGCACTCGTCTCCCAGACTGTCTCCTCACCCATTCTTTCTCAGCTGGCGATGAAAAAAGCGGAGATGAAGGCATTTAAAAAGATAGCAAGATCCAGGCTGAAATGGACCGACTTAGCTTTTGGGCCTTTGTTTTTTAGGCCTGTGTCACTTGGGCCAGCACATCGCAGCGCCTACCTACGAGCTCCGTCTCGTCCTGCCTCACTTTTCTTCCCTCTCTCTCCCTCTCACTCACTCTCCTCTCTAAGCCGCTCCTCTCGAAAATCTTCCACCAAATCTCTTCTTCTTCAAGGCAGCAGCAGCAGCCTCACTCAGATCTAGGGCGGGTCATGCCCTACCCGGATCTAGGCCAGCAGGCCCTAGTCAGGGGCTGCCAAGGCCTCGCCCAGGGCCGGCAAGGGTTGCTAGGCTTCGGCAAGGCTTAGGCAACCTCCGCCGGCCCTTCCTGAAAGCTATTGCGGTGACCATCACCGAGACTTAGCCAAGTCAAGGGATGAGTTTCATTTTCTTTCTTTTTGTAACGTTAGTTCTTTTAGCTCTAATTTAGTTTATATTTTTAAAATATTTTTCTAACACAGCTCTTGATGGGTGCAACACCATCTCTACGTGTCTTAAGAAAGTAATGAAATAAGATATGTTAGCATTTTCCATTAACTAAATTAGATGAAGTCAATAAAAAGATTCAATTGAATCAATTCAACAAGTTTTAGGATTCAATTGCACATTTAACAAGTTTTAGAACTCCATTACACTTTCGTGATAAGTTTTAGAGCTTCTGATACACAAATCTTTAGAAAAATTGGAACTTCCCATGTATAGATGTTTTAATACACATCTGGGATATTCAGGTTGTACTATTATTTAATTGCGATATTTGCGCATTCATTTTCAATAGGTGGCATGCCATAAAATAAATGTTTTAATGCGCATCTAGGATACTTAGGCCGTACTATTACTTAATTGCGTTATTAGCGCATTCATTTTCAATAGGTGGTATGTTATAAATTGGAAATGATAAAAATCATATCTTGCTTGTTAGTAATTTTAGATTGGATGGTCCTTAAAAAATTTATAAAAACATGTCTAGGGGTGCATTTAAAGAAACAAAAATAATGATTACATTGCCTTTTTTATTGCGTAATATTAAATATTTCCATGTTAATCGGCTCATTTCAAGAAAATACATTGTTTAGTGCATTATTTACATAGCATATCATATTTCCGTATTCACTCTCCTTTCATGTATTGGGCTTTATAATAAGATGTTGGATAATGTTGCCTGATATGACTTAGGGTCTTATCATTTCCGCCATTTACTTGTTTTATTATTAATTCATCTCATTTTAGTGCTTGCCCTCTTATTTCTGGCCATGTAGATTTGCATGTTTACGGATGAGAAAATATTACATGGAGGTACCGATAACAGACTATAGGTAAAACTCACGTAACCAAGTCTCCATGAAGAGTGTATGAGTAGTGGCTGATTAGACATACTTTAGAATTTGCATTTATTGAAAGGACCTCAAGACTTTAGACTTGGTGCTTGCGGGTCTTGCACTGCAAGTCTCGGCCTTACCTTTGGTGCTACGACTTTGTTAGCATGTCACCTATTGCTTGGCTTATGGCAGGGGGCAAAGCCAAGCACTTGCTCTGTTTCAACTTGAAGCTGTATGATAGTGAGGATGAGACAAGAGACTATGCAACGCGCGATAATCATTGACTTGGAGTTATCTGTAGACTTTCAATTTACCAAACATCAATTGACAGAAACATGTAACTTCCCATTCCATTTAAGATAGGCTAGATCACAAGGGACTTGTGGAAAGTGTAGAAACAAATCTACACTTGTGTTAATACACAACTCTGCTTGGTCACTTGCTCTTCAAACTTTTGCTAAATCATCATTGCTGAAATTAGTCCACATCCAATCTAACGAATAATTTATCTCCAGTGTGTAGTATGTCTCATGAGACAGATTAGTTATAAGATCTAGAGTCCCATATAAGATGAGAGAAAGTTGATAATGTTACTTATACACTGGTAAATCATCACCAAATGAAACACATTTCGAGGGTTTGATTCTTGTTATTCAGGCTAATGGACCGCATTAACTATTCGATGTCATCATAATTCACATGAGTTTCTAAGAATCAATGGAACAAGACCCGTAATACAATAATAGAGAGTTGTTGTATTAACGAGGGTCGAAAATTAGATTTCAACCAATATGTACAACAAGAGCTCATTATTCTCCACATCGTCATTATCTTAATAAATAAGTGAGAAAAGCCAATTTTATCAAATCAAGACCTCCTACACAATAATAGAGCACAATTGGAACAATAGACTTGAAATACCAGACTTTTGCGCGTCTGATAGCAAAGATTTTTGGTAGTAGTCACCAGCGATGTCACCAGCGGACCGCCATAGGTGCGCATGTTGCTCAGATTAAGATTAGATGACGAAACCAATAAAAGACTTTTCTCTTCTTCCCACTAGGGAAGCTTAATCACATAACAACTTATAATTTCTGGTGAAATTCTACTTTAATCAGAGCCAAATTCCTCAATTTCTTCATATCACTCATTTGTGAGGTTCTTGCTAATTTTAAAGCAAGAATAAATGTCATAATCAATCAAGTGTAAATAATGTTACAACCGATGGGGCTTGGGGAGCTTGTGTCAAGCGTTAGCGCATCTCACAAGAGAGGTTCGCTTGATAATCCGCTCAAATGTCGTTCATCTCTAAAGGGTCACAATAAAGACTAGAGAGTAATAAAATATGTAGTTATCAAGCCATGAACAGTTTAAATTTTTAAAACAATTGACAATGATCTCGCAAAATATCATTGCTGTCCGACCCTCAAAATTCTCCTACTATCTTGTCATCCTCCAATGAACAATTGATATCAATAGGAAAATATAAAAGAGCGATATTTCATCACAAAAGAGATTCACAAGAATCGATTAACATTGTACTGCTATTTTTCATGGTTCTTTCATAATTAACATCTCAAAGGCGCACTTTTCAAAAGAAATGTGAATACGTACTCAAAATCCATTATGAGCATTTGAGTAGTGGCTGAATTAGGCGTACTTTGCATTCATACAAAGTAAAATACAGCCAAATGAATATAGACAGACCCAAGTCGTTGCTTAGCATGACGACAGGGACCTCAAGACTTTTTGACTTGGTGTTTGCAGGTCTTGCACTCCAAAAGTTGGCCACACCTTAAGTTTTTCCACAATAATGCCGTTGGTCCAGCGCCACCAAAGTGCGTCCGTGTTGGTGCTCCTGACTCACGGCAATGATAGTGAGGCGTGGCTACTTGCACTTCTGGACTAAATCTGAGGATGAGATTAATAGACTATGCGACCAACGATAAGTTGATTTGATTTGGAGTTATTTGTGGACTTTCAATTCTCGAAACTTTGATTGGAAGGACGTGTGACTTCCCATTCTAATTTTTCCAGTTGAAATGTGGAGCGATAATCATTGAGTTGACTGGGAGTAATTTGTAGACTTTTAATTTACCAAACTTTGATGGTAAGAAACATGTAACTTCCCATTTCAATTGAAATCCACAATGATAATGGTTACATTTTCCCAGAACTATAAGATGGGGGAGATCACAAGGGACTCGTGGAAAGTGCATAAACAAATCTACACTTGTGTTAAAACTTTGCTTGGTCACTTGCTTTTGGCATTTAGCTAAATTATCACTGCTAAAATTAATCCACATCTAATCTAACGAATAATCTATCTCTTGTGCAAAGTATGCCCCACAAGACGGATTAATTATAAGATCTAGATTCCTATATAACATGAGAGAAAGTTGGTAATGTCACTTATAGACCGGTAAATCATTACCAAATGGGACTCCTTTTGAGGGTGTGATTATCGTTAACTAGGCTAAAAGGTCACATTAACTATTTGATGCCCTTGTCATCAGCGTGAGGTTTTAAGAAAAATGGAACAAGACCCATAATACAATAATAGAGAATTACCGTATTCATGAGGGTTGAAAAATGGATTTCAACCAATGTGTTCAACAAGAACTCCTCAATCTAAACATAGCCGTTTTTATCAAGTCACGACCCACGGCACAATAAAGAAACTTGAAAGATCAGACTTTTATGCGTTTTGATTGCAAAGTTTTCTATAGTAGTCACTAGCGGTATCGCTGAAGGATCGCCATGGGCACACAATGTTGCTCAGATCAACATTAGATGATGAATTTGACCGACTTTTGTCTTTCTTCCGACTAAGGAAGCTTCATCACATAGTAACTTACATTTTCCAGTGAAATCCTACTTTTAATCACAGTGAAATTCTCAATTTCTTCATATCACTCATTTTAAGATTAACTTCAATTTATTTGTTAGGTTCTTGCTAATTTTAAAACAAGTATAAATGTCATAATCAATCAATTGTAAATAATGTTGGGACCGATAGGGCTTGGGAGAGCTCATGTCAAGCGCAAGCACCCATCTAGCAAGAGAGGCTTGCTTGATAATCTGACCAAACAAGGAGTGATAGGATATTCATTATCAAACTATGCTTTCATAAGATAGTTAAAATTCTTAAAATAATTGATAATGATCTCGCAAAATATTACTATTTGTTCTGCACTTAAAATTCTCCTACTATCTTGTCATCCTCCAATGAATAATTGATATCAATAAGAAAATTTAAGAGAGGAATCTTTCAACCCAAAAGAGATTAACAAGAATCTATTAATATTGTAGTGCTTTTAGTTTACTCTTGCTAATTTTCATCGTTCCTTCATAATAAACATCCCATAGAAGCACTTTTTAAAAGAATTGCGAATACATACTCAAAATCCACGCGAGCATTTGAGTAGTGGCTGAGTTAGGCGTACATAAAACCGCGTTAGAATTTGCATTCATACAAAGGAACATGCAATCAGATGAATATAGACAGACCCAAGTCGTTGCATAGCATGACGACATGGACCTCAAGACTTTTTGACTTGGTGCTTGCAGGTCTTGCAGTGCAGAACTCGTCCATTCCCGAAGTTTTTCCACAATAATGCTGTTAAGTCCAGTGCGTGCATCTTCGTTAACTTGTAAGCACTTGCTCTGTTACATAAATATAGACCCAATTCTAAGATTCAGAGCCCCATATAAGATGAGAGAAAGTCAGTAATGCCATTTATACACCTTTAAATCGTCACCAAATGAGCACTCCCTTCAATGGTTTGATTCTTGTTGTCTTGAGCTAAAGGATCACATTAACTATTCAATAGTAGAGAGCCGTTGTATTTGCAAGGATGAAAAAAGGATTTCAACCAAAATGAAAAACAAGAACTCATCATTCTCAATGTTGTCGAAATCAAAGTCTGACTAACCGATTGAAGATCGTCGTCATCTTATTAAATGAGCTAGAAAATCCATTTTTGTATAGTCAAGACCCACAACATAATAGTAGTGCACAATTGTAACTAGAGACTTGAAAGACCAGACTTTTGCGTCTCGCAAAGTTTTCTATAGTTGTCATTAGAAGTGTCCCTAGAGAACCACCATGGGCACACATGTTGCTCGGATCAACATGAGACGACGAATCCGACGAAAGCCTTTTTCTTTTTCTCCCAACTAAGGAAGCTTCATCACGTGGCAACTTCCATTTTCTGGTGAAGTCAAATTCCTCAATTTCTTCATATCACTCTTTTTAAGCTTGACTTCAATTTATTGGTGAGGTTCTTGATAATTTTATTTCTTATTTTTGGAGAAAATTACCAAAACAGTCTTAAATCTATTGCAATTGTGTCAATTCAATCCTAAATTTTTTTTTTTGTCAATTGAGTTCTAAGCATTTTACAATTGTGCCTATCCAGTCCTTTCGGCCAAAATTGATTTTCCAGCGTTGACGTGATTGTGGCCGACACTGGCAATAATTTTTTAATAATATTTTTATTTAATTGAATTTTTTAATTAATTTTTATCTTTTTTCCCTTTTTATCTTCTTTTTTTCTCCTCCCTCCACCTTCCTCCTCCCTCCTTCTTCCTTTGGCTCCGGTGATGGGCCAGGGGTTGGCCAGTCATCGAACTAAGGTGGTTGGGCGAGCTCACCTAGCCGTCATTGGGTGAGGTCAAGCTCGCCCGGCTGCCACTAGCGAGTTGAGCCCTTGCTAGTGGCTGGGCAAGTAGCTCGCCTAGCGATGGCGAGGCGAGCCCTCATCGGATTTGGCAAGCCGGACCTCATTGTCGCTAGGTTTGGTGAGGCGAGCCCCTATTGGATCTAGCGAGGGCTCGCGCCGCCAGTAGTCGGGTGAGCTTGCCTAGTCGCCTCAATCTGGCGATCGGCTAGCCCTCTGGGCCAGTCACTGGAGCCAAAGGAAGGAGGGAGGAGGAAATTAAAAAAAAAAAAAAAAAAAAGAGAATAAAAGGAAAAAAAAGATAAAATCAAAAAAAAAATCAAAAAAAAAATATTAGTAAAAAAATTGTTGTCGATTGGCTGGCCCTCTAGCCACGTTAGTGCTAGCCGTCAATTTTGGCTAAAAGAATTGAACTAACACGATTGCAAAAAAATTTAGGACTCGATTGGCCAAAAAATAAATTAATGACTGAATTGACAATTACAATAGGTTTAGAGGCTTTTAATAATTTTCCCCATATTTTTCAAGGTTATGCGTGGTGTTTCCCAATCCAATTTGCACACATTCTACTCATATTCGATATTGGCGATGGTGGGTTTTCATCTATCTAATACATTCAAAAGTGCAATTTTGAAATCATCTTACTACCACATCAATTATTTTGGGGCATATGCATGCTGCCCATGTAGGCCTTGACTCCGTCGGTTCACTGAAATGGTGATGAAAAGCAACCGTGCAGGACCATCTTGAAGTACTCCCATCAGTCCAAGCACAAATTTTTAAAAAGATGATGTCGACTTTGATATTTTGGGAGATGGTCGACTTGGAGTCAAGTCATTGGGATGCTGATGGGCAATTTATTAATGGAGAACACTTAAATATGTGTGAGAAGACAAGCTCATCTAATATATTAACTATACGTTCTTTAACATGACAAGCTCCAAGTAGTGGAATTTGTGCTTTCCCATTGCCTTTTCAAGTACTACTAAATAAATAATTGATGGTTACATTTACTGTGATGGTAAATGAAACTCCAAACACATGATATACATGATAAACGACCATGTAGAACAGTAATGGCTGGCGTTCACTATCATTCCTTCCCTTTCTCTCTATAAATGCCTTTTGTCTGCTCTTAAGAATCCACTCAAAACCAACTTCTCAGAATTTGAACGACACGCCCAAGCCAAAAACTTGAAGCATAATCGAGTGGCGTTCATGTGCAATATACCTTTTGTTTTCAATATTGTCATCATTCATGGCAGAACATGATAGTGTAAAAGTGCTTGTACTAGTAAGTCTGTTGTTAATTTTAGACAATGCGTGTGTATGCTTGTGCAGGAATAGAAACTCATCCTTAATTTGCTTTGAAGATGAGAGGGATGCTCTACTCCAGTTTAAACAAAGTCTCTCAAACATATCTCACATCTTTTCTTCGTGGAACAACAAAGATTGTTGCCAATGGACTAGAGTAAAGTGCGACCAAGCAAATGGACATGTTGTCATGCTCAAGATCACGCCAGGATACTAAGTCCCATTTAATATAATTTCTTTCACAGCTAGCGAATTGAACTCTCTTTGCTGAACCTGATATACTCGAGCTACCTAGAGTTGAGCAGGATCTATTTCAAAAAGGCAAACATAGTCAATGATATCAGCTCGATGAAGCAATTGAGGTATCTTAATTTATCCAACTCTTTTGGTTTTGCAACCTTTTCTAGTGAATGGGGAAATCTCAATCAGTTGGAAGCCTGTGATCTCCATAATTATTATCATGTGGGTGTTGTTGATGACATTCAGTGGGTTTCCCATCTTCAAGCATTAAATTACCTTGACATGAGCGGCTTGAATTTGACTAAATATGGAGACCCCGTGCAGGTGATCAATATACTCCCATCTTTATCTCATTTAAGCCTATCAAACTGTGGGCTTTATGACTTTTACTTGCCTTCTCATCTTGATCTTCAATGCCTTGAACTTCCACTAAATATGTTCAAAGGTTCCATCTCAAGCACCATACTTCAAAACATGACTTCTCTTTGGCAACTCGATCTTTCATGGAATTCTTTCCAAGGCCCCATCCCAAGGACTATATTTCAAAACATGACTTCTCTTCAGCACCTCGATCTTTTAGAGAATTTTTTCCAAGGTCCCATCCCAAGCACTATATTTCAAACACATGACTTCTCTTTAGCACCTTGATCTTTCATCAAGTTCTTTCCAAGGTCCCATCGCAAGCACTATATTCCACAACATTACTTCTCTTCGGCACCTCGATCTTTTAAAGAATTTTTTCCGAGGTCCCATCCCTAGCACTATGTGTCAAAACATGACTTCTCTGTGGTACCTTGGTCTTTTGGGGTGTTTTATCAATGGTCCCATCCCAAGCGCTATATTGTAAAACAAGAATTCTCTCCAGCACCTCGATCTTTCAGAGAATGTTTTTTGAGGTCCCATCCCAAGCACTATATTTCAAAACATGACTTTTCTTTGGCACCTTGATCTTTCATCGATTTCTTTCCAAGGTCCCATCTCAAGCATCACATTCCAAAACTTGACTTCTCTCCAACACCTTGATCTTTTATGGAATATGTTTAGAGGTTCCATACCTAGCACTATGTGTCAAAACATGACTTCTTTCTGGCACCTTGGTCTTTCGGGGTATTTTATCAAAGGTCCCATCTTGAGCGCTATATTTCAAAACATAACTTCTCTCTAGCACATTGATCTTTCAGCAAACTTTTTAAAAGGTCCAATCCCGAGTGCTATATTTCAAAAAATGACTTCTCTCCAGCATCTTGATCTCTCATTTTATTGTTTCAACTCTTTAGTATCAAGGTGGTTTGATAACTTGAGAAGTCTTGTCGATCTCGATCTTGGACGGAATCTTTTGCAAAGCTTTGAAGGAGGGTTGTTGTGACATCCTGAATTTTCAGTCCTGTTTTCAATTGAATAAATCAGGCCTTTCATCGACGCGCTTATAGTGCTATTCTCAGAGCCGATCACTCATGAAATAACTAGACTATCTGGGGAAGTCATTAAGAGATTTTAATATAATGGACTTGAGAATTCGACTAGAAATCGACTGCTTGACCGTGCTAGTCTGCAAAGGTCATTGTGGCATTGTCAAAATCAATCAGAGATTAGGGATAGATTGATTCAACTAAGATGTGTGATCAAAGTGTGGGTGATTCCACTTGATTGCAAAATTCTCGTCAATTAGCACTCAACCAATTTTCTATCGTTTTGGCCCATATTTGAAACCTTAAGATTTTCACGACCACCGAGAGTCGCCAATGTATCGAATGGGTTCATTGTAGTTCGAAGAAAATCAACGATGGGTCATTTGCATTAAAAATTTCTGAAAGCTACCCGGTAGCCTAGTTCACGCTAAAAACGTGCCAGAATGAAATTAACCGCGAATTTGAATCCGATTTCAGAAAGTGAAAGTTCTATCATGTCATAAATCATTTTAGGAATGTTGACTCAGTCTTAGAAGATTTTTCTGCAAACCAAGACTTTTTGGGAAAAAGTCGTCATAGGGCCATTTTTGTTCGGAAAAGGTCAAGGACCGTTTTTTATCACGCAATTGGGAAGCAAGTGGGATCAATTGGTGAGGAAAAATATCAATCAGATCATTGAAATGTTGGTTGATTTTATAGAGGTCGGTTTGTATTGATTCAAGAAAGAATTGATGTCCAATTGAGAGGAAACCAAGGGAAATTCGTAGCCTCCTCTTGCCATGACTTGTGGACCACTTAAAAAGGCTTCTAGAAGGGTTCTTAGTCTAGGAAATATGAGTGCAAGGCAGCACACAAGTCGGACTTGGTCTTGGGGGACAAAGAGATGAGATAAGAGACCAAGTGGCCCTCCTTTGTTCCCTCCTTCTTCCTCTCTCCCCTCAGCCATCGACCAGCCTTCCCCCTCTCTTCTTTGTGCAGTTTGAAGCTCAGGAAAACCCAGGAGAAGCCACCGAAGCCAGCCATCTCACCACATGCCACCGCCTATCGCCGTTCGCCGTCTCTCTTTGCGCGCGCACTGCTGCGTCTCACCGCACGATCCCGGCATCCTAGCCACTCCGTTCCCTTATCCTGACATCCCATCAAGCTGTCTTAGCCTTGCCAGGGCTGTCCAGCCACCGTGAGTGGCCATAAGAGTCCTCGGATCTGTCGTTCAACCCCACCGGGTGCTTGTGCCGCCTCCGCCACCCTTGCTTGTCACAACTAGCCTTTGTTTCCCTCTTTTGCAGCCCAAAATAGAAGCAAAGTTAGTGGGTTTCCAGTAGCACATCGGGCCCGTTTTAAGGTCGTTCCTGGTCCCTGAAGCTAAGCCCGCTTTGGAGAGAGTTGAGCTTTGCAGCATGCTCATCGTTTCGAACCGAGTAGTTCGTTAAACAAGTGAATTTAACTCATTAATTCTCGTTTAGTAGGTTAATCATGCTTAAAAGTTGATTAGATTAAGTTAAGTATGATTAGGTGGTTTGTTAGATTAGATTAATGAAATTTAATTAGTTGCTAATGCATGTTAGGTGGTTAGTTAGTGCAATTAACGAGTAAATACATTCTAGTATTTATTTAACAAAATTCAGAATTTTTCTGGGTCCGTTTCGGCGTCCAATTTGGCATTATGGGCCTAAGTTGGATTTATTATAGTTATTTAATATTTTTCGTAATTATTTAATTATTTATCTATTTTCCGGAAATTAGACCGAGATAGTCGGAACATTGAAATTTTATGCTGGTTATTGTGGTGTAATTTGTTTATTTATTTGAGCTTTAATTTGTGCTAATTTTGCCTGATCGTGATTTTAGGATTTTATTCCTAAATTGGTTTAATTTTGGTAATTAATTGGAAAATTACCTAGCGTTAGTCCATAGAGTCAAAAATCTATTTTGGAAAGGCTGAAAATGGTGGGAAGTTCAAAAGTGAAATTATTATATTTTGGCTAAGATCGACCGTGTACCCACACACAATTATGTTATCAAGTACCCTTAGTATGAGGGAATTGGGCCAAGATACTTCGTTAATTGAGGGATTCAAGAGTGGAATGCCATGTCCTTGGCCATAAGTAATTAATCATGTGATGGTTTATAGTCGTAATAGAATGACTATCGAAAGTTGAGATGACGCATGTTGTGCGTGTTGTTGTTGGGTTAGATCAAGGAAATCAGCTTATAAAGGTTGTGCTTGCTGAGCCATAATTCAACATTACCATCTAATTTAGGTTGTGCTTGCTAAGCCATAATTCAGTATTACCACCGAACTTGGAATCGATTGTGCTCGTTGAGTCGTAATTCAGCATTAACCGTCGAAGAATTAGTAAGCCGTGCCCGTTGAACTATAATTCAGCATTACCGCCAAAGTTTTAGTAGGCCATACTTGTTGAGCCATAATTCAACGTCAGGGTTGAGTATTTAAGATGATCGTGTAGGCCGTGCTCGCTAAGCCGTAATTCAGCGTTGAGTTTGAGTATTTAAGATGATCGTGTAGGCCATGCTCACTGAGCCGTAATTCAGCGTTGAGTTTGAATGTTTGAGATGACTGGGGAATAGTCTGGTTGACATGGAATCGACTGAGTCGATTGATCAATGATTCGATCTGGTTGAATGATTTGATGTGGTGAATTGATTCAATGAATTATAATTGTATTGACCTACAGGAAGGAACTGAGGCCAAGGTAAGCCCTCTGACTCGTGAATGTGCTTAGGAAACCCTTAGGGCATATTTTCTTCCTAATCGAGTATTAAGGGGTTGAACTTGCTGAGACATTGTCTCACTAGTTATTGTATAACCATTTCAAGTCCTTAGGTGGTGTTGGTAAAGGAACAGAAGACCGGAGTTTAGAAGGTGAAGCTCGAGGAATTAGCGAACTTGTCTAACTAGTTAGTCATAGGACAATTCTCTCTTGTTGAAAGCCGATCCCTTTTTGTAGGCTTCTGTGTATAAACTCGTGTGTCTATAAAAAGGTATTTTGTGAAAAATTGGCCCTACTTTCCTATCTCATTGTTTTATTGTCCGGGGATTTTATATACTTCTGCATGCGTATTAAAATGAATGGGTCAGCAATGCGTCCTAGGATGTCGCTATTTAATCGACCAATGAGGGATGGGTGTGTGCTCGAGGATCGGGGCGTGACAGTTGTTCTTTTTCTTAAGGAACAAACCATTCCTCGAGTCACTATCATTGACCAATAACGAACTTCATGAGGATTTATTTTCAATCGAGGGAAATTCTTCGAGGCTTATCGGGAAAAACTTGGAGCAATTGAGATACGTGATAATTTTCTTCGAGGAGCTTTGGCAGATTGGCCGGTGCACTTGAAAAACCTGACATGGCTTGACCAACCATATACTCAATTACATGGAACCATCCCGTCATCATATGGTTGGTTATGCTTGTAAACCTTGATATATCTAATAACCAATTGATAGGAATATTCCTATGGCCTTAGGAAGATTGCGAATCTTATCGTCTCTACATCTCAGTAACAATCTTCTAAATGGTACCGACACAATCTCGAACAACTTCAAGATCTCTACTAGTTAGATCTTTCAAGAAATTCCTTGAGAGGAACAGGTTTCTAAAATCCACTTTGCCAACCTCTTGAAGCTATGGTGCTTAAATATCAACAACTATTTAGCTTTCAAGGTGGATTCCGATTGGATACTACCCATCAATTTGTGGTACATTAGGATGATGTCTTGCAATTTTAAAAAGAAATTTCCGCAATGGATAAAAACACAAGTCAATGCAAAAGAGATAATGTTGTCCAATTATCCATCATAGGAGCTCTCCCTGATTGGCTAGGTCTCATGTCATTCTACTCCTAAATCTCTTACAACCAAATAAATGGATCTCTGTTGAGATTTCCTTCTAACCTATTGTTATTAGATCTATCTCTCAACTTAATCATAGGACCTATTTTGCAAGACATTGGTCTAGCAAAGCCTTATTTGAATTCCTTTTGTGAGATGGAAGCTCTATATGAGTTGCACCTTGGAAGGAATGAATTAGTTGGCAAAATTCATGCATATTGGAAGGAGAGCCCTACGACTATCCTCAATTTATCATCTCGACAAGTTGTCTGGAGTCATGCCAAGTTCTTTGGGAAACTTGACTGGGCTTATTTTATCACACTTGAAAAACAACGGTCTCCATGGAGAAATTCCTATGACCATGGACCATTGCAAAAAATTGCTGATTTTGGATTTTTGTGAGAAAAAAAAAAACTTTGGAGCTATTCCACATTGGTTTGGACCAAGCTTTCAATTTCTACAGATCCTTAGACTGTGAGTGAACATGTTCAATGTTATTATTCCTTCACAACTATGCTTACTCTCTACACTGCAAATATTGGACCTAGCAATGAATAATCTAACAGGAGTGATTCCAAATTGTCTTGGCTATATTAAAGGTATGAAACTGAACAAAAGCATAGAGAAGGCAAGTCACTATCCCCTACTTATGACCTTGTACCTTGACTACAAAACACTTGATCTACAACTTATGGTCATTTCGGATCTCTCAAGCAAACAAATTGATTGGGTTGATCCTTGAAGAGCTTAACTTGCTCTCTAAATTGTGATGCTTGAACTTATTCCGCAACTTCTTCTTTGGACAAATCCCCACTATGATTGGAGACATGGAATCACTCAAATCACTTGATTTTTCGAATAGTCACCTTTTAGGAACAATCTCACAGAGCTTTTCTACATTTACATCACTGAGCAAACTAAACTTGTCACACAATAATTTCACAGGCTCAATTCCCAAAGGAAATCAAACCTAGACCCTCAATGATCTATAGAAAAGATAGAAAAGAATCTGTATTTTCTTCTTATCATCGAGTGATTACAAGGTATATATATACATACACAGGAATATAGGACCTAAATTAGGTGAGAAAATCAAGGATAGAATACATAATCTCTGTCAGTAACTAATTTATAGCTAACAAAATTAGATCACATAATAAAATCAAATCAAATCAAATAATATCACATAATATCCCAAATGATGATTATAGGAGATTTTCCAACACTTCCCCTCAAGTTGGTGAGTGAAAATCTTTCATGCCTAACTTGCTATAATCTCCCGAAATCTCGACACTAGCAGACCTTTGGTTAGTAAATCTGCTATCTAATCTTTGCTAGGAGTGTAGGGAGTATTGATCAAACTAAATTCAAGCTTCTCCTTTTTAAAATTACTGTCTATCTCAATATGCTTGGTTCGATCATGCTAAACTGGATTGTGAGTAATGTTGATTGCTGATTTATTATCACAATAAAGTCTCATAATTCCTTCATGTTCCACTTTGAGGTCTTCAATGACAATCTTGACTCACAAAAGTTCACATATCCCATTCACCATTGCCTTAAATTTAGCTTCAGCACTAGATTTAGCAAACACATTTTGTTTTTTACTCCTCCAACTGACAAGATTTCCCCCTAGAAAAGTGTAATAGCCATATGTGGACCATCTATCTATTGGTGACCCAGCATAATCTGCATCAGTATAGACTTCAAGATTTAGCTTGTCACCTTTTTAAACAAAATACATTTTTCAAAAGTAGCTTTGAGGTAGTGAAGAATCCGGTAGATAGCTTGCATATGTTCTTCTTTAGGATCATGCATGAACTAATTTGCAACTCCCACAACATAGGCTATGTTTGGCCTAGTATGAGATAGATAAATAAGCTTTCCTACTAACCTTTGATATCTCACTTTATCAATAATGACACTCTCTCCGTGGCCATCCATTTTATGGTTTGCATCAATAGGAATGCTCACCACCTTGCTATTGGGACATCATATTTCCTTGAGAAGATCAAGTACATACTTCCTTTGGGATATAAAAATACCTTTCTTAGAGTAGGCCACCTCAATTCCAAGGAAGCATCTCAACTTTCCAAGGTCTTTAATCTCAATTGTTGAGGCAAGATTGCTCTTAATAGACTTTTGTTCAACTTCATCATTACCAGTCACAATTATATCATCTACATACACAAGTAGAGCTATGACCATACCTTCATTTGAATGTTTGATGAATAGGTGTGATCCATTCTACTCTGCTTGTAACCCATCTCAAGCATTGCCTTTGTGAACCTTCCAACCAAGCTCTGAGGGATTGTTTGAGACCATATAGAGTTTTAAGCCAAAACACCTAATTGTTTCAAAAGTCCTTGTCAAAACCTAATGGAGGCTTCATAAAGACTTCCTCCTCTAAATCTCCATGCAAAAACGCATTCTTAACATCAAATTGCTGCAAAGACCAACCAAAATTAGTTGCAAGAGAAAGTAGCATATGTACTATATTCATTTTTGCTACCGATGCAAATGTCTCCTGATAATCCACTTCATAGGTTTGGGTATACCCCTTTGCAACCAACCTTACATTATACTTCTCCAAGGTACTATTAGCTTTGTACTTAAGGGTATAAACCCATTTACATCCCACTGGTTGCTTGCCTTTGGGTAAAGTTACAACTTCCCATGTATCATTCTTCTTCAATGCATTCATTCCCTTTGTTATAGCTTGTATCCAATTCCTATCCTTAAAAGCTTCATGTACCAAGTTAGGAATGGTAATTGAATCAAGAGTAGTAATAAAGGCTTTGTGTTAGTAGATAGTTTATGGTATGACACAAATTGGGAGATAGGGTGTTGGGTACATTTCCTGGTAGCTTTTTTAAAGGCAATAGGTAAATCCAAATCACTTAACTCAAGTTCATTAGAAAAAGGGTGAGTGATTTCATTACCTAATAATAGTTCGGATGACGGGACTTGATTCAATTCCGGTTGAGCTTCATCCCTCTTTAGTAAACTTGCAGTTTGGTTGGTTCATTCTTAGGAAGACTAGATGATGATGATGATGAACTAGGTAGAGGACTTAACGGGGAACTAGTCAAAGGACTTGATGGACTTGATGAAGGACTAGGTGGACTAAGAGGGCTAGGACTTAACAGAAATGGTGAAGGAGGCAAAGTTGGATGGGACGAAGTAGGATTGGGTGATGCACTAGGTAGTGAAGGCAATGGTTCAAACCCACTATCTTCATTAGGAATCTCTCCCTGAAGATAATGGTGGGAAGGAAAAAACGATTGGTTTTCATTAAAAGTGACATCCATAAAGATAAAAACTCAAAGTGTTAAAGGGTCATAGCATTTATAACCTTTTTTAGTATTAGAGTACCCAATAAAGACGCACTTTAGAGCACGAGGGTCGAGTTTGTTTTGATTGTAATTACGAATATGTACAAATGTGATATTTATGGGAGACATCAAGATAAAAGGTAGATGAGCTGTAAGGGACTTTTATTTCCTAAGGTTTTGGAAGGAACCCGATTAATAATATATGCTGAAGTTAAAACAACTTCCCCCCAAATATGCTTTGAAATAGACATTTGAAGGAGAAGAGCCCGAGTAACATTTAAGAGGTGTCTTTTTTTCCTTTCAGCTACTCCATTTTATTGAGGGGTATCAACATAGGAAGACTCATGAACAATACCCTAAGTTTAGAAAAAATGATCAAGATATTGATTGAAATATTCATTCCCATTATCAAACCTAAGTCTCCTAATTGACATTCCAAATTGATTGACTATTATTTTATGAAAGTCTTGAGAGATGGATTGAACATTAGATTTGTTTTTCATAAAATATAGCCATGTAGTTCGAGTACAATCATCAATAAAAGAGAAAACATTTAGCTCCTATAAAATTAGCAATTCTAAACGGACCCCATACATCAATATGGATAAGAGAGAATGGTGTTGAAACCCTAGCATTATTATTCAAAGGAAATGAAACACGATGATGTTTTGCAAGTTCACAAACTTCACAATGAAGATTTTCAACAACGTCTTTAAAAATGGAAGGAAACATAATATTAAAAAGACTAAACGGTGGATGTCCTAATCGAAAATGGTGAAGCCAAATCTGAGATAAGTGGATAGGATTACAAGAGTTGTAAGAGGTATTATATCCCACAAGAGACCAACCACTTCTGCTCGAATCCTTAAGATAGTAGAGCCCATTCCATTCCTTAGCAAATCCAATCGTCCTCCTTGTTTTCCGATCCTGCAAAATACAATGATCAATAGAGAAAAGCACCTTACAATTCAGATTTTTGGTAAGTTGATGAATGGAAAGGAGATTGGTGGACAGCTTAGGAACATAAAGGACATTGTCAAGTTTAAGTGAGGGATTTAGAATTATGGTTCCTTGGCTAGCTACATAATAGGAGATCCATCTGTTATGGTAATATTCCTATTTCCTGGTGATGGTTTATAAGTTTCAAATTTAGTGGGATCATGTGTCATATGGTTGGTTGCTCTTGAATCAAGAACCCATGAAATAGGGTACTAAGAAGTTGTGGAATTGTCAGAAATTAGACACGCACTTAACTGATTAGACTAATGAACACATATCAAAAGACTTAGATAGGTTTGTCAAGGAGAGCCCTAATTTTACCAACTTCCTCTCTATTAAATATCTCCTTGCATCGGGCTCCACAACCATGACATAATTGAGGAATCTTCTTCATCCTATGTTTGAAGCTTGGGCTCACCTTGTCCTAGACCAGTGCCTTCTAGATGACTAAGCTTTCCTTTCCCTTTAAGAAAAGTCCTCACAATGTGGGTAAAATAGTCATAAGAGGGTTACTAGGGTTACTCATTCATATATATATATATTCTAGTAATCCTTTTTTGATTAAGTTAATACAATACGTAGAATACTCTCTCCTTCAACATAGTATCAGAGCAAGGTTAAAACTTCAAGAGAGTGATCCCACCATCACCACAGCCCGGCGGCAGAGGCCGTCGCTAGATCCAGACCCTCCGCCGCCGCCGCCACAGCGTGCTTCTCTTCTAGAAAGCGGAGGAGAAAGAACGCCTACATCGCCATTCAGTCATCATCCCTAGATCCAGATCTGTCTACTGGTTTTCTAAGATCTGGACAGAGCTACTGTTCTGCGTCAATCACCGAAGCCCATCCAGCAAAATCGGTTTGTGTTCAGTCTTCTTTCTTGATTACAGGATTGAAAACCGATTGCGCGATTTGGTCTTTGTTTGTCTTGCGATCTAGATTTTGTGTTTTTCATATATCCTGAGGATTTCTGAAGCCTTCGGTTCTACAAGGGTTTCGTTCGGTTCTGCAAGGGTTTCACCCAAAAAAAAAATTGAAAAAAAAAAAAAAGACCCGACCGGAGGGCAACTGGCCTCCTAGTGAAGTATATTGACTTAGTGGTGAATCGATTGAACCCTTATTTCTGTTTGTTGTTCTGTGGCTGATTGCACAACTAGAGTGAAGTGCTTGATTATTGTGTCATTCTTATTGGGTTCGGTCGATTCTTATGTTCAACTTGTCTGGCTAATTGCATTATTGGAGTTTAGTAGAGTTAATACTGATGGCTTCTACATCATCTACTGGTTTGACACATTTCCAATTGACATCTGTCAAGTTAGATGGCATTAACTATCTGTCATGGTCTAAAGCTGTACAAGTTTATCTTACTGCAACTCGACAGCGTGATTATCTTACATCCATACTTCCCTCGGATAAGAGTAAAGTAGATGATTGGATTGCTTTGGAGATGCAATGATCCGTACATTGTTATGGAATAGTATGGATCCAAAGATTAGCCCCACTTCATTCAATGTAATTACGGTAGGAAGTTTGGGATAAATGTGCTCTACTTTATTCTGGCCAAAATAATATGACACATGTGTGTGACGCATGGGAGGCCCCGTTTTGATCTTCAGCGTGGAGATCGGTCTCTATCTGAATATTATGCTCGTTTCACTACACTTTGCGACAGCTAGATACTTATCTTCCAGCTTCCAATGATCCAAAATGTATTAGTCGAAACGTCGGGAGGATCTTCGAGTGATTCTATTTCTTAAAGCATTAGGGCCTGAATATTCCTCCCTTCGCTAGCGAGTTATGCAGCTCCCTTCCTACAGTTGATGAGGTTTTCTCCCGAGCCTTACGCTCGACACCTACTGACAAGATCTCCACTACAACTTTAGAGACAAGTGCCATGATTTCTCATGGCTCTAGTGGACGTGGAGCTCGTGGTCGTGGTTATCGAGGTCATGGATGTGGGCTTATTCAAGGTGGAAGTCGTGGTCGTGATAGAATTCTTGGTAGCCGTGGAACTCGATATTGTAACCATTATCGGAGGGCTGGACACACTAAAACTTCGGCCCACCCGGTTGCTTTTTGCATTTGCTGAAGATCTGGGTTGCTACACGCTTCATCCGAGCTTCGACATCTGTTTACTTTCTATAGTGTCAAACTCTTGTTGCTACTCATTTGCTGAAGTTGAAGATTCCTCCACCAATTCAATCCCGATCCTTTCTTTACTAATGTATAATTTGCGGGATACAAAAGATTCAATTACATTGACAAGAGGTGATAGCTAGCAATGACGTACACGAGAATATGAGGCTTGGATCATCCCCCGCTTCTTCCCGATTGTTTCAAGTGAGACTTTTGAGTGTGAAGCTTGTCAATTTGGAAAACACCATGAAGTCTCTTTTCCTTCTTCTTTTATCCTAGTCCTTTTGAGTTAGTTTCCATTGAGATATGCCACTCTAGTACATAACCTCTAATAAAAGATCGTACTAAGTTCATCATTTTTGCCTCACTTTCTATAGTGTCAAACTCTTGGGTTGCTCGTTGTCTAATGTTTTCATGCATCTTCCAGCTTATTTGGGGCCATTATAGATTACGGAGCTACTCATCATATGTTCTTGACTGACCCTTCTTGTCTTCGTTAAATTCCTCACCTCTTCATGTCCAACTGTTACCTTTGGCGTGTTCAATTTTAGTCCAAGTTACGACTCCAGATGCCCATTTGATAAAGCGGCTCCTCCCTGTTCTTTATCATCCGTACTCTCATCTCGAATCTCCATATAATTTGATTCCAGTGTTCATTAACTAAAGAGCTAAATTGTTCGACATTTTTTGCTTCTCATTGTATTTTCAAGATGCGAGTCTTGTGTCTGATTGGTGGGGGACAAGTGTGTCTTAAATGGCCTATAATCTCATCTAATATCAAGAAGGATTTCAGTTTGCTAATCAAACTTACCATAGACGACATCCTCCATGTCTATCGGATGTTCGGCCATCTTTGGTCATCCCACTAAAGATGATTTTTTCCATCCAATTGGTACTTATTCATGTTAGGAAAATCTCCAATCGATGAGTTGGATTTTCTTGATTCCCATGGCATTATTCATCAAACTTCTTGTTCATATACATCACAAGGCAAAATGGTTAGTAGCATAGCCTTCTCTTTAACTCAGAATCTTCCTTTCCAACAACTTTAAGGACAGATTATAAGAGGAGACTAAGAAAGGATTGAGAAACAAGGGTGGTTGTTGCACAATTGAAGGCCAACAATAAGGCTAGTTAAGTCAGCAATAAGGTTGAAAAAAAACAACAGTAATAAGGCTGAAAAAAAGGCTACAATGAAGCAGCAGGCGGGAAATAGAGATAAGAAACTAGGCTCCGATACCATATAGAAAGGAATTTGTATTTTCTTATTATCATCGAGTGGTTACAAGGTGTGTATATATAAATATATAGGAATAGAGGACTATAATTAGGTGAGAAAATCAAGGATAGGGGATCTAATCTTTGTCAGTAGCTAATTTACAGCTAATAAAATCATATCACATAATAAAATAAATCAAATCAAATAATATCACATAATACCTCAAATGATTTGGGAGAGATGATAGGAGATTTTCCAACATGATCCTTCCATTTATGTTGACAATCCTCTACTTTGTCGTGATCCTCTACAAAAGAAATGCCTAGGTGCGGAGGCCCCTCAAGCACCAAAAGAAGATTCCTATGAAGAAGGTGAGCTTGAAAATGCGAAGTTTTATGTAGTCATAATGCTCGGGTTTGCGACTGGGTTTTGGGGAGTTATTGGAGTTTTGGTGTACAAGAAGAATTGGAGATGTGTCTACTTTGACTATGTGGATCGTAAAACAAACATGGTCTATCTAATTGTTGTAGTGAAGGCATTCAAGTTGAGGAGGAGATTGAGAAAAGCATAACAAGCCGGTCCTCCACATCAATTAGTCCAATCCTTCATTGATCTTGTGAAGTTCTTTCTTTCTTGTTTAAGCATAATCATCTCTGAAGTTGGCTTTTTTCTCCTTATGAGCAGTAGCCAATATATTGCTTTCTTCAGTTTCAAGCTTGTCCAAGCAAGTACTCAATAAAATGGAATGGTAAGTGCAAATCATGTCATTTTGTAAATTTTGTGTTGCTCAGCTCTTTAGCAGCGCTTCTTGCTATTACACTCGTGATGTTTCGCTTCTCAATCATGTAAAGATATATTAGTAATTCCATTTCATCCCGCTTACGCTGCTAATTGCATGTTGAGGCTAATATAACATCAGGACATGAAATTGTTAAAGGCCTAGTGCCCACCAATGTTTAATGGATTCCTTTACCAGGTTAAGTTTCCTTTCTTGATCTTAAGACATCAGAAAAGAAAGGAAAAGAAAACATGCATGTAAACAAAATCAGAATGGACTCATGAAAAGAGTAGAAACAATCCTACACGGCGAGATTACCTAGAGTGAATCACTCAGCTGATAACACGGGCTATTAAACAAGTGAATCACTCGACTTATTAACATAGACAGATCGTTGAAAAGGGAGGTAATTCTCTTTTTCTTTTTTTTTTTTTTTTTTTTTGTCTTTTCTTTACGATTTAATCTTATCGTTTGAGACGTATCCAAGGTCCAATCACAGGAAAATTGAAATTCCATCTTCAAATTCCATTGGTTGAAAAAACTGTGACCCAATAACTTGCTTGTCATGTAAGTAAGACACCACCATTGTCATGAGTTACTGTTTGGTTTTATTTATAAGGGAGAATCAAACTCAAGAAAAGTTAGGCCCGCCTCTCTTATAGACGAATCTCAATCGACAATATATAGTAGTGTTGAATTTGGTCTCAAACCGTGATAATGTTAGTGTATATATTATAGTATGGAGGCCGAATATTTTTGATATATCTGATGATTTTATCCTGTGAACTTGTTATATGATATAACTTTAGACTAAAGTAACGACTTCTTGATGATTGCAAACTAAATAATTCATATTCGTTATAATACTCAAACCGATGGTTATTGTTATGAATGTAACTTCTTTCGAACTCATGAACAGCGCATCATCACTAACAAGTCCCTTATCAAGACGATGATTGAACAGTACCTTCTTATATTTTGCCGTGATTTAATTTTTGTGTCTCTCCGCTCTATACTTTCTTTTCAAGAGCCTAAGTTAGCTCCTTTTCATTTGATCTTAGCCTTGGACAGTCACACATTACCACACAGGTGGCTTGAAATCTTTCCGAAATTCAAATACAGAGACTTCAATGTTGCCGTAGTGAGGTATGCAGGTCTGCGTCTGTTGTGGCCGACAATTTGTATAATGTAATTTTAGGTCACTCACAAGTTCAAATACCATCATGCGACTTGACTCGTGCGATTGATTGTAAATCGAAACAAGGGGATTGTGCAACCAATTATCAATCTGAAGGGAATATTGTTGAGACGATTAGCATCAAATCCGCAAGTGAACATTAACTACAAGTGAATATTTCCTCACTTCCAACCGTAACAAATAGAAAAATTTAGATGAACTATTTACTTTCCTAAAAAATGAAATAGCTAATTATCATGTGATGAGTTAGAAGCTGATGCTCAATTTGACCAAAGAAACGACAATATGTTTTCTAAATTTGAACATCTACCTATTAATTGTTAGAGTGGCTGACATGAGGACGGAAAACCCAAAAAGTTCATGATACAAAATTGGACACATTTATGCTCAATGCTTAAAGATCTTAATTGATTCATTATTCAAAATTAATGATTCTTATAAGGGAATGAGAATATTTACCTAGTGATGGCAATTTTTATTTTTTTAACATTTTTAGAGAGATGCAAGATTGAATGAAAGTTAGTAATCTGAACAAGAGTCTACTATATAAAGGTGAGTGATTTCGGACTCCGTATAGGTTCCACTTGGAACTTGGAGCTGACCGTTGAACTAGATTCTTCATTTTGTGGAATTTGGAACCTCCCTACATCCTTTGGAACCTAGAACCTATATTGTTATAGATTCTAGGGTTGATTCCAAGGTCTATCCAAGTTTACTTTTATTATTAATTGAACGATTGCAATGAGTGATTATATTTAATAACTACCACTTGCTACTACAATTCACTAGCCATAACTTATATTTAGACATATAAAAAATATGAAATATTAACAAAATAAAAGTCTTAATCATAAAATGGAAGCTTTGGACTAATGATTTCAGATTCTATATTCATCATCGAACGCCATAGAATATCGCAAGATTATGCAAAGACAATGACAAAGAAAAACACGAAAACTTATTTCAAGTTCTAGATTACAGGTTCCAAGTTCTAGGTCCCATCAACCTAGAACCTAAAACCTACCAATAAAACAGGCTCATCAATATTTGGAACTTGGAACCTATCTTATTACCTTTGAACATAAACCGGACAAATTCTCACTAGTCCAGTTCTCAGGGTCCAAGTTCTACCCTAGAACCATGCTCACCCATATTGCTATACACATGAGTTGTCCAATATAGGATTTTCATTTGGAGGATTTTTTTTTTATATTTCATGATTTTCCAGTTAGAAGTTCCATATTTTGAGTTTGTTCTTTTTTCTTTTGGGGAGAAACAAAATTATTTTTGGTTTTAGGTTGGAGACGTACGCCAGTTGAACTGATCGATGCTGTATGCTCATTTTTTTAGTTATTTATCTTTGCAGCTGTCTTTAGGAATATTTTAAACTTCCTCCAAGCATATGTTGCTAAATATTTGCAGTTTGGACAATCCAACGAGAACCTGCCCAACATAAAATTGTCAAAGGGAGGGTGTTAATATATCCCCCATTACTTGTCTATGATGTTTCAATACAAACCTCGTATCTACGTAATCTGTGTCAACCTATCAAATTAAACTAATGGATTTTTTTTTAAATTAATAATCTTAAACAAGTGCTATTGTTAATTATATCTATTTTTTTAATCCCAACGATTGAATTCAAATGGAAAAATATGCGGTGATGTAAATATAATGTGTCCTTGAAAATCTAAAAAATTCCTAAGAACTAATTAGGGAAAATTGTCAAAAATAATCCTAAACCTATTGTACGTTGGCCAATTAAGTCCTAAACTTTTCATTTTTGCTAATTTAGTCCTAAACTTTAGACAATCTGCTAATTTAGTTCTTCTAGCTAGAATCATTGATGTTGGCACCAACAATCCTACATGACATGGCTGACTAATGCAAATTTGAACAGTCACATCAGCGTTTTCCGCCTAAAATTAGCTATAATGACTACATTAGTAAATTGTCAAAAGGTTTGAACTAAATTGGCAAATTATTTCGACCAAAAATATTGACAAATCATCAAAAAGTTTACAACTAAACTGACAAAATTGAAAAGTTTATAACTAAATTAACCACCATACAATGGGCTTAGGACTTTTTAAACAATTAACTCATAGTAATAAGGATAGTCGCTCAAAACCCCCTTGAATTTTGGTATTCATGTGCAATAGCCCGCAAACTTTGAACTTTGGCAGGAAAATTACCAATTTTTGTTTGAATTTCTAGTTTTGTCTCTATAGCCCTTAAATGTTACCCAAATATAGCCGTATTCTTTTTTCTTTTTTTTTTTATTTTAACCATAATAACATCTACTACATGGTTAATGAATTTTTCTTTGGTAAAATAAGAAAGCATAAAGGTTGCATGATTGATTGAGTTAATTAACCGTATTGATTGTTATTTTAGTGAAAAAAAAATGAGTTAATTTATTTTCAGTTTACACTTAACGATTATGTAGATGAAAATTTTATCAACTGTAGCAAAAAATCCAATCTTCAGGGAGTAATTTGCAGCTTCTAAAATTTCGAGGGCTATTATGCAACAATGCTAGAGTTAAGTGGGGAGGGGGTAATATATGAGTTTTCAAAGTTTGAGATTGTTGTGCAAGAATATCGAAGTTAAGGAGATTTGAGCAATTAACCCCAGTAATTATTGTAAGGATAAGAGTGCCTTTGGAGCACCTTCAAGTAACACTTGACAGCTATGCAGATGAAAATTTGGCTGACTATAACAAAAAAAAAAAAAAAATCAAATTCCATAGGACTAATTTCCAACTTTTCATAATTCTAAGGCTATTATGCAATGTTGCCAAAGCTCATGGGCGGAATATGAGTGCTTCCAAAGTTCAGGGAAATTCAAAATTCACGAGGTTTGAGCAATTAACCCCAGCAGGATTCAGTCGAAGAGTACCTCTGCGGCACTTGTTCAAGAACCAAATCAAAATAATATATGCTCAAACCCCCTCCTTGAATTTTAGCACGGTTGTGCAACATCTCCCGATCTTTGAAAAGGTACAGATAACATCCTTGAACTTTGACATGTTGCCCAATAGCTCGCAATATTTGAAAGGTTATAGATTACCTTCAGACTTTATTTTTGTGGCAATAACATATAAAATTTACTAATTCTTTTAACCAAAATAACATCTATTAAGTTTTCTTAAATTCATCAATATTGCATTACCCCCTAGTAAAGGTTGTTTCAGTAAAGAAGGGGAAAAAAAAGGAGTGATCCCATTTTCAAGTAACAACAAACGGCTATGCAAACGAAAACGAAAAATCAATTTTTGGGATGATCTTTATATTTTCAAAGTTCTAGATTCTAAATCCAGGAAAAAAATCTGTAACTTTTTGAAATCCGGGGAAAAAAAAGGTGCTGCAACAATTACATGTAATCAATTTTTTCTAAGAATCGAATAATCTCTTATCAAGTACATTAAATAAGGACTTGGTAGGCAACCGTACACTACAGAAGGTTATAGACGAGCACGTCCGAGTGACGCAATAGGAGAATGGAATGGAACACAGTTCAGTACTCCATGATTTCTACTGCGAGTTATGATAAGTTTATCGAAAAATTCTTCAATCAACTCTAAACTTATTATACAAATATTAAATTAATTCTAAACTTTTTAATTATGTCAATTTAGTCTTAAATCTTTTATGCAAAATTGCAATATCAGTCTTTTTGATCAATTTTCTCAAAAAATCATTGACATGACAGTCAGTAGTCATCGACCATCCTACCTACACGGTGCATCCCTACATCAGTGGTTTCCCACAAAAATTAATCGGAAGGATTGTATTGGCTCTTCAAATAAAAGCATAGAACAAAATTGATAAAACTAGAAAATTTAGGATCGAATTACGGCCGTTCAATAAATTTAAGACCGATCGGACATTTTCCCACAAATCCATCCATCCACTCGTCAGAATTTTTTGAGTCCTCCCGTGTTTTCAAACATTATTCAATCCTCCACTTCATTGTGCGGGTTATCACAGTAGCTTTCAAGGTCCCCCACTATTGGGATGGTGCTCTCTACACGGCGCCCACGCTCACCTCCACCGAATGAGTGCAATTTGGGTGGTCGCCCTTCACTCTTGGTGACTTGGGCTCTTGATTGTCCGATTGACTTGTCCCATTTATAGAAATCGGTATCAGTGTCCTTCTATCCAACCCATGTGTACACCGGTTCCGTTCAATACTCGAGGTTATGTCCGTGTTGAAGTAGCCTCTTGGGTTGGTGTTACGTCTCGATCGACTTCGTCTTGACCCGTCTCGATTGGCTTGGCTTGATACGCTTTCGCTCCCTTCGCTTTTCACGGGGGTTTTGGACAAGATAATTAAATGTGTCGGTGGTCATTTTTCACATTACCATAACACTTTATTGACATCGAGAGTCGTCATGGACAATGTGCCGTAACAATTTTGTTCACGTAACTAGTATCAAATCCTTTGGGGCATGAGCATTTGTTTCCTGACCCCATCTTTTGAATCGAACTGTGGTGGAAAACTTCGTTTCCTAGTTAAGATTATAGGCAGGATATTCCTTGCCAAGATAATTTTCGAAGGCCGATACACAGGGAAGCAGCCGTTAACACCTCAAAAATTTGCCTCCATATTTGCAAAAAAATCATAAATTGCCCTAGGATTGACTGAACGACATCGACCAGAGTTTGGCCTGTGAAAAACAACGCACGAAACGCTTTATAAACATTTAATAAAAAAAAAAAAAAAAAGGGTCGTAATCATCGCAAGGAGTCTTTTCACACCCATATTGCCACGCATCCGATTTATGCATGTCGTATTCATTCGCACATATCGCATTTGTGATTCACGCCTCAGTTGCATGTCATGTTCATTCATTGCATATTCAATCACTATATGTCACCTCGCATTAGGCTTCTCTAGTCATGTTCGATTACTGATTGCTTCGACTTCAATTTTTATCACGTAATATCCGATATCTTATTTCATATCATAAATTATGCACTGCGTATTTCAAAATACTTATTCACATGCAATGGGTCAGCCATTACACAAGATGATTCCATATTTCTACCTCATCGCAAGTTGATTAAAATTCGATTTTTCAAATTGCTTTTAAATGAATCATTGACAATGCATAATAATGCAAGCTAAGGCTTGATCGAGGAATTGTGGTATGAAAAAGGGTATTGTGGGATGTTAATTTATCTGATATGCAATCAAACATTCGGATCTAAGGCTCTGGTCTATAGATAGACCAATCACGTTGCACATAGGCATCCTAGGTTAAACAAATCGATTAATAGCGACTTCTCTTTGCTTTTCAATTTCATGTATTTGGTTTCGTAGCCAATTCAAACCTATGATTTGGAAAGATCCTACGAACCGAGGCACCAGTAGCTAGCGACCTGATTGGAACCTTTCAACGTTTTACACATCCGCGTGGCATTCTTCCTTTGTTTCCGTAACTCATGCATGCACCCAAAATTTTCTTGGCTCACCCCTCACGTTTGTCCTTGAATTTAATAGCTATTGTCAGATTCAATTCAGTACAATTATATTTTGCATTGACTAGGACCAACCTAAAGATAAGGCCTTCCTCGCTTTCCCTGATTTCCTTTTCCTACGTTTAGCGATACCACGTGGTTTAAAATGCCATGACACTGCACAAGAAAAGTCTTACATGAGAACGTTTGGGCAAGGTACGTTTTGGCCTTTCGTATCGGCGTATTCAGGTCAGGGCAAGGTACGTCTTTGTCGGGCTGTGGCTCATGTGAATGCATGGCTTGATTAGATGAAGGAGTTGTCGGTAACAAGCACGAGCCATTATTCGATGGCGAATGCCGCACGAGGTAAATTACAAATTACAGAATAAGAAATAACAATCATAAATTGAATGTAAAGGGATTTTTTTCTTTTCGTGACGATTGTCAAATATGACATTAATAATAAATGGTGGGTACATTATCACCAACAATGACGCCTTTGTCAATTAGAACTTCCAATTGCCGTGATGGTCTTCGATTCGAACCACTAGAGTCATTCTTCATGTCTGACAGTAGTACATCGTGACATTCAAAGGTCATGCTGGGTACTCTTTTTTCACATGTTAGAAAGATTCGATCCCATTCAGATTGCGTTATGTTATTTTGTATGAATTCAATCTATGTTGACTACCTTCTTTCTTTCGTTTTTTTCCTCTTGGTAAGATTGTTCAATTTCTTTAACCAATTCCCATCATCCACCGGTGCTAAAAACTTTAAATGTAAAAAATTCAGTGACATTGAACCTTGAGCATATAGTTAAAACCTAGTAGATAATTAACAAATCATGGGTTTGCATGTTTTTTTTTTTTTTTTTTTTTTGGTCGAAATGGGTTTGCATGTTCGGACCTTAGGAATCTTCACATCTGTCGGCAATGCCAACTTTAAGCTGACAGAATTCACATAAAGAGAATTCAACAGGTTGGCTTAGCCTTTAATCTATCATTTATCATGCCACCAACTGCATTGTCTGGCCCTCGTGCTTTGTTTCCTGTTATATTATACACTTGCGTGACAAACGCATGGAGACACACACGCATTCTAAGCAAAAATTAGTGAAAGTACTCAACACGCATGACAAAATATTCTCCATAGATCGAGTCTTGAACGCAAACGCTTTACTTCATGTCTATCCTTTCTCATCATGGCGTGTCCATATCCCTAATTACTTTATTTATTAGAAAATTAATTGATGGGAGGAAAGTTTGGGAACATATGTGTGTTTTATATCAACGTATCATTATAAAAATCCACTCGTGGAACCACAATCAGATTAGGGTTTTAAAAGATAAGGCAAGGTTGGATTCTTAGGACCTACTTTGCTAGGTCAATATGATCATCAAGCTAAAACAATCATGCCATGAGTCGTGATATGTCCCATTTCATGTAATTGTCCAGCTCACATCATTGATATGATTTTTAGATGTGTGATGCATGATTAAGCGCCCACAATTTCATCCAAGGGATTAAACTCGGGGATTTGTCGGGTTGATCACGACTTGTTAGGGTAACTCGATAAGGACCTAACGCCAAATTATCTCTTGAGAAGCGTCACCAAGGGTTCGAGTCACGACAAAGATAAATTTTTTCGAGTCATTCCCTTGCATCCCAGCAATCATCTTGTCGGGGTGAGAAGGAGGTATGTTGTGATTTGGCGGGAGTTTTAAGTTAAATGCATTCAGATAGACAATGACGATAAAAGGTAAAAGGCAGATTGATAGTTAAGCTGAATGATCAACTACTTTTGCCGGTCATGCCTCCTCAATCTTGTTTTCTCTCGCGAAAGAAAAGTAAAACGATAGTATCTCCTGAAATTTGATATGGTATAAAGTACATGAAAGTTTTGAGTTACACCTTGTTTGCCTACTTCTGATTTCTATTTATAGAAAAAATATTTGAGCTATGAAAAGTTATAATAAAAAAGGGGAATTAATGCCATGAAAAATCCTAAAGTAGTACGCTTATGATCAATTTACCCCAAAATAAATTTTTTGATTACCAAAAATCCCAAATCAGTATACCCGTAATAAATTTACTAATATAAATATTTCGACACCAAAAACTAAACCGGTACATTTGTGAAAATTTTACTTGCTATTAGTTTCTATGAAAGTAGATTAATACTACAAAAATCGCAAACTAATACACCCTTAATAAATAGAAGGTAAAACTCCAAACCGATACACCCGTTGGTTGCCAAATGTTATTTAACTCAATAATTTAATGATAACATTTAATGAAACTAACGGATGGTAAATTTATCATAGATCAAAAAATTAATTTTTAATAAATTTATCATATGTATTAATTTAAAGTATTTCAAGATATTAACTTGTAAAAGATTTGCAATTCTATATTTCAATAGTTGAATATTTTAAAAGGTCTTAAGAGCTTTAGTTTAAATGAAAATTAAAATGAAGGTTTTACAAAACTTGTAAAAAGTTAAAAAAAAAAAAAAAAAAAAAAAAAAAAAAAAAAAAAAAAGGTAAAGGTTGCTGTAAAAACCATATTACTCATCCATCCTTTAATATAAAACTAATTTTCGTAATGCTGACTTTGACTACCATTCCAGAGTAACGAGTGAGGGGAAGAAGATCCCGTATTTATTTAAATACATCAGATCTCATAGGAGGTAATAGTTGGGATTCTTCCGCCTAATATGTCAAAAATTAGCTTTGTTGCCACTATAGCAATCAATCTATGGGAATTTGACGGACAAAATCACATACTAATTAAATCAATCTATTTAACACGTGAGGATCATGCGGTTGACACTAGTTGACGAAACTATGCTGTCTGACAGAGTGGGGATGGCGCTTGGATATTTCTAGCCAAAATGAAAATGGCTGTCCCCGCACTCCATGTCCATCCCCCCCCCCTCTCTCTCTTTCTCTCTCTCTCTCTCTCTCTCTAAACCCACCCAGAAGAAGATAATGGAAGTGTGAAAGTGCGTTTCCACAGGCGTTCCCACAGGCGCAGCACCACCACCATCATCATCATCATCATCGCGGTGTGAGTGTCCTTCTTGGTTTTCAACTCCTGCATGATATTTGTGAAATGGGGTTGTGACAATTCATCCACGCCCTTATGTTCAGCATCTCTTGGAAGCAGAAGCCATTATATATACGCTCAAGAGAAGAAGAAGAAGAAGAAGAAGAAGAGAGTCGGGACGATGCCGTGTGTGTACATCTCCACCAACGTGTGCCTCGACGGCCTTGACCTCGACCCTATCTTCGCCGATGCCACTAAAGCCGTCGCTGCCCTCATTGGCAGACCGGAGAACGTAATTTCTCTCTCTCTCTCTCTCTTTCTGGTCATTATCAGTGAATGACCATTCTATGGTTCATTTGTTTTATAAGTGCAACGCTGGTTTTTCAGGGGTGGATCAGTTCGATTAGTATAGTTCATAGATTGAAGGAAGTTCCAATTTGGGAATGTTAGATCTTATTTGTCGCCCATTGTCACATCTAGCTGAACACACAGCAATACCCACACGAAAGACAAGTTTCCTATAAAAAGAAAGTGTTTTTAATGGAGAGTGCTTGGAGTAAGGAAAATGAACAATAACTTGAGCTTTGTAAGATTATAATGAGTGCCATTTAATGGATAAGGTTGCTTTAATTTCATTTATTTTTGTTTCGTTTATTTATTTCAAGTTGTTTAGAAAAATGTTATTTATAGAATTAGGATTTGGCTGTCGACGACTTTTATAAATACTGGCTCTGCAAACTCTTTCTATTTAGTTTCTAAATCATTGCACTCCATTTCTTCCCTGTTTCTCTCTAAATTCTTCTGTCTAAATCTCCTTCCTTTGCTAACCATCTATTTCCCTTCCCTTTATGCAATTCTAAACTAATCTCTCCATACCGCGTCCTCCATTAGCCATGCAACCTCCAGCCCAACAAATTCGCGCATACAAAAGATCTGAGAATAGGACACAAAGTGCCAAACTTAAAGGACACTTCCAGGGTTTTACAGAGGGAAATATCGATGAATTAGATTCTCAAGAAACGCAAAAATTCTGAAAACTAGAACTTGCGAAATAAACCTGGTCTAGTTGAATGCAATGAACTGGTAATTATTCCAAACATATTGGAAACTTGCATCATGCGTAGGGCCCAAGAGTGCGAAATCTTTATTTCCCTTTCGACCACCTAACTGTAATCTGCAAATGAAGTAATCCGGGTCCACATGTACTCATTTCTCTAGCTCCAAGGAATGTAAACTTTCCTTGAGTTCAAAGTAAAGTTAATTCTCAGTAACAGATATGTTGGGGAAAAAACCCTCAAAAAGAGAAGTAAATCACGTTTGGATGGCTTTTCTTGGACACAGTTTGTGATGGTGATCCTGAAGGGGTCCTTGGCAATCTCATTTGGGGGCAACAAAGAGCCAGCTGCTTACACAGAGATAGTGGCGATGGGAGGCATCAACACACCAGTGAAGAGGAAGCTGATCGCCACATTGGGCGACATCCTCCACAAGAGGCTCTCGATTCCGCCCGCCCGGTTCTTCCTCAAGGTCTTCGACACCACTGCGCACGCCATCCCCAAATTGTAACCTTCATGAGTACGGTTTGTACTGATTAATGCTCAAGGCATTGATTTCTTTTCTATTTCCTATGTTGTACGGTGCTTGCGTTGCTCGAAATGGAGCTAATCAATGGGGTTTTCGACTGGTTTGGGAGGTGCTGCAAAGCGGCCTAGCTTGTGATTTTCTGTGTGTCCTATGTAGCTAGCTTTTTCACTGCGAAAAGTGGAAAGCGATGGGGAAAAAAGAACGAGCAAGATTCATTCTAGAAAGCAAAGGTTCGAAAGGAGGTGGAGAGAATCATGTGAGGCATGTATCAAGACAACCAAGAAAGTAACACGCAAGAGATAAGTCAGTCAAGCAAGTGGCAATGATGCTCGGTGGGGAAGACAAGATGTCTTGGTCTTGTGAATAACCCCCAATAAAAAATCTCATTGTCGTTTGCGATTTTCAAACTTTGTTTATTTTGCGAAAAATAAATAATTTTAAAAATATTTTTATAATAATAATCACTTATAAAAATAAACAAATGAAAAGTATTTTTATTATTCATAAAAATGTTTAAATATAAATTATTGTTGATAATGTAATAAATTTTCATTAGTTAATTATTTTAAGCAATATAATTGATCAAATTTAAGAAAATATTTTTCCAAATCATTCAATTTCTACAAAACAAATGAAGACGGTGGTTCTTATGGAGGAAGATACCAAATCTCATCCTAGATTTTCACTCATTCATCACTTTGCATTAGCTACTTTTAACATTGCATATGTGCATATTCCATCGTAATATGTTTAATCGGATCCACTAAAGTACTTTCGAGAAAGTGAAATGAAAATACTAACCTCAAAACCATAAAACCCCCAACATCCTAGCCCTAATCTGAATGTGTCCACCACACCCCATTCTCTTTCTAGGTAGCAACTACGGCCTCAATCGAGGTTGTAGACGACATTGCATCTTACCCTAAGGTAGACCCGTCAAATGGGTGGGTTGGGTCGGGTCAAAAATGGATCGACCCATATTTGACCCATTTAACCCGTTTTAACCAATACTTATGTAGTGTAAATCAAGTGACCCATACCCAACCCAACCTATACCCAACCCATAACCAACCCGACCTGTATTGCTAAAACCTATTAATATTCTAGGAAAACCCATTTCTATTATATGCTAATTGGATTAAAATTTCAAATTAAATCAAAAATAGTAAATAAAATAAAATAAAAAAAGTTATAAAAAAAACCTATAAATTGAAATATTTATAATAAAAAAAAAAATAGACTATACACATGCTTCTCTTATTTGAAGTGAACATATCATTGAATAACTAAAAACTGTAACATAAAAATATTTTAACTAAACATAAAAAAGCTCATTTTTATGATTTTTTTTTAAAAAAAAAAAGTGTTGTTAAAACATTTTTATGCAATACAAATTTTTGGAAAATTTTTATAATTCAAATTTTTTTTTTTAAATATTTTTTTTTAAAAAAATCGAATTTTTAATTTTTTAAATATAATTTTTATAATTTTTATTTTTTAAAATATAATTTTTATTTTTTAATAATTATTTTTTTTTTTTAATAATTATTTTTTATTTTTTAATAATTATCGAGCTCGTTGGCGTCAAGCGATGCTCAATCTCACTGATCTAGCGAGGCTAAGGCCCCGCCTAACGCCAGTGAGCTCAAGTCTTGCCAGTCATCAGTGAAGCTCAGGCCTCGTCGGATCTGGCGAGGCCGAGGCTCCACTGGCGTCGAGCGAGGCTTGATAATGCCGATGAGCTCAAGTCTCGCCAGATTCGGCGAGGCTCGAGCCTTGCCAGTTGTCGGCAACCTCGAGCTTGCATGCTGACGAGCTTAAGCCTCACCTCGCCTATCGTTGGCCCGTTGCCCTGTGGCCAGCTAAAGAAGGAAGAAAAAGAAAGAGAAAAGAAAAGAAAAGAAAATTTGAAATATGACAAATAATTATAATTTCGACTTTTTTTATTAAAAAAAAAAACATTTCTATAAAGTTAAAGAGTGAATGCTATGGGTTTAAAGTGGGTTTCCTAATAACCCATTCAAATGTGCTTTATTTTCTCAGACCCATTTCCAACCCATATTTAACTTTCACTTGACCCATTTCTAACCCATATTTAACTTTTACTTGACACATATATAATCCGTATAACTAAAAATGGGTCATCATATGGGTTTATGACCCATTTTGCTAGCTCTACCCTAAGGTGATCATGGCCTGCTGTGACCTTGCCAAGTTTACCCATGGTTTTGCAACCTCAGAGATGAGGATGCAAAGGGCATGGTAACCTTTGTTTTGAGGTCATCCTGAGTAGAAAGAGAGATGCAAGGAGGGGTATTGGATAAGTGAGGTGATGAGTGGCTTGGACGTCATTAGCAGCAAGTAGCCGCATTGGTAGTGAGATGCAATTACAACTTGTTTTACCGAGAACAGTATCAAATAAAATACCTTTCACTGGAGGTTGGCTCTTCGGTTTTTTGTGTGTATCAAATTTTGTATCGGTTCAGAAAGGAAAGAAAAGACTAATGGCAGCAATTACCGGTGAAGGGAACAACAAATTCAAGAAATCTTAAAAGACTAAAATGGATAAAGGGTAACTGCAACGCAAATAGAAAAAAATTACTTGCAAGAATAGGTTTACATTGTTTTCATTGAGTATTTCCTGTCCTTTTGCAACAATTTGTCGTTGGTTATATATAGCCAGACCGAGTAGATAACCATTGTCATAATTATATTTCAATTTAAATTATTCCTAGGACATTCAAAAGTGTTTTCTAATAACCTTATCGCGTTATCCACAAGGTGGTTGAACACAAGGTGGTTGAAGCCCGGTAGCAACGAGTGCTTCAATAACTCGTCTATCCCTTATTCAGTTACTGCTCGAATTGTAGTTGATGTCGAGCCGTTGGTAACTGCAATTGTTGTTATCTACAAATTCCCTCCAAATCTACGGGTCATTGTCCAATGGAGCTTGGTGGGCCTTATCAGTTAGTCGCAGCCCACAAAGGTCACTTTTTGGTGTCAACAAATGCCCTCTTTTGAACACGCGCTGCTGATATGCATAGCAATTATTAGTCTCTTTGAGTTCCTGCAAAACATCGGCTTAACCTTTGATCTCCTAGTTGATTCTAATCCAACGTCTTCTAGGGTTTGGTGATCCTCAACTCTTTGGCTTCCCCGGATAGTTTTTCTCTTCTCAAGCTAGAAGGTGGTATGGTCTGCTTCGTCTCTTAACCCTATTGTCCTTCACAAGTATTGCTGAGAATAGTTCCAAAACTGGATTTTTACCATCACAAAGCTTGATTTCTGCGACCTTTCTTTCCTTTGGGTTCCTTTGCTCTTCTCTAGGTCCTACCATGTCTCCTTCTTACGATGCTTTAGCCTTTCTTGGCTCCACTGGACCAACTTCAACAATCAAAGAGTAAAGACAACTCCTCTTGTCACTGTTGATTGTCTCGAGGTAGCACCATAAGAAATCGTCCTCGGTTCCTGTTTCCATGGGCCTCGCAGTGTTGACACGATTGTTCTATGGTTTGAGTTTTGTGAATTGGGATTCGTTGGTCGCAGATGTGGTGAAAGACATGGAGAACTTCTCAAGGAAGAACAGTCTGGCTTAAGCCATAGACATGGCTACTAGTCTTTTTTAAGTCGTGAGGTTGGTTTTCTTAGGAGCTCCTCTTTTTCCTTTAGCTTTCTCGGATGATTGTTTCTAGTTTTCCTTCCTCTTATGTGAGATTACTCTAAAAGTCATGCGAAATCAAGTTGCGAATTTTTTCTTTTGGTCAATAAAAGTACTTTCATTCATTCATATAGTGATATTACTAGGAAACAACAAACAAGTTTCTGAACACAAAATATTCCAAAGGATTGTAGTTGAAGAGAGCCAATTTGAAGGAAAAGTGTTGAGGCAATAGGCTTTAGAAACCCAATCAATTTAGTCGTGAATTTAAGTGTACTAAAGTATTGTCTAATTCTAAACCATCTAATTTTTGGGTAACCTTTTTTGAGTTTTGGGTTGCATTAGAAGTTGGAATTAGGGCAAGAATTCAAGTTTTGGTAGGCCTGGACAAGGCCTATGAAGCCCATCTGGCTTGATTGGGCCCAAATTACTTGTTTAGCTTGAAAATCTGATATAACTTTCATGGGCGAGTCTGGATAACAACTAAATCCCGATACCCATCTAGCATGATTCTATCCATTAATCACCTCTTATATTTCCATTCATTTCCTTTTGGCACAACGCACGGATCTCTTGTACTAGTGAACAATAAAGCACAGGTAAGATAACAATTCAGACCTTTCTCCGGATAGAAATGATGGTGTAAGAGATGGGCATGGGATATGAGATCGGAAGCAAACATCTCTTCCTTTTCTTTCTTCCGTTATTTCTAATTTCCTCTTCCAATTTCAACTTTGTAGCGTGAAATCATGCACAAATAACATCACTAATTGAAATCTGGCCCAGCCACGTAGAGTCAAATTAAGATATGGGTTAAGAGACGCTAATTAGGCCGTGGATTGGATTGCCAAGGCTCACAAAATTAATTCCCTTCCACTCAACTAGCTTGCTAAGCCTCCCTATTTCCTATAGTTAATTTCATGTCTAGATCTCGAAAACTCTTGTAATCCATCTTTATGACAATAATGAAAGTTGTCTTTCCTAAACAAACAAATAATAATAATAGTCGGTATTTCATGAACTTAAAATTTATATCTATCTAAAATGAATTTTCTGACTTAGATTTTAAAGTATTTTATTTTTCGACAATTTCTTTAATTTTTAATATAAATATTTTTTAGATTTCCTCTATGATCGATTAAATTAAATACCAATTTATATCCAAATTTAAGGATGAGAGCAAGCAGTTCTCATCAATCTCTCCTTTTTCGTTCAAAAGATTTTCCTCTCTCAATACAGATTCATACTTTTTATTCACGTGTCAAATTAGTAATTGAGGAGGTCTCATGTCGGCCAAATCTCGACCCAACCACCAAGCCTATGCTCCTCTCTAACTTCCTAATTGAAACCCTGCTCGAGTGAAGGTCCATGCTAGCCAATCTACCTATCCTTCGACCAAAAAAAAAAAAAATCTACCTATCCAACACAAAAGAGAAGACTCGAAAAAAAAAAATACATGATACAACATGGCATAACTCAACATAAATTCACACAAATTATAAATACGATTTTTTAATCAAGAAAGAGGAGCATATATATATTATATAATCTGGCGGACCGGCGCCGGCGGTGTCCGCTTCGGAATTTCTCTTTCTCTCTCTCTCCGGATCGATCCGCCGCCGCCATGGACGACCTCCCTCTGCAGAAGATCTCGATCTCCGGCCCCACCCTCTCCTCCCTCCTCCAGCGCGTCTCCTCCTCCCCGGCCGACGCCGACGGCCTCCTCTTCGGCCACGTCCTCCCCCTCGCCCCCTCCTCCCTCTCCGACGACCCCTCCTCCGCCGCCGCCGCCGCCGACTCCGGCTCAGGCTCCGGCTCCTCCTCCTCCTCCTCCCTCCGCCGCCGGCGCCCTCGTCGCCACCGTCACCTCCTTCCTCTGCCCCGGCTGCCCGCTCTCCTTCTCCGACCCCCTCGGCCGCCTCCTCCTCCGCCACTCCCAGCACCACCGCCTCATCGGGTGGTTCTCCTCCCGCCGCCGCTCCCGCCTCCAGCCCTCCATGCGCGACTTCAACGTCGCCGTCTCCCTCGCCTCCGACCCCTCCCTCTCCTTCCCGATCGCCGCCTCCGCCGCCGCCGGCCGATTCTCCCCGCGCGTGTTCCTCCTCTTCTCCACCCCGCCCCTCGACTCCGCGATCCACACGCACGAGTACCGCGCCTTCCAGTTCCGCACCGCCATGGAGACCTTCGAGCCCAGGTCGGTCGACGTCGTCAACATCGGGCCCGGGTTCCGAGGGCATTACGGGAACTTCAGCCCCAACTCGTCGTTCCCGTGGCTGGCCTGCGATCTGAGGGGATCGTCGATGATGCAGGAGGACGGCAAGGAGGAGCGGCTGAGCGAGATGAGGCGGGCCGCCAAGTGCCAGGACGAGATCGATTCGATCGCCGAGGGTTTCCCGGCCGCGAAATTGAGCAGGCTAGTGGGGCCGGAAGCTAGCAACTACACTGCTGGGTTGGAGGAGATGTATGAGAAGATGTTGGAGAGGGTCGACACCTTGGCCAGGCTCGTCGAGGCGAGCTCTGCTCAGGTCCTGGAGATGGTGAGCTCCTCCCCATTTCTGTATTTGGAGCTTTTAAGAGTTCCGCATTTGTTCAGGAGGATTCGTGATGGATGATGAAGTAAAGGTTTTGGTGTAAAATCATCGGGGCATTCATTTCGTTAGTCTGATGTCTTTTGCTTGAGGAATGTAGGGATGCTAGTTTAGTGTGTGGTTAGAGAGGCTATTGCACGCTCCACATTGCCTTGATAAGTTTTCTCTTTCGCACTTCATTTATCATCGTCAAAGGTAGAATTTTGGGTTCTGTGGTCAATGGAGTACTTCATGTTTCGTCGGGCTTCTCATGTTGATCAGTTTGAATCGGTTTTGTGTTATGTGCTGACTTGTCATGATTTTGTGTTGCGTTCGTGGTTAGGAGCAACATAATTCGAAGTTGAGGGCAGAAGTTGCTGGGATCAAGAGGGTGGTCGATGGCTAGTGGTAAGTGTTGTTCTCTTGTATCTGATTGAGTTTTAAAATCTAGTCCACTTCCCCTTTAACTGTGCAATGCATTGGTCCTTAAATGACCTTGCCTATGTCCTCTACTGGATTGAGATACCACTCTCTCTCATAAACCCATCGTCCTTCTCTGGATTTAAATGAAACTTAGAAATGTGTTCATTAAGCTTTTGATTCAGTTTATGCATCTGCATACTTCCCAAGGTGTCAAAAGAGAAGGAAAAGAAAAGGAGAATATGACTGGAGAGTAATGATCCTGTACTTTCCTCAAGAAGTGATAAAATTACTTTTGACAGAATGTCATCTTTTAGCTCACTATAGTTAGCAAGATAAGGATGGCCATGCGCTTTCTAAACACTGGAGATTGTCAATGGAATGTGCAAAGCGATACTTGACTGCAGTAAGTTTAACATTTAGTTGCAACATCATGAGGTGTGAATGTGAAGTTCGATAAGTCATAAGATTGAAGATAAGTTCTAGGATTGAAGCTTTGATTTTTTGGCTTCTTAGCTTTTTTCCTTGAAATGTCACTCGACACCTAGAGTAGTAGTGGATTCAGTTTTGGGGAGCCTATCATCTTTGAGTAATTTGGTGTGTATGAGAGCAGTACTCTAAGCAGCTCCTTTCCTGGGCATTGGGTATTTTGGTGGAAGCAAGTATGCACCAGCATAATGTTATGCCTGCAGGTTTAGGTTTTACTGATAGTGATCACTGGTAAGGGTTGTGACTAGGTGCACATGCTTGTGCATTGTATGAGTAACAAACAGGGGTGATTAGGTCCAGGGTGGGTAGGTTTCAGACCTGAATCCTGTACCCAACCCTGTTATAATCAGTTCTTTTTTCTTGGACCCTGTACCCAATCCTGTTTGCACTAGATCCTTTTTTGGACCATCCTGTTTTTCTGGTCCAGTTCCAGGTCAACCCTATTTTCATTAGAATTTGTTTTGCAATCGCCCGATAATACTATACGGTTTCGAATTTTACATTGATATGCAAGAACGTCCCTATTTCTACACCCAAAAGAATTTACTTGGGGCGAAGCTGCAAGAGAACATGTACCTCTGAGATTTCATGCCCAATGTTGCGGATGAGAATCACTTTGGATTGCTCGGTCATTTTCAGCAATGACCATGGAAAAACTGCATTGACAAAACACGAACACCCACATAACCAAAAGGGGGCATAGTAAATCGAAAGCAATGTTCAGGCGAGGAAGATTCCAAAATATTTTCAACTTTCCACTTTCCGCTCGTGGATACCAATCTCTAACAACAAACCCATGATGAAAACATTGCTACAAAATGCAAAGCCGAATCAAGAGATGTTGAGAACAAGAAGAGGACTTTCCTGACATAGAAATCAGGGGAAAAAGTAGGTTTTGGACTTTGGGCTTCCCAAACTGGTTCACGAACTGGTTCGGGAAGTGGTTCCTAGGTGGGTAATTACTTGAACCGGTTCCTAGACCGGTTCAAACTTGTTCCAAATTTTGGGAACCGGTTTTTGGACTGGTTTCAATGGGAATCAGTTCCCAGCCTTGTTTTCTGGGTGGGCCGATCTGATTCCTGGATATACCCGGTCCGGTTGCACACCCCTATTAATAGATGTCTTTCCGTCAAGGAGGTTGGGGACCTGTTGTGATTATCGATGGATATAAAAGTATCAATCCTAATTTTTTTTTATTTTTTTTTTTTTTTTTGTAAAGTTGTTTCATAACTTCTCTAGTTAGTTTCCTTGTACTCTGCAGTAGAGTAGAAACCACCCCTAAGGTGATGGGTCTTACTCAGATAAAACACAAATAGATTATAAAGTTAATTGCTGGTTTAAGTAATGGAGCTGACCAGGAATATGAGGGGGGAAAAGTAATGCTGTGTGCTGGGGATGGAGATCAATGTTGACTTCTGGTTTAGGCATCTGGCGAGTGACATAGTTATGCCAATACTTCTACATCTTTAATGAGCAGTGCCAGGTCTCATTTATTAGTTTGGCTAATTATGTTGTATCAAAAATGGTTGATGGTGCTGGCAAGTATCTATTTTGTATGTTGAAGTTGACAACCACTGGGTTTTTCTGAAGCACTGTCATATTTAGATGGCTATAATTTATGCTATGAACAACTGGCTAAATTCCTTCCTGAATCTGGGAGACAATGTATGCCTCAAAGCCATGGATGTTGACCTTTTCCCCATGAAAATTTTCCTTAAAGAAACAATCTTATACTCAGCTGTAGTCAGTTTTGTTTTTTTTTTTTTTTTTTTTGGTTAGGTCCTATCTTATATCTATTTTACAAGCCACCATGTGTGCTATGCACTATGCACAGTTGCGAAATCCTGATCCCTCACTCACGCGTCTCCACCCCAGCCCCCCAAGAATGTGAGAAATTGAACTCCCTATCTCCCCCTTCCCAAGTAAGAAAAAGTGGCCACCAGGGTAACCCCTAGTGATTAGTTGTTAGTCAGTTGATGACTAGGTATTTGTACTGATTTTTACATAATTACCATGTCTAAATGATGTAAAAAATTTACATGTCATCACACGAGACATACTCCAAGTACACATTTTCATGCTTTTGCATCTTAAGTAGTCATGAGGCTGCACATTCTGCGATTTTCATTTATAATGACATTTTGCGCTGTAGCATATGTTAATCCAAATTTTTTGTTCTTGGATTTCTTTTGGACATCACAGTAGAGAGAAATGCATGATGTTGCTGATGTGTGAAAGGTGGCGGAGAGAGGTTTTGAAGACTCCGCGACCATTTAGTGGCAGAAGATGCCTGATGCCTTGGTTTATATACAGGGGACTTGAAGCTAGGTGGATGATAGATGTGGAGGTGTCGCAGACTGATGCTCTATTCAATCGTTCCTTTGTAGGAGAGAAAATTCGGCAACCTCCATATCAGGAGTGCGATAGTATTTTTTCTGCATTTTGCTTCGATCGACTTTTGGGTCTATTGTATCTTCTGGGAATCTCCACAAGTATGGTAAAGTGGTTGAAGATGATTTTAAACCGCGAGGGTGTCTGCAGCATTCTATCCTCTTGGGCACGTACTATCAGAATTCCTCTTGTTCTTGTTCAGCACATTATCGGGTCGGTGCTCACAATGACTGGACAGAGATTCATGTTTCAGTCTTCTACCATTAATGGAGGAGAGGGTCATCTGTTGAGTGAATAGCACTGGTACTTCATGGTCTGAAAGGAGAAGATTGCTTACAAATTGAAAATTCTAACCTTTTAACACCATTAACTTATCCACATGGAATGTAATGTAGAAATCATTACCACCATCTAACATGAAAATAGTTCTTTTTCAAACCCACTTGAGACCGTTGATACATGTCACATTGGTCCACTGTCTAATTCATGATATTAAAATGAACCTTATATACATCAAGACGAATTGGGTTGTGAACAAAATGAATAATGTGAATTTTTTGGAGGATTTTTCTAATGAACTATATCTTTTCCTCAATCTTAAACCCTGTTTAATGGCCCGGCATCGGAGAATCTTGAGTAACTCAGAATCAAAGTTAAACATACAAGAATATATGGATATCATTAGAAGTCCCAACTCATGTGGTTTCATCACTTCAGGATGATTACAAGTACATTCATTGTCGTATTGCTCGAGGGCAGTCAACCATATCAAGCAAAAGATTCAATAACAGGTCAGAAAACTACGGCAAGGTTGAGTGAACTAATAAACAACTACAGAATACGAGCAGAACTCCAGATGCGCCATCCAGAGAGCTCTTAGTAAAAAAGAGGAAGATAAAACCGTTTGATTCAATAATTCGGAAGCCATCAATGTGAGGTGCAGTTGGTATGCATTGGGAGTGGTATATATAGATGAAGCAGCGAGAACTGTATGGTCAAGATGCAAAGAGGGCAGGCCAGCCATTGCCATCAAAATTCAGCATCTTCCGTCTCACCACTTATTTCTGGTAGCTTAATTTCTGTTTTGGTGACGCATTGCTCCAATTAGCTGTTAATGGGGATAAAAGACACTTGAAGAGCGAACTACTTCCGAGGAACTCTATTTGGCTATGTCTCAAGTCCTCTGTGGCACTTGCTATAAGCTCACCGGGAAAAGCAACATGTACAAACTCGATTTGGTATCAGTCACTTCCCTGCTCTGCCTCGGACCAAATCCTTTCCCATGGTCCACCTTTTGTTCCTAATCTGGAATTGTATCACCAATTGTCAAAGAGATGCACGACTACCAAATAAATTTTGGAGTCCTAGAAGGCAGTGCTCAATGTGGTGCAAATAAATCCAATAGACTATCGCTACATAATCTATCACAAGGACATCCCATGGAGTCACCTATCCTTTCAGTTTCACAGACAATGAATATTCTCAGATCCCTATCGTTACTTTATTAGACGAAACCTCATTTACTAACTTCTCTATCAAAGTGCTCTAGATGTGCTCATGTGTGCGCATGTCAGGGTTACCTCAAGGTCCAACTTCGTTGTGTAGAACTGAGAAGCCATAAAGCGTAGCTTAAGTCAAAACCGGTTTACCTCCAAATGCCAGCCACTACCCGCAATGTCATGAAGAGAAACAACCCTGCCCAAACTCCAGCAAGACCAAACGTGGGAGCTGTTGCCAGTAAAAAGCAGAAGAAACCACTCCAACAAAGACCTATTTAGTGCAGCAATGGAGAAGGTCAGAAACGTTGAATCTCTTTTAGTTTTGAATAAATGTAGACGAGAGCGAAGAGTCACCATGGAATAGGCAGCATATCCAAAATCCGAAACCCCATAGTAGAGCCCATCAATAACGAATGCCACAGCATTCACTGGTTGAGATCCAGCAACGAACTGCAAATTATCAGTGTGAGACATCTAGTAGCATCATGTCTACAATCTTGAAAAGTCAGCAAAAGGACAGTTTATGACGGTTTGTATTACATGAATCTGTTTTCCTTCTCTTTTTGAAAGTTTTGAGAAGATGACTGGAAGTATTAAGAAGTTCGACGACATCCTCTCAAAGTATAAGGAGCGTTCTGGGGCAAAGGCTCTGAGATTGCAGGAAGTGAAAGGATGCTCTAAATGCAGACTTATCATGCATGGAAGAGAAGCTATTTCTAACACTTGAATCCATGACAGCCAAGACAATGGAGCAAGCTAATGGTTTTATCAAGGGTCACTGTTTCGAAATTTGTTAACCTGGTGAAAAAAGAAAAATCTAGAAGATGCCCAGGAGCAGATCCAGATAGCCTAAACCGAAAAAGAAATTAGAATGCTCAGCTTCTTAGAGCTTTCCACTTTGAGCTTGGTTTAGTTTAGGTATGAAATTACCTCACATGCATTTAAACATTCACTCCAACTCCCAAACCTTTCTCAAAACATGACGAACTTGTGCATTTTGGCATTTTGTTACCCAGAACCAGAAAGCAGGACGTCCAATTAGAGACTAGGCATAGGCACTCTCTTACCAGAATACCCGACCAAGCAATTTCCAGAACTTCAGAATCTGTGCTGAATAATCTTGAAAAGGCTCCGAACCCAACAAAAAGAATGACAGCTAGAGCAACACCAGTGGCCACACCAATCTGTTCAAAAGTTGAAATATTAAGTAAGACAGCAAAACAGTGCTCTCTGATTCCTTGGAACAATAATCAAGAAATTTTATCCTTTTCACATTACCAGAACAACGTGCTGAAGCAACAATATACCTGAAGAACCATGTATATCACTTCACGTGCTTGCTCATAGTCTCCTTGGGAGTAACCACGGGCAAGAAGAGCCTGTGAGAAAGTCAAGCAATTCAAAGAAAGAGAACCTCAGTATGAGGTGCACTCATGTGCAGATGCTAGCTTAATGATGAAACTTCTGGAGGTGCACGAAGCACCAATATTATCCTCTGTAATGTCAGAAAGTTGCAAGAGACATTGTAGTCATTTGTCACTTGCAAATCTATCCCAAATATGAATTGTTATGTTAATATTTGACCTGAACTGTGTGAATATGGAGTATTTCTTGCTCCACAGAGTGATTCATTAAAGGATAACTTGGTCAGGCTTTTAGGCTATTTGATGGTTTCATCATAGGGTACTCTGTAAATTGCTTAACCAAGACAGAAAACCAGTAGAAAGGCAATTCTATGACAGGGGAGAACTCATAAAACGGTTTGTATAATGACTTTGCTCAGCTAATCTATGACAGGATATAGATCAGAAAGAGCTGATTTGGTACCTGGCCAGCAATTGCTAGAGCATCAGTAAGCAGAGATACAGTCAACCATACTTGTGTGCAGATCTGATAACCAGCCATAGGTATAGGGCCCCTCCTAGCAGCCATTGATGTTGCCAAAGTCATAGTAATGAGAACTGCTAAGGTTCTGCCAATAAGAAGGCCACCTGAAGATACAACAAGCCTCGCTTTAAAAGAAACTGGCTTTCAAAACAAGCTGCAGATACTCATCAAGGCGTCAAATTTGACCTCCATTTTGAACCTTAGTCTTGTAATTGACTACAAAATGTAATAATAAGTGGACTTTCTGACTTTGTGCCTCACTTAAGGTTCTTTCCAGAGTAACTTGCCAGAAGGAATTAGGACAACATAAACTTCGGGCCATTCTTGAGAAATTAAATTCTACATTTGCCGTTAATTGGTTCAAATAATGTCTTCACTGTATAGATGCATAAGATGATGAAGTTAGAAAATAGAACTAAAATAAAACAGGTTACCCTACTAAGAGTCATACCTGATTTCAGATACTGGATAATTTTTTTCCCATCAAAATTTGGAGAGATCAGTGATACTTCATCATTCAGCTTCCATAGCAGGACTAAAGCTATCAAATATCTGTTATATAGAAGGCAAACAAATTTAAATCCATTTAGTGGACAAAGAAGTTACAACAAATCACATTACGGAGAAATGACAATACTCTGCAAATAGTTATGATTATGTTAAATTTACCACAGTACTGACATACTCAGAAGTCACTGTTGCTGCTGCAGCACCACCAATGCCAAGATCAAAAAAAATATCAAAATTGGATCCAGAAACGCATTCAGTAAGTTGCCAGCAACTGCAGTTCAACAAAAAAATTTTGTCAAAAACTATGCCAGGAAAAGAGCTAAAGTATTAACATGTAGACAGAAAATTGTTTTCCTTTGTGACAATTCTCAACATCATCTGACTATGAACTCAGGCATCTCTTCAAGGACAAGCATCTCAGAGTGCTTCAAAAGCCAATCGGCCAATGACCAGCAATTAGCATAAAAAATTAGCTTAGCAAACCAAGTTAGCCAATCTCAGTTTAATTCAAAGTGTAAATCTCAGAATCCATTAAATTATAGATTAGAAATGAGCCTGTCTGTCTGCAACTGGATTTATTAGGTGGAAATAATATTTTATAGATGAACCTAAGATTTAACATTTATACCACTGAGATTAAATTTGATTAAATTTATACTTATTTTACACATGTAAGATGATTACAAATTATAAAGATTTACGCAAAGCCATCAAGGCTGGTTATGAGGCATCATCGCAACAGTATACTAGTTTTCCAGAGGTGTATGCTGGCAGCCAGAACAGACAAAAAAAGAAACAGCGGAAGTTGTCAAGTCTAAAATCAAAAACATAATAAGATAAAGAGATATTTCTTCACATCAATTAGCCATAAAAAGAAAATTGCATGTTTTAATCTTACCAAAAAATCTAGTTTTCAACAAGGAAAATTACTTTGTTAACCTTGATGATTCTCTGAAAATAGTTACTTGTCTTTTTCTAAGTTCACTGGTTCTCATGTATCTTGACAGTGTCTTGTACCCTATGAGATATCAGTTAAATTACATACTCCACAGAGAAGATTACTCCTATTATGAGAAAGGTCCAGAATATTACATTATTTAATGGTCTTCTTCATATAATTATTCACTGAGGGTGATCTTCATTCAATAATGAATCTGATTAATTATAGTTCTACACTATAATATCCTAGAAATAGATCCTGTTTCTTCATAGTGTAAAGCTAGAAGATCCTATTTCCAAGAACGAGATCCACACATTCAATGGTGAAGGATATTATAATATTCTGCCACTAATTTTCAACAGAACTCATTGCAGTACATACCTATGGCATATAGAGGTGTCTTTGTGTCCTTAAATCCACGAAAAGCACCCTGTGCAGCAAGTGCTACCACAATAGCTGGAGCACCAAAAGCTCTCAAATATAAGAACTGTTCAGCCGGTATTCTAATTGGTGAATCCTGTAGATGAGTGAACCGCAATGAACACCAAAAAGATATTACACAAATGTCACTAAGAATGTAGAGAAAAATCTATATCAGACAGTAAACGTCCCTTGAGGGTACTATTATTTATTTATTATTATTTTTTTTTTTTGGTAACCGAGGACTCCACCATGGGCCCCTCGTGTCTGGACAGCACCGAAGGGCCAGGCCCCTATACCTCGGGGAAGACTAGCACAAGACCCCACCACCATGGCTCCCCACTTAAGATGCTAGCACTTGGAGATTCGAACTTGCAACCTTGGCGATAAGGAGCAAGCCCTTAACCATCACAACTGCCTACCGATGGCTTTGATGTTCAATAAAAAATAATTATTATAGTTTCTCTCAAGGGTATTATTACACAGGTGTTTCAAACAAAATGCACTAAAACCAATCCTCTCCTGTAATAATAAAACTGAGGTGCATAATTTTAAGGAGTAACATTTCCATGTTATGCCCTATGAGTAAATGACATTCCTTGGTGGAGAGGTACATATCTGTAGAACACCTCCCCAAGAAAACCCCAGTACATGGAAAAATGATAAAAATAAGAGAATTAAATGACGTTCATTTTCTTATAAATTCAAGGTGCCAAGTGTCTAAGCAGGCCTCTTGTGGCCTACAAGTTACAAGATAAATTTAATAAGCACAAACAAGGGCCACAGTGGAGCTCTTGTCATAATTTGTCCATAACAGACAAGACTAGGCATGGAGAAATCGGGCTAATCAATTAACTTCATACTTGGAAAAGGCAGACATACAACAGATATGGCCATCAAATTGATCCAGAAACCTGAGCCAGCTGAAAGTGCAATACATTCAGCAATCCCAATGCCAGTAGCCAGTGCTAATGAAGTTGATAATGATGGAAGGAGCTTCTTTGTTTTTTGCTCCTCGGCAAAACCTTGATAAAATCGATAAAGCAGGACAAATCAGAGGAACATAGCTGGAGCAATACTAGTAACCATGTCTTGAAGTATGATAAAATAAGAAGAAAGAAATTACCATCACCGAGTTGACGATAATCATCACTACCATTATTCACCACAGCCTGCTCTTCTGCTACAAATGACGTGGTAATGTTGAGCAAGGGAACATTAAACAATTTCGAAACCAGATTGAACACAGAAACTGATACTCCAACTGCTGCCAGTTCGGATGATCCTGGATAGAGAAAAATAACCAAGAATGAAAAAATAATCCTCAAGTAGCCAACGAGTTTCATTCACAATACATGATGCCGCATCAAATCAAGAATCTTTATCCTTACGATCACGGAGGATGTCACATTCGACCATTTATCTATCTCCGAGGAAACTACTAAAATTTCACCACTGGCAGCCAGACAATTTGCAGTTTTCGTTGCAAAGCATTATCACATCATAAACTATGATCATCTTTGCCAACATCTTGTGAGAACTTCAGCCAAATAATTTTCAAACGAGCAAGTATCGACCTGAATTAACTACAAATTTCATCAATTTATATTAGAAACACTTCTCAACCATCCAAACTCAGACTTTGCACATTTCATGAAGTTCAAGAATTACCTATACGACCAACAAAAGCACTGTCCACCAAGGACGTAATGGGATCAGCAGCCAAAGCCAGAGCAGCCGGTAAAGCAATGGACAGAATCTCCAACCCGATTTCGCTGAACCTAAATCCATCCCTGCACACTCTCAAACAAGCACTCACAAAAATCACAAACGCAACTCACAATTCAACACCAATGACTCGGGACCAAACGCCTTCGCACCTCGAACTTTCCAGAACGCGATCGACCCAATTCAGCGACTTCGTCGGAGTCGCACCCCCCGCCTTCTCAACCTCCGGCCTCGGCTCGGCCGACGAGCTCCGAACCGCGGCCGCGTTTTGCTTCACATCGGGCGACTCCGGGCCGGCCTTCGAGCGGGCGGAGCAGCGGACTCTGCAGCCGCTCCGGGGCGCGGCGGAGGAGGAGAAGGAAGGGTGGCGGTTCGAGGGCAGGCGGCTCACGGAGGTGAGGAAGCGGTGGTGGGGCGAGAGGCCGATGGCCATTGGAGAAGCAGCGCGGCGTGCAGCGTCAGCAGAGACGAGGATCCACCATGAACGTTACTGGCGGGTACTGGCAGGTACTGACAGTTGAGTTAACGAACGTCGGAACATCCGGAGGAAGCCATGGAGGAAGAGAGGGAAAACGGGAAAATATCTTCGACAGCTTGTTGCGGAACTTGTGGACTGTGGATGGAGAACGTGTGGCGTTCGATGGCGGCGAAGATTCTGAGATTCCAGTTCGAACCGTCGTACGACCTCTCGTGTACCGCAACGTTCGCGTCGTTCTGGTACCACGATGTTATGGCGTAGAAAAATCTAATTTCACATCTTGAAAGCAGCTTAAATTCAGATGGAGTCGCTACCTACCACCGAAAAAAATAAGAACCGATGTACCTTTCATCAAAAACTACTTTTCTTGGTACAAAAAAAAATCTGACATGAATGGACCGTTACAAATTTTCTCTTCATTAGTTTTGTCTAATGTCTTTCATATGGAACACGAGTGTCAAATAACTTGTACAATTGATATATGAGGTGTGAAAACTCAATATAAATAGATCTTCAAGTCATAAACAGAAATTGGATTGCGATTGAGAATCATATGCACACATTGCTACCCTCAACTTTATATGAATCTATAAATTATATGATAACTAAAAGATAACACTTTAATATAATCATCAAAAAGATTATTGGTAGGGGTGAGCATAACTTAGGTGAACGATTCTAAACTTGGAAATGGAAATTGTCCACTAATAATCGGTTTCAAAAAATTAGAATCAAGAACTACTCATTAGTTCCATAAATTCACCTAGAAACTAGACTACTAGTCCGATTTGATTCTCGGATGGATCCATAGAATCAATCTTTGGTCCATGCAAAATTGCATTCATCAATTATTATCATAGTAAACCTAGTTTCTATATAGAACATCAAAGCTTATTTGGCTTTAAATTAATGTTGGATTGCAAGCTATTGATTTTAATTGAATATTAAAAACTATTAAGTGAAATAAATAAACAATGATTGTTAGCTAGGAATTTAATTTCTGCGGAGGTGATGGTGTGATCCTCTTAAGATTTCTCAACACTGGAAACATGTGGATAATTAGACAATATGTTATAACTTAGAAGTCCTAATTTTCACATAAGTTAAAATATTAATTGTTTGATCCATCTTTTTCCAATGTCATCATAATTTAATCATGAATGATTAAAGAGAGACCTCATTATGCTCTTAAAATAAGCCATTGGCTCTTAATTTTGTGTCGTGACAACAAAGTACTGCATCATTTATGAACATCTCCAATTAGTCATTTCATTCATCTTCATTTGTTTATTTTGTTTTGATTGAGAAATCAAGTAAATAGATTATTAGAATAAACAAAAGTAGGGAGATTAATCCTATTATACACTCAAGAGACAAAATTAGTTAATAACATTATTTATTGGTAAAAAACTATAAAATAATTAATTAATTGAATTGGAATTATATATTTATTTTTTTATATATATACCGGTTCGATCTAGGTAGGCGATGGGCAATTCCATGCCTAAAACAGAAAATTGGATTGATACTCACCAATTCTAGTAAACTGGAAATTGGAAGTGGACCAATCACCATGGGAATTGCCGAATCCGAGCCGATCCGATTCTCGATTCCTTTACCTGTCCCTACTTATTAGTGCATCTAGAAATGGCTATTACTTACCGTGGTACCTGTCAATTTTAGGTTTGTCTTTGCATTTCTAGTGATTTAATATACATTATTGTTAGAATACCATCAAAATACAAAGATACGATCATATTTTTGTGGTAATCAGTTTTATTTGTTCGAATTGGTTTTTCTTATCAATTATATCACTATATTAAAGCAAAGCAAAAGAATAACTAGTCCAATGAAGAAGTGCTGATAAAATAATGAATTGATTTGTTGAAGAGAGAGTGGAAATAACTTGTAATTTCCTTCATTCTATAACAAACACAGCAGTAAAGCTCAATAATATACATCTCAGATTCACAAATGATGAAACAATAGCTGATTCCACACATCGGGCACACCCGGTAGACACCAATGGATGCAGTCGGAGTAACCAGCAGGGTTCGACAGCTGCTCGGGCTTCAGCGCCTCCCAGAACTTCCGATAGATCGACGGATGCCCGTCCTTCCGGTACTCCGAGAGCTGAGTGATGTTGACCACAGAGACTCTCGGACCCAGCTTGCCAAGAACTCGGTCCACCATGCGCATTGTCGGCAGGTCAGAACCGGCTCCCCAGTGGCCCTCCACATTGATAGGAGCCCGCTCACTGTAGCAGTTCCCTTCGCTCCCAGGCTTCCATTCTCGGCTCCTGAATTAAGAAAAGATAGAAACATCAGATAAAGGGTCATGGAACAGATAACAGGCCGACAGAGATCTGATAGGTATTCCTAGTACTTGGCATCAGGCAAACTAAACATGCCTCTGTTTATCACGTTAGGTGTGAATTTATGCAAGCATTATTGTTGTTTTCCTAGGAAGTATTCCTGCACTTTGATCCATTCTCCAAAATGTGATCTTTTCGCTTCAAAGAAAACATTCATGGAGCTGGAAAAATTAAGTCCAATATTGGAAAAACTTGAACAGCTCTCTCCCAACACAATATTTTCACTTTGGAAAAATTCACTAATATCTTCTGCAAGACAACCACTATTGTCACTATCTTTTGCTGATGTTTTCCAGAAAACAGTGAGGAAAGGAAAAGTGAAGTGCTTGTGCAATTTCTGAAGTTTGTATCACTATGTCTAAAAGAGTTTATATTCATGCTTGGATTAGCCGATATAGCAACATCAGGTACATTGGTAGAATTAGAAAAGAGCGCTACCCACCAGAGATGCGTTGGAGACATGGTGACGAAAAGGACTTTCTTGCGAGGATCGAGCTTAGTGGTCACCCAATCTGCCCATGTCTCCATTGCCAACTCCATTGCGCCCAAACCATCTAATTCTTCACAATCGCCATCTCTGTCATCACTCCATCTGCAACAGTCATCACATGTCATACTTTGCCACCATAAAATCAGACTCTTATTCTAGTTCTCCATTACTAGAATCACCGCCAGTGCCATACTTACAGAAGCTTAACAGGACCTTGTCTCCACCATAAATATGTGTTGAAGACCAAAATGTCAGCATGCTCCCACTGTGACGCATGCTTCAGAATTGAATCCGGCCGTATTATTCGCTCATCCAACCTATGGTTCACTGGATCATCGGAGTTAGATTCAACAAGGAGAGGGGCCCAGAGAAATTCCACAGTAGCATTGTATTCCTGCAAACGAACCAACACAAGAGAAATTATCTAAGGAACTTGAAAAAAATTGCCTGCTCCTATAAAGAATGTTGAAGACATACTTTAGCCATGCACTTGCAAAATCAAAAGTCAGGAATAAAATGCCTCTCAGGGACCATGGACTGCGATGCCAGAATACAAGCTTTACCTCTGATCTAAAGATTGTAAGAGCTGCATTAGGCGTTATAGATCTTTTGTCCTCGGAAGTTGCTGACTGCAACAGACAGAGCATCGATATCCATTGCCCTCGATTTAGTGAATCTCCAACAAACATTAGTCTTTTTCCTCTCAACTTCTCCCACATTTCAGTCACACTCCATCTATCAAAACAAGACAACCACAACCATGGTCAAACAAAAAGGAAACCTGTCCAGTTATTAATGCAACTACATACCAAACAACACATCCAGTAACTCATTTTGTTTTTGTGGACACAAAATTAGAAAGATACCTAGAGTGTATCATTTTCCTGTAAACACTTGACAAAATTTATTTCCAGAAAAGACATCTGCTCATTTAGAGTTCAAAGACAGATCATCCAAGCTGTTTCCAAACTTACCCAAATTCTCTTACCAAATCTACTCGCTCATGAGACTTTAGACTATCACATCAAAGTTGAAGCTTCTTGCCGTAGCCATGCAAATATAAGGCAAGGACACAGTCAAAACAAGCACAGCAGACTAAATCCTTAAAAGGAATTACCTCTTTAAATTGCAATTATGAGGTTGCCATCTCCAATGCTGGTAGTCCAAATCAGACCTCCCATGCTTGTGGCAAGCCAGCTGGTCCGACATGTATGGGCATTCCGACTCGCCGTACATCGGGAACGACGCATTGTCGAACACCCATCTCCCGGAAAACACATTGCACCTCTCCAAATCAACCCTTCGTCGTTCGGACGCCGGTGCAGCCTCACCCCACCTTATCTTCCTCCCACTATACTCTCTCGTGGAGTTGCATCTACTAAATCTATCCAAGACCCCTACAACAAAAAGTAACCCACAAAAAAATTCAAACTTTAAACGCGAAATTTCAATCCAACGAAGTACCGCCATTGCCAATTACCAAGAAACAGAGAAAAGGAACACGAGAACCCACAAACCCTTTCGCAAGTTCAAGTGAAAAGACGAAGTGCAGCGTACCAGGAGCTTTGCCCCTGCGAGCTAATTGATTCGGCCTCACGAAAGTGACCTCAGGTTGCTTCTGGGGGACTCGATCCGGGTCATGGTTGATTTGTCGGATGCTGCTTTCGTTGTACAGGATCGAACAAACGATGAAACCGAGGAAGACGACCACGAGCAAAGGAAATTGGTTCTTCTTTCTGTTCCATCGATGCATCGTGAGCGTGTGGCAGGCTCCAAAGAATCCAGAAGAGCTCCTGATTCCGGAGATCCCTATGAATACAGGTCAATAGAGGCAACTGGGGAGAGCGACAGCTGAGCAGGGTCGGTGACACAGTAACGGCACGCATTAGATCCCTTTTTAAGTGCAGAAGTAAGGCAAAGGACAAAGCTTTTTCTAAGCTAGTTTAACGCTGTACGGTCCGGTCAACGGTGGGTGCGAGAAAATGGAAGGGTGCTGCTGTTAGAATAATGGGACGGATGCAACCTGCTCTGCATCATTAGAATTCCCCATCTGATCTTCTTTTAAACTATGTAAGACAGGAGGATTCGTGGGTCCCTTTTCAATGTGGGTTGTTTCTCATTGGTGGGTTGTGAGGCAAAATGCAAGAAGCAAAGGTTAGATTTTTGGTTGGGTTTGATGATTAATGATTAGGGAGAGAATACAGAGCACTTTTGCGCGTTTTGGTAAAGATCCAGTGAAGGGATTTCTGTCAAGGAAAAGTTGCTATAAACGGAGGAGTTGCAATTCTCGTTTTTGAGCTCCGTAACGGGGAAAACATATGAACGAAGGATATTCCTAGGAGGACTCGAGGGGTTATTAATCCAATCAGGAAAGAGAATTTTTTAGTGGGTTGTGAGTGACCAGACCACAATAGAACAATAATAATGCATTTAGTAACGTTTCTATTTCATATAACAATTTTTGAATAGAAATAATTTTTTTTTCTCAAGAATAATTTCTGAGTATAAGAACGCACTTGGTAACTGCAAAAAGTTTATATTCTAGAAATAAAAATATGTTTGGTAAACTTGTATAACTTTGTTGTTTCTTTTAATTTTTCATTATTTTTATTATATTTTTATTTTTTTCTTCTTTATTTTTTCATTTTTCTTTATTTTTTCTCCTTCTTTCTCTTTGAGCCAGGTCATCGGCCACGGAGGCAGCCGACCGGTTGGGTGAGCTTGCTAGAGCCTTGCCAAGCCACTGTGAGGGCAAGCGAGCTCGCCGGATTTAGGTGAGGCCTAGCCTCGCCGATGGCCTCGGTGGCCGCGAGCCTTGGGCCGACGAGGCTAACCTCACGCTGCTTGGGCAAGGTCGAGCCTCACCTTGGCTTGGTGAGGCCAAGCCTTGCACCGGCCGACGAATGTGAGGCTTGGGCCGACGAGTCTCGCCGTGGCTCAATGTCTCCAAGGACCGGCGACGCTCCAACGAGGTTGCCGGCTCTTGTCTGTCTAGTGGCCAACGCCAGCCAAAAAGAGAAGAATAAGAAGAAAAGAAAGAGAAGAAAAAAAAGAGGAGAGAGAAAAATTGTTTATCGGAATTGTTCTCAAGAATAAGAAATAACTTTTTTTCTACTTTTTATTTTTGTTCTAAATCTGTTCTCGAGAATAAATTTTTTGTTCCTAAAATTTTTTTTTTTAATAAACGTGTTTTTATTCTTTTTTTGTTTCGGGGAACAAAACAAAATTTGCCAAACAGGCATGGCCAACAATGGAACAACGACATCTTGCAATCTTCCACAATAGGAACAGGGCCCATGGGCTTTCTTCTCTGTCCCTTAGCATATCTGCCACAATCTTGCAATCTGTCTCGACCTCCCCCGCCCGTCCTAATAGGGAGAAAAAACACCATTTCTTGCCTGCATAGAATACAGATTTACCTTCGACCAAAAAGCAAAGAACTACAAAATCGCCTCTAGATGTTTCATTTCCATGTAATGAATTCGGCTCCGAATGAGACGACACCAAATGTTGTATCAAAAACTAGGATATCAATTTAAGCATATAACAGAAGCAATTGTCAATGGGCGACTCTCGGCTCTAGTGATTAGCGGCTGGAATGGGAGGAAAGGAAATAAAAAAAAAAAAAAGCCGTAACTAAATGGTTTATCAAATGCTCCAATAGGACGGGTAACCCCATTTTGCTTTTGCAAAATAAAAAGCTTAGACAAGAGCCAGTCTATATTTTGGAAATTCACAGGTCAATATGAATTTGTAGGAGATAGAGTGAGTTGATTATTTATAGGCATGTTTTCCTATATTATTTTTGTAAAGTTTGCATGTTCTTGACATCTATTTTGTGAGGCTTAGTCTCAAATCAGGGATGGAGGATAATATAATACATTTTTATTTTAATTCCATTTGGTTTTCAAAAACTAGAGACAAGATTTAATCATATTGGAGTATGGTTCATATTTCCTATCAACATAATGGTATGAATGTCTCTATAATGAATATAAACAGAGCCTCAAATCATTTATTTTTCGTGAAATAAACAGAGCCTAAAATTGACAAATGAATGTGAGATGAAAATTTTGCTGATAATCACATAAATACATTTATTTCACGTAGTAAACGGTTTTTTACTAAAGGCTTCTGCTATTTTTTCTTATAAGGCAGATTGCTACAAAACACAAGTGGGCCAAATGGCCAATTTGGGCCTGCAGGAGCCTTCCAACTCATTTATGAGTGAACTTTTTATGCCCAGGAAATGCAATTTTGCCCATATTGATATGCTCGTATTGTTACGGGATTAGCATTTGATAACCTGTGAAACCCTAAGCAGGTTAAATATTCTAAAGTGTATTAAGTAAGTTGAATGAGAAAATTCACTAGGGATGGGAACAGGGCAGGATAGGGATCACGTTCCCTGCCACTCCTACAGCCAAAAACATACCCGCGTGCTAACTAGTGTGGGGCGAGGACCAGGGCTGGGGCCGCGGCAGTTTGTCCTTCACAGGGCGACAGTACCATATACTATAGTGTGAGAAATATTTCACATTTTATTATCATTATCACTATCATTACTAAATGCCCTCAAGGGTTGGTTTACGGAGCCAAACAAATTCCAAACCTTATAAAATAGTCAAACTCGGACAATGTGAAAAGGGAAAACATGGAAAATAATTATTTTGCTCACATACTAATTACGATAAAACAGGGACAATAACAAAAGAATTGTCATTACTCGGACTTAGGATTAACTGTCTTGTCTTTCCTTAATGAGAAAAGAAGTGGATTTGGACTTGACGAGATCCAACTTATTTATGTAACTTATTAGGTCCATTATTTAACATTTGACATGAGCCCAATTGAATTAAATACATTAATGGGTTATATAGTTGTGACATTTAATTAGGCATGTGGAACTCATATCTTAAACCTTGATGGATGGTTAAGATTTGAGAGCTCTAGGGTTGGCCCATCATTGTCTCTATATAATGTCTCTCTTTGGTGGAAAATGTTGGCATCCAATTATTGCGATTCACCTATTTCCCACAAAATTATTGAGAGAAAAATACGAGAGAAGAATAATGTAGGTGTCATAACTTTCATAAGGCATTCACTTAAGTGACATAACTTTTTTTCAATCACTTAAATGCCATATCAAAATAAAATTGATCAGTTGAGTGTCATTTTCGACAAATCATCCCACTCAGATTTTTTATTTATTAATTTCCCATCCAACGTGGATTCTTTAATGCTTTTTAAAATCTTTTAAGTTTTTAAGTTTTGATTTTTTAATTTTAATTTTTGTTTTTGTTTTTTTCCCTTTTTTTTAGAGTCGGTGAGGTCACTCGAGACCCTCATCAACTGTGAAAGCCTTGTCAACCGCACGCAAGGCCATAGAGTTCCTTACTAGATCCAGACAAGGCGACCTAGGACTTTCATAGCCAATGAGGATTGTCAAACCTAGAAAGGGCAAAAAACGGAAAATTAAAAATTAAAAAATTATTAAAAAATTGTCAAGCCATGTAGAATAACTGGTGTCTATGTTGAATTTTCTACCAAGGCAAATTACTAATGGCATTTAAATGATGGATCTTTCAAATTTGTGGTACTCAAGTGAGTGGAAAAAATAATTATGGCACTCAACTAAGTGTCGTACGAAAGTTATGGCATTTACGTTAGTCTTACATTGAAAAATACACACCCATTACAACCATTATAGAGGAGGGTGGTCAAAATTCATATCCACAAGAAGACATCATCTCTCTCATTAGATCAATAATGACTTCATTTGATTCAAGTATGCTATATTTATTAATTTGATCTCATTCATGTGATTGAAAGATTCTATTAATCAAACATGTGGTATTGGAGCGTTGGTTTATTCAACGCATAAACATGGTTATAATATTTATTATGATCTTTTGGCTCTTTTAATGATTGATTCATAGTATCTCATTGATGATGGAATAGATATACGATAATCAACTTTTCAAATATCTTATGCAAATAATGAATTTGATTGGGATGTTTTTTGATTTGTATCAACAAAATGTTTGAAATAGATAGATTGTCATAAATTTTGCTTATCATTTCATGATATGGCCATTGAATGGCCTAATTTTGTGTTGTTCCACTCTCTTTTATTCGGCAAACATATATATGGAAAGCAAGTATTGTCAATGGTGTGTGAATGTGGTGGTGTCATATGTAATTGTTTTCTCAATACTTGCTTACTGGGTTGTATTAAACTTGTCAAGTATGACTCTATTGATGTCGAATTTTTTTTTTCGCAATTCTAAACTATTTGATTTGGTAATCAACCCGAAGGAAGATTATTGTTTTAAAAAGATTTAGATGATGATAATATCATGTTATGCTCATTATTAAATTCACAGCCTATCGAAAAATTAAGATATTTAATTTTGAGTATAATGATATTCCAATAAGCAAATAAATTGCTAATGGTCCGCTCAAATTAATTTTTCCCAATAGTGATTTAATTTGATCTATTATTGCCTCATGAAATTTGCTAGTATATTATGAAAGAATCCATTTAAAGTGTTTAAAATCAGCCCAACAGAAGGCTATAGATGATTCTTGGATTTTTTTTTAGTAAGGTTTTGTGTATTTTACCTTTCTATGTAAGATGAGTGGTTCATTTTTTAGTTTATTGTGATGATGAATTAAATCATTTATTTATTTTTGTGGATTTCTTAAAGGTACTAATGTGTATGAATTTAATTATTCTGATCAAGCATAATATCTCGATGTTATTATGAGTTATCTTTCCTTTTTTGAACAATTGAGTCTTTCCTCTATTGAACAATTGAGTTGTGCAAATTTTAAAAAATGGACAGAGCAAATAAGTCTCACTCTTAGGGTCATGGATTTGGACCATGCATTACAAGTTGATGCTGTAATGGAATCAATGGTATTTGGGAGCACATTATGCAAATGAATGATATCACTACTCAACTTAAATCCTTAGATATAAAACCTTAGATATGAAAATCCTTGAAGGTTTTCTTGTTCTCTTCATCATGACATCTCTTCCTACATAGTTTGGTCCTTTGAAGATCAACTATAATATGCAAAGAGAGTAACGGAGGATGAGTAAGCTAATTTCTATGTGTGTCCAAAAAGATGGCATGCTGAAATCCAACAACTTGACGGTGCTCACGTAATTACCTTTGTTTCAAATAAAGGAAAACAAAAGATGCATGACAAGGGTTGCAATTATGGAAATAATGATACTCTCAACCTTATGATTGACAAGGCAAATCATTTTAGTTTGAAAAGACCAGGTGGTCCTACGTGTCATTTTTGTAGAACTAAAGGACACATGAGGAAAGAATATTCAAAATTCCAATAGTGGCTAGAGAAGAAATATAATACTTTATTAAGTCATGTTTCTTATGAGTCATAAATTATTGATGCTCCTTTAAATATAAATGATAGATTGATATTGGTAAGATTCTACACATAACTAATTCATTACATGGATTCCTTTCAAAAAAGAAACCAATTGAAGTTGTTGGCACTCTCCATTTGGTGTTGGAGTGTGGTTTAATTTGATTTAGTTGATATCATGTACATTTCCGATAGTATAGAAACTTAATTTTTGTTCCAAAACTTGATGCTTGTGATTATTCATTTATATTTGAGAATAAAATATGTTCCATTTCTCGCTATGGTGAGACTATTGGTTATGGTTTGTTAGAGGGAAACATCTACAAATTGTGTTTAAATTCTTCATTTACCAAATCATTTGTTTCAATGAATGTGAATGATGAAGTTGCTAAAACTGATAAGAAATAGAAATTGGAAAAATGAGAATTCCTAAAATCCTGACATAAGCATTTGGGCCATATATCACAAGGCAGAATAGAATGCCTCATTAAGAATGGAAATCTACATTTTAGAAATTTCTCTGACTTTGACACCTATATTAAATGTATTAAAAGTAAATGGTGCCACAAAGAGTAGAGAACTTTTACAAATCATCCACACCGATATTTGTGGACCTTTCCTAGTTAGTGGTCATAAGTATTTTATCACTTTCATTGACAACTACTTACATTATGGTTATGTCTATTTTATCCATAATAAATCTAAAGTATTAGATATGTTTAAATCTACAAAGCTAAAGTTGAAAATCAACTCAACCTAAAAATTAAAATTGTAAGGTCTAACTAAATGGGAAAATATTAATGAATTTTATCTAAAATAGGTCATAATTATGGTACTTTTACTTTATTTTTGAAGATATATGATATAGCTACTTATTAAGAATGTACAACGAGAATCGCTCGGACTGGACTAGCCATTTTTAAGAGGTACTGGTCAATCCTAGGTTCTTATTTTTGGAAGCAGTGACTGAACTAATATTGTATTAAGAGTTGTATGAGCTTATGAAAGATCACTTCTTGAAGGTGAAATAATTGCTTCTGTGCATTCTCTAAATAATTTTGCTAGAAAAAATTTAGCTTGAAACTGGTTAGATTTATATGAAACAATTTTGTTTCTCCAGCTTTCTTCATCCGCATTAACACTTTTGCTTATTTATCTAACTTTGTTATTCTATCTCTTTTTATTTGCATTGTTCAAATTGGAATTTATGTCTTATCTTCCAATGTTTTTTTTTGCATGAAATGGTGTGCTTAGCTCTCACTTGACGTTTAGTCTTAAAGGGATGACCCTAAAGCTTTTCTCACTCGACTTTTTGAATTTGGTAGCTGAATCAGGTGGTTGTTTCGGTTTGATGGCTCATTTTTATATTTTACTTGATTCAAGTGATCTATTTACATGTCAATGGAAGTGGATCAATCTAATAATATTATTAATTCAATGATGGACTCACCAAAACATAAAAGTGAAAAAAATCTCGAAGAGGCATCCAAAACAAATAAGGTATCTAATACTTGTTCTCCTAATTCTAATAAATGAACATTAGTGGTGTGGCTTCATTTTCATAACAACAAAATTAAGAATGCAAAAATTGAGGTGAAATGCAATTATTGTGGGGCTACTTCTATGTATTGTATTGATAAATGTACTTATGTTATGTCAAAGCACTTGAAAAGGTGCAATAAGTATCCTCGCAACATAGACAAGAAGTAAAAATTATTTGCCACATGTAGAGTATATGTGACTCAAATGACAATAGGGCATACTAGCACCGGTAGTGATAGTGCTAACGTCTTATCAACATAACAATTTGATTAGGATCATTGTAGGCAAATGCTTGTTTAGACAATCATAATAAATGAACAACCTTTTTTTTTTATTTTATGATAGAGGGTGACAAATTCTGTGATTTTATTAATCAGTTATAACATCTTTTGAATTGACAATGGCTAGAGATTATATGAAAGTGTATCTTTGTAATAAACTAGTTTGAAGACTTACTTTCACAAGCTTAAGTCTAGGATTGCACTCACAACCAATACATAGAATTCCATTCAAAATTTGAATTATTTATGTCTCATCGTACATTTTATTGATAACAGCTAGAAATTAAATTACACAAAAAGAATCATCTATTTTATTGTGATACCTAATAAAAAAAAAAGGTAAGGATATTGGGAAAATGACTGAGAAATACATTTACGAGTGAGAATTAGAATAAAAAAATGTCCATAATTACTATGGATGATGCTAATTCGAATGATGTTGCCATTAATTTTTTGAAAACAAGAAAATTATCAAGAGATAAGCTAGTGATCTTAGAATGTAATGTTTTATACATGAGGTGCACGACGTATATATGAAACTTAATTATAAGGGATGACTTGATCGAGTTAAGTGATTTTATTGCACATATTTGAAACATAGTTAGGTATGTGAAAAGTTTTCTTATGAAAGCTAAAACATTCAAATGTTGTATTAAAAGTGCAATAATCACTTATAATGAGTACAGTTTGTCTTGATGTCACAACTAAGTGGAACTCCACTAACCCTAGGTTGGACACTACCTTAAAGTTTAAAAAATCTTATGAAATAATGGAAGAATGTGACTCTTTCTTTATTGAGCTTGGCTATAAACCTCATAAACATGAATACTAGGAAAATGCTAGAGTTCTTTCTATATTTTTGAAAAAAAATTATAATACTACTAACAAGATGTACATGACTATGTTTATCACTTTGAATAAATAATTTAATGAGATAGCTACTTTATATAAAACTATGAAACAAGTGGAGAAGGTTTTGGATCCTAGTGTGTGTAAAGATGAAAGATAAGTTTGACATATACTATGAGAGTTTCGAAAAGATAAATATGATGGTATTGATTGCGGTAATGTTAGATCCAAGAAAAAGATTAATTATGTGCAGTATTATAAACTAATCTATGAAGATAATAAGAAAGTTAAAGAAATGTATGATAAAGTGAGGATTGCCTTGGAACAATTATTTTATTTTTATGAGAAATCTTATTTTGGTTCTTGTGATAGAAATTTGGGTGGTCAATTTTTTATTAATACTAGTAGTTGTTGGAATTGGGATCTTGATAGCTATGAGAAGGGTAAAAAGCACGACATTGATTTGGTTAAAGATTTCATTTTGGAAAATGCATATGATATCTTTCTTCATGAGGAGAGAACAATGTCCAAGTTATTTGAATTCGGTAAGCATCTTAAAGTCAAACGTGAAGAAGGTCGTGATCTTGACCTTTAGATGTGATGGAAAACTGCTCATCAAGAGTTTAAAATCCTCTCTTTAATTGCTCAGGATATTTTATTTATTCACGTAACAACCATTCGGGTCAACTTCCGGTACATCTGGTTGTATGCTTGATAGTTTTCGAAGTTCTTTAACTCATAAAGTGGTGAAAGCTTTGATTTGTACTCAAAATTAATTAAGAGTGATTACTATGTCGATTAATGTTTTTTTTTGTCATACGATTAACGTTGAAGAATGCATCAAAAATGTAGAAAGGTTTAAATAGGGTAAGTCATTAATGTATCTTTTTATCTTGTAATTCTTTTGTATACCTAATAAGTGATTGCTTTATTTAATATTTTTTTTGTTAGCTATGAATGATGTTCACTCAAGCTTATCAGTAAATAGAGTTTGCAAGTTCAAGTGGAAGAAATATATGTGGTGAGATTTTTTATTAATTATTCAAGTTCAATTTCTAGTAATTCTCATTTAAAACTAATGTTAAGTGATCACATATACTTATTATAGGACTATTAGCAAGTTTAGCCATGGTTTTTTGGCTCTTGGGTTTGATTATATTTTGCTTACTTGATCAAAGAATTTATTCCCCTCGAGGCATGCAATATTGAGTGATTTGATGAGATGAGTGGAGTTTGGCTGTTTAAAGTTGAACGTCTTTCTCTCATGCTAATTGTGGGATTTGATTTCAGTTTTTGTTCCAAGGAAATTTTGTTCGAATTAGTTATGACCCTGTTTTTTTTTTAATTGTTTGTACTAGTCCTTCATTAATGTGCTTTTGCAAGAGTTATGGTGATTGGGCTAATCCTTTTAAGGTGGTGGACATAAAAAGGGAACTTTTGTCAAATGCAATTTTTGACTTCAATGGACTGTATTGAACAATAGACAGAGTGTGTGTTAAACTTTTGTTGACCATGGGAGGCGAATGATATCGCTTTTGCCTCCCTAATAACAAAGAATAGACAAAAGGAACGCATATAGAAGCTCACATGGGACATCTATTTCTTTTTGTTTAGTTTAATGACAACAAGTGATTTGGTCTTGTTGACACCTAATTTTTGCCCAAATTATTGCATATATATTATCTAGGTATTTAAAATGGAAGATGTTTTCCATAAAAAAAAAATTAAAAAAAATTAAAAAAAAAAAAGATAAAAGATAAAAAAAATTAAAAAAAGATTAAAAAGAAAAAAAAGTTGGGGCCAATGATCTAAATGTGACTAGCCAAGCCCAGGAGGTCAGATTGGAATTTAAATGGCAAGTTGGGGCCAAAATGCAATTTCCAAAAGTCGAGGGACCAATTCGTAAATTTTGCAAAATTTGCGCCCGAGCCCTAAATCATCATCTTGGTCATCAATTAAGTCGAAATTGAATTTGGGCCAAGTAGAATCAATCAAATTGAGCCAAAAAGGACCTAATTGCATTGAATTTGGCATTTTCGAGCAAGAAAATGGCCAACTTTGAGGGACTTTCTTGCAAAATTGGATGGAGATAATTGCGAAAAATGGTCAAGATCTTAAACTACTATACATGAGCTTTCTAATTGATCAAAAAACGCAGCCAAATTAGTGGATTAAAGCACTCAAATCAGCAGCCAAAACTCAGTCCACGAGTTGGTCTTAATCCGGAGTTGCTGAGTAAGCAATTTGGTGGCCCCACCATATCCTCCTCAGCTGCCCAACCAGCCCGATCTTTGCACGTGATGGAAGACCGTATATAGTAGTGCAAGTGGACGAGAATTGGCCAGGGATAAGCTTCTGACAACACCGGAAATTCGCAGCAAAGTCCGCACACTCAACAGCTGCAGAACTTAAAAAATTGGCTAAGTCTGAAGAGTAGGTGAAGTAGCCCTGTTGACAGGCTTGGTAGGTGGACGAAAGGCTGACCAAAAATCCCTTAATTCGGGGGATAAGATCACTGAAGCAAGGTCTTTCAAGGGATGAGAGAGAGGAGACGAGAGGGAGAGGAGAGAGCTCGGAGTCGTTCTCCAAAGTGGCCTTCAGAAGCAACTCCAGAAAAAGCAAACCCAGAAATTCCAGATCAACCTCCAGAGAGAAAAAGGAAATTTTCGCAAACTTGCAGCCAAAATTAGCCAAAACCTTAAACTAGAGAGTGAAACTTCACTCAAAGATCTTTCCATCCATAGGTCGCACGTCCAAAATGGAGATCGGGAAGGCCTCCTAAAGCCCCCCGAAACAGTGCCCTCCTGGCGGGCCAAAGAAAGCATGAATTTTTCTAAGTGTCGAGACTGGTTGGTCACGAGTGAGGAAAGCCAGTGTTTTTGAGAAATTTGAGAGACAAATGAGGAAAATCTTGACTTTTAACCCAAACTAGAATACATATAGTTTGGCGTGATGTCAAGTTTTCCAACAAAATACATCTTGAAGTCTAATGTTAGAGGTCAACGAAAACCTTCGTTGTCAGTTCTTTTTTTTTGCAGATCTCATCTCCAGTTGAAGAAGCCAACTTCCACGTGCTTCCAGAGGACAATTTCTCAGTTTCCTTGGCCAAGAATCACTTGAAAAGGAAACTAGGAAGTAAGGTAAGCATCCTAGATGTATATATTTTCGAGTTTGAGCATGTTTTGATCATGCAAATCAAGAGGGAAACCAGCCCGGAAAACTGATTTCTGAGGTTGAAATTTTTCTTAAGTGTTTGAAATCTCTTCAAGAGTGTTGCATGTGTGCTTCTTGGAGAGGTCGTTTTGATGTTGTTCGGTGGGTCATTCTCTGTGATATTTATTGCATTTGAAAGATCATGTTACCTACTTTCACTCGGATCAAGTAATGTTTCCTTTAGATCTCGTATGCGATGAGTGTCGGGGCTTGAATATGGGCATTCAACCTGTTTGCTTGACTTGGGTTCAAATCCAGATTTGCAAAATTAGATCAAACTCGCATATTTGATGACGATTCCAGCTTGGTTTTCGTGTGTTTTAAGCTATGATTTCTATCTAATCTTACTCCTTGCATGTAGTAGTTTAACCTTGATGTCTTAGTTCCACATGATATTGCTCATGCGTTGAGATTGAAGGCCGCAAACATGGCTCGAGGAAGCTGATTTGGGGTGATTTTATGCACGCCAAGTGTTCAACGAAATGCGCAAACCAAGTTTCGATCTTGAAACGGTCGATTTGAACCCGGTTATTGTGATATTCATGTGCTGTGTTGTTCAATGTTAGCATATATCGGTTTAGGAAATTATTATTTTTATTTAAATAAAAAATAAATAAAAATCCAAAAATCCAAAAATTTCAAAAAAAATATAAAGGTGATAAATGTATCAAATTAAGGCAAAAATGGCATCTATGAAATTTTCCTATTTTTAAAATGTCATTTTCCTAATTTAATGCTATTTTGGTATTTTATGATTATTTTTTGTAAATAATCCATTTTGCATAGATTAAAATTATCTAGAGTAATTTCATGCATCTAGGGTAATTTCATGCATATTTAAATTTCCATTTCGCTCACGGGGGTCCTGTCCCGGGGCGTGATAACAAGGCCATGTAATATTATTTGCCCGACTTGTATCGGGTTTACCTTTTCTGCGTTTATTTTCAAGTCATTTCAATTTCTTGGATGTTTATTTACGCACCGCTTTTCATTAATTTGAGTGTAAATTTCTCTTCTAAATTATGTTAGGATTAGTCCAGACATTAAAAAAACTACAAAAACATTTGCATGGACACTAAGCGGTTTCATAAAGATTATAATTGGTAATCAAGATTGTATGGTCATTTAGCTAAACAACCTTCCAATTAGGAATTGGTCCTCCCATTCTAGTTCTCGATTCTTGGGAGAGTTCGAATTAGATCAAGAAACAATCACCTTTATTACTCAATATACAATGCTCGATACTCCCCTGCAAAATAGTATTATTGAGCGATGAAATCGTACTATAATGGATATAGTATAAAGTATGTTATGCAGTAGCACTTTACCAAAGTGTCTTTGGTTGAAGCTCTCAAAATAGCTATGCATATCCTTAATCGGGTTCCTAGTAAATATGTAATTAAAACACCCTACGAATTATGGAGAAAAAGGAAATTAATTTTGAGATATTTTCATGTATGGGTCTATTTGGCTAAGGCAAAAATATATAACCCATAAATGAATAAACTTGCCACAAGAACCATTAAGTTGTTATTTCATAAAAGATCAAAAGGTTTTAAATTTAATTGCCTTTCACATACCACTAAAATTGTTGAAACTAAAATGTGGTGTTTTTGGAAATGTTGATTATAGTACCATTAGAACAATAGACCATGAGGAAACCTAAGAACAAGTTTCTACTCTGGATTATGTTTTGGTTCCCATTATTCAAGGATCTAGCATACCATTATCTTCAAAAGAAGTTCCTGTCCACCAAAGGAAGTACCTAATAAAGAACTTCACAATATAGAGCCTATTCTTTTTTCCTATTAATGAACAACTTTTTAGGAGTTAAGACAAGAAAGAAAATTAGCTATATCTGATTATTACGTTGTGTATCTAGATGAGTCAAACTATTATGTTGGATCTTATTTCTTTTGATGAAGCCACTACAAGCAATCATTCAACTAAGTGGCTTGAAGCACTGAAAGATGAGTTGAATGCTATGAAAACTTATAATGTTTTGGACCTAGCAGACTTACTTAAAGGGGCTGAAATTGTAGATTGTAAATGAGTCTACAAAACTAAGCTAAACCTTAAAGATATGAAGAAATACACCCAAAGTGCCAAAATTTGGCACAAAATGATACTTAAATGTCAAAAGTTAAGAACATGACACTTAAGTGCCACTTTTGGCAAACCCCGCCGAAATCTTACATGGCAATTTTTTTATTATTTTTCTCGACTACATGGCTCTCTGAGAGTTGACTCGGTAAAAAAAAAAAATGCAAAAATAACGTTGTTTTGGCGTACGATTTGAATTTTAATATAAAAATTATAAAAATTAAATTATAAAAATTAATTAAAAATTAATTAAAAAAAGGGAGGGAGGAAGAAGGCGGCAAGGGCTTAGCCCTCAACCGCCTTATTCCTCCCTCCCTTTTTTTTTTAAATAAAAAAAAAATTAAATGTTTTAAATAAATTTAGTTTTAAATTAAATTTAATTAATTTTTATATTAATTATTTACCACATCAATAGCAAAATGATTTCATTTTTGCATTTTTGCATTTTTTAGCCACGATAGCGTGCAAAATGACGTTGTTTTGCACTTACCTCACCGGAAAATTGCCATGCCGGTATTTTAGCCATATTTTCTTGCCGTTGGCATTTAAGTGATCCATTTTGCTTTAATTTTGCCACTTAAGTCTCACTTTCCTAACATTTTACACTTAAATGTCCCACCCTACCAAGTTTTAGCACTCTAGGTGTCCGGAACTCCTTAAAGATAATATTGAAAGTTATAAAGCCAAATTGGTAGAGTAGATTATAGTGATGTTTTTTTCTATATGTCAAAGAATTACTCTTTCAGAATACTCATGGCTCAAGTTGCTTAAAGACGATCCACTAATTCTTGATAGATGTATCATGTGGTCTTACAATGAGACTCCATTACATATAGCAACAATGCTTGGACATGAGAAATTCATTAACGAGATACTAGATCGAAATCCTGAGCTTGTAGGAGAGCTGGATTCTTGAAAATTATCACCCTTGCAACTTGTTATAGTGAAAGGCTATCTTGTAGTAATGAAGAAATTGTTGAGTGTTAATGTGAATATGTTCCACGCTTGTGACAATTATGGTAGAAACCCTCTTCACATTGCAGCAGATAAAGACCGAGCTGATGTTATAAAGGAACTGGTTCAAGAGAGTCCAAATGCAACATGTCATAAGATAAAGCATGGCAAGACTATACTGCATTCATGTGTGAATCATAGTAATTTGGAAGCTTTGAAGCTTTTGGTGGAGACTATTGCAAATCATGAGTTTGTCGATTTGAAGAATGATGATGGTGACACTATATTGCACCTAATTGCTGCTAATAAGCAAACTAAGGTAAGTAGAAATGCACAATTCCCATCCTATAATATAAAGTACCTATAAATGTCTTTGATTCGATCTCAGGTTAACCTTCTCAAATAGTCCCTTGATGCATCCTATCGTCAATCAGTGCAAACAATAAATTTCTTGATGTCCTGTATAAAAGTAAAAGTGAACTCTCTAAACTGAAACAATCAAACGGCACATGACCTTTTAGTTTAGAGTGGAAAACCCAGAAGGCACATCGACAAAATGAACAACTTTTGTGAGCCGGAGTGAAGACTGCAAATGTTAATGCTCTCATTAGGAGTGAAATCAAATCCATGATTACGAGTGTCTTACATCCAAATGCAAATGATTAAAGTACCACATTTCCCGTGCAGTGAAAAGATTAAAAGAGGAGTATCAAGAAACAATATGATTGGCTCGAAAGGAAAAAGGGGTGAGATAATGGTTGTAGCATCTTTAATCGTGACAATGACATATCAAGCTAGTGTCTACCCTCTGGGTGGTTTCTTGCAAGACATTACCCAAGATGACAGTCCAACAAATCTACACACCGCAGGATTTTCCATCATGGTCGATAATTACCTAATAATATACTTTCATTTCTTGGTACAGGCTTTCTTGTGTCCATCAACATCATCTTGTTACTCATGAGTGGCCTCCCTTTGAGACGAGGTTCTTCATGTTGATTCTGATGGTGATCATGTGGATCACCATCACATTTATAGCTTATGCACAACACCTAATGAGGATGCTTAGACCATATCAGTGTATGTATAGTTGCCGAAGATGCTCAGACTTCTTGAGTTTACAAATTTTGTGACCACACTCTTGTTTTCGAGGTTGATCTCCCTGGAGAATATGGTGCCTCAGCAACTTTCAATGTTGAAGACCTTTCTCCATATATTGAAGATGAAAAACTATTAGATTTGAGGGTAAATCTCAAACAACCTGGGGAGTTTGAAGTGAGAGCATTGGGCTCTATTGATCAACCCTCAAGCTCTACTCAAATTTTATCAATTGAACCAATCCATTTGCTATTCATGCAAGAGAAAGTCAATTTTTTTTGCAATTTAATTATGTAGCTTTAAGTATGAAGTTGCTGATTATATGACATAGTTGTTGATTTGCAAGACTTGTTGCCGATTTTGAGATTCTCCATCGGCAACCTAATGATTGGATGTTGTTTTGGTTGATTTATACTGCTATTTGATGACTTTTGCAATTGACTGTTCGACTTTCAAGACTAGTGCATGAATTTAGAGAGTCTTATCAAGTTTCAATGCATCTAATAATTAAGCATTTAAGTCTCTTAATTCATAGCTTTTTATAAAGTGGTATTGCTTTCAAGAATCATAATTAGGTGATTTCCCCAAGAATCTGTTCAGTTTTTGGGAACACGGGAACTTGATCTCTATAAATAGAGGTGTAATCTCATTGAAAAAACATGCAATTTGAGTATATGAACATATAAGATTTTCCTCCATATGAGCGAAAATCTTTGGAAAGTGGATTACTACTATCTCAATTTCTTTATCATTCGAAAGTGGATTACTCCTTAGTGGTAAGCCAACAAACTCTTTATCATTGGCTAGTGGTAAGTTTCTCCTATCCCGAAGTCCTTTATCCTTGATGAGTGGTATGTCCTTTAAGCTTTGGTGGTGAACTTTATTAATCCTGATCTCATTCCTCAATTGGTGGTGTGACCTTTAAGCCTTGGTGGTGATCATGTTCTATCTTGTATTTACGTTTATCCATTGACATCCATCTCCACACACTCAGATCTATCCATACATCCTTTAACATCACTCAAAACACACTTGCTCCCCTTACAATCGCATCGGTTGTGCACACAAATCATCACCACTTATCTGAAAAAAAATCAACAGGGGCTCGGTAGATAAATGGATAGGCTTGGAGAATGCTTTACATGAGAAATTCTAGCCCTTGTATCTTTGGCCCGAGCTTAGCCTAATTAAAAATTTACTATGTAAATTCCATATAATGTGCTAGTTTGGATAACATGTTAGGCCAAATTTGAGCCTTAATCCACCAAATGAACACATCCATATGGTATTCCAAAAACCCAAACACTTCATTGATACTAAAACTCCAATAGACGAGGGATTGAAGAAGCACAAGAAAAAGAAGAAAGCATTTGTGACTAGGCTCCACAACTAAAGCAAAGTTGGACAATTTAGTCTTTAGCCCATAAAAAGTCCATAGAACATAGCTTGATTTTCCCCTTTTTCTTTTGTTCTTTTGGCTAACAAGGTAGGCTTGAATTCAACTGTCCCCATTATCTCCAAACAAGACCGACATGGGTCGTCGAGGCCAATGATGACCGACAGTCTGGAGTAGGTTGTAGTTCACAAGCAATTGAGCTCCAATGGGGAGTTTTTCTCCATCATTGATCGGAAAGCAGCACTCACTACTACAATTTCTCTTTAATTTACTAACGGATTATAGGTGAAAGGCTGTTAGCATGGGAAAGTGGACATATGCATATTTTAATCCATGCTACTATAAATGTTCTGTGTGCAAAGTCTTCTATGTTTATACTTATGTTCATTTATTACTTTATAGGAGCTTTCACACTACTGAATATTACTTGAAATCTAATCATATTAATATTCTGTTTCTCATAGTTATAGTTACACTTTTATCAAGAATGTTTCCTCGATTTTACATACTCTCGACCAAGTTTACAACCTGGATTGGTTTACCAATGCTCTAAAGAACGAGTGCCAAGTTTACAGCCTGGATTGGTTTACCAATGCTCTAAAGAACGAGTGCTCTGTTGCAGTTGGCTTTAAGTGGATGCTTGATTAGGTAAGTATCATGGACATCATTACAGATTTTATATAATTGGAATCATATTTTCAATCCAAACGGATCATGAAACTTTACTATACTTTTGGGTTATAATTCATTAAACATAAAATGCTCACAAAAATAAGCGTAAATGGACTATTTTGTTTTTGCAAATTGAGAAAACAAAATAAATGGTTTTAGGACTTACGTTCAATGTACAATGTTATTCCTAGAATTTTAATCCCGAACAATTAATATATATTCAATATGGTCTTTAGATTATATGAAGATATTCAATGTTGTCATTTTGTTAATTCAAGTAAATATAGTTTATTGATATTACTTCCCATCCGATAAGTTTAGACGGTGGATGACAAAATAAAGTTATATATGGATTATCAAAGTAAGATATTCATTTCAAATCGATATATAATAATCCATGTAATCAAATAATGATTGACATGGTCACACCTTAGTTTTTCTTATTAACTTTTCTAAAGTGGATAAAAAACAAATAGACATGTTGACTTGTCATTTTTAAAAATCCAACTTTGAGTACAAGAATTCATGTCATCAAATAATATTTAATTTGTCAATTGAGCAAATGAAAATACTATGTTGAATATTAGTTCAATGACCACATTGAACAGATTAAAAGTCTAGGATGGTTTTGCATATCGGGCTAAAATTTGCACCCTCCCCTAGATTTGGACAATGTAGGCCCTCCTATGTAGTTAGTGTAAGGACCCGGGCCCCACTATATGATATTGTCCGCTTTGAGTCACCCGTTAGCACGCAGACGAACCGCCATCCCAACCACGGTCTTTTCCCTCACGGTTTTAAAACGTGTCACACATATTAAAGGACCCAAGCCTTATAAAGGCTCCTAAGACTCCCCCCCAAAGCGATGTGGGACAGGAGAAATGCCCTTTAGTCTTGTCCGTGTACTATCGAGGTGATCTTAGTCTGTCCCTCCATACTGCACCGGGTCTGGTTGTCACATTCTCCCCCCCCCTTAAGGCACAGCGCCCTCGCTGTGGCCCCACACGTGGTCGGGAGTCGGCTTTGATACCATTGTAAGGACCCGGGCTTCCACTATGTGATATTGTCCGTTTTGGTCACCCACCCTGGCGTGGACGAACCGCCATCCCAGCCACGGTCTTTTCCCTCATGATTTTAAAACGTGTCACACATATTAAAGGACCCAAGCCTTATAAAGACTCCTCAGACTCCCTCCTAAGTAATGTGGGACAGGAGAAATGCCCTTTAGCCTCGCTCATGTACTGCCGAGGCGATCTTAGTCCGTCCCTCCGTACTGCCTTGAGTCTAGGTCGTCACAGTTAGCAAGAGTCGCCGGTCATTGCCGAGGCCTCGGTGATCCCCAATGGCCTAATCAGGCAACCTCCTTGACCCATCCAAACCCTTCATCACCCAATAGGTGAGACCTTGAAGGCCTAACCTATTAGTCTTTCTTTGTTTTTTAAATTTGTGTTTTAATCTAATTTAAGTAACATTTGGGGTAAAAAAATTAGGATTTGGATCGAAACAACATTGTTTCAGTGTTATGCTTCATGCTATGGTTAAAGTTAATGCCATGAAAAAGAAAGAAAATCTTTAAAAAAATGTCACATTAGCATTTTCTATTAGCCAAATTGATGGAATCAATAGACTATAGGACTTAATTACACTTTTTAAAAATTCAAGGATGCAATTACACTTTTGCGACAAGCTGTAGGACTTTTAGTACATTTATCTTTAAAAATTTTAGGATTCCTTCAAAGACCATAAAGGCAAATTTACTATTATTCAGATAAATTTTCTTTTTCTTTCTTTTTTTTTTCCCTTGTTTTTTTGGCTAAATAAAACATGTGCAACCCTCAGGTTGCATTTCCTGGGGGAGAAGTACACCCCAAGTGTCAAAACTTGGCACGAATGGACACTTAAGTGCTAAAAGTTAGGAAAGTGACACTTAAGTGTCACTTTTTTTGAAAAATAAGACACTTAAGTGCCATTTTTGTTGAACCCCACTAGAAAATCCTACATGGCAATTTTTTTTTTCTTATTTTTTCATCTACGTGGCTCACCGGAATATTGACTCAACCGAAAAAAGGCAAAAATGACGTCATTTTTGCGGGATTCGAATTTTAATATAAAAATTAATTTAATTAAATAATAATAATAATAATAATAATAATAATAATAATAATAATAATAATAATAATAATAATAATAATAATAATAATAATAATAATAATAATAATAATAATAATAATAATAATAATAATAATAATAATAATAATGATGATGATGATTTAAAATTTAATTTAAAAAATGGGGGCGAGAGGAGGCGATAGTGGCGAGGGTTGAGCCACGGCGATAGCGGCGAGGGTTGAGCCCTGGCCACCTATTAATAATTTTTATAATTTAATTAAATTAATTTTATATTAATTATTCATCACATCAGAAAACAAAACTACATCGTTTTTGCTTTTGTTTAGCCACTTCAGCATACAAAACAACGTCGTTTTGCACTTACTTCGTTGGAAAATTGTTGCGTCAGCATTTTGGCTGGATTGGTATTTAAGTGATCCATTTTGCTCCGATTTTAGCACTTAAGTGTCACTTTCCTAAATTTTGGCACTTAAGTGTCTCTTCCGTGCTAAGTTTTGGCATTCCAGGTGTTCGGCACTCCATTTCCTGGAAATGAACCGAGACCTCATCTTCTCAGATTTATATGTAGCATTCAAGAAATGTCTCTAAAGATAAATAACCTCATAAGCAGCAACTGTTGACTTTATCATATTGTATCATCCTACTTAATTACAATACATAAAATCATACAAATTCAAACTTTTTGCATACCTATGGGCTCCTCACCTGAAAGGAGATTTTTAGTTATACGTTGAGATGATTAAACGGGTCAAGGATCCATATTTTCACTCATATCAAATGGATCGTGCAAAATAGAGACTATTTGAAATTTTAATAAGAGTTTGGAATGGATTTATCGTCATATAAGTTTATGTCATGTAGATCTTTGCAAGCATGTTATCTTCTGTTAAATTAGATTGAATTTATAATATTAGGAGAACTAATAGGATATAAGTTCTAATAGCCTGATTTGTCATTTTTTAATAATTTCTTATTTGCTAATTATTTTCACTTTTAATTTGTTGTTAATTAGTTAGTTTTTTTTTTTCAATATGTAGTTTTCCATATTTAAGGGGAAAAATTGCTAAGGATCAAAGAGGTTTTAGTTAGATTTGAGTTGAGTCAGGTATGGCTTGTTAAAATGATATTACATAATCCAGCTCGTTTGACAAATCTAATAGTAGGTGACAGAGGTAGGCTATTTTCACCTGCAAAAAGATAAGAGTTGGTCAATGATGAAGCTGAGTGCATTGAATTATTGGATCAAGGGGCTGCCAAGTGGGAATATTTGTATGTGACAATTCAAATCATCCGAGTATTCCCATGGCTGATTTTAATATGGCAGGATATCATTTGAAGGCATTGTTTTATCGAATAAATATAAATCGTTAATGATGACAGGATTGGTCGAGTCAGATAGATTGTGAGATGCAATTAAGCTTTCAAACTAACAACGAGCTGAAATTCCTCTTAATACCAACAGGCACCTTGCGATGGTCAAGCCAGTGCGAGAATCTTGATCAGAAGAGAGATTTTTTTTCCTTGTTTGGTTTTAGGCAGTCTCATTGAAATTTAAGAATAATGTCAAGAGTTTATACATGCCTTCTCTCTTTTCATAGAAAAAAGGAAAAAAAAAACAATTGAAATAAAATACATAAAAAGGGGGTGATGCTACGATCATCAGAAAGTATCGTGCCCTAGTAATCAACATATCTTAACTTGGACAATTGTTGTTCTCTGCTCTTCGATCGAACGTTGAAAAGCCTAAGCAGGGTGTCTCCCGATATCACAGAGAATCATTCTAGGGAAGGGCAAAGAAACGGGAAAAAAATGAAGAAGAAAAAAAAAAAAAAGGTCAAAAGGGAAAAGAACAAGAATAAGGAAAAGAGTTCCAAGGTAGCACGGCACAAGAAGCATCCGCCGGGCTGGAGGAGGTCCGAGGCCGGTCAATGAAGTGACCTATCGAGTTCGAGGACGACGATGATGGAAAAGTAGATTTGACCGAATTATTGTCGCAGGACTTCCTCGCCCGTTAGTTTCGATAATCTTTTGACGGTATTGAAACGATGTGAATATCACGATGTTAAATCCAAAGAATGTCGGACGGGTCATAATTTCTCAATTAATATTTAGGCTGTGTTTCTAATGAAACGATATATCAACATAAAAAATTATTGCGAGATTCTGCTCGATGCTCTTTCACGATGTCATACATCTAATTCCAATTACAATATTTTCCCTATTACATTATTACATAATCAATCATAAATTTATTATATGGATATTAATTTAATTCTAAATTTTTAGATTTTATTAATTTAATCTTAAATATTTGTATGAAATTTAATATCATATTATTATTTAAAAAAGGTTCAATCTCCTATGCAGCACTGGTATTTGCATAAAACCTACTTTTCCGTTAATTAACGAATATTAATTAGGGAATCCAGTGAAAACTACTTCAAGATCTCTAACAAAAATTAAGGGGTTAAGAAGAGCATTATATGAACTGACTGAGCAAATTAACCACCCGGTGCTGAGCATCGCCAAATGATCTTTCTTTGGAAAATAATTGAAATTCACACCAGTTAAGACTTGGAGCACCTAATTATTTTCAGAATTTTCGACTCAATGATATTCGATATTCTATTTGGGATACATTTCCATGTTGTTCCATAGTGCTCCTTCAATCCGTAATAAAATGCTAAAATGCTATTCACTTGTAAGACTGTTTGGTTGAGAGGGAATAAGAAAACATTCAAATATAAAGACTTGGGCAGCGCTAATTCCATGTCCAAAATAACTTTAATACATACCTTTTTCATTGAGTCAAAGATATTTTTATTTGAGTAAAAGAATTTGATACGAATCAATTTTCTGGGCTTTCACATGTCTGGTTTTTTGAAAATAATTAGTTAACGGAAAACCATTTACGGTTAAAGAAATATGTGTATGCTTAAAATTAGGAAAATGAATTCTCTAATATGAAAAGGGGAAAACATTTTTCAGGAAAATGATTTCCTAGAAGGCCTTTTTCCTCTATTAGGAAGTTTTCCACAAAGCAAACACCCCCTAAATGAAAATCAATACTCTTTTAACGCTGTTTCTCTACTGAACGAAAACACAAACAAACTTAATGTTCACATTTATCCCCTTTAACTTAAAGATCTCCAACTTAGCATCAAACATACTAATTAATATTTTTTCAGTCGTCTTCGTAAATATGAAAGAATCAAAGAGGCTGTGTAAATGCATTTTATGCAAAAGTGAGTTGAGGGGAAAGAGACTTTAAACAAAATCGGAACATGGTATATAAGTTAGCCAAACTATTCAAGTGAAAGAACGGTGGATATATGTTTAAAAGTGATAATTAAATGAATATTTGTATGAGATTTGCGTTTGAATATTTGTGTAGATCAAGCTGGTGTCGTCTTGTGACAGTTATTATTTTGTGGTGATGTGATCTTGCATAAGGCTTTTTTTTTTTGGTAATTTTTAATTACATTTTCACATTAGCTGGTGAACTGTTGTCAAATTAACATGCATGAGAGACTTCCTTTCTGATGTTCTTATTAAATTATTAGTACTTTTAAAATTCTGGACTTCTACTGGTCATTTATAAATTGGTGCTTCGAAATTATTAGTCGATCCCCAATATTTGTTTATTGGAAAGAGAAATTAATGGAATATGGTGCCTTGGAATTTCTTTTAGGACGAAGAGGATGAAGAGGAGGCCCTATGACCACTCTTCCTACCTAAGAATGAGAAAGTGGAGACACGTGAGTGAAGAAATGGGATTTTGCCCACTTAATGACTTATAAAATAGATATAGGATAGGATTAAAAAAAATGTTTAAATCTGTCTAAGCACGTTGCCGATAATGTAATTTCTTTTTCCCCCTTGATACATACATTGAATTATTTCTTATCACATTAGTACGATATTGAATTATCCTCACGTCAACTTTTTCCAAATGCCACCATTGGATATATCTCAATCATAAATGCTTATTTATTAAAATTTAGGAATTTAATATCTATTTGAAGCAAATGGCATTTGCTTTCTATTGAACTATTCTCATGTTTGGCCTTTTATTGGATGAGGACTCGCAAGTTGCAAAATGCAGGAAGGACGGCAGCTGGTTTTTGAAATTATGTTGTGTAGAAAGATAGAGAAAATGAGGCTCAAGATTGATTGACTAGAGAGAAAAATTAATGGAAGAAGGGTTTTCGGATGGATATGTCTCTTTAATGGATATTTGCGTCAATTAAACTAAAAAAAGGGTGAATTAAGTCATTTAAGGTGTGGAATTAGCAGCACCTAAAACGGTTGGGACAATGGTTCTAACTAAAGGTGAATGGCTTTAGGGTTCATTCAGGTTTCACATGGAACCTTGAACCTTACATATCCCAGAACCTAAAATCTTCCCAGTCATAGGTTATAGGTTCTATCCAGAAATTGGCCAATTTTTTTTCATTTTTAGTTAAACAAAATAAAAGTGAACACAACAACAAAAATGAAGTTTCTAATTTGCCAATAGCAATAATCCATATCCATGAAAAATCACTATCAATTACAACCACCTAAAATCAAAACAAACAACAAACATAGTTAATCACTTAATAAAATTTTAAATTAAAATTACTATTAATTAAACTAAAATAATTATTATAAAGCCTCACCACATATATTCATTCCCCTTTAACTTGTAAACTCTATTTGCAAATGATGATGTCCTCATTAAAACAATCCATATCTAAAATAAAGAAGAGATTAAATAAAATATTCACTTATTAAATATACAAAGAAATTACAAGATATAAACATCACATACCCAACTCAAATTTTTGATCACTTGAACAATGCATACTAGATTCCTGGTCTGGTTCCTAATTCGGTTCTCCTAAGATTCAAACCACATATTCTCCCGTTCCTAAAACTATGGAATTGGAAATCGGACTGAGTCTCACTAGATCCTAGAATTAGATCAATGGGAATTGATCTAGTCCTCTAATTCTCGATTCTTTTCTAGAAGAAGAAGAAACAAAATGGATCTGACATTTGGTAAATAATTTTAGTAATTTTGCTATGAAGAAGAAAAAATTATTATGAGAAAGCCTTAAACGAGCTTGTTGCTCCAAGGCAACTTGATAAAACTAATTAGGGAATGATATTTTTAATATTCTGCAAAAAGATTGTTAAGGGCATTTTAAAATATTCTTTTATTTTAGACAAATTGAAGCTATCATCATTCACGATTAGGTTTTGATGCCGCCAGTATAAAGAGTCCGATGGCTTATGGTGAGGATAAGTTTAAGAAATTCTGCCGTATGCCATCTTTCACTGGGGACGACGCCACCAGACATAAATAATGGGCATGGATACAATCTTATGCAATAAATAAGTTAGTTAAATAAATCACTTATAAGGAAAACAGAGAAACTTAGATTTGCCGTGAAGTCGCAGGTGTTGACAATAACCTTCCTTGTAAGACCACCCGCCGGAATCACGGTAGCATCCATTGACGACCAAACAAAATTTATATTTTGCATATATAAGGAGCGCACTTGTTACGCGTGAATAGAGATAGTTGAAATTTTTTATTTCAGTAAAGACAAAGAAGCATGTAAAGAATTCATCCTTTTTTTTAAAAATATAATTTCAAAATGTCACGAAAAGAAAGATGATAGAGATTTGCGAAGTGCTCCACGACTTTTTTTGACATTAAGCATGATGCATATTCCGGATGTTGATAAGGCAAAGGTTTCAAAATGATGTTCCTGCTGCAGCTAAAATTTCAATCCAGTTCCTTGTGCCAGCTCTTTGTCTCTTTTGGCTGCTATTTCTACCACTGGAACAAGAGTTAGATGGCGGCCATGGGTGAGAATTTGGTTCGCGTCAAGGCTAGCCGGTCTCACGAGAGTCAACGAGATTTTTCTAACCCTATTTTTCTGATCTCAGTCATCCGTTCACACCCCACATGAGCATTCCTTTCGATCTTCCAAGGTTGTTTTCAAAAATCAGCTGTCACAAATCAATAAGAGCCGCATAAGTTCTATCGGAGTCATAATTACTTCGCATGATTCACGTTTAAGATTGGGACAGGTGAAACTCATCGTCAATGTAGCCTCGTTGGCATTACGAAACGATCCAATAAGAGGTTCGCTGATAACGTGACCCACACACGCGATTTCTAGGAAGTCGAAAGGGACGTCCCTGTTTGCAGACAAGGAAGTACGTGTGATTGCTGTTTTCCATTTTAACTTTCTTCTTTCTTCTTCTTCTTAAAGGGGAAGGATGGGAGAATGGAAGGGTGGCGTGAAGGCATTCAAAAGGGGACAGAAATAGTACACGAGGGTATCGTTCAAAGCCAATGCCCCCCCTCCTTCTCCTCGTCAACTTGTCTGCAACTTGCGCAATCTCCCTCATATTCATATTCAATTCAAACTCTCACATACACTCACCCCCACCTTCCTTCCTTACAACACCTTCCTTCACCACATATATATCTATATAATATTATATATATATATAGATAGAGAGAGAGAGAGAGAGAGAGAGTTGCACTTCTTTTTATCTGACAAAGAGAGAGAGAGAGAAGAGCAGAAGAAAACAAGGTGCAACTTGCAAGATATACCCTCACTTTAAAAACAGCCACTTGCAAAGCTTGATTGATTAATCACACAAAAGAAGCCCAAGCAAGTTGCAGCGCTTTGCTCTGATCTAGCTGTTGGATTCCCATCACCTCTTATTTTTCTCAATTCCTTTTTCTTTTTCTTTTTTGCAATTACACCCCCCCACATGTCCGCCCTCAGAAAGACACTGCCCCCAAAAATGCGTTCATCAATTCTTCTTCTTTTTTTTATTAAAATAAAAAAACAGAGAGAAAATTACCCGGTATGATTTCCCACTGGCTGTTATCAAATTATTTCTGACGAACCCATCTATTCATTTAATGAGAAGAAGATATTTGCGAGGAATCATTTATACAGGGGGTGGTTTTGTAAATATCTCTAGCCTTTCTTGCCCACAGGAAGAGGGCAATCCGGCTTAAATTCTGGAAGTTCAGAGCATGGCATGCCCCCCTTTTCGCCTGGTCGTTTGTTCTTTCTTCTCTCTTCCTTTTTTTAACCCCCGAAATTGTACTAAAGCTAGCAATCCAGTCCTACATTTTCGCGATTTCCAAAAAAAAAAAAAAAAAAAAAAAAAAAAAAAAGGTCCTACATTTTCGCTCGCTTCCTCTTGGATTCCCATTTTAAGTGAAAATAATAAAAGCACCAACGAAAAAAATATAAGAGAGAGTTTTCTCCCAAATGGCATTGCATGCAATTATAGAAAACAAGGAAAAAAGGGACAGAAATTCCAGAAATGCAGTATGTCATTGCGGTTGCTGATAACTTGAGATAAAAATTCACAAGAAAGGATGGGAAAAAAATAATTCAGATCAAGAATAGAAAAACCCTAGAAGATCAACAGCAAGTAAATTCATGTAATAATAGTATATTAAACAAGATTCGGATTGGACCGAAAGGTTTCTTGCTCGGCGACGGGGCAACACACATCGGGCTTACTCACGGAAAACGACGGGCGTATCGACAGGGGAGGCCGGAACACCGGAAGAACACATTGATAATATCTAAATAATAATAAATCGACAGAGAGAAAAATAAAGGGGAGAAAAGGTCAAAAATTACAGGAACAAGAACGGACATGGAAAAAATCGGTCGCTCACGGAGAGAAGGGTTTGCCGCTGTTGTTGTTGTTGCCGTCGTTGATGTTTCTGGCCAGGTTGCGTGAGATCTGAGAGAGGGACTGGAGGTTGCAGCGGACGATGGTGTCCACGAAGACACAGGTCTCTTCCTTGGTGTTGCCCGGGGGCACGTCGACGACGTAGGACTCGACGACGACGGTGCCCTCCCCGTCGCCGTGGCCGTGGCCGTCGCCGTCGGCGGCGGGGTGGAGGGTCGTGACGGACCTGTAGTTGGCGAGGCGGTGGTCGCCGCCCACGACGCTGAAGCTGATGACGTGGCGCTCGTCGTCGAGGATCTCGAGGCGCTCGGTGCTGTTGGCGGCGGGGAGGCCGGAGACGACGCGGATCTCGCGGAGGGTGCCGACGTCGCCGTCGCCGGCGAGGACGTGGCAGCTCTTGACGAAGTGCTTGTAGGCCTGGGGGTGGTCGAAGCGGCGGACGAAGGACCAGACGGTGGGGAGCGGGGCGTCGATGCGCTGCACCACGGCGGAGCAGCACTGGTCGGGGCCGACGGCGTAGGTGTGGTGGAGAGAGGCGGCCTCGGGGACGGGGCACCCGGCGAGGGGGGTGCGCTTCGGGTAGTCGCGGCACGTGGTGGCGGTCGTGGCGGGGGCGGCGGCCGGGTTGGGGTTAGGGTTGATGCGGTGGAGGAGGACGGAGGATTGAGGGGCGTTGGAGGGCATGGCGTCAGGATTGGGGGAAACCACAATGGTTGCTTCTTCAATTTCTGCTAGAGAGAAAGGGAAAAACAGATAGAGAGAGAGAGAGAGAGAGAGAGAGAGAGAGAGAGGGGGAGGGAGGGGATGGTGGAGGTGGAGGTGGAGGTGGAGGTGGTGGTAATGGAGAGAGAGAGAGGGAGAGAGAGAGATTGGCTGGGGAACTTTGAGGGGTTGATGAATGAATTTGAAGGTTGGTGGGTAAAATAAGCACACTTTTTTCTGGGCTAGTTGTGTGTGTATATATATATGTATATAAATATAACATTATATATAATATTATATATATATATATGTGTGTGTGTGTGTGTGTGTGTGTGTGTGAGTCACTTTCCAACTGCCTCAGAGGTGGCTGCGTTTGTTCTTTCTTCCAAGTGGGTGATGTTGAGAGAGAGAGAGAGGGAGGGAGAAGAGGAGGACTTCAATGAGAGGCCGTGGAAGAGGGAGGTAATAAATACGAGGAATGTGTTTCGTGTCACGGTCACTTTACGTGACTAATATACGGCTTATAAAGAAGAAAAGAGCCACAAAAAATTTTAAACGATGCTCATCATAATATATATAATGTCTCAAATTTTTATTTATAACGTAAAAAAATACTAAAATTTATATCGATATGACACATTTATTATAAAATTTTTTTGATAACACAAAAAATCCAAACTTATGCATGTGACTCCAAATTATTATTATTATTATTTTTTGGTGGCATAACACCCAAAAACCCCAAATGTTTACTCATGTGGTCTATTTATCCTAAATTTTGAAGTAAATATGTTAGGCGGATATAGATCTAGGGTTTTTGATGAATTTTTTTTTTTGAGTAATTGTATTACATTGGTACAAGCTTTGGGTAAATGCATCTCATGGGTAGAAGTTTGGGATTTTTTGTGTTATAAAAGAAGTTTAAAGTAAATATGTCACGGTATGCATAATTTATAGTTTTTAGTGGTTTTTCCTATAAAAATATAAGAGATTTAAATTTAAATATAATTTGATTGAACGCATATCATGTGAGCAATATGATAGTCACCTATGCCATGTCAGCCGCCAAATGGTAATCAAAGATAAGTTTTTCTGTGGAAGTACTTAAGAAAAAGTAAGAGATTTATGTTTAAATATAAAAAGGTTTGGTCGAACACATATCATGCGAGTAATGTGATAGTCGCTTATGCCATATCAGTCGCTAAATGGTGATCAAAGATAATTTTTTCTATGCAAGTACAATACAAGAGAGCGCTTCTTTTTATCCCTATCCAGTAAAGGTTTTCAACCTATCTTTTATTGTCACTTTTCTTTTCACCAGACTCTAGTTCGATGTAATCAATAGGCTTACCTTACCTATTGATGGCGATATGTTCACTAACCAACAGGCAATATTCTCTACTTTAGCTAAAAATCCACATCTAATTTGGAATTAGAGAGTAAACAAGAAGTCCTTTTAGTTACATTTTGTTTTTGAGTTTTGCAAATGCATTGGTAGAAGTGTAATGTTTCACTATTAGAACTTTGTCGATTCTCGTGAGCATGATCTTCATTCTGAGATGCTTTTCAAATATCACCTTCCATGACTTGAAACAACCAGGTAGCTTGCTCTTATGCTAAATCCACATATAAGACATAAATGGTTCATGAGCTTTGGCTTAATGTACAATGTGATTCTTAAACTTTTTAATTTGTTCAATGTGATCCCTAAGCTTTAGCTCAATATGTAATGTGAACCCTAAGTTTCATATATTCAATGTGTTCCTTGAGTTTTGATATATATTCAATTTAATTCCCGAACTTTATAAAAATGTTCAATATTGTCTTTTCATTAATTCAAATTTAAGGACAACATTGAACATTATAATATATTATTCATGGACTAAATTGAATATGTACCAAAGTTTAGGGATCACATTGAACAATTTAAAAATTCAAAGATCACATTGTACATTAAAGTAAAATTCAGGTGTTTTTCTTTTTTTTTTTTAAACATCATAAAAAATGACAGCACATATTAGGCACCTCCCTTAGATGAAAACTAAAAGGGTCACCATAAATCTAAGTGAACGCAGCATACAATCTCCTTAGTCATTTGAATTATCGCATGAAATTTCACTCTCCCACAACCACTATTGTCACCATCTTCACATAAATTTAGCTTCTCAATCCCGTGACCTCTCAATAAACTTCTCTAACTCAAAATCATCATCTCTCTTTCACTCATGAGTATGAACCTTATGTGTGATCAATACGTCGTGTCCTACTTAGAAGCCTTAGAGGATCTTGTAGACAAGTCCATTATTGTCATTCATTGGAAGAGAAATAACTTGCACTCTATCTTCCCTGGGGTCATAGTCTACGCACCTCAAAAGACATCCAAAACTCCACCTTCAAGGGAGATCTAGTAACTGTCATAAAAAAAAAAAGGAAGATCTAGTATCTGACCCTATCAAGAGCACACGGCCAAATAAAGTTCTTCCTCAGCATTGGCACATGCCTTACAATAGTCAATGTCCTCATAATGCCATCATGTATCCTAATCTAGATTCTTCCTATTACCACTACTTCACAAGCAATACCATTTCCCATAGGCACTTTATTACCCTCTATGCAACGGTAAGTAGTAAACTTCAATATCCATGAGAAGCCACGTTATGTAGACATCCAATCATTACTTGATGAGTCATGGTAATCACTAAGACATCATCAATATCAATTGAACTATTGTTTGTTGTAACAACAACATTATAATTGCATGCAGACTCCACCTTAACTCCTTTATCTCTCATACTTCAGACAATATCTCCTATAATATCCTACATCATCATTGTGACAACACCAAAGATTCCAAAACTTGGACCTTGATTTAGAATGACTAATCTATTTGCTACTTCCAAACCCTCCATGGTTAACCAAATCTTGTGCTGTATCTTGTGCCAAGTTATCTTCTTGCAAACCTCTTTATAGGTGCATCAATGTTTTCAAAAGGAGCCGGTAGGTGCACCAGTAACATCATGCCTTGTATCTCATCAAGAAAAGCCTAAGTAACATCCTTTAAGTTCGTCATAAATTTGTTGAACTCATCTAAATGGGTTTTGATGCCTTCAATCACTGGAATTGAAACATCATTTTTAGCATATACAAGTAATTCTTTGAACCCTTCATCAAATAAAGGGTCTTGGGTTTTCCCCACAACAATAAGGCATCATTCTCTTTAGCCTTCTAATAACAGCTTATTTAACAAATTCAACAACATTATGCTCTTTGTCTTCCCCATTAGCTCAACCTTGTCAGTATGTTTCATCATTTCTGATAGTTTATTTTTGCCATCCAATGCCTTTGCCAAACTCTTGGTTGTTAATAGGTATGCATGTTAATACTCTACAACCCAAAGTTGTTCCTTCTCAATTTCAATCTTCGCTCTAGACACAATTGCTAACATAACATTCTAGATAGTGAGACAAGCAAAGGCCCCAAATCAATTTTAGAAACAGTAACCTTAGCTCTCATATAATTGTTGCAAAATTACGAAAAGCTATCAGATCTTGCAATTAGGCATCAAACGTGAGAGAACACTACTACCAAAGAAAGCAATAAGGACAATATAAGAGATTTACATGATTTGATCTGAGGATCGGTACCCATTCCACAGAGAGAGCTACCTACAAAGAAATCTACTTTGAATCTGGAGTATTATACTCAATTGCTCTAGTGTTTTCCATCTCTTGATCACATCAATAGCATACTCATAAGTGTTATTTCATATTCTTTTACAAGTTACTCACTTAGAAAACTCATAGAAAGATAACCTTATCTCTTGTCTTGGTTGCTCCAAAGTATGAGTTATGAAACTAGGTTAAAAACAAGCTTTAAATCCCGAGTTTCCCCAAGTCAAATTGCCTTCAGGCACCCGCTACAGGGGCAGAATCAAGAGCCCTTACGGGTTCCAAGCCGGCTGCCCGACCAATGCCTAGAATGGCCTACTAGGCGGCGCCCAGGCTTTCCTGACTGCCTAGCCCTATACTTTTGGTTAGGGCACGCCTCGTAAACGCCGTAGTTTGGCTCCAATCCAACCTCGAATTCGGCTGGAAATTGAGAAACGCTTTTAACAAGATCAACCCCTTTCTGGTCGTTAAAAAAATCCCAAAGGAAATGCCATGAGAGAGTGATCCTAAAGTTCTTGTCTTGAAAGTCGACTGTAAGTTTACGAAAGGTATTCCAAAAGCCAGGGGATTGGGCTAAAGGCTGTTAGAATTCAACGACTTTGAAATGGATTTTTCTCCAAGAAAGAGAGGAACACCAAACGGTTTGTCTAGTGGAGGCATTGCCTTACATGTCATCCACGAACCATTGCAATTCAACCTGCACGACTCGATATAAACATCTCGAAACGGTCCCGAAGTCATTGTCCATTTAAGAAGGGGTCTTGGTCAGATTCCCTATTGCGGATGCGAAGACTTCTCATATAAGTAATGTTTATTTATGACAGATGGTGCAACTGAGCAAGATAAATGCGATAACAGTATTTCTATACATTTAAGAAATAAAAGAAAAAATGTACAGCGAGAATAAATCAATGATTTTCGAGAACTAGTCAATACGGTAATGGCATGGGCGAAATTCAAAAAACTAGTGCCAGCTTGTCCGTTGAAGAAAGAATAAATAAATGGTCATGGCCTGAATTCTATTACTACTGTGGCAGATTTTCATTATTAGTATTTTTTTTTTTCAAATTAAGCTTGAGTGTGTGTATTAATTTGTAGTCTTTAATACTGTACAGGGTTTTTGAAAAAAAAAAAGTAAAGAAAATTAGGGACCCTTAGACATAGAGGCACGGTACTTTGCTCAAGCGCAGATGGTCCCGGTTTTATTTCAAATTTAAAGGGCGGTCCTATCAGTTCCTATTGTTTACGAGCCTTATATCTCAAGTTGGAAAATACAATAATAATTGCTATTAAATAGGAAAAAATAAAAAGTGACAAGTGGTCCATGGCTCAACCTTGATCATTGGGAAAGAAAAAATAATTATCGATCTATCTTAATCATCCCCTCCCAACGATTGCACCCCATCAATTTGCAACTTGTTCTTTTTAAAATTAATTGCTTTGTTGATACCTAAAATTCCAACCTTGACCTCCCCATGTCAACTCAACGCCTCCCATTCTTATAATGTTTATTGCATGTTGCATCACCAAATTTCATTGTTTTTCTCGTGCTCTCATATGTTACAAGGATAAAAGTATAAAAGGCTCTTCGATTCTCCCACGGAACACTGTACGTGGTCATAAAGAGTGTCTAGAATTTGGTACCCAGCCTTATACCCGGCCTCTGTTTTACATAAGTTTAGTTAATAATGAGATAAATTATATTAAATCCTCGGTACTAACTGGGCTAACTTGTATGACCATTGACTTCAGGACCTATATAAAAACACCTACATACTAACAAACAACACCACCCCCCCCCCCCCCCCCCCGGGAAAAAAAAGTTGAATTATTGTTTGCAAAATCATAGGAACATAAGAGGACGCTTCTCAAATGAGACTGCCCAATAAATCATACATGACAAAGCTCACTATCTCTGTAGAAAGTAGCACAGCTTGTCCGTTGGTATCGAGTGCACTTAGAGGTGACATGGGGAAAGGAAAGGGAGAAAATTATCCAATCAGTTCCAAACTTATTATACGGATACTGATTCAATCTTAAATTTTTTGATTTTGTCAATTTAGTCATTAATAATTGTGTGAAATTCCAACAATCCTTCTAGTCAATTTTTGTTGGAAATTATTGATATAACGGTCCAATCATAGTCAAGCATCTTAAGTGGCACACCACTAGGTATAACAATTTTTAAGCAAAAGTTGATCGAAATGATTATATTGAAATTTCATGCAGTTTGGGATTAAATTGCCAAAATTTGAAAATTTAAAATTGAATTGACATCCTAAAATAGATTTTTAACTAATTAGATTATTTTCCTGAAAGAAAACTGTATGTGTGGAGTGAAAATGGAGCACTTAAATATTCAGTTACTTAATTGTCTTAAGAAAATTAGCTTTAGTGAAAATGGTAAAGGATATTATTAACAAATGTTCCAAAATACCTTTGAAAACCCAAATAAAGAAATTTTATCATTTCTGTTTTCCAAAGCACTGGGTTTCTCGTGTTATGTTCAATCAACATATTGAAAAAGAATATCTTTCTTTTAGGTACGATTAACACATGTCTCGTGTGCACTTGTGCCAAAACCTTCAACTCGAACTCGGTTTTGCAATCTTCCACCATGAGGTGCTACTCTAGTATCAAATGCATTTGTTTATTGCAACGAAGGACGTGCCAATTATTGCCCATTCCATTTTGACTTAGGGTCAATTAGTCATCACGAAGCACTCCCAAAAAAAAATCAATCCTCAAATTGATTGGGGTCTCAACTTGAGGAAGGAAATAGGAACATGGACGAAAGGACAACGAAAGTGCTTCGAGCCTGACCCAGTTGCGAACTCTTCATGAACTAATTTAGGGAAACAAAAGGACCCAATTGAGAAATTTCTCTCTATTATAGTGGGATTGGAAGCGACGTTCACTCCCCCACGCGATGCCAAAGCAGGCCTCTCTCCGTTTCTCCATGTTCCTCCAATTAAATCTTCGTCTTTCCCTCTGCCTTGACGTGATCCACTCGTGTTGCTCCTATCTTGTTCTATGGCCGCATGATTCAACAGCCATATCGGGGTTGGCTTTCATGCTTGCTGACGAGCAAATTTTATTTGGGGAAAAAGTAATACCTGACGTGACATGTTGATGTGCTAAGATAGCTCCATTAATTGGTGATTGCATGCACACTTTTTCACGATAATTTTGCCACGGCGTTATCTCTACAATGGACCGATCAAGCTCGTTTTCAATGCAAGTTCCAAAATTTTAATGATTGAAAACATGTGCCTTACACTTTCCTTCCTGATAATATGGTTTTTTGCCTCTCAGGAAACTGTAAGAGATAAGCAATGATATTTAACTAGCTATTATCGTCATGCTAATTTATCATGCAAAATAGGCGTTATGCATTGAAATATATATGGTTCAATGAATGTGATTTGACCATTTTAACTTTGCTTCCACCCTTTTTAAGTTACCTTTCTTCAATACATATACTCCCACTTGCACATATATTATCGTATAGAAAATCATTCCTCGTCTTTAATTTGATTCTCCATTTCTCCCTCATATTGCAGGCTGCATCCTCCCACTTGGGTTTGAATACAAACCCCACACTCATGTATATATGGCCAAGTGCACAGAGCATTGACATCATTGCATACGTATCAATCTAGTGTTCCTCAGGACAAATCCCAAGATTATTACCTTACCTATTAAAAAAATCCCGCATTGCAAAAATTCTAAAAAAGATTTGTGGAAACTATAAGAGATAAACAATGATATTTATCTAGTTGTTATTGTCATGCTAATTTATCATGCAGAATAGGCGTTACGCACTGAAGTGTGTATGGTTTGACGAAGGTGGTCCGACCATTTTAACTTTGCTTCCATGCTTTTTAAGTTGTCTTTCTTCAATACATATAGTCCCACTTGTACATATATTATCTTCTAGAAAACCATTCCTTGTCTTTAATTTGATTCTCCATTTCTCCCTCATATTGCCGGCTACATCCTCCCACCTGGGTTTGAATACAAACCCCACACTCATGTATATATGGTCAAGTGCACAGAGCATTGACATCATCGCATACGTATCAATCTAGTGTTCCTCAGGACAAATCCCAAGATTATTACTATACCTATTAAAAAAATGCTGCGTTGCAAAAATTCTAAAAAAGATTTGTGGAAATATTATTCTGCTGATATTATATAACTAAATAATATAAACCATGGTAGAAAATTTGAGTAATTCTGCGTCGACACACATGGGCATGCGAGCACACATGATTTGATATATATACATCAACTAGGAGGGTGTTACAAGATGGTACTATACGTACTAGATAGCTAATGGAAATCAAAGGGTACCCTCAAGGGCTGAGGTCAGTTACTGATTGACAAATATTTTATGAGATTTTGCAGGATCGGTGTTAAACTATTGTAAAAGTTTAAAATTCGTGGTTTCATATTTGATTATTCTATTCCTTTAATAATTGAGGTAAAAAGTGAAAGCTAGTTCCTTCCTTCCGAAAGGCAGTTTCATCAACTTAAAGGAAGGGATGGGAAGTCAAAAAGTCAGCACTTGAGCCGGACAAAGATGAGCATCGAAAAGAGAAAACAAATATTGACCAGGAAAAGAAAAAAATAGGGGAAAAAGTCGAGTCTTACCGCATTTTGCGCAATCAGTTTTGGAGTCTATTTTAAAATTGGTCTTTGAAATCAATGAAAGCTTTGATCTTTGAAATTAATTTATTTTTTCACTGTGCTGCTAACTATAGCCTTACAATATTTTTTTTTTCCAATATGAAGCAATAAGATTCTCTATGTGATAGTAAATGCAGGAATTGAACCAACACTTTTGTTCGGAAAGATGAATAACGCCAATAGTTATTTAATTTTCAAAAATTCCATGCAATAATTGAAGTGCGTAACTTCGCTTATACAATGAAAAAGAAAGTTTAGATTAAAATTGCAACTTGCATTATTTTGGAGATAGTTATCGACATAGCTAAGAAGCTTCATAAAATGATATGTCACGGTTATCTTATAATTTATTAAGTTGAAGCATACATGTTTGGTTGGTGGGGAAATCATGTATGCACTTTATTTCATCTATGGATTTAATTTACAACCAAAAGAAATTTGTATTGCTAATATGTCATAAACAAATGTTGCTGCTCTGCATTACAATATAATTAAATGAAATGGCTTTATTTTCTATACTATACACTCCATTGAAATTACTTTATATAATTAATATTGAAAAAATGTGTCTAATGTGCATTTATAGTAGAGTAAGTGAGATAACTGAGATTTTTTTTCTTCTAATCAGTCTAAAGAGTATTGAGATATGGGACGATGTGGCTCGATGACAAAACTCCGTTCTTAACCATAAATCCAATTTACACAATTTTCTATCTTTATACGAGATTAGATCTGATAGAGGTAAATAGAAAAGAAAGGAAGATTATTAATTACAGAAAAAAAAAGGGGAGGGAGTTGGAGGGATTTGATTACAGCGTTGTTTACATGTTAATTACTTGAGAAAATGAATATACTATATAGGACTAATATAAGATAAGTTTATAAATATACAAGAATGAAAAATGTGTTTACTAGTCACCACACCTCTCCCAACTGCTGAACATTGATGGATTTCTAGGATTTTAAGAGCCGCAAAAAGTTACTCTGGGTGTGTCTATTTTGGCAAAAAAATGAATGATTTGTAAAAAATTTACTAAAAATAATTGTTTTTATTGCTTATAAAAATAAATTAATAAAAAAATATTTTTACTGTCATTGTGAATATCTAAACATAAAATGTTGCCGATAATGTAAATATTTTTATTGACTAACTATCTCAAGCAACATAAACGATAATTTTTACGAAAATAATTTTCAAATTATTCATTTTTTGAAAAACAAACGGAGCGAAAAAAATGTAAATCCCTTCTAATTCTCCCCTTCATTCTCCCTTAGTTTATCCAACCTAGTGACCATTTTAGAATGACTGCTCTTCTTTCCTAGTCTCTTCTACCAAAACACCATTATTTTGCGTGGCCACGACTTCCTTGAAAGTTGAATTTTCGAGAATTATATTGCGCATAGGCTGTGTAAAAATGGCTTTCTATTATTACTGTCTCGGTTAGATGATGTATCGTTGCGTGTACTTTGCATGTTCTATCAGCAACTAAAATGAAAATACCTTTTCAAATCCACATTCAGTCAGATTGCGGGGCTGGCCATGAGCCATGTTGAAATTGCAGTGACTACACGAGAAAGGCAAAGGCCAAGCAGCGATTTGAACACCGGCAGCGACCACAAGAGAGAGGCAAAGGCCAAACAGAGATCGAACACCGCCCTTGTTAACAGATATACCACCGATTTTTCTTTTCCCGTGCTGTAAAATTTCTGCTGTTTCTACCCATTGGAAAAACGGCGTTTCGAGCTCTCCCCGATGGATTATTATAGTTTTGGCATTTATTATGGTGGCCATATGTTAGTTGAGTGCTTCGTGTGCTAGATGTTAGAAGCTTGGTACGGGAATCACGGACTCTATCTGAAACTCCACTGGGGATTTGATCTGGCACCAGAAATTAGAGCTGAGGGTGTCGGGGTTTTGTGGTTGGATTGACCTTTCGATACTTAACTTAGCATTGGAAATGAGAGAAAATTTAGAGGGAAAAAGGGGAGTATATGGGACCACCTGCCGTGGTGGCTCAGCTAGGTAGATGCTAGACTTCCATCAAGAAGGTCTAGTGTTCGAAGCTCTTGCAACGTGTTGCAAGAAGGCTATCTTTGAGTCTCTTGGCAACTTACCTGGTGGCACGTGTATGGTGGTTAGCACGTGTTACTCCCAGTGGTTTACCTTTGGCTGCCGGCCGTGCGGGGTTCCCTGGGTCACCAAAAAAAAATAAAAATAAATAGGAGTATATGGGCTTAAGGATGGGAGAGACATTTTTCTAGAGAGAGAGAGAGAGAGAGTCAGATGGAGAGAGATCATGCCTGACCGTCCGTGTAATTGTTTATATGTTACTATTGACAGGTTGTCGATAGTGTCAGATGACAGTTTATAGATGACAAGTAGTAAAAGAATATAATAAATTACGTTCTCATTATGGGGATCAACGTATGTGTAACTTTTCAGATAACATCAGCATCATTACATGCTCCAAAGAAATAAGATTAAAGTGATGTCTAGTCAAGATCAATCTATCAAATAATTAAATATAATTGCTAGATTAAATACTCCATATGCCAACGTATCGAAAATATCTTGACAACGATGGATTGGCTAGTCAAACCACACCCGCCCGGTCAAATAGCTGGTTCAAGCTCCCAACCCAATGTCACTCTCCCCACAGGTCAGTCTTCCTCCTCACGTTTGAAATTCTCAAATCAAAGAAAGATAAAGATTCTTCTATGTAATATCTACTTTTTCTTTTTACGCTAGCAATGTATGATCTACTTTTCCATAAAAGGTTATGAGAAATTAATATGATACCTTACAACTAGACTCAATATATGAAATTGTTAAGTGATTAAGTGCTTGATTTGAATATATTACATTATAATTTAAATACAATATATTAAAATTTAAATCAAAGCACTTCGAAATAGAGCAACCTGATATTTGACGCTCACTATTGTGTGAGTAGAGTGAACCTTAGACAAGACAGTTTGCCTACATCCTTGAATATCAGAAAAAGAAATGCTTCCAGAATGGTTATCAAAGGTTTGCATCTTTACTAGAAAAGATCCTTGCTTTTGTCTCCCTTTCAATTTTGATAACGTCGTCTTTTCTTCGATTACTCTACGGGACTCAATAGGCATCTGATAAGATTGGAAGAATCCAGAGTACTCAAATAGAATATTCTCATAAATGTGTCATATCAATCGTTCCTATCCTACCAAAAAAAACAACGAACTTGACATATGCACATGCGACATGTTTAAACAATGCATGCCAAAGGACAAACGCAAAGAGAAAATAATAGGCCAATCCGAACGCAAGCGCATGCAATTCCATGATTCTTGAGTTGCATGGTCTCGTGACAAACTGGGGTAGTAGGAACCCGCAATTTTGTACTGAAAGTCTTCTAGATGTTCCGTAGACCGAAAGCAAGGACAGGAAATATCTAACGCGCTCCTTAAGATTTAACATACGGATGTCGAGAAACTATTCATGCTCTGGGAGTTCTGTTTTTCCTCGACAGTGCATCTCAACCCTCGAATGCGTGGATGTCATGTCCTGAACGCCTTACGCCTTGAATCTAATGATCGAGATGCTGATAAGCAATGCTCCCTGTTCAGATGATGAATACTCGAAAATTTAAGGCATCTCAACGTGCCTTTGTGGAAATCAACTTCCGTGAAATCAATTCCCGTCATGTTTGTTACATGCTGAGCTATTTTGGCGATGGGCATGAATTCCTGCGCAATGTTTCAGCCCTATAAAACGAGCGTTGGAGGATTGAACAGGCATGTGATGAAGGGTCAAAGGGTTGTTGTTGGGTTTGATCAGAAGGTTTGGCTCACCGCAATCGCGGGGGCTCTCAGTTCTGGTCCCGTTCTACCGTCCGAGAAGACGACGGGCACTTGACCTTTTGAAGATGGAAGAGGGCACTGTTCGAGAAGGAGATGGCGCTTGACCTTTTGAGGATGGAACGGGACACCTGATGTTGAGGAGTCGTCGTCGCCCCCATGTTCAAAGATTGATAAAATAAGACAGAGAGATGAAGACTACTTTTGAAGATTGCATTTTGCACTTGACCCAAGCCAGGCACGCAATGCCTCGTGGGGATTATATTTTGCACTCTAGCACTAAATCATGAGGCCAAGAGAACTAAGGGTGCACATGAAAAAATTTATATTTCTCTATTTTTTTTGTTTTTTTATTCCTTGAAACGGGTTTGGAATATAAATCCATTTGGTAACGTATTTCTGAAATAGATTTGGAATAAAAATTAGAAGTTAAAACTTTTATCTTTTCTATTTCTAAAACAAAAGTGATAAATGAAAAAACTTCTTATTGTTTACTCTTGTCATTGCCCACCACCCATGGAACACTAGATGCCGGCTGGGGTTGCCCGGGTTGCCCCTTGTTGGGCATCATACGTCAAATGCCTTGCTGCCCATTTCCTGCGGTCTTTTTTTTTTTTTTTAGGTAAGGGTTGCCTGCGGTCTTGCCACCCCTTGAAAATAGAAATTCTATTTTGTTATCAAACAAATTTCTATTCTGGAAATAGAAATTTTAAGTTGTTATTAAACGCGTTTCTTTGCTCAGAAATTTGTCTAGGGAATAAAAATTAATTTTTGTTCTAGAAATTTTATCATATATATCACAAACTGTTCTCTCATAAAATACAAGCTAAGCCCTAATTCCCAAATCACCAACTATAAACCTAACCTTGAATTGAACACCTCCATTTTGCCACCTCTAGATAGAATTGAGGTAGGTCATCATAGTTGTTGACTAGACCTAATCAAATGGACGGGCTTGGCTACTTTTTAGTGGCCCATTGGCCCGCTTGGACAAAAATCCCAACCTTGATCAACGGGGAAACCGAGCTTTGGATTGGACGTTGCCTTCCTTCATGAAGCATAGGAGAAATAATATAAATGATATCTAAACTTTGACCCAAATACAATGTAATCCCTAAACTTATAACTCATTCAATATGATCCCCAAACTTTTGGTTTATGTTCAATTTCGTTGTGAGATTATATGAAAATATTTAATATTGTTCTTGAACTTGAATTAATAGAAGGAAAATATTGAACATTTTTATATAGTTCGGAAACTAAATTGAACAAATACTAAAGGTTTAGAGACCATATTGAATAAATGTTGATCACATTACATATTGAGCCAAAGTTCATAAATCATTTATGTCATTATCCTCTAAGTATATAATAATTTAAATAAGCTAAGAGTAGGGGAGGAAGCATGATGAGTATAATCAGGTAACCGACCTGTCTAAACCCTAAGGCTGCATTTGGCAGTTGGGATAAAATTCGGATATGATATAATTTATCTTATCCTATGTTTGGTGCTCGCTCATGAGAGGATAAAATGGGATATAAGGGGGATATAGATGGGATAAAATTATCCTATGAAGGAGGTGGGATAAAGGTAAATAAGATTTCTAATGTCCATAATAGAAAAGTTATTTTTCTTAAATAACAAACTTATTAATTAACAAAATTGAAATTATATTTCAATATAAATAATATATGAATTCTAATTTAAGAAATTAAAATAAAAAAAATAAAAATGTATTTTTTTAATTAATCTTATTTTAATTTATATATTCAACTTCAATTCTATCTTATAATAAACATTCAATCTATAAATTAAATATTTATATTTATTATATATTTTAGGTATTTTTGTATTTTAGGTATGTTAGTATAGTTTACTATTTAATAAAATTTTATTAAAGAATGATGAAATGGGTAAATGTATATCATATGATATGAACATATCTGACTTTATGAAAGTAGAAATTTTAAGGAATAGTGTGATGAGAGATTTTCACCATCTCCATTTATGAACATTTAGGTTCATTTGTAACGATATGCCGTTTATATCAAAAAAATGTAGATAATATGATGTGAGTATATCCGACTTTAATATTGCGATTCACCAAACAATGGACAAAATATAAAAAAAAATGTCATAATTTTATATCCTATCTTATCCAATCCTATCCCGATTAGAAATTCGGACAACCAAACATAGCCTAAGAGGATGTAAACAACTTTTGGGTTTTTGGTAGCAGGACGGGTTTTAGGTAGGCTGAAAAAGAACCCAAGGGTTTGGGACGGCTATCGAAGTTGACATGTAAAAATACTAAAATGCCTTTATTTCATTTATAGTCCTTAGGTTATGTAATAAATAAAAAAATATTATAGGCTTTGGGAACTTTTAAAGATGTACCTTTCGATCATACCCGAAAACCTCTATGTTTGATAAATTATTTTAAAGGAACGCGAGATTACTTACATAATTTTGTGGACCCCAGAAAAAAATAATAATAAGCATGGCTTTTCATTTTAGGACAGTCAGATTTTAATTCTTTTCAGCCTTATATTCTGCAAATTGATGGGATTTATTATGTATTTAGTATAAGATCTTCATTTGACCAAAAAGATTATGGTGGGGTGTGGGTTGCCAACGGAACCCGATTACTTTAGTGAGGCAGAGTTGAGATTTTACATCGGAGCCAAAAAAGATCCAGAATAAATTTAGATCTGTGTCTAACTCAGAAAATGAATAATTTATTATAAAAACAAACAAAAATAAATATTTTCACTCTCCATGAAAATGCATTGACATGAATTATTGTTAGTAATGAATATTAATGTGTACTTTATATATATTGTGGGACATTTCTATAATTATATTTCTATCGATATCCTTCTATAATTATTCGCTCCTACAAATACATATCATGCAACTCTCCTTGGGGTTAAGCCATTATAAACACTTTATCATTATTTTCTCTTAATTCTAAACATCAATGATAAAAATATTTTTTATTGGCTAATTATTTTAGACAAAACAAATAATTATTTCTAAGGAATTTTTTTTAAAGGTGAATTTGTTGAGAAATAAATGGAGTTCGCAGAAAAACAAACAAAAGAAAATGACAGCATGCATCTCGTGCACTCTGTATTCCTTGGTCTTCGGTCTGAAAGTTCTTCAGGCCCCCGAGAGAACGTGTTTGATCGTTTTGGATTGAGGGAACTCGGGAAGCTGATAGCTTGAGAGAGAGAGAGAGAGAGAGACGTGTTTGATCGTTTTGGATTGAGGGAACTCGGGAAGCTGATAGCTTGAGGCGTAATTCTCAGAAGGGTCGGATCGTCAGGAGCGGGAGAAGGTCCGGGATGGATCAGATAATGAACAAGGTGGGGTCGTATTGGCTTAGCCAGAAAGCTAACAAGGAGATTGATTCCGTCTTTCACCGTGAGTTTATCCTCCAACACCCCCCGGGGGATTGTCTCTCTGTCCCACCCTTTGAATTTTTGCAATTCGTGGGTTCAGTTCATGTTGATCCGGTGATGAAGTTGCTTCTTTTAAGACCAAATTGACATGTTCGGGATAGCTTCTTTTGTGGGTTTTGTCGTCCTTGCCTGTAACGATTGGATTTCGGCAATGACATTATGGGTTCAGTTCATTGGGTCTCTGCATGTCTCCTGCCTTGCGACTCAATCTGACATAAACCAATCTGTGTATGCTTGGCATCCCGTGCACTTTCTCTTATATCGCCTTGCTTGGTTCTTGTAATCGGAGAAGAGATGGATTAACGTATTTTGCTCAATAAAATGATCCACTGCTGGTAGATTTTTTCTCTTCGGCTAAAAATTTTCCATTGGCAGTTGTGGAGGAGTTAGAGAGTATGTTATTGATAATTGAGAATGAACATGCAACTAACAACTCCTAATGGAAATGGATACTGTAGTTTTGCTTTTCTGCAGATACATCGAAGTGAAACCTCTCTAACACCAATGTTTGATAGATTTTCTGTCCAACTATGCACATTTTAGGAATGAGAGCAGTTTGTTTGATGCACATTTCTGTAGTTAAAAGCACTGACAAAGTTTTGTTCAGTTGCAGCTGAAAGCTCATTGATTTTAAGCTGCTCATGTCTTTTATTCAGGTGAATTTTTAAGGGTTTCTGAAGTGCACTAATTAGTTTGCCTATCCTTTAAGCGTGGTAGTGGTGGATGCCAATGAACGGTGATGGCTTTGCCAATCAGAGCCTGATTGGTTGTAATCCTAAGTTAGGTCTTTGCCCCATGCATTTAGATGAGAATCACGTGTTAAAAACTATAGGGCTTTTATTAATCAGTGTCATGGCTTGCTTAGTATATGTTTTTGAGGAAAAGAAGTCCTATTTTCTCAGGTCAATGTAGGTCTTGACAAGCACGTGTCAGACAGCATATGCATGTGGGTTTGTAGATTAGTAATGAAGTTTCAAATTCTTTGTTGGTTGAAGTTAAATCTATTGGCATAGAAATCTACAAAATGCATGAGACCTATCTCTCTCCACGTGCGCGCAAACACCCGTGGGTATCTGCTCTCGCTTAGTGGTAGAAAACAGGGGAGAAAAGAAATTAAATTTGTTGTCACCATCACATTCATAAGTTCATTAGCGTACAAATATTCATGATTGAGGAATATTTCTTTTTCTGCTAACAGTTTTCTCTTTGAAAAACAGTCAATGTCAAGAAGCCTCAAAAGTGGAACTAAATGGTTGGTCAACAAACTGAAAGGTTTGCTCTTAACACATATCTTGTGTGCCACTATTTGCTTTCATGTGTTAATCATTAGGTAATGACGCTCTTACTCACCTGTTCCGCTCACTGGAATTTGAAGAGCATTCTTTGCAGAACATAACCTGGCAGATTGTTTGTACACTGAGAAAAGTTGCCCTTATAGTAGTAATTTTATCATGTTTTTTCCTTGACAAAAGCTTCACATTGCCAATGTGCAGCCTGACTTTGATTTTTTCCCCTAGTAAAGGTTCATGATGACCCTCATAAATGTCCAAATAGATGCTGATGCCCCAGCAGCAGAAACCTGCTTTGTTGAGTTCCTCAATGTGATATCATGGTCTGCCATTAGTTATCTCCTTGGGCATCTATTGCCACACAAAAAGATAACCTTGTGAAAGCCTCTTGTTTCCATGGGTCATTTGCAATGAATCTGATGGCAAGGATGATTTGATCTAAACACCGATATAATGTGGTATTATAACTAGAAATACACAACATGATTTTTTCTGTTTCATTAGAGATTTGGTGTAATTGCATCCCTTGCTTTACTGGAGCCTTGCCTTTCAATATATAAAAAGAGTTGATGATATAGACCCATCTTCATAATTTCATTGTCATAGGCTATGCCGAGGGTATTTACTTCTCCAATATTTTTACTTTTTTTAGATAGATTTGAGATGCACTTCGCAAACAAAACTTGAAGAATGAGCATTTTACATCAGGTTGAGGGTTGTTCGACTCTTTTTTTTTTTTGCATGAACCTCACTCATAACTTGGTTTTGCAGGAAAGATGCAAAAGCCATTGCTGGATCTTCTGAAGGAATATGATTTACCAATAGGGATCTTCCCTCATGATGCTACCAATTATGAGTTCAATGAGGAGACCGGAAAGTTCACTGTCTTCATTCCATCAGTTTGTGAAGTAGGCTACAGAGACTCCTCTGTTTTACGTTTTTCCACCACGGTGACCGGCATTTTGAATAAAGGGAAGCTGGTGGACGTAGAAGGGATGAAGACGAAGGTGATGATTTGGGTGAAGGTGACGTCAATTTCTTCTGAAGCATCGAAGCTTGACTTCACTGCCAGTTTGAAGAAAACGAGAAGCAGAGAAGCTTATGAAGTTATTAGGGCTGGATTTACAGTAGATAAGTTTTGAGGTCTTCTGCGTTTGTGTTGAAGATCTTGGCGACTTGGTCATGTATTATAGAGCTTCTGACATAACACGCCGTGCACTTTATGATTGCTCTATGTAAGCATTCGAATCGTTCCTCATAGGTAGAGTCAATAATATCTGTGTGATCTGGAAGTTGCTATAGCTTCTGGAGTCCACTTGCTGTTCAAATCAATAACCATGTGTAAATGTCAGAGTTAACTCGCTGTTGATAATAGCTTCTGATGTTATGCAACTCCAGGATATCATAAAAAGCTGGTTTCTCTGTAGATCTGGTTGGTCTTGCTAATGGGGTTTGTTGCCCCAGCAGTTGCAAGTCTCAAGGAGCTTGCAAATGATGCAAGGAATGTTAATCTAATACTATTATACCATGTGGATGCTCCATGACGGGCCCTATGGGAATTGACATGTTGCCCATCTAGTGGTTGCCACGTCACTTCCCTTTGCTTTTATTCTTTTGTTTCATCTTCATTTCTAAGAAATAATTTACCATCAGTAAAGCCTTGAAAATAATCTTATATGGTTACCACCCCACCTCACATAATTATCTATATATATTTTTTGGTAAAGATAAGAATTATATTGAACTTTAACCAAACTATACAAAAGGTGATCCCAACACCGAAAATTACACTCAAAATGACAAGGAGTTATAGCGAGTGGAAAGGTGCTGCGACAAAACAAAAGATTGCCAAACAGCGGCACAAACAGCCAACCGGCGATGCCCACCAACAACGGCAAGGAAAAACAGCCAAAACAGTGGCGAGTACAAGCAAAACAACGGCAACAAAGAAGGAAATAGGAGGAAAGGAACCGCCAGCAGCCAGAGCACCCCTCAAGCAACCTTCGAAGACAGAGCTAACTCCAAGTAACATAACTCCCAGCCAACCGTAACAGCTGCCAGCAAACCTCCAAGGAGAATGTTGAAACAGCCCATCCGTTAGAACCAACGGCTACAAGGGGGACGGGCAGCACAAGAGAAAGCAGGACGCCCTCAGCAGGAGAGCTAAACAACGTTAAGGATGAGGCTTGGACTCTTCCGTAGAGAAAATAACTGGGTCAAACCCAGTTGCGCTGGAACCTCCTATTCCTTGTAGTGTCCGCAACGTTCCTAAAAGTCAAAGCCTTGTCTTTGATGACTTTAATGAGATGATTCTTCAATGCTGGAATCGCTAGAGCTTGTTCTCTAAACAGAATGCTATTTCCATTCTTCCAAATGATATGGCAAAAGGCACCAAAAGAGAACCGGGCGATGCCATAATTATCAATTTTTTAGTTCTTTTTCTTCCTGAAATTTATTCTCAATGAAATTATATTGATTGAAATAATAAAATATATAAATATCACTGAAATAATCCCCATGCATGAAAATTTTCAAAAGAACACATAGGTATAGTATCTTTCTTTCCTTTTATCATCTTATATTGAAATATCAAATCAAAACCCATGATAAAAGAAACTTAATCAATCTGATATATTTAATATACTGTCGGAATAAGCCAAATATGCTGATGACCTGCCTTTTTTCGCACCCTCGTGCGCCGCCACCAACTAGCCTTCGTGAATCAGGTTTTTTGGGGTACTCCTCGTAGACCCTCTTGAAGAGAATCGCTCACGGGCTAGAGCTCCTGAGATCAAGAGAGAGGAGGTTGCAGACATGGAAGTCCCTGCAGAGGACTCAAATGCCGAAAATGAAAGGATATATGTCTGATGAACTTAAGTCTTTTGAAGAAAGGAAAAGCAATCTAGACCAGTCATGTGAAGGTTATTGACGTCGGCTACGTAAACTGTAATGTTCATAAGTGCTCTTCGTCAGCGACAAGGAAACAGTAAGTTCCAGGGATTGGTTAAGGGTCTAGATAAGCTTGCTGTCATTGATATCATAGTCTGCATTTGGACTAGCATCACGCGCAATTTATCCGTGTTCAGTGCTGTACAATCTGTTAATTGGTGGCTCATATTCATTTATGCGAGACCAATGTGTTCAATTTAGGAACTTAATATGCAAAAAAGAATGCAGTGACCAGTCCTGGGCCAAATCCTCCCCATTTCCGAATCAGACGTGTAGAAGTGATTGCAGTAGGAATCCGTTTGCCTGCCGTGTGCTCACTGTCGAAGATAATGTTCAAGTTAAGCCCCTGAAAATTTGGAGGAAGTACCTCGGCATGGGCGAGTTTTACCTATGGGATAATGGACCCAACGCTCTTAGGCAATGCATTCGGTACGGTGATTGCATAGTATATTAAACATGTGAATTTCCACATTGCCCGAGATTCGGCTATTTCAGATCATCTTGTTAGGTTTAGGTTATGAGTATTATTCAAAGATCAACTTTATTACAGACTGCCTCTTGTTGATTTCATTCAACCTCAGACATCAGGCCAATTTTCCCCAATTAGAACCAGCTGCCATCATCTGTACAGACACTAGAGCGGTTGACAACATTTTCATCGTAATCACAGTTTATATTAACAAGAAATTTACACAATTGTCATGGCCCCAGGAACCAAAAACAGGATCTACCCATATCGCCTTTCCTTGGTAGCAGAATGTAAGCTAGCTTCAAAAACGAATTTCTTGGCATATAAAGTCGATCTAATCGACCAACATCTTTTTTTATGACTTTCAATCTGTCTCCTTCGGCCTGAAGCAGAATCTCCGAGTCCAGTGTCTCCGGAAACTGGTGTTGTGATCATTATCGGGAGGACGAGAAGACTGAATCATCTCCCACATCACTCTTATGTCTCCACATTCCTCACAAGACTCCATGTCCTTGTAAAGCATCATCAGGCCATTCATGTTACCTTCAGAATATGCCATCCCATATCAGGAGAAAAAATTGTTTAAATCCAATGATCAATCCAAACATAAAGCTTAGACTCTCCAGCCACTTCCGCTCTGTTCTCTTATGTTACCTTCGGCCTTGTATCTGGGCATGAAGTGTTAGGCTCTTATGTTACCTTCAGCCTTAACCAACGATCATTATTTTTATTTCCTCACTTCACTCAACAAAACAATGCTAAACAAGCTACACAACAAACCTAAAACAGACATGCCACAAAACAACACTGATCAGGACAGGACGCTCCATGGAAATCAAATTCCTCCTTTATATTATAAACTAAACATAATCAAAATGCAATGAGACACTCGTGCTTGTCCTCTTGATCCAACAATCATTTAGAAAAGTCAGAAGGGTCCAATTTATAAACAATTTCAAATTGTTTTCTTTAAGTAGCTCCAGATCAAAGGGTTAAAAGATAAGGGACCTAATCCATACAACTACACCCACATACCCGCAACCTCTTGGTAATTTCAGCTTCTGGCAATTGAACCAAGAGTCTCCAGTCTCAGCAATCACAGCTGATTCACTAGAGAGCATGTCCTGTATGTGCTTGAACAGGACATTCACCCTCAAGGGGTCCTTGGGTTCACACTTCAATGGATGGCCCTCCGAAACATAAATCCTGTGATAATTCTCATAAGCAGTGGTATTCCGCTTGACCCACTTCACGAGTGCTTTAAGAAAATCCTTCATCAGAACACAACCAAAAGCGGGTCCAATTTCCAATGACAACCCTATCGGGCTGCAAAATAATGGCCTTCTCCTTCTTGAGGAGGGAATAACCAACAGACCTGTAGTCATTGAAAATGAGCCCAGCAAATAAGTAGGCATTTGCCGATTCCACGATCTCAGCGCAGAATGCAGTGCTCACCACACCCCAGTTAGTCCTAAGGAAGTGGGAATGGTGCTCAGGCACAAGCCCTTTTGCCAATGGCATCACAGCTACAGCATAGCCACAAGCATCAGCTAGTCCTACGAAGGCTTCAAAAGCCTTTATGACCCGGAGTTTTGGGCTGCCCACTATTGTTAGTTTGTTTATAAAACAAATGAAGAGGTGCCTTATTCCACATCGAAAAGATGTGAGTACGCACGTGGATGAGATTTTGCATTAACCAACGATCATTATTTTTATTTAGGGATAAGTGTTTCAAAAGTCTTAAAACTTGTCACGAAAATGCATTTCAATCCTAAAACTTGCAAAAAGTGCATTTAAGTCCTATAACATGTCAAAATGTTTCAAACGAGCCCTAAAATCGATGCCATCTAATTTCTTAACGGAAAAAGCTGACATGGCCCTCGTGTGGCTTTTTTTAATCGTTTCTCTCTCCTCCCTTGCGAAAAGTTAAAAAAAAAAAAACAAAGCCACGCATGCAGAACGACGTCGTCTCCTCCTTTCTTCTTCACCACGACGTCGTCTCCCCCTCCGTCTATATGTCTTCTTCACAGTCGTGTTCCCCTTCCCCCCACTGTCTCTACTTCTTCTTTCTCTATTCCGAGTGTCCCCTAAGCCCCAAATTGAATTCGTCCGAACCCTAAGCCCCAAATCGATCTCGTACGAACCCTAAGCCCCAAATCGATCTCATCTGAACCCTAAAGCCCAAATCGAATTCGTCCGAACCCTAAGCCCCAAATCGATCTCGTCCGAACCCTAAACCCCAAATCGAATTCGTCCAAACCCTAAGCCCCAAATCAATCTCGTCCGAACCCTAAACCCCAAATCGAATTCGTCCGAACCCTAAGCCCCAATTCAAATTTGACGATCTACTGTTATCTTGCGATTTGGGTCCTCATTTATCTCGAGTTCGACGCTTGTCGTGAGTTCGTGTTCTTTCCTTCCTTTGACGATTGCGTGTTCGTGCGAAGAGCTTGCTTGCAGGAGTCTCGACATCTCAGCGGCGAAGCGATTGGCATCAGGGACGATGATAGGGTCAACGGCGGCGATGGCAACTCCTCCTCACGCAAGTATCGCTCTCTGCATTATAGCATTTTGTTGTTTTTCATTCTCCAATACTAGTGACAAATTAGAACATTGATGTAGAAGTAAGTTATGGTTGTCTATTCATCTAGTGCTTATGAAAAGAGAATGAAAAGAGAGATGTTTTTTGGAGATTGAAAACATCTCCTAAATCTCTCAAGTAAACACATTGCATTATGCAGAAGTTACTAATATGAAGACGTTATGAAGGAATCATAATATAGCTAATATACTTATATTAGGTTTCTATAATACGAAGCCCAGAAGAATGAGGGTGGCAACATCTGAATCAAGTGGCGTAACTCCTAATGAGGTCAACTCGGAGCCAACATGTTATTGTGGTCTTCAATCGCCAATTCTTATGGCAAAGACAAGGAAAAACGCAGGAAGAAGGTTCTATGGATGTGCTAAGTTTGATAGTCCAAGTTGCTGCAATTTCTTTATGTGGGTGGATCCAAAGATACCAGATCATGTGAGGGACATGATAGTTGACCTCCTTGAAAGAAATCAAGCATTGTCTGAATCAAGTCAATCAAGGGGTGACAGAGTCGATGTGAGCTCATTGCTAGCTAAAATGAAGACTCAAAAGGCAAAAAATAGATGTTTAAAGGAGGAGCTCGCACGAGTAAAGAAAGGAAAGATGCTATATCAATAAGCATTCATTCTATGCATGTGTTATATCGTTGTATTAGTTATATGTAATGTGAAAGTTGGTGGGAAATTTCTAAGTCTTCCATAGCACATTCTTTCTAAGTTTTTAAATTTGAACACTAGTTGTGGATAATTGAGATGGTAATGAAATCTAATGTGAGTTTGTAGTTTGCAAGACTGGTTGCTTGCCATGCGAGAAATTACTTTTGTATTGCAAAATGTTGCTTGATTTGTGTGCTTGTCAATAGCACTACATGAGCTATTGCCACCAGAATAATTTGGAACTTCGAAAAATTGTGACAACTTCCTTATTATGTAATCGAGATTGTTAATTGGTAATTTTTTTTATGATTTTAATAACGAGCTTGCCCCAAATGGAATGTGTAAAAAATCAAGTGAAATTAAAGCAGTTGGCTACAATACCTAAGTTACCTAATCAAATCTTCCATGAATCATCCAATGCGGGCCACAGAGACCACATAGAGCAAACCCCATCATCTAAAATGAAAAATTAGCAATAAGAGGTGGTGGTATCAGTTACTATTAATGCCCCTAAGGAACTCGAGAAAAATGTATGGGAAAAAAGATGACAAAAGTATTGGAAAAATGGAAATTCTGCATGGCCAAAACCAAGCATCTCACATAACTCGTTGAAACACGATTCATTGACAAAGCAACATGCTTACATTTTCAGTGCACAAAAAGTTTTGTTCAACAAAATGCCTACACTTTCAGTGCACAAAAGGTTATGTTCAACAAAATATGCACTTTCAATGCACAAAAGGTTTTGTTCAACAAAATATGCACTTTCAGTGCACAAAAGGTTCTATACACAAACGCTACACGTCTCATACAAAAAACCAGCTAATAATTGATATAAATTCACCTAACAACATCAATTTCAGCAAACATATCAATCCAATATGATGGTCTCCGGTGATCCAGTAGGTTGAGCCTTCACTTGATTCAGAATTCTAGTGCTTTTCCTTATATATGATCTCGCAGCGATAGGCTTTGGAGGAGTTGTTGTAACCTGAGATGACTGAGCCCGAGGTTGTGATAGTGGCTTTGGCTTCATCGTAGCATGCTTTCGAGGAGGTAATGTTGCATGAGATGACTAAGATTGGGAACTTGCCTAGGGTTGTGATAGTGCATTTCGCTTCAAACCAAGATGCTTTTGAGCTATTGTAGCCTAAGATGACGAAGCTTCGGAATTGGCCTGAGGTTGTAATAGTGGCTTTGGCTTCAGCGCAACATGCTTTTGAGGAGGTAAAGTTACAGAGATGATTGAGGTTGGGAACTTACTTGGGGTTGTGATGGTGCATTTCGCTTTAAACCAAGATGCTTATGAGCTATTGTAGCTTGAGATGATTGAGCTTGGAAACTGGCCTGAGGTTGCGATAGTGTTGTTGGCTTCATTGCAACGTGCTTTGGAGGAGCTGCTGTTGCATGATATGACTAACATTGGGAAGTGGCATTGGGTTGTAATAGTGGCTTCGGCGTCATCGCAATTTTTTTCAAGGAGCTGCTGAAACATGATATGCCTGAGGTTGTGCACTAACTTGGAAATGCACCTTTGCTATTGACGTAGCTCTTGAAACTACCAATTTCTCCGATAGATTAGTAATTCGTGTACCAATTGTATTAGGCTACATAAGAATGAGCATCTTTTTAGCTTAAGGAGATAAGCAATTGCAATTATAAAATTTTAAAAATATTACTCACCTTGTGACGAATATGAAGGTTTGTCATAGGATTTGCGTCAACACCCAACCATACCATTTTCATCCTCTTAGCTTGTGATTCTCTCTGTATCATGTAATTTTCAATGGTAGGTCTTTTAAACCAAAATAATAAAAAACTCATTCAACATTAGAACATAGTCACAATACATGTATACTTGGGGATTGAGGTATTACTAACCGGAATTTTTTCACGTCTATGCTTAGCCATATAATGGCTAAGCATAGACGTGAAAAAATTCCGGTTAGTAATACCTCAATCCCCAAGTATACATGATTGGCCAGTGCACTACCTTCCCCTTGATCCGAACGAACTTCACTAAAAGCATTGGCCTCACCACTACATCCTCTAACATCAACACTAGCATGAGCAGAAGTAGTGGCACTACATTCTCTTACATTTGCACGAGCACTACATTCGCTTATATCTGCACTAGCCTGAGCATAAGCATTAACATGCCCACTATTGTCTCCTATTGAATTGGCATTTGCAGAAGCATTGGCATGGCTTTCGGATCCTCCTTCAGCTACGCTTGTCGTTGCTTTAGCTTTAGCCTGAATATATATTCATAATTACTAAATTGGAACCTTGATATATAAAATTTATAATAATGATTAGATGACAACTTAATTGTCTTTTTCTGAGCCTTGACCAGTGGAATTAGCTTGAAATTAAGCATAAGCTTCAGCTGTACTTGCATTGGCATGAGCACTAGATGTACATACATTGACCCGAGCATTGGATGTACGTACATTAGCCCGAGCATTTGATGTACATACATTGGCCTCAGCATTGGCCTAAGAAGCACATATTAAATATTGATTAACAACATGTTAAAGTGACATAACCAGCATTAAGATAATCAGTTAGTTGAGGAAATACCTTTTTTAAAGGACATCCCTTGCAGTTATGTCCAATTTGTTTACAAGCAGAACAAGTCATTTTCTTACCCTCTTTAGTCATTCTATCACCTCTTACAAGCTCAATCAGTTGCTTTCTTCTATTCCTTTTTGGCCTACCAAGCATGTTTTTCATTGGTGGGGGTTGAGGAGCTTCTTTATTGGCTTTATTCCAAAATTTTTGTCCTTTCACTGTAGGTGTCATGAATTAATAAGCACTTAGATACTTTTCCTTGTTGAAGCATTCAGCTAGATAGTCAGTCGGATCATTTCTCTTATGGTGTATTGCACAAATGGCATGGCAACGTGGAATTCCATTAAGTTCCCAAGCTCTACAAGAATAAGTTTTTAAATTCAAATCAACAACATATTTGTCACCACCTTCTGTAATCTCATATTCTTCATTTCCATTCCATATCAAAGGGCAATACCTACTAACAGTTGTATTCTCATGTAACTTACGCATAATCCTTGGACCGTAATTTCTAGTCCACCTAGCACATCCATCCGTTTGAATATGCATTCTATTCATAACCATAATTCTAATATCCTCCAGCATACTCACAATGGCCTTGCACCTAGCTTCTACACACTTGCCATTGAAAGCTTCACTCAGATTATTTTCAATCACATCACATTTAATGTCGGTGTCAAAGAAGGCTTTGTACTAATGTTTTGGCTCAATATGAAATAAATCATTATGACCTTCCCGAGTCAGTTCCTTCAACCTCTGTCTATGCTTCTCAAAATCTGACATATTATTGCTCTTGACACATCTCTAAAATTGCCTTAGCAACTGTTTTCTTTTGTATTTTTGACCCTAGTTGGAATAAATGTGCCTTGCACACATCCTATGCTCTGCATTTAGCAACAGTTCAGCTAAATATTGGACGAGACCCTGACAATTAGCCAAAAAAAAAAAGAAAATATATATGAAAATAAAAAGAAAAGCATTGTAATGTCACAATTAATTTACAAATGAAAACAGAAAGAAAAACATACATTTTGTTGATCACTTATCAAAGCCCATCTGTCACCATTACACATATCGAGGTCTGACTTCAACAATTCGATAAACCAAGTCCATGTGTTCTTATTCTCGATTCTTATCACTACCCATGCCACTAGATACATTTGATTGTTGCCATCCCTTCCGACGACACATAACAACTCACCATTGATCAAACCCCTAAAAAAACATCCATCTAATCCAATGATCTTCCTACATCCAGACAAAAAAACCTTTCTTGCAAGCATCAAAGTAAATGTAAGCCCTATCAAATACCGGTAGAGAATTTGGCAATGGCCTTTCAACTTTCAATTTAAAATTGCTTGAAGGGCTTGCGGTGTAAAGCTCTCCCAATGTGTCATCCATCTGTACATATTCCTTCAGCTTTGTTCTCCTACACTAACTGAAAGTGACATTTACTCCAAGTTGTTCTTTAACTAATTTCTTTAACTCAGGTGCTTTGATTTTAGGCATTGCAGAAATGAAAATCATGAAGTGTTTAGCTAAATAAGTGCTAGACACTCTCTTATTCTCAAAAGTGATACTACATATATGCTTATTTACATACCTTCTCAAATGAAATGACCATGTTTTGCTATCAAGAGCACAATAGATCATCCAGTTACAATTTTTTTGGGCACACCTAGCTATTGCAAAGCCTTTTGTGTTCTTAGTGTATTCGATTGCTCTTTACTTAGCCACAGAATACTTCAAAATTGCATTCTTGAACTCAGTTGCATCCTCAAATATCTTGCCAACAATAAATTCTGGATTTGTACTACTTTGATCATATGATAGGAACCTATTTTTCCTCCTTGAAATAACATCAACCTCTTCGTCACCCTCATCATTTAAAATTGATTGAAGACCGTCTTCCTCATCTGAATCAGCATACTTTGTTTCATACCTAGAATCATCTAACGATTGAGCCTCATCCACAATCGGTGGTTGGGAAGTACTAGTTGCCTCACTATAATTTAAAATTTGGAGCATATGTCTTGCTGAAAATTCCATTAATTTTTTCCTTGCATCAATCAATTCAAAGTTATCATCATCACTCAACTGTTCCATATCCACCAAATTATGTGCATCATCATCCTCTTCCTCATCTAGATCCTTATTGGCAACTTCAGCCTGATTCCCGTCATCATCAGTATTCCCAATCACATTAAACATACCTCCAGTTTCCAACTCAACACCCCCATCTCGACTCCTGCCTTTTCATCATCAACATGCTCAACATATAGCTCAATATTTTCAGAGCACAGATGATGATAAAATAGATCCATCACATCAGAGTTATCCCATAAATACCTAAGAGTTATTCCATCTACAAGAGTCTTACTTCCAGGAACTCTATAAAAGAGTTTCTCTATTCTACACACACCCAAAACCTCAATAGCTTCAATTATACTAGACAATGAACTCTTACTTAAACTTATTTCAGCAATATCAGCCATTCCACCTATGTATTCCAATGGTGGGCCAACTTTAAATTTACCTCCATAACGAACAGTGACATAAACTTTGTTCTTGGCTATTGAACCTACAAGGAAATAGAAACAAAAAGCAGAGCACTTTCAATTATCAAATTATTGAAGCAATGTTCAAATTCTAAATTGAAGATATTTTTATAAAAGACTAACAATCAATACAGAAACAACAAATTAGCATAATCTTCTTTACAACCACAACACAACTACATGATCAATAGTGAGAGTAATGTTCTAATTTGCAGCAATGTTATAATTTATCACAAGAATTGAAAAATGCAAAACAACCATAATGCAGAGAGTAAAACGCCGCTATAATGTAGAGAATAAAACGCCTTTGCAAAACAAAAACAAAAAATGGTAATATTACTATGACATATCCAAATGCTGTAATGTAGAGAGTGATACCTGCATGAGGAGTCACCATCGCCGTCCCCGATGCCGTTCGCTCCGCCACTGAGACGCCGAGATGCCCAAAAGACATGTCTTTGCATGAACTTGCAATCATCAAAGAAGAGAACATAAAGTTGATGTATGTCAAACTCGAGCTCTCTAAACTCCAAATAATGAAGAAATGAGGACACCAACTGACATCATTTTACATAATGCAGAGATTAAAGCACCTTTGCAAAAAAAAAAAAAATCGTAGCATTACCATGAGATACCCAAATGCTATAATGCAGAGAGCGATACCTGCGTGAGGAGGAGTTGTCATCATTGTCGCTGACCCTGTCGTCGTCCCCGACGCCAATCGCTTCACCGCTGAGATTTCCAGACTTGCAAAGAGGCCTTCACACAAACTCGCAATCGTCAAAGGAAGGAAAGAACATGAACTCGCGATGAGCGTCGAACTCGAGGTCGATGACGACCCAAATCGCAAGAGAACTACAGATCATTAAATTTGGGGCTTAAGGTTCAGACAAATTCGATTTGGGGCTTAGGGTTCGGATGAGTTTGATTTGGGGCTTAGGGTTCGAATGACTTTAATTTGGGGCTTAGGGGACACTCGAAAAGCGAAAGAATATGTAGAGATGGAGAGGGGAGGGAGAACACGACGGTGAAGAAGACGTACAGACGGAGGGGGAGATGACGTCGTGGTGAAGAAGAAAGGAGGAGACGACGTCGTTTTGCAAGCGTGGCTTTTTTTTTTTTTAAACTATTCGCAAGGGAGGAAAGAGAAACGATTAAAAAAAGCCACGAGGGGGCCACGTTAGCTTTTTTCGTTAAGAAATTAGACGGCGTCAATTTTAGACTGAAATGCATTTTTTGCAAGTTTTAGGACTGAAATGCATTTTCGTGACAAATTTTAGGACTTCTGGAACACTTATCCCTTTTATTTATTGAAAATTTGGATTTAACCAAAATTGGCCGGCCGGTGCTAATGTGGCAGCCAGTCGATGCCAGCATTGACGTTGCAACCATCCGATGCCGGGGACCTGTTTTTAATAATATATTTTTTTTTCCTTTTTTTCTCTTTTTTTCCCCTTCTCCCTCTCCCTCCTTCCTCCTTCCTCCCTCCTTCCTTTGGCTCCAGCAACCAGCCAAAGGGGAGGGCTGGCTGGTCGCCGGACTAAGGCAGCCAGGCTAGCTAGCCTCACCGTCGTGGGGCAAGGGCAAGCTTGCCTAGCCACTGGCGAAACGAGCCCTCGCCAGATCCGACAAGCTCGGGGGGGCCTTGCCAACGACGGTGGGGCAAAACCCCACCGCTGACAAGCCAAAGGAAGGAGGAGGGGCAAAAAGGAGCCAAAGGAAGGAGGAAAAAAGAAGGAAAAAGGGAAAAAAAAAAAATATTTCAACCAAATAAAATATTATTAAAGAAAGGTCGCCTACGTCAATTGGTTGCCATGTTAGCGCTGGCGCTGGTTGGTTGCCACGTCAATGCGCAGCTAGCTGCGGTCGATTGGCTAGCCACGCGCACGCGACGCCGCCAACGCCAACTAGTTGCCACATCAACATCGGCCGGCTAATTTTGGCCGGATGGACTAATTGTGAATAATTTTAAAAGATTTAGGACGCAATTGGTCAAAAAAATATGTTTAGGACTAAATTGGCACAATTATAATAAATTTATGATTTTTTTTGGTAATTCTCCCTTTCTCAAAAGGTTGCCTTTGTTCTTTTTTGCAACCTTTTGAAGAGTTGCCTCTATTCAAAAGACAAATATAAGTATGTTTGTTTTGAGATCAACCTAACTTCTTCTTCCATTTTTTTGTTTTCTTTCGAAAGAAATTACAGCCATTGTTTCCAATTGTTTCTAATGAGAGACTATAGATAAATACTAGAATTGTTATATAGTATTCTCATTTGAGACCGCACGAGATCTTATTGTATCCTCCGAAGGAAATTTATTTTCATTTGAGACTTTGTTGTATTCTGAAGGAAATTTGCCGATGACCATTAGCAACTTTGTAGGGCATATAAATTCTTAAAAAAGTGATATCACGCATCAAAGTCCGACTTGATTACTTGATCAGACTTCATTGTTTTACTCAATTCAAAGTTATATTTTCCCAACACCCACAATTTCCAAATTTATTGCCTTGTTCAAGAACTCTATAGTTGCCTTTGCTGCAGCTTCCAATGCCATCTGACTAGTCAATCTGTGTCAACAAAAATTAATTAATCACATCACTCTATTCATAAGCTAACACAACTAACAGACTCAATCGATTGAATAGATGAAAAAAATACTTGGGAGAGAGTGCAAATGGAATTGGTTCACAACTGAAAGTCGGGTGAGGTATGGCAGGCAAGTTACAACTTATGCTTATGTAAACGGGCTTGCTTTCTTTTAGAGTAGTCGAGATTGTAGTATCGATCAGTTCATGTGCATCTTCCAAGTTATTAACCACAGCCTAGAAAAGGCAAAAGGAAACACTTAACACGTCATTTCATTTGATTTGCACTTAACATATTAACCCCCATCACTACAATCTCTGCTAGCAAAATCTCCAACTTTGAGTCCCATGCCACACTACTTAAGATACCATTAGTTAATTATAATAATCTTACACAACAGATCCACCACAAATAACGAGATCCAAAATCATGACTAAGCATTATAATATGATTAATTCCGGAAAGTCGTCGAAGCGATGTTTCTAGTCAACATATACAACTGTCTTTAGACAAAGATCCGATTTGAATAAAAAAAAATTAGTGTCAGCAAAAGGAACGATGAAAAGGGGACCGAAGAGATACATGGAAGCAAGTAATATGTTATAGATGAAGCCAAATATTTTTAGGGGTTATTTTATCTTTTCTATCATATAAGCTTTTAGGTTAAAAGTGATACCATTATATTAGCGATGGCAAGACACTGAAAAGAAAATAGAGAGGCAAGAAGAAGAGAAGCAAAAAAAAAATGAGGTTTTCTTTATGAGGGTTCTCAATTTCTTTGTGTCCTGATCTTGAGAGAATATCATTGTTGTATTCCAACTTTTTTTTCAAGTCTAGTGGATTCGTAAAGTGCCTCTGCACGGAGACATAGCCCAGGTTTGGGTGAACTTCGTTAACAAAATTTCTAGCATGTTCTTCCAATTTTTCTTTTTTTATTATTATATTATGTTTGGTGAATTGTTTGCAAACATTATTTTTCTGGGATTGACGTGCGATTTCATAACAACTGGTATCAGAGCTTAGGTTTTTTTCGGTGATGTTTGATTGAAAGCAAACAGTATGGCAGAAGATAAAATCAGAATCGATAAGTTTGATGGGCAGGATTTCGGATGGTAGAAATTACAAATCGACGATTATCTTTATCAAAAAGATCTCTATGCACCACTTGAGGATTGGAAACCCGAGATGGCGGAAGTGGATCCAACAGCAGAAGCAAGATAGAAAATTCTTGATTGAAAGGCATTAGGTGCGATTCATCTAGGGTTGATGAAAAAGATAGGGTACCATATCGCGAAAGCAAAAATTTCAAAAGAAGCCATGAATATTCTAACAAATATTTATGATAAGCTATCTAAATCAAATTAGATATTTTTGTTGAAGAAATTGGTTAATATGAAGTTATTTAATAGAGGTTCTGTGGTAGAACATATTAATAGTTTCACGTAGGTCGTAGGTCAATTGGAATCCGCAAGCATAAATTTAGATATGAAACTTCAAGTTTTATTATTTTTATGTTCTCTTCCAGAAAGATACAATACCATAGTGTAGAGAATTTTGAGCACCATGAAGGATGATTTAACTCTTGATGATACTATGAGTAGTATTATGGATGAAGAGATGCGAAGGAAAGTCTCTAGTGGAGATCATTTTTCTGCATTTACATCTTTAATGGCACTCGCAGTGGAGAATCGTGGAAGAAGTAAAAGTAGAGGAAAGTTTAACGGCCGCAGCAGATCACAATCAAGGTGTAAGAGACAAGTTGCAAAAGATGAGTGTTGGTTTTGTCACCAAACTGGACACCGGAGGTTTCAATGTGAAGCCTAAAAAAAGAAGTGGCAAGATGAGAATCAATGAGCTAATGTGGTTAGCGATGAATCTTTACTATATAATTTGTGTTTGTCTGTAGGGTTTGACTTGATGACAGATAAATGGTTTATTGATTCTGGTGCTTTTTTCATTGCACCTCGCAAAGAGACATATTTGATTATTATGTCAATGGAGATTTTGCATAAGTGGTTGTGGGAAATGGCTACATGTGTCCCATTGTTGGGAAATGAATCGTGACTGTGAATATCTCAGGTGGAGAATGTTTAGTTTTGCACGAAACTAGGCATATTCCGAAATTAAAGAAAAATCTTATTTCAACCAATAAACTTGACCAAAAGATTTGGTAATAACCTTTGGATGTGGAGAGTAAAAGATAATCTTAGGAGCAAGAGTAGTAGTAAAGGGAAAGCATACGGGTACACTTTACTGTATCCAATGAGATAATATTAATGATATGGTTGCAACTATAATTGCTACATGTAATTTGTCCACTCTTTGGCATTATCGTTTGGAACATCTTGGTGAAAAATGTATAAAGCAGTTACACTCGAGAAAATTACTTCTAGGTTTGCAAAAAATTGAGTTAGATTTTTGTGAGAGTTACATTTATGGAACATAGAAAATTGTTAATTTTCAATTGAATGGGCAACAAAATAAAGGCCAGAAGTTAGTGTTTGTTCATACTGATGTATGGAGACCTACTCAAGAACTCTTCTATAGCGGTAAGAGATATTTTGTTACCTTCATTGATGATGCAACAATGAAAACTTGGATTTATTCTCTTAGAGAAAATCATAAGTATTTGGGATGTTCAGAATGTGGAAAACCGTGATAGAAAAAGAGACAAATTATCATATTAAAGCTCTGAAATTTAATAATGGTGGTGAATACACAAGTAAGGAATTTGCAGAATATTTGAGTCGAGAGGGCATACATGGGTTAAAAACTTTTTCCTAGAACTCCTCAAGAGAACGGTGTAACTAAAATAATGAACATGATTATTCTAGAATGTGCGAAATGCATGAGGCTATACATGGGTCTCCCACTACATTTATGAGCTACCACAGTTGATGCAACTATTTATCTTATCAACAGAAATCTATCTAGTGTGTTAGATGGAGAAATACCACAAAAATGGTAGTCGAGTAAAAAGATTAATTATTCACATCTAAAGGTAATTTGTTGTATTGCATATGCTTTAATTGATAGGGAGGATAGGAAAAAGCTTGATGCTAAGTCCCGGAAATGCGTCTTTATCGGATACGGTAGCGACGAGTATGGCTATAGGCTTTGGGATTATGAGAATAAAAAAGTCATCTGTAGTCGGAATGACATTTCATGAAGAAAATATGTACAAGGATCATCAGATAAAACATAAAAAGGTAGTACAACCAGAATATGTTGAATTAGATACAATGCACTTGAAAGAGAGGTTCAAGATAAGCCTATTATTAGTGAAGAGGTAGTTCAAGAGGAACCCGATGATTTGGAGCAAACTAACGATCCTTAAAGTACCTGTATTATGGAGGTCTACACATATGAGAAAGCCAAAGGTAATTTTTTATCAATCAGTTAATAATGTTCTAAGCCATGTCTTATATATAGATTCAAGGGAAACTTGAGACTTATGATGAGACAAAGGTAGACACGTCTCACTTGCAATGGAAGTGTGATATGAAAGACAAGATGAGCTCGTTACTTCATAACAAAACTTAAGAGTTGACCAAGTTGCCCACATGTAAAAAAGCTTTATTAAAAAAATGGATGTACAAAATTAAGAATGAAGCAAATGGTAGTATTAGATATAAGGCAAGACTTGTAGTCAAGGACTTTTCTCAAAAAGAAGGATCGACTACTCCGAGATATTTTCATTTGTAATGAAAATGACATCAATTAGAGTTCTACTTATTATAGTTATAGTGGAGGATCTTCATCTTGAGCAGTTAAATGTAAAAACAACGTTTTTACACGGTGACTTAGATGAAGAACTATACATGGCACAACCTAAGGGCTTTGAAGTCAAAGGTAAGGAGTATATGGTATGTCGCTTGAAGAAAAACTTGTATGGCTTGAAACAAGCTCTGCAGCAATGGTACCTAAAATTTGATGGTTTCATGAAAGAAAAAGGATTTAATGTGAGTCTAATCATTGTATTTATTTTCGCAAGTATTATGATGGTGACATTGTATATCTCTATTTATATGTAGATGATATGCTAGTGGCTAGTTCCAATATAAATATAATCATAGAAGTGAAGAAGATATTATCATCACAATTTGCTATGAAAGACTTGGGAGATGCCAAGAATATTTTAGGCATGAAAATCATCAAGGACAAGAAAAATAAGAAATTATGGTTGTCGTAGGAAGACTATGTGAACAAAGTGATAAAGAGATGTAACATGGATAAGACAAAACCGGTTGCAACTCCTCTAGCGAGTCACTTCAAACTTTTCAAAGATATGTGTCCAGGCACTTAGGCTTTGAAAGATGAGATGGTGGTAGTTTCATATGCATCAGCAGTGGGGAGTTTGATGTAAGCCATGGTGAGCATGAGACCAGACATTACACAGGCAATGAGAGTTGTGAGTCAATATATGTAGAATCCAAGCAAAGAGCATTGGAATACAGTGAAATGGATATTGAAATATCTAATAGGTACTTTCAATTACTCACTTTATTATGGTGGTACATCTCTAAAGTTGCAAGGTTATGTAAACGCAGATCATTTGGGTAATCGAGATAGTGGTAAGATTACCACTGGATATGTCTTTACAGTTTCAGGTTCAACAGTGAGTTGGGTATTTCAACTATAAAAAGTAGTGGCTCTATCAACAACAAAGGTAGAATACGTGGCAATCACAGAAGGCCTCCAAGAAAATCATATGGTTACAAGATTACATGGAGGAGCTATATCGAAAATAGCCAATCAATACACTATGGAGTGACAATCAAAGTGTAGTGCACTTAGCAAAGAATGCAACTTATCATTCAAGGACTAGACATATTAAGAAGCGTTATTACTTTATCAGATCAGCATTAAAAGATAATGAGTTAAAGTTACAAAAGATTGATGGTTCAAAGAATCCAATTGACATGTTGACCAAGGTAGTGGATAGAGAGAAGAATATTTTATGTACTATTACCATTGGTATTACTCCATATTGATTGATGAGGAGTATCACATAGGCACAAGTTTTTCAAGTACTAATTTTTTGAAGAAGGTGGATGCAAAGTTGCTTGGTGCTATTCTTACCTTACCAAAAAAAAAAGTTGCTTGGTGCTTGGATATATTTGTCTACAAGTGAGAGATTGTTATAGATGAAGCCAAATATCTTTAGGGCTTTTTTTTTTTTTTTTTTTTTGTCTTTTCTATCAGATTTGCTTTTAGGTTAAAAATGATATATTTATATTAGCGATGGTAAGACACTAGCCGTCAAGACGCTAAAAATGAAAATAGAGAGACAAGAAAAAGAAAGAAAAAATGAGTTTTTCTTTATGAGGGTTCTCAATCTTTTTGTGCCCTGATCTTGAGAGAAGATTATCATTGTATTCCAACTTTTTTTTCGAAGTCTAGTGGATTCGCAAAGTACCTCTGTGGGAAGACGTAGCCCAAGTTTGGGTGAACTTCACTAACAAATTTTCTGATGTGTTCTTCTGATTCTACTTTTTATTATTATATTCTGCTCCATGAATTGTTTGCGAGCATTATTTTTCTGGGATCGACGTGCGATTTCGTAACATAATAGTCTAAAAACACCAAAGCTCTTGGCTGAAATTAGGCAACCCAATGGTATGGTGAAGCACCTTGTTCATCTCATAGTCGTTGGAGTTGGGCCCGCCGATGATGTAGACCACCGGTAGGTTCTCGCTGTAGGCCCCAGCGATAGCGTTGAGCAAGATGAGCCCACCAATGGTGAACGTCATGATGTAGGCCCCGATGCCCCGGGCGCGGGCATAGCTGTCGGCAGCGTACCTAGCATTGAGCTCGTTGCAGCAGCTGATGAGGTTGAGCCCCGGCTCGACAATGAGGTGGTCGAGGAGCGTGAGGTTGAAGTTGCCGAGGACGGAGAAGACATTGGTGATGCCAATCTGGACGAGTTGGCGGCAAGGTGGTGGCCCACGGTGGCGTCAGGGGAGCCGACCGCCGCGATCACGGGCTCTGTTGGGGGCGACCCGACGTCGTTGCAAGGGGGCTTGCATGAGTTGAGTGCTCTGATGTTGGTGTCCATGGCGGAGTGACAGCAGTGGTGGCAGCAGTGGAGGAGGAGGACGTGAAGGAGAAGGTGAAGCGAGGAGTGGCAATGGAGGTTCACGGGCGCTTCTGGAGTTTTTTGTGTGTTTGTCCGTGGAGGAGTGGTTAAAAATGCAGTCTTTATATATGCCAACGAGAGAGTGTGTGTTTGTGCGTGGAGGAGTGGTTAAGAATGCAGTCTTTATAGATGCCAACGAGAGAGAGAGAGAGAGAGAGAGAGATACAATGGGTGGTTTTGCGGCGGAGAGAGGAAAGGTATTGGCATTACCGTTGAAGGCGGAGGGAGATAGGAGCGATCATGATGATTTTTTTCTTCTCCGCCTTTTTGGAGGGTTGACTTTTCAAAGGTGAGATGAGCAATTTCATGTGGGATTTCCTCAGTTTTGGATTTCAAATTGACCCACAAGTGTTGGGTTCCATTCCGTTTGGACCGTGGAATTTGGGCATATTCAATTTCGTTTAGAATTTGCGGGTGGGGGACTAGGCGTGACACGAAAAAGGGATCACAAGACAAGGTCCCGACCCTATTTAGTAGTGATTTCATTTTTATATATTTTTATTCTTTTGCTCCTCGAAACATAAAAGAAAATATAAATCTATTTGATAATGTCAGCGAATTTTTTAATTCCTCGAAACAGATCAATGAATAAATTTAGAACAAAAACTAGAAGTAGAAAAAAATTATTTTCTTATTCCTAAGAACAAAAAGAGAAATAATGTCATTTTAGAAAAAACAAGCTCAACATAACTTAATACTTGTCTTTACACAATCGACACAAGGTTTGTTCTCTTATCCAATCCAAATCCCATTTTTTGGAATTATAAAAAAAATAAGGAAAAAAATTTAGAAATTATATTTTGAGTAGTTTTACTATATTTTAATGTTAATTCTAGTTTAGAATTAGTTTAGCATAAAAAATATGAAAATATTTTGATGAAAATTGATTCAAAATTTAATAAGCTTTTAGAGCTTTACTATATAGATTTTTCAATGCCGTATCTTATAGAGACAATGCAAGGTGGCAAAAGCTTGATGACTCCTAGCAACGTTTACTCTTTTTCTCAAAAGATCCATACACCTTTTCATTGTAATACCTAAAGGTTTACCATCAATCTCCTCATATTGTGAGTTATAAACTAATGAGACTCTCTTTCCGATTCCAATCATCCATTTTTTACTAATTATTATGTTGGATTTTCTTAGGTCATTTTAAAATACCTTGATCAATCAAATCATTACAAAGTCCAATTTTATCCAAACATGAAATGTTAAATCCTTTTATTATTAAATAAAAAAATTAGAAGTATAAATTTTTAGGGTTGTACCAAATACATTTTTATTCATTTTCCATTCTAGTAACAAAATCCTTGTACATGTCCACCAAACATCTTTTTTTGGACTGTTCACTTCCAAACTATTTTAAATGGATAAGGAATGAAATGGAAAAAAATTATTTCTAAACCAGCAAATTATTCCCGAGAATGGCAAAATTTTTCGTTATAAATGTACCCTATAAATCAAGAAGTCACATGATTGTTTTGGGGTTTCAGAATTCCCTTGAAAAGTCCTTCTCTTCCTCCGCGGTATCACACTCTTTATTACGCATACCAAGCTATTCCTAAGATTTTTTTAGATTCTAATTCTTTTTTTTTATTTTTCAGATTCCCGTTACTTTTTGATCTTTTTATTTATTTATTTTATGTTTAAACGTATCAAGTAATGGGAATAAGTGTATTTAACTCTTACAAGTTTATTTTTCAGTGTTTTTTGAGTCTTAAAATTACATCGTTTGAAGCCACTAACATGTCCCTTATAATGAATGAACCGGATTTTCTTTTTTCTTTTTTTCTCTTTTTTTATGGTGAATGTTATTGAATGTGCACCCTAATAACTACAATCGCCAAATTTTGTTTACATTTTTATTCATTTTCCATTCTATTAACAAAATCCTTGTACAGTTACCAAACATCTTTTTTCTATTCAGAAACTCATATAAGGAATAGAAATGGAAAAAAATATTTCTAAACCGAAATAATTCCCGATAACAAAAATTTTACCAAATGTACCCTAGAAGTCACATGATTGTTTTGGGGTTTCAGAATTCGAAAATCTACTTATACACTCTTTACGCATACCAAGCTATTCCTAAGATTTTTTGCTCTCTTTTTTTTTTTTTTTCTTTTACTGATATTTTTTTATATTTATTTTATGTTTAAACGTATCAAGTAATGGGAATAAGTGTATTTAACTCTTACAAGTTTATTTTTCAGTGTTTTTTGAGTTTTAAAATTACATCGTTTGTAGCCACTAACATGTCCCTTATAATGAATGAACCGGATTTTCTTTTTTCTTTTTTTATGGTGAATGTTATTGAATGTGCTAATAACTACAATTGCCAAATTTTCTTTACATTTTCTTTAATAAGTTTTTTGAAAAAGAAAAAAAAAATTGCACATGATGGTGCAAAGTGCTTTAGAAACTAATGAAACCCACATGCTACGGTTTTGAGTGGTAGGTTCCAAGTTTTAGAATATGCAGGATAAGTTACTAGTTCCAAAAATATGGAACATGTTCCGGCTGATAAATTATAGATGGAGGGTGAAACACAGTTCATCCCTAATTGATGTTGATGCAACCATATTGAAATCAATTCGCAAAATTCCCATGTTAACGTATCTAATATATAATCAAGAAATTCCAAATTATTTGATATATGAAATTTTATATCATGAAATTTTACATGTTGATTTTCAAAAGAAATAGGTAGTTTTACATTCGAATACATCGCACGACAGCGACACACCGACACGCGATGCATCCACATCAGTAGGAAAATGTGCTTTTACCCATGTGACTCGCAATCACATGAAACACTGCTCGATGGCGGACTGAGATCCATCTGTGGACGCTGTTTTGGGGGTTTAAAAATCCGGCGAGCGGTCCTTGGAAACGATGCATCGGGCTGGTTTCGGAAGACTAAGACGTCGAGTTGGATTTGGCCACTGGTTTGCTTGGCGTTTGCAAAAGAAAACGACAAGTGGCAAAGGGAAACCGACCATCCTCGGATCATCGTCGTCCTTTGTTGGACAATTTACCTTTTCTCCTTTTTGGGCCAAAAATCGAAACTTGTCCTTATATTAGGGGCCGCAGTGCAATTTTTTTTTTTCCTATTTTCTTCTCAACATTTCTTTAGTTTTGCGGAAAAATAACACAAGTATTCATAAACTTTGACTCAATGTGTAATGTGGTTCATAAACTTTTAATTTATTTAATGTGCATAAATTTTAACTTATTATACAATGTGATCCCTGAATTTTTAATTTATTTGATATAATTTATGAACTTTTGATATATGTTCAATTTAGTCCTTAAACTATATGAAAATATTCAATGTTGTCCATAATCTTAAATCAAATGAAGGACTACATTCAAGCATTATATTGAGCATGTATCAAAAGTCCAAGGAACAAATTGAAAAAATTAAGAATTCAAAGACCACATTAAACATTAAGTAAAAGTTTAGAAACCACATTGCACATTGATCAAAGTTCAAAGATCATTTGTACCATTATCTCTTCATTTTCGTTTACTTTCCACTAAGTTTATCGCAAACGTGGATGGCCAGAGGATTATAGTATTATGTTATTGCTAATGAATAGTGGAGCCACTTAACTTGAACTGCGTTTTTCCACTCAATCCCCAAAAGAAAAAATCATGTCTCGGAGTAAAGTGCCCAAAGTATAAGCTAAAACTCCCATCACCGAGCTTGAAAGCAGATTTTCCTTTTTGTAAGTGATTATTTATAGGAAGAAGGGCTTAACTTTGAAGGTAAGTTAGAAGATGGTGGATCACGCCACAACTTGATTCCAGAGATTACAGCAAATAAACTTCTATATCATTTCACATGTCCCAAAAGTAAACAACTTGAAGGTTCCCCATACTAATCAAAGATAAATTTGAGGCAATGCATGTGTTACGGTATGTGATTCTTTTGTACAAGCAAACACTTGTGAGTGAAGCGTAGGGTTAACGGATGAAGAGTGAGTGATGTAGAGAGGATGGATATAAAAGTTCTGTGGGAGTGGCATTAGGACAATTGATGCTAGAAATTTTAGGATAGAAAGGATACATCTTTACAAAGTGCTAAAGGTGAGGTTGGCATCCCATGCACAAACTAGTTGAGAGTTGATTATACTCTCCTGATAACGCCATGACAGGACATAATTAATTGGTGTGCCAATAGTGATATGCTATCTTACTCAATGGACTAGATGTCCAAACTAAACTGGGTGTGATATGATTCGATACGAAAAAGCTATTTGCCATATTATTCTCCAGAACAACTATAGAAGGAAGGTGGAAGGTTGGCCTGGTGTTATTTGTTTACCAGGCACCACACTAGTTATTCCTCAACCAAGGATCTGCTAACCCATGAAAGATGGTATCAAAGCAAGATCCCTCTAGTGAGTGAGATGAGTTTGAGAAAATTTGTGGTCTACCTGGCTCTATGAGGGCCAAGGAAAAACATGCTTGAACAAAGTGCGGCTCTCGACCAACTTTTAGGATGACAATAGGAGCACAAGAAAGAACTAATTCCTCACCAAATATAGAAAATGCTCCTAGATCAATTGGTGAATCTTAAGAGAAGGTTTATTATCACATCTTCAACAAGGGGAGAAACCTCCACTAGTATGCTAGGATCAAGAAAGGCTTCATAGGAAAAATAGAGTGCTACCAAAATGTGCAATTGGTGAAAAATGCCACACTTGTTAAGGAAAGCACAAGTGACCGAATGTGTCAAATGGGTGCAATCAAAAGAAATTACCAATAGAGCAGTCTATTCAGTTGGGTGAGCATTGCCATTTGATAAATGATGATCCAAATTGGAGCATCAATGGTTAAGAAAACACAAGGATAACCTGCAATGAGAGCATTGCGGAATTGAGTTGGGGAGAATGGCACAATTCATGATTCTCTCGTACTTGCGAACTCTTGTGAATGGAGCTTGGGATTATCAGGTAAAGAGTAAGTGATGTAGAGGAGATGAATGCAACTGGCCCATGAGTGGCATCCCAAACGATTGATCTTAGGAGTTCTAGGATAGAAAGGACAAATCTCTATAGAGTTTTAAAGATAAGGTTGGCCTCTCTTGCACAAATTAGTCAAGAGCTGATGCCCGTCTCTTAATGAGCCCATGGCAGGCCAAAATCAATTGGTGGACTAGACACTCAAGCTAAACTACACATGGTGTGATCCGATGCAAGGAAACTATTTGCTGTATATTCTCTTGAATTATAGAAGGAAGGCCAGCCTAGTGTTATTCGCTATTTAGGTGTTGCATGGGCTATTTCGCGGCCAAGGATCTGCTGACCCGCGACACATGCATTCGTGGAGGTCCCTGTCCTCAACTCCAAGCCCACCAAACGTAACCGTGCATTCGCAATTGTTCCTTCCGCATGTTTAAAAGGTCGACCCGAAGCCAACGATCAAAGATATTATCAAAATCCACAACCAGGAGACATGATTATTTTCATTTCACAAAGCATAGGCAATGCCCGAGAAGACGCTATCTTTTTCATGTCCCCAACAAGTACTTGAAGCAACATACTGATGTGAATCAAGGCTTCTACTAAGAATTGGGAGGGCGGCCGTTGGCGGCCGAGACCCGAGAACCCCATTCCAAAAGCTCTTTGCTGGTGTCGTCCTTGTGAAGTATCACCTCTATGAAGCACAAGCAATCCTTCTTGGGCCCTGTCGCCGTTTGAATTGCTTCCGTAAGCTCCTCCTCATAGAGAACCTGCAAACATGAGCAAATTTTATTATTTCCATGGAGGGATTTCTTGAATTGGCAAATCGTCCTGATTGTAACTCGTATACAAGCAACTTACTTTTGCTTTCCAGCACTTGCCCTCACCATTGTGAATTGCTTCCACTAGGCCAGTGTAATTCCAGTTCTTGATCACATTGTAGGGACCATCATGGATCTCCACTTCAATGGTGTAGCCGCCATTGTTTATCAGGAAGATGATGGTGTTCTGCCCACATCGCAGCATGGTTGACACATCTTGGGTAGTTACCTAGAGTGCAAAAATCGCCCACGACTTTAACATTATTCATCTCTTCCATTCAATCAACACAACAAGATAAAGCCAATAAAATTTAGTAGAAAAAGGGAGGGAAATGAATAAGGTCAACGCATGACTGACATTGTATGACAAAACTCCTCACCTATGCAAAACAAGCCATCATGAATGACGTAGTTATGCATAGAGCTTCTGTCTAGAAGATATCACTAGTTATAGATATGCTAGTAATCCTATGCATTTGGTTCAGCATTTTAAAAACCCATTAAGAAAATGCAAAACGGTTTAGCTTAAAGGACTTTAGGTAAATGTAAAGGCCGTTTAGTAAATTATACTTTGAGATACAACTTTAAGAGAAATGTCATTTTATAGAAAACACATTTGAAAAACTCTTTGGGTGACTAATATTAGTTTTTTTAATTTTATTTGTTTAAAATTGAAAAAAAAAAAAAATATATATGCAACTTTTTAAATATAAATTTTAACAATAATACTAAAAAAATTGAATACATATATAATTTTTTTTTTTTTTTGAATAAGACCAAACCCTTCATCCAATTTTTTTAATTTTTATTTGATTAAAAGTGAAAAAAAAATGATGCATGCAACTTTTTAAATATAAATGTTCACAATAATACTAAAAAATCAAATACATATATATATATATATATATATATATATATATATATTTTTTTTTTAAAAAAAAGGACCAAATTCTTCGTCGAAATTTTTAAATTTTTATTTGTTTAAAATTGAAAAAATAATGTGTGCAACTTTTTAAATATAAATTCGAAAATAATGCTAAAAAATCAAATACATATATATATATATATATATATATATATATATATATATATATTAAAATATAAACACCAAACTCTCCATCAGAATTTTTAATTTTTAATTGTTTAAAATTGAAAAAAAAAATAATGTATGCAACTTTTTAAATATAAATTTTGACAATAATACCAAAAAGAAAATCAAATACATATATATATTTTTAAAAAGATCAAATCCTTCGGGATTTTTTAATTTTTAATTTTTAAAATTTGAAAAAATAATGTATGCGACTTTTTAAATATTAATTTGAAAATAATGCTAAGAAATCAAATACACATATATATAATTTTTTTTAAAAGACCAAACCCTTCGTCATAATTTTTTAATTTTTATTTGTTTAAAATTGAAAAAATAATAATGTATGCAACTTTTTAAATATAAATTTTGACAATAATGCTAAAAAAATCAAATATATAAATAGTTTTTTTAAAAAAAGACCAAAATATATTTAATTTTTTAGCATTTATATAATTTTTTATTTTTTTTAGCATTAATTTGGCATTTAAAATAATAATAACGAGAGCAAAATCAGAAATTTGAAGAATGAGTAGGATAGTTTTGGAAGAAAAAAAATAAGTATTAGCATTTAGGCAAATACTAAAAGCTCAAAGCTAGTTCTTACTAGTATTGGGTTTTCAGTCTTCCTAATATTGGCTTTCACTTGAAAATTACTTTAAAATAGTTGTCAAACCGTCCAACATTTCTCCAAGGGGCTTTGGAGACTAAACATCCTTGGGAATGCTGAACCAAACGCACCCTAACAGATACTAGAAACCATTTTATACCTGGAAGCTACCATCTCCAATACATGCAATGACTCTCTTCTTTGGCACTGCTTGTGCATACCCAAGGGCTGCGCCGATGGACCATCCAATAGATCCATACTGCATTTGGAACTCATACCTGCATACCCCCATTCGAACAATTTCAATTTGTTTTCTTTAAGTAGCTCTAGATCAAAAAGTTAAAGACAAGGAACCTAATCTATACAACCACACCCGCATACCCGCAGCCTTTTGGTAATTTCAGCTTCTAGCAGTTGAACTAAGAGTCTCCAGTCTCAGCAATCACAGCTGATTCACTAGAGAGCATGTCCTGTATGTGCTTGAACAGGACATTCACCCTCAAGGGCTCCTTGGGTTCACACTTCAATGGATGGCCCTCTGGAACATAAATCCTGTGATAATTCTCATAAGCGGTGGTATTATGCTTAACCCGCTTCGAGAGTGCTTGAATAAAATCCTTCATCAGAACACAACCAAAAGAGGGTCCATTTCCAATCACAACCCTATCAGGCTGCAAAATAATGGCCTTCTCCTTCTTAAGAAGGAGGGAGTACCCAACGGAGCTATAGTCGTTAAAATGGGCCCAGCAAATAAGTAGGCATATGCGGATTCCATGATCTCGGCACAAAATGCAGTGCTCACCGCACCCCAGTAAGTCCCAATGAAGTGGGGATGGTGCTCTGGCATGAGTCCTTTAGCCGATGGCATCACAGCTACTGGAAAGCCACATGCATCAGCTAGTTCTACAAAGGCTTCACAAGCCTTTGCAACCCGGAGTTTTGGGCCACCCACCATGACCGGCTTCACTGCCTTGGTCAAGAACTCTGCAGCTGCCTCTACTGCAGCTTCCAATCCCATCTGATTAGTCAATCTGTGTCAATAAAAATTAATCAATCACATCACTCTAGTCCTAATCTAATGAAGCAAATGGGCTCGATCGATTGAACAGGTGGAAAGTTGCTTGGGAGAGAGTGCAAATGGAACCGGCTTGCGACTGAAAGCTGGGTGAGGTATGGCAGGCAAGTTGCAGCTTATGCTTATGTAAACGGGCTTGCTTTCTGCCAGAGCAGTCGAGATCGCGGTAACAATCTGTTCATGTGCATCTTCCAAGTTGTTCACCACAGCCTAGAAAAAGGCAAAACAGAAACAATCAACAAGTCAGTTCATTCGATATGCACTTAAGATACATTCCCCTATCACAATGATCTGTGCTAAAACCCCAACAGCAACTCCCCCTGGCACACTATTTAAGCAACCATTAGTAGATTATTATAATCTCACAGAAGAGACCCACCACAAACAATGATATCCTCTGAGCAATATTTCTAGTCAACAGATACGTCTTTCCCAAGATAAAGATCAGATCCAAAAGGAAAATCAGTGTCAGTGAAAAGGATGATGAAAAGGGACCGAAGAGATACCTGAAAGCAAGTAACAGTCTGGAAACACCTAAGCTCTTGGCTAAAATCAGACAACCCGGTGGTATGGTGAAGTACCCTGTTCGTCCCGTAGTCGTTGGAGTTAGGCCCGCCGACGATGCAGACCACTGGCAGGTTCTCGCTGTATGCACCCGCAATCGCATTGAGCACGCTGAGCCCGCCGACAGTGAACGTCACAACACAGGCCCCGACACCCCACGCACGGGCGTAGCCATCGGCAGCGTACCCAGCATTGAGCTCATTGCAACAGCCAACGAGGTTGAGCCCCGGCTCAGCGATGAGGTGGTCAAGGAGCACGAGGTTGAAGTCGCCGGGGACGGAGAAGACGTCGGTAACGCCAATCTGGACGAGCCGGCGGGCAATGTGGCAGCCCATGGTGGCATCAAGGGAGCCGGCGGCCAGGGCATGAGGGAGGGTTGGGCTCTGCATCACTGAGGCAACACCATTGGGGGGCGACCCGACGCCGTTTGAGTCGGACTTGGGGGAGTTGAGGTCGCTGACGTGGGTGTCCATGGAGGAGAGGCTGGAGGAGGTAAAGCGAGGAGGTGCAGTGAAGGTTCGTTGAGGGGTTAGTTAAAAATGGAGACTTTAAATAGGCTAGAGGGTGCGAAGAGCTGTGAGGAGAGAGAGAAGGTGTTGGCATGTCGATTACCATTTCAACCTTCGAAATTTGGAAAAACCCGCCGACACGCCACCATTTCTGCTCTCCCTCTGGCCATGTCCCAAAACCAGATTCTAACATGACCTGCTCAAACACCTTAGCTACCCTACGAACTTGGCATCGGAACCCGACTGAAAATCAGCAATTCCATTCTCATGAAACTGTACTGGCGCCCCCTTGAAATCGCCCTTGAACTGTTTAATACGATCTAGTCCAAGCGATTCCCAATTCAGTCGGTCCATCTTACTCACCCCTAAAGCTATTTATGAGATTTTTCACTATTTTTTTCCTTTATAGATATTTATTCACATTTAAATGTGTTGGGTAATGGGAATAATTATATTTAATCATTAGATTAATATCACAAAAAATTCCAAATTGATACATATTTGATAAATTTATCTCAAACTAATTTTTTTAATATGAAAAATCCAAAATAAGTACATGTGTGGCAAACTTACCACAAACTAATTATTTGACCACTAAAAACTCTAAATTAGTATTTCTATATCAGTTAAATTTTATTGTCAACTTACTAAGTTAGATGATACGTGACAATTGACAATTGATAACGAAAGTGCTTCAAGCCTGACCCAATTGTGAACTCTTAATGAACTAAATAGATCTTAGGGAACAAAAGGACCCAATTGAGAAATTTCTCTCTATTTTAGTGGGATTGGAAGTGACGTTTACTCTCTCCGTTTCTTCATGGTCCTTCAATTACATCTTCGTCTTTCCCTCTGCCTTGACGTGATCCGCTTGTGTTGCTCCTATCTTGTTCTATGGCCACATGATTCAACAGCGATATTGGGGTTGGTTTTCATGCTTGCTGACGAGCAAATTTTATTTAGGAAAAAAGTAATACCTGACGTGAGATGTACTAAGATAACTTAATTGATTGGTGATTCCATGCATGCTTTTCCGCGATAATTTTGCCACAACGTTATCTCTACAATGGACCGATCAAGCTCGTTTTCAATGCAAGTTCCAAAATTTTAATGTCCACCCCGCCCCCCCCCCGATAATATGGTTTTTGGTCTCTCAGGAAACTGTAAGAGATAAGCAATGAATTTATCTAGCTATTATCATCATGCTAATTTACCATGCAAAATAGGTATTACGCACTGAAATGTATATGGTTTGATGAATGGGTCTAACCATTTTAACTTTGCTTTCACCTTTTAAAGTTACCTTTCTTAAGTACATATACTCCCATGTGCACATATATTATCGTCCAGAAAACCATTCCTCGTCTTTAATTTGATTCTCCATTTCTCCCTCATATTGCCGGCTGCATCCTCCCACTTGAGTTTGAATACAAACCCCACATTCATGTATTATGGTCAAGTGCACAGAGCATTGACATCATCACATACTTAAGCATTGACATCATCCTAGTGTTCCTTAGGACAAATCTCAAGATTATTATTGTACCTATTAAAAAAAAATACAGCCTTGCAAAAATTCTAAAAAAGATTTGTGGAAATATTATAACAAAATAACATAAACCATGGTAGAAAATTTGAGTAATTCTGTGTCGACACACATCGGCATGCGGGCACGCATGATTTGATATATATACATCAACTAGTAGGGTGTTACAAGATGGCACTATACGTACTAGACAGCTAACGGAAATCATAGGGTACCCTCAAGGGCTGAGGTCAGTTACTGATTGACAAATATTTTATGAGATTTTACAGGACCGGTGTTAAACTATTGTAAAAGTTTAAAATTCGTGGTTTCATATTTGATTATTCTATCCCTTTAATAATTGACGTATAAAGTGAAAGCTAGTTCCTTCCTTCCGAAGGGCAGTTTCATCAACTTAAATGAAGGGGTGGGAAGTCAAAAAGTCAGCACTTGAGCCGGACAAAAATGAGCATCAAAAAGAGAAAACAAATATTGACCAGGAAAGGAAAAAAAAAATAGGGGAAAAAGTCAAGTCTTACCGCATTCTGCGCAATCAGTTTTGGAGTCTATTTTAAAATCGGTCTTTGAAATCAATGAAACTTTTGATCTTGGAAATTAATTTATTTTTTCACTGTGCTGCTAATTATAGCCTTACAATATTATTCTTTTTTTTCCAATATGAAACAATAAGATTCTCTGCGTGATAGTAAATGCAGGAATTGAATCAACACTTTTGTTCGGAAAGCAGATAGTTATTTAATTTTCAAAAATTCCATGCAATAATTGAAGTGCGTAACGTCGCTTATACAATGAAAAAGAAAGTTTAGATTAAAATTGCAATTTGCATTATTTTGGTGATAGTTATCGACATAGCTAAGAAGCTTCATAAAATGATATGTTACCGTTTTCTTATAATTTATTAAGCTGAAGCATATGTGTTTGGTTGGTGGTGAAAATATGTATGCACTTTATTTCATCTATGGATTTAATTTACAACAAAAATAAATTTGTATTACTAATATGTCATAAACAAATGTTGCTTCTGTGCATTTATTTACAATATAATTAAAAGAAATGGCTTTGTTGTCTATACTATGCACTCCATTGAAATTACTTTATATAATTAATATTGAAAAAATGTGTCCAATGTGCATTTACAGTAGAGTAAGTGAGATAACTGAGATTTTCTTCATCTAATCAATCTAAAGAGTATTGAGATATGGGACGATGTGGCTCGACAACAAAACTCCGTTCTTAACCATAAATCCAATTTACACAATTTTCTATCTTAATACAAGATTAGATCTGATAGAGGTAAATAGAAAAGAAAGGAAGATTATTAATTACAGATAAAAGGGGGGGGGGAGTTGGAGGGATTTGATTACAGCGTTGTTTACATGTTAATCACAAGAGAAAATGAATATACTATTTATGACTAATATAAGACAAGTTTATAAATATACAAGAATGAAAAATATGTTTACTAGTCACCACACCTCTCCCAACTGCTGAATATTGATGGATTTCTAGGATTTTAATAGCCGTAAAAAGTTACTCTGGGTGAGTCTATTTTGGCAAAAAATTAATGATTTGTAAAATAATTTACTAAAAATAATTGTTTGTATCACTTATAAAAAAAATTAATAAAAAAATATTTTTATTGTCATTCAAAATATCTAAACCTAAATTGTTGCAGATAATGTAAATATTTTTATTGGCTAACTATCTCAAGCAACATAAACGATTTTTAGAAATATATTTTTCAAATTATTCATTTTTCGAAAAACAAACAAAACGAAAAAGAAATGCAAATCCCTTCTAATTCTCCCCTTCATTCTCCCTTAGTTTATCCAACCTAGTGACCATTTTCGAATGACTGCTCTTCTATCCTAGTCTCTTCTACCAAAACACCATCATTTTGCGTGGCCACGACTTCCTTGAAAGTTGAATTTTCGAGAATTATATTGCGCATAGGCTGTGTAAAATTGGCTTTCTATTATTACTGTCTCGGTTAGATGATGTATCGTTCCGCGTACTTTGCATGTTCTATCAGCAACTAAAATCAAAATACATTTTCAAATCCACATTCAGCCAGATTGCGGGTTTGGCCATGAGCCATGTTGAAAGCGCAGTGACTACACGAGAAAGGCAAAGACCAAGCAGAGATCGAACACCGCCCTTGTTAACAGTTATACCGCCGATTTTTTCTTTTCCCATGCTGTCAAATTCCCGCTGTTTCTACCCATTGGAAAAACGGCGTTTCGAGCTCTCCCCGATGGATTATTATAGTTTTGGCATTTATTATGATGGCCATATGTTAGTTGAGCGCTTCAAATGCTAGATGTTAGAAGCTTGGTATATATACAAGTAGTGAAAGGGTATGATAAATTGGGCATGATTGTCCATGTAATTGTTTATATGTTACTGTTGACAAGTTGTCGATAGTGACAGATGACGATTTATAGATACAAGTAGTGAAAGAGTATGATAAATTGTGTTCTTATTATGGGGATTAGTGTATGTCTAACTTTTCAGATAATGTCAGCATCAATGAAATGATATTAAAGTGATGTCTGGTCAAGATCAACCTAGCCAATAATTAAGTGTAATTGTTAGATCGAGCACTCGATATGCCAACGTATCGAAAATATCTTCACAGCGATGGATTGGCTAGTCAAACCACACCCGCCTAGTCAAATAGCCGATTCAAGCTCCCAACCCAATGTCACTATCCCCACAGGTCCATCTTCCTCCTCATGTTTGAAATTTTGAAATCAAAGAAGGATAAAGATTCTTCCATGTAATATCTACTTTTTCTTTTTACACTAGCAATGTATGATTTACTTTTCCATAAAAGGTTATGAGAAATTAATATGATACTTTACAATTAGACTCAACATATGAAATAGTTAAGTGATTAAACGCTTGATTTGAATACAATATATTATAATTTAAATCGCAACGCTTCCAAATAGAGCAACCTGATATATGACGCTCACTATGGTGTGAGCAGAGTGAACCTTAGACGCGATAGTTTGCCTGCATCCTTGAATATCAGTAAAAAGAAATGCTTCCAGATACAAATGGTTATCAAAGGTTTGAATCTTTGCCGGAAAAGATTTTTGCTTTTGTCTCCTTTTCAATTTTGATAACGTAGTCTTTTCTTCAATTACTCTGCAAGACTCAAGAGGCATTTGATAAGATTCCAAGAATTCAGAGTACTCAAATGGAATATTCTCATAGATGGTGTCATATCAATCGTTCCTATCCTACCAAGAAAACAACGAACTTGACATATGCACATGTGACGTGTTTAAACAATGCATGTCAAAGGACGAAGGCAAAGAGAAAATAATAGACCAATCCGAATGCAAGCGCATGCAGTTCCATGATTCTTGCGTTGCACAGTCTCGTGACGAATTGGGCTAGTAGGAACCCGCAATTTTGTACTGAAAGTCTTCTAGATTTTCTGTAGACTGAAATCCGTCACACCATACGCTGGTCACCCCCTACTGGACACCAAATGCCCACTACTTGTGGGCTTGCCACCCGCTACCGGACGCCAGCCACTGCCACCTAGAAATAGAAATTCTATTGTTATAAAACGAATTTATATTTCAGAAATAAAAATTTTAAGTTGTTATCAAACATATTTCTTTGCTCATAAATTTATCTAGAAAATATAAATTAATTTTTATTTCAGAAATTTTATCATGTGCATCCTAAACTGTCCTATCAGAAAATACCAAACTAAGCTCTTGCACGCATTTTGCCAATCGCCAACTATAAACCAATCGTGAATTGAATACCTCGCGGCTAGCCCTTGCACCCATTTTGCCACCTCTACAGAATCGTGGTAGGTCATCATGGTTATTGACTAGACCTAATCAAATGGACGGGCTTGGCTACTTGTTAGTGGCCCATTGGCCCGCTTGGACAAAAATCCCAACCTTGATCAATGGGCAAATCGAGCCTTGGATGGTACGTGGCCTTCCTTCACGAAATATAGAGAAAAAAATATAAATGATATTTGAACTTTGACCCAAATACAACGTGGTTCCCAAACTTGTAACTTGTTCAATATGGTTTCCAAATTTTATTTGTATGTTTAATTTAGTTGTGAGATTATATGAAAATATTTAATATTGTTCTTGAACTTGAATTAATAGAAGAAAAATATTGAATATTTTTATATAGTTCGGAGACTAAATTAAATAAATACTAAAGGTTTAGAGACCATTTTAAATAGATATGGATCACTTTGTATATTAAGTCAAAGTTCATAAATTATTTATGACATTATCCTCTAAGTATATAATAAGTGACTTTAAATAAGCTAAGAGTAGGGGAGGAAGTATGATAAGTATAATCAGGTAACCGATCCGTCCAGACCCTAAAAAAGAATCCACGGGTTTTGGGATGGTAATCGAAGCTAAAATGTAAGAATACTAAAATGCCTTTATTTCATTTATAGTCCTTAGATTATGTAATAAATAAAAAATGATTATAGGCTTTGGGAGCTTTTAAAGATGTACCTTTCGATCATACACGAAAACCTCTACATTTGATAAATCATTTTAAAGGAACTCGAGATTACTTACATAATTCTGTGAACCCCAGAAAAAAATAAAAATAAAATAAGCATGGCTTTTCATTTTAGGATAGTCAGATCTTAAATTCTTTTCAGCCTTATATTCTTCAAATTGATGGGATTTTTTATGTATTTAGTATAAGATCTTCATTTGACCAAAAAGATTATGGTGGGATGTGGGTTGCCGACGGAACCCAATTACTTTAGTGAGACGGAGTTGAGATTTTATATCGAAGTCTAAAAAGATTCGGAATAAATTTAGATCTACGTATAACTTGGAAAATGAATAATTTATTATAAAAATAAATAAATAAATAAATAAATATTTTCTCTCTTTACGAAAATGCGTTGACATGAATTATTGTCAATGATGAATATTAATGTGTAATTTATATATATTGTGGGGGTATTTTTATAATTATATTTCTATTGATACCCTTTCTATAATTATTCACTCCTACAAATACATATCATACAACCCTCATTGGTAGGGGTGAGCATCGGTCCAGGGTGGTGACCCTGGACCGACCCTAGACCGGCCCAACCATGCTAATCCTAGTCCGGTTCCTAAAAAGACTAAATCAGTCATTGATCCTAGAATTCTTGAACCAGCACTATGCGGGTCAATCCTCAATTTTGAGAGTCCCGGGTCGATCTAACTCGGACCAACCATAACTATATATATAATATTTATATTTTTTTTATATAGAGAAAACCTTAAAATAAACGGCGTCAACAACATTAAATAGTTATTTAATGAAAAGTTCAAGTAATTTTACATTGTTCTTTAATAACTTAGGTTTTTAATGTCTTTTACAGCTTCAATAATCATAATTTACAAATGAGGAAAATGTTTTTGTAAGAAGTCCTCACAACGTCCAAAAAGGCACCTTATGGCATCCTCCTCTAGTATTCGTTATCTTTTGTCGTATTTGTTCTCTTAGTCTTCAATTTACTAAAATCGAAAAAAACAACTTCTCCGCTCTCCATTCAACACTCGCCTCACTTGCTTTAGGTCACTCATGATGTCTTATATGCTACTGTTGACAAGTTGTCGATAGTGATAGATGACGATTTATAGATAACAAGTAGTGAAAGGGTATGATCAATTGCATTCTTATTATGGGGATAAGTGTATGTCTAACTTTTCAGATAATGTTAGCATCATTACATGCTCCAATGAAATAATATTAGTGATGTCTGGTCAAGATCAACCTATCCAATAATTAGATTGTTAGATCAAGCACTTGATATGCCAACGTATCGAAAATATCTTGACAATGATGGATTGTGGCTAGTCAAACCACACCCGCCTGGTCAAGTAGCTGGTTCAAGCTCCCAACCCAATGTCACTATCCCCACAGGTCCGTCTTCCTCCTCATGTTTGAAATTCTCAAATCAAAGAAGGATAAAGATTCTTCCATGGAATATCTACTTTTTCTTTTTACACTAGCTATGGATGATTTACTTTTCCATAAAAGGTTATGAGAAATCAATATGATGCTTTACAATTAGACTCGATTTATGAAATAGTTGAGTGATTAAACGCTTGATTTTAATACAATACATTATAATTTAAATCGCAGCGCTTCCAAATAAAGCAACCTGATATATGATGCTCACTATGGTGTGAGCAGAGTGAACCTTAGACGCGACAGTTTGCCTAAATCCTTGAATGTCAATAAAAAGAAATGCTTCCAAATAAAAATGGTTATCAAAGGTTTGCATCTTTGCCGGAAAAGATTTTTGCTTTTGTCTCCTTTTCAGTTTTGATAACGTAGTCTTTTCTTCAATTACTCTACAAGACTCAACAGGCATCTGATAAGATTCCAAGAATTCAAAGTACTCAAATGGAATATTCTCATAGATGGTGTCATATCAATCGTTCCTATCCTACCTAGAAAACAACGAACTTGACATATGCACATGTGACGTGTTTAAACAATGCATGCCGAAGGACGAAAGCAAAGAGAAAATAATAGGCCAATCCAAACGCAAGCACATGCAGTTCCATGATTCTTGCATTGCATGGTCTCGTGACGAACTGGGCTAGTAGGAACCCGCAATTTTGTACTGAAAGTCTTCTAGGGGTGTGTATGACAAAAATTTTGAAATAAAAATTGATTTCTGGCCAGAAATTGATTTATTAATTTCTATTTCAGAAATCGAGAAGTTACAAATTTTAGTTTCTGATTTCTTTATCAAATTTATTTCTGGAATAGAAACCTATTTCGAAATAAAAAATCAAATCGTGTTAAAACGAAATCTCTACAAAATCTGCTTTAATAGAGAAACAGAGAAATAGAGAAATGGAAATTTTATCATGCGAACCCTAGATGTTCCGTAGACTGAAAGCAAGGACAGGAAATATCTAACACGATCCTTAAGATTTAACATACAGATGTCGAGAAACTATTCATGCTCTAGGAGTTCAGTTTTTCCTCGACAGTGCATCTCAACCCTCGAATGCGTGGATGTCATGCCCTGAACGCCTTACGCCTTGAATCTAAGGATCGAGATGCTGATAAGCAATGCTCCCTGCCCAGATGATGAATACTCGAAAATTTACGGCATCTCAACGTGCCTTTGTGGAAATCAACTTCCGTGAAATCAATTCCCGTCATGTTTGTTACATGCTGAGCTATTTTGACGATGGGCATGAATTCCTGCGCAATGTTTCAGCCCTATAAAACGAGCGTTGGAGGATTGAACACGCATGTGATGAAGGGTCGAAGGGTGGTTGTTGGGTTTGATCAGAAGGTTTGGCTCACCGCAATCGCGGGGCTCTCAGTTCTGGTCCCGTTTTACCGTCCAAGAAGAAGATGGGCACTTGACCTTTCGAAGATGGAAGAGGACACTGTTCGAGAAGGAGATGGCGCTTGACCTTTTGAGAATGGAACAGGACACTTGATGTTGAGGAGTTGTCGTCGCCACCATGTTCAAAGATTGATAAAATAAGACAGAAATTAAGACTATCTGTGAAGATTGCATTTTGCAATTAACCCAATCTAAGCACGCAATACCTCATCGGGATTGTATTTTGCACTCTAGCACTAAACCATGAGGCCAAGAATATTAAGGGGCGCATGACAAAATTTTTATTTCCCTATTTCTTTATTTTTTTGTTATTCGAAACAGGTTTGGAATAGGAATCCATTTGGTAATACAATTTTATTTTTCTATATTTGGAATATTCCAAAATCAAAAACTAAAATTTTTAACTTTTTTATTTTTGAAACAAACGTAAGTGATTAAAACCCTTTTTATTGATTACTCTCGTCACCGCTCACCACTCGTGGAATGCCAAACGCTAGCCCCAGTTGTCTGTAACGCCATACGTCGAATGCCCACTACTTGCGGGCCTGCCACCTGCTGCTAGACGCCAGCCATTGCCCCCTAGAAATAGAAATTTTAAGTTAGTATCAAACACATTTCTTTGCTTAGAAACTCAACCAAAAAATATAAATTGATTTTTGTTCTAGAAATTTTGTCATGTACATCATAAATTGTCCTATCAGAAAGTACCAAAAACTAAGCCCTTGCACCCATTTTGCCAATCGCCAACTTTAAACATAACCGTGAATTGAATGCCTCGCGGCTAGCCCTTTCACCCATTTTGCCACCTATAGACGGAATCGTGGTAGGTCATCATGGTTATTGACTAGACCTAATCAAATGGACGGGCTTGGCTACTTTTTAGTGGCCCAATGGCCCGCTTGGACAAAAATCCCAACCTTGATCAATGGGCAAATCGAGCCTCGGATGGTACGTGGCCTTCCTTCACGAAATATAGGGAAAATAATATAAATGATATTTGAACTTTGACCCAAATACAATGTGGTTCCCAAACTTATAACTTGTTCGATATGGTTTCCGAATTTTTTGTATATGTTTAATTTAGTTGTGAGATTATATGAAAATATTTAATATTATTCATGAACTTGAATTAATAGAAGGAAAATATTGAACACTTTTATATAGTTCATAGACTAAATTAAACAAATACTAAAGGTTTAGAGACCATTTTAAATAAATATGGATCATATTGTATACTAAGTCAAAGTTCATAAATTATTTATGACATTATCCTCTAAGTATATAATAAGTGACTTTAAATAAGCTAAGAGTAGGGGAGGAAGCGTGATAAGTATAATTAGGTAACCGATCCATCCAAACCCTAATAGAATGTAAACAACTTTTGACTTTTTGATACCAGGACGGGTTTTAGTTAGGCTAAAAAAGAACCCACGGGGTTTGGGATGGTAATCGAAGCTAAAATGTAAGAATACTAAAATGCCTTTATTTCATTTATAGTCCTTAGATTATGTAATAAATAAAAAATGATTATAGGCTTTGGGAGCTTTTAAAGATGTACCTTTCGATCATACACGAAAACCTCTAAATTTGATAAATCATTTTAAAGGAACTCAAGATTACTTACATAATTTTGTGAACCCCAGAAAAAATAATAATAATAAGCATGGCTTTTCATTTTAGGATAGTCAGATCTTAAATTCTTTTCAGCCTTATATTGATGGGATTTATTATGTATTTAGTATAAGATCTTCATTTGACCAAAAAGATTATGGTGGGATGTGGGTTGCCGACGGAACACGATTACTTTAGTGAGACGGAGTTGAGATTTTATATTGAAGTCCAAAAAGATTCGGAATAAATTTACATCTATGTATAACTTGGAAAATGAATAATTTATTATAAAAATAAATAAAAAGTAAATATTTTCTCTCTCTACGAAAATGCGTTGACATGAATTATTGGCAATAATGAATATTAATGTGTAATTTATATATATATATATATATATATATATATATTATATTTCTATTGATACCCTTTCTATAATCATTCACTTCTACAAATACATATCATACAACCCTCATTGGGGTTAAGCCATCATAAACACTTTATCATTATTTTCTCTTAACTCTAAACACTAATGATAAAAATATTTTTCATTGGCTAATTATTTTAGACAACACAAATAATTATTTTTAAGGATTTTTGTTTTAAATGGTGAATTTGTTGCGAAATAAATGGACTTTGCAGAAAAACAAAAGTTGTTGGGACAAGTTTGGATGGGCATGGAAAACAAAAGAAAATGACAGCACGCATCTCGTGCGGCTCCCGCGTCTCCTCCAGTCCTTCGTTTTCAAAGGCGGCCTACGTCGTTCCAGTTTCCAGTCCACACGTGACCCGATATCGCCTTCCAAACTCCTTCTAGAGGAACCGGAACGGGGCTGCAAAAGTCAACGCGGCCCGAAGCATCGCCTCGGTCGCATGGAAGACCGCGACGGCTTCTCTGTATTCCTTGGTCTTCGGTCTGAAAGTTCTTCAGGCCCCCGAGGCAGCCAGCCAAAGAGAGAGCGAGAGAGAGAGAGAGAGAGAGAGACGTGTTTGATCGTTTTGGATTGAGGGAACTCGGGAAGCTGATAGCTTGCGGCGTAATTCTCAGGAGGGTCGGATCATCAGGAGCGGGAGAAGGTCCGGGATGGATCAGATAATGAACAAGGTGGGGTCGTACTGGTTTAGCCAGAAGGCTAACAAGGAGATTGATTCCGTCGGCGACGATTTCACCGTGAGTTTATCCACACCTCCCCCCCCCGGGGGGTGTCTCTCTGTCCCGCCTTTGAATTTTTGCAATTCGTGGGTTCAGTTCATGTTGATCCAGTGATGAAGTTGCTTCTTTTAAGACCAAATTGACATGTTTGGGATAGCTTCTTTTGTGGGTTTTGTCGTCCTTGCCTGTAACGATTGGATTTCGGCAATAACATTATGGGTTCAGTTCATTGGGTCTCTGCATGTCTCCTGCCTTGTGACTCAATCTGACATAAACCAATCTGTGTATGCTTGGCATCCCGTGCCCTTTCTCTTATATCGCCTTGGCTGGTTATTGTAATCGGAGAAGAGATGGATTAACGTATTTTGCTTAATAAAGTGATCCACTGCTGGTAGATTTTTTCCCTTCGGCTAAATATTTTCCATCGGCAGTTGTGGAGGAGTTAGAGAGTATGTTATTGATAGTTGAGAATGAACATGCAACTAACAACTCCTAACGGAAATGGATACTGTAGTTTTGCTTTTATGCAGATACATCGGAGTGAAACCTCTCTAACACCAATGTTTGATAGATTTTCTGTCCAACTATGCACATTTTAGGAATGAGAGCAGTTTGTTTGATGCACATTTCTGTAGTTAAAAGCACTGATAAAGTTTTGTTCAGTTGCAGCTGAAAGCTCATTGGTGTTAAGCTGCTCATGTCTTTTATTTAGGTGAATTTTTAAGGGTTTCTGAAGTGCACTAATTAGTTTGCCTATCCTTTAAGCGCAGTAGTGGTGGATGCCAATGAACAGTGATGTCTTTGCCAATCAGAGCCTGATTGGTTGTAATCCTAAGTTAGGTCTTTGCCCCATGCATTAGACGAGAATCACGTGTTAAAAACTATAGGGCTTTTATTAATCAGTGTCATGGCTTGTTTAGTATATGGTTTTGAGGAAAAGAAGTCCAATTTTCTCAGGTTAAGGTAGGTCTTGACAAGCACGTGTCAGACAGCATATGCATGTGGTTTTGTAGATCAGTTCTGAAGTTTCAAATTCTTTGTTGGTTGAAGTTAAATCTATTGGCATAGAAATCTACAAAATGTATGAGACCTATCTCTCTCCATGTGCATGCAAACACACAAGGGTATCTGCTCTCGCTTAGTGGTAGAAATCAGGGGAGAAAAGAAATTAAATTTGTTGTCATCATCACATTGACAAGTTCATTAGCGTACAAATATGCATGTTTGTGGAATATTTTTTTCTGATAACAGTTTTCTCTTTGAAAAACAGTCAATGTCAAGCAGCCTCGAAAGTGGAACTAAATGGTTGGTCAACAAACTGAAAGGTTTGCCCTTAACACACATCTTGTGTGCCACTATTTGCTTTCATGTGTTAATCATTAAGTAATGATGCTCTTACTCACCTGTTCTGCTCACTGGAATTTGGAGAGCATTCTTTGCATAACATAACCTGGCAGATTGTTTGTACACTGAGAAAAGTTGCCCTCATAGTAGTAATTTTATCCTGTTTTTTCCTTTGACAAAAGCTTCCCATTGTCAATGTGCAGCCTGACTTTGATTTTTTCCCCTAGTAAAGGTTCATGATGACCCTCATAAATGTCCAAATAGATGCTGATGCCCCAGCAGCAAAAACCTCCTTTGTTGAGTTCCCCACTGTGATATCATGGTCTGCCATTAGTTATCTCCTTGGGCATCTATTGCCACACAAAAAGATAACCTTGTGAAAGCCTCTTGTTTCCATGGGTCATTTGCAATGAATCTGATGGCATGGATGATTTGATCTAAACACCAATATAATGTGGTATTGTAACTATAAATACACAACATGATTTTTTCTGTTTCTTTAGAGATTTTGTGTAATTGCATCCCTTGCTTTACTGGAGTCTTGCCTTTCAATATATAAAAAGACGATTGTCATAGGCTGTGCCAAGGGTATTTACTTCTCCAATATTTTTACTTTTTTTAGATAGGTTTGAGATGCACTTCGCAAACAAAACTCGTAAAGAATGAGCATTTTACATCAGGTTGAGGGTTGTTCGACTGTTTTTCTTTTTCTTTTTTTTTTTTTTTTGGCATGAACCTCACTCATAACTTGGTTTTGCAGGAAAGATGCAAAAGCCATTGCCGGATCTTCTGAAGGAATATGATTTACCAATAGGGATCTTCCCTCGTGATGCTACCAATTATGAGTTCGATGAGGAGACCGGAAAGTTCACTGTCTTCATTCCGTCAGTTTGTGAAGTAGGCTACAGAGACTCCTCTGTTTTACGTTTTTCCACCACGGTGACCGGCATTTTGACTAAAGGGAAGCTCGCAGACGTAGAAGGGATGAAGACGAAGGTGATGATTTGGGTGAAGGTGACGTCAATTTCTTCTGAAGCATCGAAGCTTCACTTCACTGCCGGTTTGAAGAAAACGAGAAGCAGAGAAGTTTATGAAGTTATTAGGGCTGGGTTTACAGTAGATAAGTTTTGAGGTCTTCTGCGTTTGTGTTGAAGATCTTGGCGACTTGGTCTTGTATTCTAGAGCTTCTGACATAACACGCCTTGCACTTTATGATTGCTCGATGTAAGCATTCCAACCGTTCCTCATAGTTAGAATCAATAATATCTGTGTGATCTGGAAGTTGCTATAGCTTCTGGAGTTTATTTGCTGTTCAAATCAATAACCATGTGTAAATGTCAGAGTTAACTCGCTGTTGATAATAGCTTCTGATGCTATGCAACTCCAGGATGTTACAACATGCTGGTTTCTCTGTAGATCTGGTTGGTCTTGCTAATGGGGTTTGTTGCCCCAGCAGTCGCAAGTCTCAAGGAGCTTGCAAATGATGCAAGGAATGTAAAATCAACTAGCAAGTTAACCTCTATGAATCTGTGTGAGGATCCAATTAATCTGACAGTATTATACCATGCTGATGCTCCATGGCGGCCCCTATGGGAATTGACATGTGGCCCATCTGGTGGTTGCCACATCACTTCCCTTTGCTTTTATTCTTTTGTATCATCTTCATTTCCAAGAAATAACTTACTATCAATAAAGCCTTGAAAATAATCTTATATGCTTTTATTCTCAATGAAATTATATTGATTGAAATAATAAAATATATAGATATCACTGAAACAATTCCCATGCGTGAAAATTTTCGAAAGAACGCATAGATATAGTATCTCTATTTCCTTTTATCATCTTATATTGAAATAGCAAATCAAAACGCATGATAGAGAAACTTAATCAATCTGATATATTTAGTATACTGTCGGAATAAGCCAAATACACTGATGACCTGCCTCTTTTCACACCCTCGTGCGCCGCCACCAACTAGCCTTCGTGAATCAGGTTTTTTGGGGTACTCCTCGTAGACCCTCTTGAAGAGAATCGCTACGGGCTAGAACTCCTGAGATCAAGAGAGAGGAGGTTGCAGATATGGAAGTCCCTGCAGAGGACTCAAATGCTGAAAGTGGAAGGATATATGCCTGATGAACTTAGTCTTTTGAATTAAAGAAAAGCAATCGAGACCGGTCATGTGAAGGTTATGGACGTCGGCTACCTAAACTGTGATGTTCATAAGTGTTCTTCTTCAGTGACAAGGAAACAGTAAGTTCCAGGGATTGGTTAAGGGTCTAGATAACCTTGCTGTCATTGATATCATAGAGTCTGCATTCGTCCTAGCATCACGTGCAATTTACCCATGTTCAGTGCTCTACAATCCGTTAACTGGTGGCTCATATTCATTTATGCGAGACCAATGAAACAGTTCAATTTACGAACTTAATATGCGAAAAAGAATGCAGTGGCCAGTTCTGGGCCAAATCCTCCCCATTTCCGAATCTGACGTGTAGAAGTGATCGCAGTATGAATCCGTTTGCCTGCCGTGTGCTCACCGTCGCAGATAATGTTCAAGTTAAGCCCCTGAAAATTTGGAGGAAGTACCTCGGCATGGACGAGTTTTACCTACGGGATAATGGACCCAACGCTCTTAGGCAATGCATTCGGTGCGATGATTGCATAGTATATTAAACAAGTGAATTTCCACATTGCCCGAGATTCGGCTATTTCGGATCATCTTGTTAGGTTTAGGTTATGAGTATTATTCGAAGATCAACTTTATTACATACTGCCTCTTGTTGATTTCATTCAACCTCATACGTCAGGCCAATTTTCCCCAATTCGAACCAACTGCCATCATCTGTACAGATACTAGAGCGGTCAACAACATTTTCATCGTAGTCACAGTCTATATTGGCAAGAAATTTACACAATCGTGATGGCCCTAGGAACAAAAAACAGGATCTACCCATATCGCCTTTCCTTGGTAGCAGAATGTAAGCTAGCTTCAAAAACGAATTTCTTGGCATATAAAGTTGATCTAATCGACCAACATCTTTTTTTATGACTTACAATCTGTCTCCTTTGGCCTGAAGCAGAATCTCCGAGTCCAGTGTCTCTGGAAACTGGTGTTGTGATCATTATCGGGAGGACGAGAAGACTGAATCATCTCCCACATCACTCTTATGTCTCCACATTCCTCACAAGACTCCATGTCCTTGTAAAGCATCATCAGGCCATTCATGTTACCTTCAGAATATGCCACCCCATATCAGGAGAAAAAATTGTTCAAATCCAATGATCAATCCAAACATAAAGCTTAAGCTCTCCTGCCTCTTGCGCTGTGTGTGTGTGTGTGTGTGTGTGTGTGTTAGGCTCTTAAGTTACCTTTGGCCTTGTATCTGAGGCATGAAGTGAAGTTGAGAAGCATAGACTTTGTTTGGAAAAGAAGTGAGTTTCTGAAGCTTGGCCAGTTTCTCCACCTGTTCACCCTCATATTGCTTTTCCCTCACTCACTCACACTCTCACTTTCATTCACTTCCTTTTATAAGTGATCTTGCTCTCTCTTCCTCTCATCTCCTCACTTCACTCAACAAAACAATGCTAAACAAGCTACACAACAAACCTAAAACAGACATGCCACAAAACAGCACTGATCAGGACAGGACGCTCCATGTAATCAAATTCCTCCTTTATATTATAAACTAAAAATAATCAAAATGCAATCAGACACTAGTGCTTGTCCTCTTGATCCAACAATCATTTAGAAAAGTCAGAAGGGTCCAATTTATTGCAACAAATGCTCTAGCTAATTGAAATACGCAGTGAGTCACCTTGTATCATATGTTTATTGCAAGTAAAAAAGAAGTAGATGGTATGTCCAAACTTTTAACTTCTTGTGTAGGTCCCAACATAACTAAACCAAACTACCCTTAGATAACTCTTCTTTAATTAAACTGCCATTAGGTGAAGGGACTTACTTTGCACACTAGATCAGTCAAGGACTCATGAGAGTCAACTACTTCAGCTTATCATGACACTTTTTGAGGGACTGTATTGATCTGGGTGAGGAAGCGTAGGGACACTTAAGCAAGCTCTTACCAGAAGATAAGAAGATAATGGGTTAGGACAATAACAGTACAAAGATTTTTTTAAGTGTGTGTGGTGGAGAAGTAGAAAGAGCATACTAGAAACAATGACACAGTTTTAAGCAGGCAAAAAAGAAAGTTGCTTTGGAATTTTGCAGATTTCTCTTTCCTCTCTCACCAAAGATTCTGAGTTTTCTATTTTTGAATTTAGGAAAAACAAAAGGCGATGGGTCCCAGGTCAAACGGTTGGTTGGATTTTCTTTCAGTTCACTGGTGTTTGGGGGCATACAAATTCTCTCATGCTCTCTTGTGGGTTGTCCAGTAGTGGCGTGATCAAGAGAAGATTAGACAAATGCAGAGTTCCGTCACTAAGTTTAAGGTCAACTTAGATTTTGGAATGGAATGACAAATTAAAGAGAATAAGTCATGCTTCATAGATAACCCGTCAACGGCCGCGAATGCCGCTCGGGATGTTAGTGTATCCTGTGTGGGAATACACGATTTGATTTTCCTACTAAGCTGCTCTCGAGATCTCACTCGGTCTACGGAGACAAGGGAACCCGTACAACTCGAGTGGTTTCAACCCGGTGAAAGGACCTGTGGGATTGCCCTAAGTTTATCTCTAGATACTTCAACAGCGACTGAGGATATTATGAACGAATTGTGTTTCTTTCACCATTTTGTGGTCAGTCTTTAACAGATGCAAGCCTCTAATTAGGCACATGATCAAGACAAAGTAATACTCTCTTAACATTGCTTCCTAAATAGTGAGATTACATCACAAGAACTACCAAAAATTGGGGAAAAAGAAGAAGGGACGAACCTAATCGACGTCTTACCAACTTATTATTCTCCCACCAAAAGCCGTTCTCTTTGTGACTTGGTTTCTTTCTGTGTCAAAACCGTAATTATCTCTGCCAAGTTCGAGAGATTTCGTTGTTGGCACCACGTGCTCACCGATGCTACAACACTGATGTTGATTTGACATGCAATGACCCTTTCGCAACTGAACGAAATGACGTGAAAACGAACATAGACAACAGAATGTTGCTGCTTTTCGAAAGGAGTAGTTCTTCTCGGAGTACTAGTTTAAAAGTGACCAACAAGATATTTCTATTTTCAAAGCTCTTCCTAGTAGAGCTCCTATTCCACAACTCGAGAAATTAAAATGCCAAGTGGTTAAAAAAATAGCCAAAAAATTGTGGAAAAAAAAATGCCAAGGCAGGAAAGGGTTACTGAAACTCGAAAATAAGCATCAAGAGTCAAGACAAGAATACTCTAAAATAGGTTGAAGATTTTCTACAGAGCTCTGACATAATTACTACTCACTAGAAAATCGATGAAGTTACTAATTCTTGAGAATAATAGCCTAACTTCTGTGACTATACCTTTCTTCAAAACATAAAATGCCTTGATGACACATGAAGAAAATACTAGAGCTGAAGAAAATGGGTTATCCGCACATTGGTGCATGCTGGTTTTTGTGCCCAAATCATCAGAAGTGCCTCACCCATTCCCACAAAACAGTTCTCAACAATGCATGCATTACCTAGGTAACAGATCCTGATAGGGCATAAAGCTTACACAAATTTCTACACCAAATCATAAGGGAACAAAAAGGACAGGTCCAATTCCAAAGTAGGAAAATTTGGGAGGATGGATTAATTTGTCTTGAGTGCTATAAATTTCATAGTTCAAAATATGACTGGTGCAAAAATTAAATTAGTCCGGAGATTTCTAAAAGGAAAGCAAATCATTCTTCTCCACCACCATGTCCACTGCTTCCCCTCGAATAGGCCCAAAAAAAAATACTGTCGATGGACAAATTATCATGAACATCTTTAAGCGGTGGCAGATGCTTGGGCTGCAAGCCTCTTCCTGGCCTCCTCAATGATAGACAGCTTGATACCCTTGCCCTTGGGAAGAGACAACCAAGGTTTTGATCCTTTACCGATAATGAAGACATTGCCCAACCGAGTAGCAAACTCATGTCCAAGAGAATCTTGGACGTGGATGGTCTCAAAAGTACCCTTATGCTTCTCCCTGTTCTTGATGATACCAACACGCCCTCTATTCCTTCCACCCGTCACCATGACAACATTCCCAACGTCGAATTTGATGAAGTCGGTGATCTTGTTGGTCTCAAGGTCAAGCTTGATGGTGTCGTTGGCCTTGATCAGAGGGTCTGGATAGCGGATCGTGCGACCATCATAAGTGTTCAGATAAGGGATGCCCTTCTGCCCAAACCGGATGGATCGCACTTTGCATAGCTTAAACTGCAGATGACAAACTTTTTTGTGAGCGTAGACTAAAGCTTATTGCCATCTCCACTTCCACAAAGGAACAAAGGATACTTTAGATGAATAATTCAACAGAATGATAAAATAACACCCTTATAAAGTTAAGGCAGACAGAATACAGACCTTTGCCTCGTCATCCCTAATGCTGTGAAGCCGGAATCTACCCTTTGTGTCATAGAGGAGGCGGAAGTTCTCATTCGTCTTGGGGATTGACACAACATCTGACAGGATCATAAAAATCCTAAATTATAATTGAGACTAGCGTGTCATACAGGAGTTTATAACACACAGCAAAATGAACAACGGTCAAGTTGCCAATTTATCCTGACCACCCAAATCAATCCTCAATTTACTTGCACCATTATATGTTAAAAGATGGGATCTTCAGTTTCTAAACATTCTATCTTCCCATGCACTTACATTAAATACATGTTATAAGCTTCAGAGATCGTCGAAAAAGAAAAAGGGAAACTATAAAAACCATCCTGCACGTTTGCCTCAACAGCACTTTGCATCCTCTAATTTCAAAACCAATTTGCATCCTCTAGTTTCGAGATCTCTTACTTTGCATCTGACGGTTTCAAAAAGGAAACTTCGCACCCTGGCCTTTGTTCTCCATAGCTACTTCCCTGGTGTGGTTTTAAAAACCATAAGGTGCAAGGTGTATATTTTGTCGCAGAGGATGCAAAGTTAACATAAGACCATATTTGCAGATGATTTATGTTATTTTCCCCAAGAAAAACAGTTTGATTATGTTCTATACAATTGTAGCACAAACATAGTTTCTCTGAATGAAAGGGGTACTCTAGAGCACATGCATGTGTATGAATGCATTCTTTATACATGATTCCTATGTGCACACAATGGGCAAATGTAATAGCCAGCTGTCTGTAGCAATGACTTAAATGCTTCAAGCTAGATTTACGAGCAACCAAGTATTCAGACACAGGTAGGAATGATTTCACACGAAAAGATCAAGTAAATGCTAATGTCATCTCGGGTCTAGGGTTTATATCAATGCTAATTTCTGTCTAATTCATAGGCAAGATGAGATGCACAGCTTCAGAACAGAAACGTATAGTGCACATACCCATGAAACCAGCAGGATATGTCTTATCCGTCCTCACTTTGTTATCAACAAGAACATGGCGCTGCATCAAGATGGCTATAACCTCACGATAAGTAAGGGCATATTTCAGCCTGTTACGCAGGATAAGGATCAATGGCAAACATTCCCTTGATTTGTGGGGTCCAGATGAAGGCTTTGGTGCCTGCAGAACGGAAAAGAAGATTAAAAAGACATAATCAGAATCACAAGAAGATCGCCTGAGAACGTTCACTTACAAAGGCGCCTCCTAGCTTGTCAAGCATCCAATGCTTTGGGGCATTTAGCCTCTTCAAGTGTTTCTTCAACCCTCGAGCCTGAAATGCAGAGAGACACCAAGTGTCAGGAATACAAGAATTCCAAATCAGACCATGCACATCTATAAAGTGCCCTCGAAGTTAGTAGTGGTACTTTAACTGTAACCCCATTGATCAAAAGAAAATTAAAAGTCCCGCAACCAAAATTCTCTAAAATAAGTACCAACCCCTCCTTCGTCAGGATTCTTTTAGTAACCACCAATTCAGAGTTGGATGAAAAACTTTCAAGGAAAGAGGGAGCAAACTTGAGGAGTCAAATCTATCCAAATTTTAGGCTACAGTAAATAAAATTTCTCTCGTTTTTCGACCTTGCTTTGTGATATGGACTCATTCGATTATTCTTAAACTCTTTTACTTCAAAATCAGCTACGCAAATGCTCATTCACTGAAAGAAACTTGAAGCTTAAAGCATTTGAGAGATACTCTCAGTTCCGAATTCACCAAATTAACACTAAACCTCAAAAGGGTCGCTTGAAGAAGAAGTTCTGTGTACCCCCATTAACTGGCATCGTTCAGGATTACCCTCAAAACGGATCCATTCGATCAACACGGAACGCCACATTAGAAAGCGCTCGCTCCATTCAAAGATGCAAATCAAAGAAGCAACAATGACCCGCAATGGAAAAACCCCAATAGTAGCTCACTAGACACTGATCCACCCCAAGTCACCATCAAAAGGCACACGCATGCTCACAATCAGTTCAAGTAACGACCCTACGGAGGGGCACAGACTGCAGTCCAAACAGATCCCCCATAATCGCCACATCGCCGATACATCGCGGCCGCCCGCCGAACAATCTAAACTAGAGCTCGCCGACGACGACGCCGGCGCCAAAACGAGCTAAGGGCATCGAATTCCTACGCCTTCCCTAAGTAAACTACTCGGAGTACAAACGAGGCGGGATCAAAAACAAAGTGAAATTCCAATCGAATCACAAAAAGCAAAGCAGATTCGCAGCCGCAGACCACCAGCGAATGCAAATTGACGGGGAAAAAGGCACTGACCATCTTCGGATTAGCTTGAGCTCGACGACGGAGGAGCTCCGGAGGCCGCCGGCGGGGTGAAGCTGTCGAGAGAGCTCGAGAGAGAGAGAGAGCTCTAAAACCCTAGCTGTTAAGAAGAAAGGGCGTTTCGGTTGCTCGAATGGAATAACCTTTTGGGCCCGTTTTGGGCCCAGGCCCATCTTTCGGCCCAATGCGCCGGTTCGATAGCTGCCGGTCCGGTTCGTTGTTCATTACTTCTTCATTGTCCTTCGAGTTGGAGAAACTCTCAAACAATGAGTACGTTTAAGAGGAATTGTAAAATTAGCTCGATGTGATTTAAACGGTATAATTTTGCTATAGACCGCTCATCAAATCTCTAGAGAACATAAATGCTAACTGTCAGTGATTTAACTTCGGTGCAGAGTTAGTTTATGCCTAAATTAATCATATTTGTCTTTTAATTGCTTTTTATATGGAAATAAAGGAAATGGCAATGTGCTTCTCAAGTAGGCATTAGATTAGATTAGATTAGATTAAATATGTAAAATGTCATAAAGTTTGTAGTGATTGGATGAAACCGAAAGTACGTATAGCTATGACATACCATATGGCTTTTATTTTAGTGAAAGTTCAAAGAAGATGGCTTTTATATGACAGCAAGCCAAAAAAAAGGAAAATGGAAAATGGAAAAAATGAATTGAACTGGACCATATCGAGGTCTCAACTTGGTTTGTATTTAGTTAAGGTTGCGATTTGGTTCGGTTCAATCATTCACTCTAATTATGTAATTTGGTTCAGTTTAATCATCGACACCCTATCTATGACTTATATTTCTGATCACACTTGTTATAATATCACAACACTTCAAAAGGATCAATGACTTATTATTTTCATTTCTTTACCAAGTATATTTACAAAATACAAACTAGACCAAGTATATTTACATTAATTTTGATTTATGGGATTATCATCAATGATAGGATGTTTCTCGATTTTTTTGACCCTCTACTTAGTAAAAAAATGTACACATCAATTAGCACAAACATTCTTAAAGATCATCGAAAGAACAAAGAAAACCATCAACATAGTGAAGTTACACAGTTTTTGTCCCTAAATCACAAGAATATTAAACAAAAAAAGAAGAAAAATGTTCCTCCCGTGGACCAATAAGAAAGATGAATTTCGGAAGTCCGAAATTGGCTTCTCAGTCTCGAACGATGGAGTGAATCAGCATAGAGGCCTCATCAGTAGTCGGACATGCATCCTCTGCTCACCAAATAATAAAGAAACAAAAACAAAAAACAAAAAACAAAAAAACGAAAAAATGACATTAATAATACTTTCCACATCCAATATCTTCCGTAGTCAAACAATATGATCCATTAACTATTTCTATATATTAAATCAGGTCCCAAAACTATCGATTTATCTTTCCACTTTTAATTTTTCACCCCATTGCGCTTGCTTTAGCTGTGTATCTATATTCTGAAATAAATCAAATAACTCGTTTTTTTAACTTATTTATAAAGAATCAGTTTCAGTATTCGTATTTTGACTACGTGCACTAATTTGTGTACCATCCCCAAGTGTTTAATTAAATATACAAGTGAAAATTTAATGAAAACTCTATAGTTCTTCTCACTGCCGCCACCCACCAGCTTATAATAGACATAATTCCTTTTTAGATTGAAAAAAAAAGAGTCAAATTGGTAATTTCGAAAATGACGGGATAATTGTTTAATAATTCACATAAATATTAGCACAAGCCTTCTACACAAATATACAATATATGTTAAAATGAATCATTTTTTTTTCTTTTTATTCTTTTATCAACCATATTTTATTCTTATTTTAATTTTTATTTTCAAACTTTTGCCCTACCTACTTTACAATTATGAGAGTCGAAATTCACACTTAATATTAAATCATATTTACCGCAAATCTCGAGAATATGAAAATTCGAACTCTAATTACAAAAAAAGAATAATAAAAGAGCTGATCATGTACCTGGCAGGTGAGAGATGATGTTCTCGATGATGCCCCTGCCGCCCCCGCCACTGCCGCCACCCTCATCCACCTCCGACGCCGTCGCAGCCGCCGTCTCGCCTCCTTCAGCCGCCCGAGGTCTCTCTATCTCATCACCTCCGGCAGCGGCGGCGGCAGCGGCGAAAGCACTTCCTTCTCCCTCCTCACTTGAGTAAAAGAAGCTCGAAATAAGACTGCTTATCACCCCACCGCCACCGCCACCACCGACTGCTTCACTTTCCCCATCGCTCTTCGCCCTAGAAACCCCACCGGCCTCGCCGCCTCTTCCGCCGTCCTCGACCTCCAGGGCTTCCGCTTTCCTCTTCCCCGACCACCGCCCCGCCTCGGGGCTCCCGGGAGAGACCAGGTTCGAGATCAAGTGACCGATGATCCCCCCGCCGCCGCCGCCGCCGTTGCCATTTCCCTCGCCTTCCTCGCGACCCCCGTCGGCGTCGCCGCTTCCGCCGCCGGTTCCGTCCGCTGCCGTCGCCGGCGGCGCCTTTTCGGGGATGATGGTGGAGAGGAGACTGTTCAAGAGCGTCTTGCTCTCTGTCTTCTCCCCTCCATCCTCGGCTCCCTCCTGCTGCTGCTCGCCCCCGTCGTTCTGGAGTGAGGTTGGACTGAGATCTGGCGCCATGGCTTCGTCTGAAAATCCAGTCGCCGGAACTGGATGACCATGTTTATATACAGAAGCGGAAGAAAAGGAAGGGACAAGCGTCCTCGTCTGGAGCGTCGGTCGGAACTGAGGGAAGCCCTCGCTTAGTTACACGTTCTTCGGAGCGATTTGTCTATTTCTGGCACCAATTGGGAGCCGACACGTGGTTCCTCGGCCGACGTGTCGTGCGTGACTAACGTCGATTTCCGCGATAAGTCGGTGGTAATGCTACTCGTCTATCCATAGTCAGTTCTGGCACGATGCCGGGTTCATAAAAATAATACTAATAAAGATAAATCGATCGATGGAAAAATAAATTTACCAATTTTATTTCGATCATCAAGTCAACGGTACTGTGACGAAATCCATGAAGATATCTAGAACATAATGTTTGATTATTTGGGATGTATAATTCTTGAAGATAATTTAAAATGCTGCGTTCTTATTTGGTTACTCATTGTGGAGGAGCGATTATTGACTCAATCACACTAAAGACTTTCACGGCTGTTATCTCATTAAGAATGTGTATTCATCCTAGAGTTCCTAGACAGAGAAAGTGAAGCAAGGTTAGATTCAATTCCCTTAGTAGCGGCTATTCTTGATTCAATTGCAAGTGGTACTCTTGATTCAATTCCACCAAATCCGAAAATAGTTCTATAGAAGCTTGCATTTGAGTCATTCTCTTTATATATGATACAATTGAGTGTTTGGGATATTAGTATCATACAACAATTTCCTTGAAAATCGATATGTCAAACTAAAATGGGATCTTATTGATATAATTCCGAAACATAATTCTTTTGACTAGTCCTTATGCTTTAACGCTCTTCGAATGAGGGATAGAAAAGTGAGCATTGTAAAACAAAGATGAAAATAAATACAGACGAGCAGTAGAAAGTGTAACTTGAATTTTTTTTTTCATAGAAGTAACGAAATAGCCATTACAAGAATAAACCAAAAGAAAAGGTTAAGCGAATCCCAAATATAAAATGAAGAAAATAATGAAAAGAGGGCTTGAGTGAGCAACAAATGTACATCCATCATTTATTTTCAAAAATTATAAGAAAGATATTGACTATTTAGACTCACTCAATAATTAGCTAATGAAAAATATTTTCATTATTAATGATAATTTGTATTTAAATATTTTTTAGACAATGAAAATATATTTATTCATTCATTTTTTAAGCGATCTAAACGATGATTTTTTAAGAAAATATTTTCCAAATCATTCATTTTCCGCGAAACAAACGAAAATTTAAAGAGCATGGAAAATCTAAAAATGGTCGAAGGCAACGGCACGATACAATTCGTACAACCAATCTCACTTGATGGAATAAGGCTTGGCTGTTTCTGTTGATGCATAGAGAGAAGCAAAATAAGACAGGTAGAGACTTCACGAGCTCAAGCTCTGCAGAATCCTCCATTCTCAATGTTATGCAGAGAGATATTGGAACAACATGAAGCCCATTTAGTGCAAGACGCATTATGCCAATCCTCTCAACACAAAAGAAGATCTGACTTTGTTACTGTTCTCTTCCCCTTGAAATGAATGCAAAACTACAGACTAGAAACCTTCCATTTCAAGGGTTTGCCGGCATTACCGAGCAACTAATTTCAAACTCAAAGTGAGCCATCACAATATGGGAAAAGAAGAGAACCTGCCTCCTAAACCGATGCTGCACAGGTTGAATCCATCGATAGAAGATCTTAAAGTATCATTTGAGCTGCAGGGTGACGACCACAGGCGATGCTATGGGTTTTTTCGAGCTCTACCATACATGACCTCCTCCTGCTCGGCCTTCTTTTGTGCCTCTTTCCTCTCCTTCCGTTTCGCATCCCTTACGGCCGTGTCAGCATGGACTTTCTCCATTATTTGGGTAAAACCAGGTACGGTCCTTTCTAGTTTGCTATACACTCTAGAGCTCAAGTTGAGGAAAATCCTAAACATTCGCTGAGACAACAATGAACAAAGGTCAGGAGACCATTATGCATAAATAGCTTTTCACTGTTCTCATAAAGAAAAGAAAAGAATAATATGTCACCGTCCTTTCACCAAAAATCCAATAAAGAGCTGATGCTCTGCAGTGAAGCTATAACGTGCCACAAATTAAACTGACTAACAACTGCTGATGCGTACATAAGGTCATACTTTCTAAACGTCAAAGAACTTAATGAAACCAACACAAAAATCAAACTAAAAGCATAGCATGAGAGCTTTCATCAAAGATGCATGGGATTTTAGCTCAATAGCAGTAGAGGGGAGATGAGAGCTAGATTACACATTAAGAAATCCACCCGGAACCAGGAAAAATTAATCAAAGGTAATTTTTTTTCCCTTCTTCGGAATGGGCCAAGCAAGGGTTGAAATAGGGAAATTTTCAGTAATCCATTCTCTTCGTTGCCCTTTCTTTATGTCAGTGGCCAGTCAGGATTGTAAGAGGCAGAAATCTGTGAAATAAAATTCTCAACTGTCGATAGGGTAGCCATTACCAACTGGACCCAAGGTTAATCTTCTACTTACGGGTTTCAGTATAAGAATAGTCTAATTAAAATATTCATCAGGGAAGAATGGGAGATGACTTATCAAAAAGTCTCCGCACTAATAACTATTTGCAGTTACGCTTCTTTCTCTCAATATTATTATGGTGGAAGGCAAGTTTAGCCCTTTTGATTTTTATTAACTTGAGTGGTAAAAGACAAGCTGAATAACAAATAGAGGCAAAGAAAAAAGAGCAATACTATGTCGCACCTTAACGTCCTTGTTCCAAAGCTGGATGTATGGAGGACCTGTATGGTAAGTACCAAGGGGTAGACGGTACCATTCTCCACCATATGTTATCTGATCCATTGCTTGTTCAATGCTTAAAACTTCCCAAGGCCTTAAACCAGGTATTACTTTAGCCAATTGGATCCTGCATCATTAATAAGTACACCCACATGGTCAGGCATTGGTTATTTGCTTCAAATGTTTGGTGGCTAAAAGGACTAGCCAGAAGAAATATACTTCTTTCTGGAGTACCTGAGATCTTTTGGGATGTACTTGTTCGGCATGTGGTCAGCTTCTAAAATGGTTGTGAGTTCTGAACCACTAGCCCAAAGAAATAGGCAATGACTTGGAATTTTCAGTCCAGGCCAAATACCATCATTAGCTTCGAGCACCGCTTGATCGCGTCTCCTGCTTTCTATAGCTTCTTGCTGGAGCTGCTTGTAAGTTTTCTTCTCTTGCCCTTTGAGAGGTACCCAAGGAGGTATTCCTTTCTGGAGTTTGTGAAGGAATGCAGTGGCCGCAGCACCTAGTCTTACTGAAAGCCCATAATAACAAGTAAAAAGATATCTCATTCACAGTGGCATAAGAAGTAAACAAAAAGCAGTTATAATTTTTCCCCAGGAAAAGAGTAGCTCTGGTGAACAGTAGTATTCTTCTACCAACCTGAACATGCTCTTCCAATCAATTTCGATGGCCAGAATTGACAACATCAATACACAAGTGGCAGAGATAAGATCTAATCAAACCAGTCCCCCAAACATGGCACTTCCATGCCTTTACAAATATTAGCATGCATATGGAGAATGCTTTACAGAGTAGACTACGCTTGCTGTGACTGACTATACTTTCCTGCACAAGACATTCGAATTTGTAGCGTAAAATTGACAAAACAATATGCCTACCTTCCCATGTGGCAATGGCAGGTTCCAGTCCATAAATCATATGAATTGGAGCCCATTCATCCAAGTCCTCACCCCAAAAGAATGTGTCCTTGTCAATTATTCCAGCACCCCAAGCTGTTTTAAGTTGTATCAGTTCCATTGGTCCCCGAGTTCGACCCAATCGATCCTTATAGTAGAAGCCACCACTCCTCATGATAACTGGCATACCAACAGCCAATCTATGAGAACATAATCAGATAAACAAATAAAGATCCACCATCTACCCCATAACAATCTGTTAATGCTTTTCATTAAAATTGGCGTGCATACTTGCAATTACCTTATCATGCCAACAACCAATCTATGAGAACACATTCAGATAAACAAATAAAGATCCACCATCTTCCCCATAACAATCTGTTAATGCTTTTAATTAAAATTGGCAGGCACACTTGCAATTACCCCACAAAAACGCAGTCTGTTGATTAAACCACAAATACTATGGCAATCAAAAAATGGATACATTGGTTAAACCCCACACGAAATGCACATTTTGAGCAAACAAGCCTACATATTCTCATTCGAATGTACCAAACAGCATTAGCAGGAATTAAGAAACACAGAATACAGAGATTACACATTCATCAAGCTAACTGAAAATCAAACCGAAAATAAATCTTCCTCTATATCACAAGGACAGATATTTCTTACACCGAAAATTCTACAAACACGTCCTGTGCAACAACACAAGCAACCAAAAATTCCAATATTGACGATGATCAGACAATCATTCAATCTCAACACGACATCAATCTCCAACGAAACTTACAATCATAGTACCGCCGCTCGAGCCGCTTATACCCGATAGCCTGCGCGACATCGATGGGCCGCCCGGGCGGGTACGGCCGCTGCCTGAACCCCCAGAGCCCGAAGAAGAACTGCCGCGCGAAATCCCAGAACTTGTCATCGCTCTCCTCCCTCGTCTTGATCGCCTTCCGCGGCATCGGGCGGCCGTCGAGCCCCGGCACGTGCGGGACCCCGCGCCACAGCTTCTTGTCCTCGCTTCTGTACGGCTCGTCGTTCTCCTGGAGCTCCAGCTCGTTGAACTTATCCGCGACCTCCTCGGCCCGCTGCATGAACTGCACGACGGGGCTGGACCGGAAATCCTGCCACCACTTCTCGTTCTCCCGCACCTCTTCCTCGGTCGGGTTCTCCTTGGCGTCGAACACCGGGTCCTCGTTCAGGATCTTCTCGACCTCGGGGGTGTGCCGGTAGTCGGGCAGGTTCTCGCATTCCCAGAAGTACCGGTCCATCGCCTGGGTGTAGATGCCGTCCTCCTTGCCGTCGGGCTTGGGCTCGGCGTCGGGCTTCGGGGGTCCGAGGCTCGAGCACAGGGAGGCGAAGTTGGGGGCGGCCCGGGAGGCGGCGGGGAAAGGCCGGGCGGCGGCGGCGAGGTTCGGGAGAGGGAGTGGGTTGGTGGGTCTGGCGAACCAGTTGTCGAAGAAGCTGAAGTTGAGCGACGCCATTGGAAGAGGAGGAAGGAGAAGAGGGAGAATTGCAGAGGAAATTGCAGATAAAATGCCCGAGGCAAGGGGAAGCGAACGGGTCGAAAGGCGTGGCGCTGATGGGCCCAGTTGGATTCGGGATTTGGGCCGTGGGCCCATGGCCCAATGGGACCATGACCCGATTAAGTTCTCTCTCTAGTCTGCCAAAGTCTTGTACATTTTTGTAGACGGAGCTTTGCGAACAACTGGGCCTAGGAGGGCCCAAAGAAACCTAATTAAAGTGAACTCCCCATATTGTATTTCGCCTTGGTTGTGTATATAACGATACGTTTTGGAGATGACAAATCTTGTTTCATTTGGAGAGCTTATGTAGATTTCATAACATTTGGAACGGTCGGGAAAGCATACGTGAAAGCACGAAACCCAAATGAAGCTGGTTTGTGAGGCAAACGGACATTCGACTAGTAACAGGTGGGACGTCCATCTCGATTGAATGAGTAAATCAATCGCTTATGATTTGTTACTTACGAAAGAAAAAAATAAAAAAAAAAAAAGGGTAAAATAAAAAAATAAAGAAAAAAAATGTTATTGACTAGTTTGTGAGGTCATGTCCTTTTTTGATACTAATATGGTCACTTCATATTCTTATTTAAAATAGCATTCATTTTAAGTATTTATTTGAGAAAATGAAAACACTTTAGATTCTTGTTTAAAACAAAATTCACTTAAGATTCCTATTTGAAAAAATGAGGGCACTTTATGTTCTTATTTGAAATTTTTTATAAAAATAATTGACTCGTGTGTAACTAAGAGTAGACAATCAAGAACCATCTCATCCTGACATGTTTTGTAACGCAGCATCTATAAAAAATAAATAAATGACCACAATAATATAGCTTCCTTTAGTAAATATTGAAAAGAACAATAACATTTGACATTCAAAATTATCCATATTACAAGTGATCACCCCTAAGTTATTGAATATCCTCGGCGGCACTTTCCGTAGTCCCGAGCGATAAAGCTAACCTCCATTCTGTATTGCAACAAAAGCATATAGTTAAAGATTTTTTGCCTCCATATTTCCACGAACTCTATTTTTTCCTAGCTAATTTCGCATGATGTTATGAGATGACTATTGTATTTCATAAAATGAGTTGAGAATTAACGATTTGGAAAACATTTTTTTTAATAAATTAAGTATTGTTTAAGAAAGTGAATGAATGAAATATATATTATAATCATCAATGAAAATATATAGGTATAAATTGTTATTAGGGCTATACTATCGAAAATCTCAATCGGTGGTACACCTGCACTTTAAACTAAGTTTTGTATATATATATATATATATATATATATATTGTAAACTAAGTTTCATGTCACATAAATTTTCAAATTGATACACATGTATCACATTTATCCAAAAATAATTATTTTGTTACAAACAATTTCAAATTGCCAAAATATTCTATTTTAAAATTTGCTAAAATCCGCTAATTTTTCCCTAAAAGCTCCCTCAAGTTTCACGAATTTGCTAAATTCCCTAATTTTTTGTGACATGGAAATCAATTTTGGGTAAGTGTAGTATGAACTTACCGGTTTAGGATTTTTATAATGTGAAAATTAGTTTGGGGTTATGCAGCATGGATATATCACTTTGGAATTTTTTCTGAAACGAAAATTTGGAGTAAATGTGCCAAGTGTGTGCTAGTTGTGGTATTAATCTTTGTGATTGATAGTGAAATCCTGCACTAATTTTTATAAGCATAACGTCAAGTTTTAATCATGGATCATGACTATCACATTACTAAAACAAGTCTCAAAAGTACTCACAGCAGCCTGGGGAATGAGGTGGGTTGTCTCCACCCGCATTACCTACAAACACAAACAATCAATTATGTGAAGGGAAATAACACGGTTTTTTTTTTTTTTTAACACCGGCCGCTGTGGCTCCACTGGCTAAGACTTTGACCCATTAGACCAGTTGCAGGGGCTACTATCTGATAAACGTGAACAATTGGTGGTACTATATTTAGCCTAATTATTCACCCATATTAATGTTTACATATTCCTTATTTGTCTATTTTATAAATGTCTCTCATACGAACCTACCAACCTTTATTTGTGAGTTACCAGTTCTTCTCTCATTAGGTTTCAGGTTAGTTTAAATATATCAAGTCTCATTTAAGTCACTTATTAATGGTTATTTATTTCTTTTAAAGTTACCAACTTTTCTATTGAATTAACAACTTATTATTTGTCTTGCTTAACAACCCGTTCCATTCACCAACTCTTTTTAGAAAGTACTAATGTTCATTAGTGTGGTTACAAACTTTTACCCAGTTAAGTTACCAAGTTTTGTGTCACCACCCCTTCTTTAAGTTAGTTACCAATGTTTGTAACTTTTTTTTTTTTAATTACCAACTTACTATAAGAAATTACCAACCTTTATTTGAGTGTTTCCCTATCCTCCAGTTGAGATGCCAACTGGTTTTGGATTACCAAGTATCATTTGATTGCTTGTAACCACCATTTATTACTATTTTGTTAATTTACTAGTTTTCTATTGAGTTACTACTTTTATTTGCCTTGTTTGTTAACCTTTGAATTTGCTAATTCTTTTTAGAAATTGTCAATGTCTATTAGAGTGATTACCAACTTTTCTCCAATTAAATTATCAACTTGTTTGCGTCACCAATTTCTATTTGAGTAAGGTATTGATATTTTTGTGTTTTCTTGTAAATACCTACTTCTCTTATCTCATACCAAAAAAGTTTCTTTTATCTTTTTTACCTTTCTTACCAATGACTTAAATTCAGTACCTATTATATAAGTTATCTATGTTTGTTTGGGTGACTTAATAAGTTTTCTCCAATTAAATTACCAATCACTTCTAGGTTATAATTGCTTACCAACATTTATTTTTTTTTCTTAAATCTACTAATGTTTATATTGAGCTACTATTTTTATTTGTCTTAATAATCAATTTTTAAAATTTGTAATTTCTAGAAATTACCAACCTTACTGAGTGTGATTGAGAACTTATCTCCAATCAAGTTACCAATTAGGATTGGTTTACCAACTCTAGAGTTAGTTACCAACTTTTTATTTTTAAATTATCAACTTCTCTTATTTCTGATAGAAAAATTTATTACCTTTTCACCAACATTTTTTCTTTACCTTTTTCTCATAAATTCATATAAGAGTTGGCAAATTTAAAGTGTAAGTAGAAAGGTGAACAAAAGTTGATAAAAGATCAGAAAAGTTGGTAAAGGAAAGAAAAATAAACTTGGTAAGTAATTAAAATGAGAGTTAGTAACCCAAAATTAATCGGTATCTTCATCAGAGTAAAGTTGGTAAGTCACTTTAATTAAGGTTAGTAATTTCTAAAAGAATTTGGTAAAATTAATGCGTTATTAATGCAAGTAAAGGTTTGTAAATAAATAGAAAAGTTGGCAAAAAAAAAATTGTTGGTAAGTAACTTAAATGAGAATTGATAATTCAATATTTGGTGGTAATTTAATAGGACAATAATTGGTGAATCATGCTAGGTTAGATTGGTAATCTTTAAAAAAGCTAATAAATGTAAGAGGTTGCTAACCAAGTCAACTAAAAGTTGGTAACTCAATAAAAAATTTGATATCTACAGAAAGAAAACAATTAAAATATTGGTAGTAATTCAAACGAGATTTTATGGAAAACCATTTAATTGTCAATACAATTTGACAAAGGTTGATGAATCACTCTAATTTAGATTAATAATTTCACATAAGAGTTAGTAATTCAAAATGTTGTTAAGTTATGCAAATAAAAGTTGATGAGTAGTACAAAAACTAGTAATATAAACAGAACAAGAGAAAGTTGGTAACTTCATAAAAATACTGGTAAGTTACCAATGGGTTACTTTTCTGCCAACTGTTTTTTCACATTTACCAACACTTAATAAATTTACCAGAAAAAACAAAAATCGTTTTTTTAACCAAACAATAGAAATCTACTTTTCCTGGAAGTTCTCTTTCAAAGACTCATTATAACATTTAAAATCCTATATCTTCTGCAACATTCGTCAACAATTCGCAGAGAGAAGCGTCAAAAGGAATTTGCAACTCTTGGTGACCTTTCTAATCTAAAGGGCCATTCCCTCAAAAAGTACCCTGATATTAATCATAATAAAGAATTCAAGACTTCAGAAACAAAATCCAGAATTTCAGTTCCACGTGTTTTTTTGGATCTATGCCCTGTTTTCCTGAACAGAAATGTTTGAGGGAGTCGCACTATTCTCAACATACAATCGCAGTCGATGTTTTAATGACAGAAGATAAAGAAGGTACAGTTCGTTTCCATCTGTTTGTGGAAAACCACAATGAACCTATATCTGTCATTCGGATTTCCCTGTTAATGATGATTTCGCATGTTCCTGATGTGAACTTAAGTAGAAGAAAGAGGAAGCAGACTCACCACGGCATCGAGGACTTAATCTTCTCGCAAGCAAGTGAAGGATCACGATCGATAGAAACCAGCAGATTCTGATGCAGTAGTAGGAGGAAGAGGAGGAGGAAGGAGGAGGAGGCTTGCAAGCCATTTCCTTCATATTCTCGTTCGAATTTTGTTGGTCTCCTCCTCTTGAGGAGTGAAGGGTTTTATATGATATGATGATGATTTTCTCTTCCAAAGTCAGACGTGTCTCGATCAAATTTGGCAGGCATTGACAAAATGGACAGAAGTGGTTGGTTTGACTTTTAGGAAATAGTCGTGCTTAAGAAGTGAATCCCATAAAGTCTTTGGCACAAATACTTGTTTTCTTGAGTTCAAACTTCAAATGAGATGTGCTGAAGCGTTATAATTATATGGACGCAAGGTTTGAAAGTTTCCAGGGAAAGAGGCTGATGTCACTTTTTCTGTCAGTCTCTTCTTCATCCTGCTGGTTCTTCCTCTTTTTGTTTGAATCAATAGGATGCAATACCGCAGCAATTGCCGCGATAGCACCGATATCGACTGCTATCAATGAGGCTTTCATTCTCCCCGTGATTCTGGCTGGTGGTGGCACTGCTATACAATGTCTGCTGCTATTTAAAATCATGCTTGGCACATTAATCGTAATTAATTTGAAGATGAAAATTTTGACAAGTAGGACTACATTTCTCTTTAAACAAAACAAGCAGAATGAAGATCAGTTTTTGAAAATGAAATGTTGGTGAAATCAAAAGAAGTGGAGTTATGCAATGTCCAATGTAGTGACTCTACGTGCTCAGGGACGTGGCTCCGGTGTTCCTACATTGATCTCTTTAAACTTTAGTTTTTGCCAGACTCAATCAAATCCAAGCTAAAACCCTCCGATCAGTCCCCTTTCTCTCTCCTCCCTCTTCAACCGAGCAATGTGCCAATCACCACCGCACCACCTCTCTTCCCTTTCCCTTTTGCCCACAGCCTTCGTCGTTGCCGTACATTCAACCACCACCGTCTAGGAGATTTCCACCTTACTGCCCGCTGCAATCACCACCATCGTTGACTATAGGCGGGTTCATATCTCTCTTTGTCTCTCTCAACGAAGCTCGAGGTGGTGGCATTCGCACCACCTCAAGCTTGGTTGTTGGGACAGAGGGTTTGGTTTGGGACCAACAAATCGATGTCCTATTTACCCGAGAGGCTTAACTTTTAAAGAGATGATATGGTTTCTACTAAAGGATTTTCGAAAAAAGAACAATCTATTTGAGAATGATCGCGCATGGGATGATCCTTTCAAAAGATCATATTTATCCTCATAGCAAAAGGAGTACAAATATGCTTTATTTATATGTCCATCGATGGAATGAATCATAATTCCTCAAGAAACAGGGTTTTTGGAACAACGCCCATGTAGAATCTAGAACATCAAGAAACATGACATAGGCTTATTTAATACCCTAGAGTCAGACACCTTTGGCACTGGACCTCGACAAGCTTCCGTGATTCAATGGTCTGCATTACAAATAAATTCGTTGTTAATGATCTTTCACAGACATAATATTAGTGAACTGTGTCTGTCTCCTAGTTACTTTTTTTTTACTTTCCTTAAAGATGTTATGCAATTAATTGAGTGGATTTCTAATTTATAAAATAAGGTAGTCCATTGTTCTAAAATGGGTTTTGAGAGTGCTTACGGCATCCTGGGGAGGGGGATGGATTGCTTCCACCCGAACCACCTGCAAACATGGACAGTCGTAATGTGATAGATAAAATCAATCAAGATATACGAAGGAATGAAACTGAAATCGGTGCTTTTTAGGATCCGAATCTACTGATATGAGTTCATGGAATGGATGATATATTAAGTACCTGCAAACAAGTCAACTTGCCTTTCTTTTCAGACAATTTAACCTTGATTAGGCGCAAGATTTGTATCTTCTTACTCTAATTGCATCTTAGATAGAGTTAAGTGAAGATTTTGAGATTTTTCCATTACGGCTCCATTTGTTTCGGGGAAAATGTAACATTTTTGGAAGATATTTTCCACAATGTTTTTTTTTTTGGAAAATGATAATATTTTCTAGTATTTAGCTGAAACTTAAAAATGAAATGAAAACCATTTTTTGTCATAATGGAAAATCTGATTTAATTTTTGAAAATAGACATATTATTTGGGGTCTAATTTCCTAAAAAAACTCCAACTTTAGGTCTAATCCCAACTCTACCCTGAACTTTTTTTGTTCCATAAAAAACTCAAACATTAGGTCCAGTCCCACTTTTACCTTAATTTTTTTTTTTTTTTTGTCTCATCAACTTTTACGTGAGTCCTAAATTGGCTCCCATTAACCCTCGGTCCAAAATTCAAAACTCCCGAGTGCAAGCTATTCAAGCATCTTGAGTAGAGTGTCAAGAGCACAAGCTCTTTGACCACGAGAGATGGAAGACTCCCGAGGATGAGAGATTGAAGATTGAGCGCAAAATCGAAGATCTCTAAGCGAGATGGAAGGAAGACTTGATAAGAGTATTTGAAGAAAGCCAACATTAATTGCTAAAGTTTTTATCTAAATTTCATATCCAATAAGACATCATTTGGGTTTACATGGAAGATCATCTACAATAGAAGTCTTCTTGAATATAAAATTTTGGAAAAGATCTGGAGCAATGACATGGAATACCATGTAACTACGGGCAATTTTGGATGGAGGGTTAATGGAAAAGAAGTTCAAGGTGGAATTGAGAGTGTATCTAAAGTTGGTGGTTTCTATAAGACAAAAAAAAAAAAGTGTATGGTAGAATTCAGACTTGACCAAAAAGTTGAGGGTTTTTTATATGATGAAAAAAATCTAGGATAGAATTAGGAGGGGGCTAAAGTTGAATTTTTTTTTTTTTTTAAGGGTGTTAGGCCCATTATTAGAGTGCTAGTAACTTATGCATGGGCAGCCGGGGAACCAAGTATTGGCAATGTAATCCTAGGTCCAGTTGCAATGGACCTTAACCTAGGCATCATAAATTGAGGCATAGGTAGCCAGTCTGGTGCCTGGCCTTAATGGACCCGAGCACGAGCACTAGGGTCTTGAGTTTGGCCTTGATGGACCTATACACGACCTTCATGGGACCTAGGCATGGCCTTTGTGCCCATGTACTAGCACATTAGAGACAAGCATCAAGGCTTTGGACTTGGCCTTAATGGACCTTGAGGGCTAGAGCACGAGCACGGGTCATGAGCTTGGCCTTGATGAGCTCGGGCTAGGCGTTGGAGATTTGGTCTTGGACACAGGGATTCGGGAATCAACCTTGGGGTTTCCATGCCCAAAGTAAAGTTTCAGATCAAATGCTGAGATTTAATCATATTTCAAAATAGATTTCTCATTTTTTTATAGAAGAAATCATTTTTCTAAATTTAAGTATAAGTTTTCCATTAACTAGGAAAATATTATCTGTTGACTCATTTTCCTAGGCGAACCAAATGTCAAGAAATGTTTTGTTGGAAAATATATTCCACAAAACAAACGGAACCTACATTATGAAAGGTGTCCTCTTATAAGTAGGGCATTCGTAAATTTTTGTCCAATCATCTATGGACATTATAAAAGGAAGAAAGTACATGCAATACACCTTTATTTGAGAAACTAGACGAGACTAAAATTTCATATACTGAATCAAAACTCTGCTTGCACGAGAGAAAGGGAGAGAGATATGCACCGTTTTGACTACTGTGTCCGCAACCTTGAGGATTAATGGACCTTCCAGCTAAGGTCAAATGAAGATGGAGGAGCAGCATCACGATAAAGCAGCAAACCATGTTCCTGGACAAAGTGTTGCTTGCCTTTGCCATCTCTCTCTCTCTCTCTCTCTCTCTCTCTCTCTCTGTGAATCCTTAATGAGGAAGTTATATCCATCTATATTTATTAACCACCGACGCGAAGCCGTGTAGTCTTCTCGGGCAACTAACATCTGTTTGACCATCAACGAAGCAGTCATTTTCAGTGTCTAATATCCGATTTTGTCTAAGCGTACCTCCTTCGTTGGCTCTCCTACGGTCTACAAAAGAATCAAATGACCTATGGGCGTGAAGTCGCGCGCCGGTCTTTCCGGGCTACCGGGCTACCGGGCTACAAGAGAAGGAAATTATTTGTTTGACCTTGAACGAGGTCATCATTTTCAGTGTTTACTATATCATCTAAAATATGGTAAATAATCTGAGCGTTTTTTGACTATTTCATAAGAAGAAGAAGAAACTTCTTTTTTTTTTTTTTTTAAGGGGGGCTTAAAGATGATATATAGTTTATGTATAAAATTAAAACCCTAGGATTATACTAAGTTAGATTGTACATCGTAGACGTTGGAAAAGTAAATTATGCCAATTGGACTAGATGATTGATAGCAGTCCACTTCTTATATGTCATGACACTTTGATATAATATAAATAAGTAAAACTTTCTCGACGCGATTTCATGTGCAAGTTCATTTGAAGGTATTGATATGTTGTCTCATGGGAAATTAAGTAAATTATATATATAAAAAAAAAAAAAAAAAAGGGATTGGAGAAGGGATATAATGGAGACTCCAACAAGGTGAGGCCAAAATGATACGCGGTTATACTATACTAAATGGTCTAGGTTTTGGTATTCTTAGGGTTAGTGAATAGTGAATAGAGAAAAGGACATGTTAAATAATTCATAAGTGTAACTCAGGAAAACATTTAGACATGCCTCCAATCATATTAGTTGTTCAAGTAGGATAGATCGGATTCCTTTTATTAAGTATAATACCATCTCAACTGAATACGTGGGTATAATTTATCTCTAATCCATTTAGTCTAATTCTACCTGTTGGCTTAACTTCTAGATTAGATATTCCAATTACATACATTTAGTTCCATATAACTTTAACTTTTAGGTTGGATAGTTTTACACGATATCAAAGCTCTGGTTAAAAGTTTGAATCCTGACATTTTTCTCTCGAACTAATTGCTCGTGGCTGGTTTACAAGAGTTTACTCGGTCAAAAAAGGAGCCGTGCCCATTTCACAACAACCAAGCCACGTCATGCGCGAGGGATTAGCTTACACAAGCTTGATCCTTTAGCCCACTTTTTTGGAGAAAATATTAGGTGTATTTAATATGTTAGGTAGGATGATCCATTAAATCATATAATGATTGACACATGGCAAATCCGGGCCCACCTATCAGTTGAACCAGCAAAATTTCTAGGAGTGATCGGTTCCCAATTCGGTCCGATTCCAAACCAGACCGGGGCACCGGTTCCCAAAATTAGGAATCATGGACTGAACCGTTTAGTCCTATGACTGGGAATCAAACCGAACCATCGGTTCCGGTCCAACAAAATCAACACTTTTTTTTTTTTTCACTAAAGAGTGACCGTGCTCCGGACCAATTCAACCATGGAACCACTTCAGGTTGCTTCAGGTCGAGGAGGGCTGGCACGCCGTTGGATGCAAAACTCGAGCACTACCCAAAGCTCCGAGTTTGAGGTCGAGCTTCATGGCCATAGCAGCCATGGATGAGTATCATGCATGGCTGGCCACAAGCGTCGTCCATGGTGGATGGGAAAAAACGGTACCTAGAGATCAGTAGCATACCCCAACGAACGAACGAACGAACAGCACAACAGAGCAAGACGGAGGAGGACGACCCAAGGTGATGAAATCACATTAAATAAGGAAACCGAAGCCGACCCGATACGCCTACGTGTCCATTTACAAAACCCACCTGCCCATTTCCTCCTCCCAGTTCCACATCCGACCTCGCCTGCTAAGATTCTTCTAAAAAGTTTGGGTTTTTATTTTTCTTTTCATCTCTCCTCGTCCATCCATCCGTTCGGTTGTCATCCCGGAGACCTTTTGGGAGATGGGTTTCATCTTCTCGAGCGAGTCTCCGTGTTTCGCACCCCCTGTGCTGGCGGCAATGGCCATGGACAAGCGTCGGCGTGCTCGTGAGCAAGTCAGCATGGCAGACGCAAGAGGAAAGAAAAAAGAAGTAAAGAGAGAGGAAAGAAAAAAAGAAGTAGAGAGAGAGAGAGAGAGAGAGAGAGAGAGAGAGAGAGAGATGGGCAGAAACGGAGGGGAGGAGAGAGAGTAAAGGTGAGAGAGATAGAACGTTAATAAAGAGAGTGGGGATTCGCCCTAGTGGCCACCCTTCCAACTTGGAAGGGGGAGATTGGGGGTTCAAATCCCCACCTTCTCAAGGGGGATTAGGGTGTGGACAATTTCATTTCCAGAGTGGGTTTCGACTCCCACGCCCTACAAGGAGGCAGGACAAAAGTTTAAGAGTGTGTGTTGGAGTAGAATTAGAGTAGGACCGACAAAAAAAAAAAACTGACGGGTGGGCCCGAATATGCCACATGTCAATCATATTATGGTTTAATGCATCATCCTACCTGACATATTAAACACACCTTATATTTTCTCCACTTTTTGGGTTAAGGATACTCTCTCTCTCGCTCTCTCTCTCCTGCGTCTGCTTGCACCGTCACTCCCGACAATCATCGTCAATGACAATCATTGAACAATACCACCACCGATCACGACCCTGACCATGCCAGCATAGTGGCTCAATTGATAGAGACTCCCTCCCATGGAAGACCGAAAAGGCAATCACCCGCTGCAATGACAAACGTCGATTTCTAGGACATTGTAGAATTTCCTCCACAAAGGTAATGTTTCAAATCTCGTCGTTGTTCACAAGTTCGTATAAAGAGATGCAAGGTGCAATGAAGTTGGAGCTAGAGTTCGTAAAGAAGCTAAAGGCGGGCAAGTCATAAGATTTCTCTGACATCTTCGATGGTCACGATGGAGCATAACTAGTGGAGGCGTGCGTGGAGAATTTGCATCAACTGCTGACGGAGGAAGATGGATAGGGTGACAACCAACGTAGGAGATAAAGACAATGGGGTTGATGGTGGAAGTGGTCGCGGTGGAGAGGGAGGTCATGGTGGCGACAATGAACTTCGTTGATGGCCATCGAATTTTGGACCAGACAATGCATGAAGTGAGAGAGAGTGAAAATAGTTTTCTCCAAGAAAATATGTTAGCAAGTAATGTTGAGAGCACCGCCTCTCTCCAATTTTTCTAGATTTTCTATAACTAATATCTATAATGGGTAGTTGTAGCTTGTGGTGTTCAAAGTTTCTTTAGAGAGCGTTTGGTAACACTTCTGTTCTTAGGAACAATTTTTTATTAGAAATAATTTTTTTTTATTTTGTTCCCGGGAACAATTTCTAGGCATTTTAAACCGTTTCTTAACTGTCCAAAATTTCAATTCTCGGAATAAAATTACGTTTGGAACTATGCTTAAAATTTCTATTCCAAATTATTTTCTTTTAATTTTAAAATAATTTATTACTTTTTTATTATTTTTTCTTATTTTCTTATTTTCCTTTCTTTCTCCTTTTCTTCTTTTTCTTCAAATCGCCAGTCACCAGACTTGGGATGACTGGCCACTAGCCAGACGAAGGCCGACAACCTCATTAGAGCATCGCCAGCCCTCGACGAGGCCAACTGTCGTCAGCCAAGCCTTGCCGGCAGCTAGGCAAGGCTTGGCTTAACCATGGCTGGGTGCGGCCTTGCCTAGATCCGGTGAGGCCAAGCTCACCCAGTCACCAGCAGGGCTCAACCTCATCAGATCTGGGTGAGGTCGAGCCTCACTGGTGGCCGGAGGAGGCCTGGGTGAGGCCCGCCTGGCCACCGGCGATGGCGGCGATGGGCGGTAGACGGCAGACAGCGACGGATGGCAACGGCGTAGTGGCTGTAGATGAAGAAGAAGAAAAAAATAAAAAGAGAAAATAGGTGCTCAATTTTAGAATTGTTCCTGAAAACAATAATCAACTTTTTATTTATTTATTTATTCTCAATTCTATTCCAAATCTATTTTCGGGAACAAAAATTTTACCAAACGCATTTCTATTTCAAATCTTCTCCCGAAAACAAAAGAACATAAACAAACATTGTTTGGCAAGTTGCCAAACAGGCCGTTAGTGTTAGGTAAGATGAGTGGTTGAAAATAAGTTGAAAAGTAGGTGAAGCTTGTAATTTTAGAATAGGCCACGTTGGACTCTTCTAGTACACTAGTCTTGTATGGGTATATAACTAGCCACCTAAGCTTAATCGGAATACACAATCATTTATGTCTCAACAATAATAAAGATATCTCGAGTAAATAAAATATCAGCAGATTGTAATGTTTAACATTGAAAGTCACCCATATTACAAAGTAATCATCCCAGATTATTAAATATCCTTGGCAGCACCTTTGGCAGTCACGAACAACAGAGCTCACTTCCATGGTTTTATGGATTGCATTGCAACAAAGCCATTTAGTCAAAGATTTTTCGCCTGGATATTTCCATGAATTCTATTTTTTCCTAGCTAATTTGGCACGCTTTTTTTAGGATGTTATGAGATTAAGTAGAGTGTTGTATTTCATAAAATGGATGCATCTATTTCGTAAAAAATCAACGATTTGAAAAATATTTTTCTAAAAATATCTTTTATTTGTTTAAGAAAATAAACAGATGAAAAATTATTTTTATCATCAATGATAATATTTATGCATAAATTATTATTAATAATGAAAATACTTTTTGTTCACTACTTCTTTCAAACAATATAATCGATAGTTTTTTGAATTTTTGTTTGAATCATCGCAAAACGAACTGATGAATCCTAAGTGTCACATTATTCTAGAAGAGGGTCCATGAGTACTTACAGCAACCTGGGGAAGGAGATGGGTTGCTCCCTCCCACACCACCTACAAACGCAAACAATCAATTATCGAGCGATCGGTGGACCGGTTTAGATCCTACCATTCGATAAACACAATTAAAATTATTTTAATGCGAATTAATTTGTATAAATGTATATATAGCCAAATTATTTAATTATATTAAATAACCTATCATATTTAACCAATAGAAATTTGCTATTCTTATATTTTTATTTTGCTGCATACACTTTTAAAACGGTAAGTTTTCAATCCGCATGCAGAATTAGATGATTGACAACGTCCTTTCAGATTTTTGTGCATTTACCGGATTCCACTTGTTCATCTCTAATTAATAATGAAACCTAATTACAAATTCAACCTCAAACTTTGAAAAGCCCATGCATATATTAAAAGAAAAAAGTTAAACCGCAGATAGTATTAAGATAAAAGATTCATCGAATTTAGTGTCTGTTTTAGTGTTGGTTAGACTAGGTTTTAATATGAACTTCCATAATAGAAAGTAAAATATTTCTTATGGATGTTGAGTATGTTAATGCATATCCAAGCCCATTCAAGAGCATCACCATGTCATCTAAAGGTAAATAAATAAAGTATAAGGAAAAGGATTGATAGGTATAATTGTATAACCATTAGATTAAAATCTAAGCTATTTATCCGATGAGTTCAGAAAATTATGTGATGAAAAAGGAATAGAAAGACAGTTGTCTATTTCGAGGAGATGAGAGACTATATATGTAGATAAGTTTATTATAGGCTCTGTAAACTAATGTGTGAAATACGTATATATGAAAAAGATTAACCGTGCAATGCGCGAGATATGTTGGACCAACATAAAAGCACAATGATAATATATATATATATATATATATTTATAATACATACACTAGTATAATGAATTCCAAATTGTTTAACTTCTTTTAGGTTTTATGTTAATATTATCACATCATAGATTATAGCATTATGCTAATAAAAACTAGAGATTAAAGTGTAAATGACAAAACTTTATCACTTTGTATATGAGATTTATAAAGCTAAGGTTTTAGACATTAGTGTGATTATACTTTGAAAGAAATCGTTTACAATCATAAAAAATGAGAAAAAAAAGTCGCAAAGTTCATGCTCATTTTCATTTGATAACGAGGGGAATTTAGGTTAGGCGAGATATCAATATTTTAAAAGATAAGAGTATATGGTGATGGTGTGCCTTTCTTCAAGGACAAAAATCGGTGAATCACGTTAATTTAGATTGGTAATTTCTAAAATGAATTAGTAAATGTAGGGCGTTGTTAACCAAGTTAAATATAAATTGGCAACTTAATAGAAAATTTGATAGACTAGAAAAAGGGAAAAATCAAACATTGGTAAGTAATTCAAATAAGAGTGTATAACCAGAAACTAGTAGAGCAACAATATCACAAAAATTGGTCAATTACTCTAATTAAGCTGGTAATTTCATATAAAAGTAACTTAAAATACGTATGTCGCCTTAACTAAGTGTTAAGATGAGAACATAATACTTACGAAACATTTATAAGTTTCAACATTGGGTATGTCTGAACTATCATCATCTCGTACGGTATTGAAAAGTGTAGACATACGCTCCATGGAAAAGGAGTTAATACTAATACGTATTTCATACTAAACCCCAAATTTGTATATTTGTGACAAATTAACTCTAAACTAATTTTTTTATATTCCTGTGTAAAGCAACGAGCTAAAGTATGCTGGTCGCACTAAAAAATGTTGAAGAGAATGCTTTCGGCCCACTCAAATTGGTATATTTATGATAAACTTACTCTTTATTAATTTTTGTTAAATTGAATTAATATCATGAAAAACCACAAATTAGTACATCCATGACAAACGGAGTATAAAATCTCAAATCGGTATATTCATCAACTATCACGATCATCCAACTCAGTAATTCAATGGTAAAATATAATGAAAACTAACAAAGGGTAAATTAATCACAAGTGTACCAATTTTTTATTTTTTGTGGTATTGACCTTAAAGGTTGGTAAATTAGTATAAAAAAACTATGAATTTGCAGACTCTTGGTAATCTCATAAAAGTATTGGTAAGTTACCGGTAAGTTAACTAAAAAAAGTCATGTGTCATTTGTTTGCCATCTTTTAACACTTACTGAAATTTATCAATACAATAAATATATATTTTCAAAGTTTTCTCTTTCTAAGATTCATTATAATATTTAAAATCTTTCCTTTCTTCCGCACCTTTCAGGCTTTCACCAATTATTCGCCGAGAGCAGCATCAAAAGTCACGATCTTAAGTTCCACATGTTTTACTCCGCGCCCTGTTTTCCTAAACAGAAACAATTGACCAAGTTGCATTAATCTCAACATAGATTCACAGTCGACGTTTCGTTTCCATTGCTTTGTGGAAAATCACAGTCAAGCTAAATATCTTGTCTGGATTTTTCTGTCAATGATGATTTTACACGTTCCTAACCGTGAGCTTAAGTAGAAGAAGGAGGAAGCGGACTCACCACTACATGTCGGACTGTCACCTAATCTTCTTGCGAGCAAGTGAAGGATCGCGATCAATAGAAACCAGCAGATATTGATGTAATAGGAGGAGGGAGGAGGAGGAGGCGGCTTGTGACCCATTTTCTTCATTTTCGCTTTCGAATTTTGTGATCTCCTCTTCCTGAGGCATGAAGGGTTTTATATGATACGAGCCCCAGCTACACAGTCGGTGATGTTCTCCTCAAAAGTCAAATGTGTCTTGGTCAATTTTTGCATGCATTAATGGATGGGGAGAACTGGTTGGTTTTAGACATTTTAGGAAAGAATCGTTCTCAAGAAGTGGATCCCATAAAGTCTTGGCACCAACGCTTTAGATAGAGGTCGCGATGCGACAGCGGCGAGAGGCCGATGTCACTATTAGACGCAAGGTTTGAAAGTTTTTTTCTCACTCCCTTCTTCATCCTTCCTTTCTTATTTTGGTTTGAAATTAATAGGGTGCACTATTGCGGCGATAGCAGCCACTATTGACTACTATAAGTGAGAATTTTATTCGACAACTGATACCGGCCGAAGACCGTTACCGCTATCCAATGATAACTATTTAAAACCATGGCTGGCACATTAATTGTAGTCAATTTGAAGATGGAAATTTTAACAAGTAGGACTATTATTTTCTTTGAAGAAAAACTAAGCAAGAAGATAAGAGTTTGTGAAGTCCTAATGTCCGCTTCCATGTAGGAAGAATTATTCTCCCGAACTCCCTTATGGAATTATACTCTTCAATCAAGTCCTTTGCGTAAGTTTTTGGAATTAAAGAGTGTTGGAATGTCCAGTCCAAATACTCATATTGATAGATGGATGAAGATTATTTTTATATATAAAAAGTACATAAATTTCATTGTTGAGCGATACAAGATATTTCAATGAAGATATTATATTATATCTACTTATGGATATTCAAATAAGAACAAATTAATTGAGAATCTTGGTATACTCAGTGATCCTTTGAAAAGATCATATATCCTCAACCAAAAGGAGTACAATATGCTTTATTTGTGTCCCCCGAACTAATGAAAAGCACTACCTCAAGAACAGGTTCTCTTGAACATCGTGTAGGCAGAGAATCTAGAAAATCAAGAAACATTACATAGGAATATTTGATACACTAAAGTCACCCGTATATCCCGATTAACAACTTTGGCGCTGGACCTCAACAAGCTTCCATGATTTAATGGTCTGCATTACCAAAAAAAAAAAAAATCAGTTAGGGTCCGTTTGTTTAAAGAAAATTATTTCTCAAAAATTATTCTTCAACTTTCTCATATTTGGATTACAAAAAAATTTACAAAAAATTAATCGATTTACGGAAAATTTTTTCTTGGATTGAAAACGAAAAACAAATTAACCACTAAACAATTACATTTTGGCAGGAAGGTAATGGCTTTTTTAATCACTAAACAAATAAAAATTAACCATTTTCCTTGAAAATAATTTCCATAACAAATATTTTTCTTTATCATATAATTTTCAGTGAAAAAAATGTACTTTTTTTAAAGATTTTTCGGATACATATAATAAATTTGTCTGTCTTCTAGAACGTTTTGAAACAAATGGAGGAGAGATACATAAGATAGTCTATTGTTTTGAAAAGGGGCAAGAGAATGCTTACGGCATCCGGGGGAATTAGGTGGATCATTTCCGCGTGAAACACCTGCAAACATGAACAATTATTATATGAATTTGATCTTTGATTCTACGAATAATGTGATGCATAAAAACAATCAGATATATAAAATAGCAAATCTGAAACTTGTGCTGATTTTCAGGATCCGAATCTAGTGATATGATATGATCTCACAGAATTTGATGACAAATAAAATACTTTCAAACAAACTTAGTCGCCTTTTTATATTTGGACAAATTTGATCTTGCTTAGGCGAAAAACCTTTATTGTCTTACTCCGGTCACATCTCAAGTGGAGTAAAGTGAAAGTTTTGAGGATTTTCATTACATCATGAAATATATCATCTTATTAGAGGTGCCAAAACCAAACCGGAAAATTGAAATTGATCCGAACCGGTCCGAATTTTTGTGCATTTTCGGTTTTGTTCAGGTTTTGGTTCAAATAATAAAAAAATAAGCATTTTTTTTCTTAATTCCAATTCAAATTGAAAATCATCCATTTTCTTAATATTACAATTTACACAATCTCTTTCATTTTCCACAAAACCTCTTTTTAATATTTCCAAGAAAAAAAAACCAAAAACCTAGCTAATCCGATCCTAACAGAGTTTTTATCCACTTATTAGGAAGAAAGTACATATAATATAAAATATTAGAATTGAGAGAGAGAGAGAGAGAGAGAGAGAGAGAGAGAGAGAGAGAGAGAGAGAGAGAAAGAGGAGAGAGAAATGTACCATTTTGACTAATATGACCACAACCTTGAGGATTGATGGACCTTCCAGCTGACGTAAAATGAAGATGGAGGAGCAGCATCATAATAATGCAGCAAACTATGTTCATAAGCAAAGTGTTGTTTCCCATGTTCTCTCTCTCTCTCTCTCTCTCTCTCTCTCTCTCTGTGAATTCCTAATAAGAAAGTTTAGCTCCATCTATATTTATACAGGAATCAAATAACCTACTACGGGCAATCGTAAGTTAGTCTTCTCGGACTATAGAAGAAGAAAATGTATGTTTGACATTGAACGAAAAAAACGTTGTTAGTGTTTATACAAATTTGTGCGTGTACTTCACTGATTGGCTCTCCAACTTATAACAGGAATTAAATGACCAACAACGCGAAGTCATACACGCCAGTCTTCTCGGGCTACAAAAGAAGGAAACATTTGTTGGACCTTGAACGAAGTTGCCATTTTCAGTTTCTGATATAGACTTGACCAAGGCACTGGACCAATTGGCTCTCAAACGTAGTAAACAATCTAAGCATTTTTGGCATATACAGAAGAAGGAGAAAGAAACTTATGTTTTCTTAAGGGGGTCGGAGATGATATAAAATTTCCAGGGTACACAACCCTCGGATTTTTTTTTTTATATTAAGTTAGATTTGCATGTCATCTACGATATGTGAAAGATAAGTTTTTAGATCAAGGTCTGGAGTAGACAACTGATAGTGGTCCATTAGCTTTTCCATAGTATCTCATGGCGCTTGATATAAGATAAATAAGTAAAACTTTCTCGACGTGATTTCACATACAAGCTCATTTGAAGGTGACACAGGGATTGGAAAAGGACACATCGGAGACTCCAACAAGGGGAATCTAACAAGATGTGTTTTGGTATTCTTATAGTTAGAGTATGGTGAATAGGGCAAAGGACATGTCAAAAAATTTGTTAGTTTAAAACTCAAGAAAACATATAGACATACCTTCAATCTTATTAGTTGTTCAACACATCAATTGAATACTTGGTTATAATTGGTCTTACTTTCATTTAGTCACATTCCACCTATTGGCATAATTTTTAGTTTAGATATTATGATTACATACATCTAGTTTTGTACCACCTAAAGGCTTAACTTTTAGGGATATTTTACCATGATATTTTGGGTTTAGTTCAAGAGTTCGGATCCTGACACTTTTCTTTAGAACTCATTGCTCATGGTGGGTTCACAAAAGTTGACTCACTCAAAAAAGAAGCCGTGCCCATTTCATAATAACTGAGCCAAGTCACGCAAGTGAGGGATCATCTTACACGCACTTGATCATTTAGCCAACTTTTTGGGATAAAGGCTCTATCTCTCTCTCTCTCTCTCTCTCTCTCTGAGCACCGCCGATCACGACCCTAACCATGCCAGCGTTGCGGCTCAATTGATAGGGACTCCCTCCCATGGAAGGCCAAAAAGGCAATCACCCAGCGCAATGAAGGCCAAAAGTTGATTTCTAGGACATTGTAGCATCTCCTGCACAAAGGTAATGTGCCAAATCTCGTTGTTTTTCACAACTCCGTAGAAAGAGAGATGCAAGGCACACTGAAGGTGGAACTAGAACTCGTAAAAGAAGCTAAAGGCGGGCGAGGCGTAAGATTTCTTTGACATCTGCGATGGACATGATGGAGCATGAGTGGTAGATGCGTGCGGGGAGAATTTGCATCAACTGTTCGCGGGAGGCGGTGGAAGGTTTCAATCGGGAAGGGAGGAAGATGGATGGGGAGACAACCACCATAGGAGATAGACAATAGGGTCGACGGCAGAAGTGGGGTGGCGGAGAGGGAGGTCATGGTGGTGGCGGCGAATTTTGTTGATGGCGGTCGGATTGTTAGAAATAGTAAAATTGATTTTGTGTTTTGATTAGCTTATTTGTCTTTGTCTTTTAATTGTTTTTTGGCTATGTGTGTGAAAGTAAGAATTAGTCGGTTTGTAAACCGTCAAAGAAACGTGTGCTACAGCACCACGTCTCTCTAAGCCACCGCAGAAGAAAAATCATGAAGAAAGTACAAGTCTTGGGCACACAATAAAATATTATAGTTGCTGCTGGAGATCTCAAGAAGTACGAAGGAAGGTGTACTTGTGGTTAGCAATATTTTGTTCAAAAAAAAAAAAAAAAAAAGACAGCAAGAAGACAAGATTCGCAGCCCACAATTTTTGACTGCCAAGAAGAAAAGTTCAACTTTAACTCTTGCATGTGTGAAGTCCAAGCGGTGAAGTGCTTATAGCTCTAGGTTACGTAAGTTTATTTTAGTGTGTGAGAGAGTGAGATTTTAGAGAGAGTTTTAAGCTTAGCAAAGTTAGTGTGTGTACTCTCTTAAGCCTTTGCAAGGCATATTATGTAATATAATCTCTCTTTGTATGTGTACTCTCTCCCTCCAAGCCCTTTTGGTTCCAACAATTGGTATCGAGCTAGCAATGGCATCCACTAATTCTGTTCGCTTGCAACTTCCGAAGTTGAACGGAAAAAATTACAACAACCGGTCCGTCCGCATGAAAGTTCTATTCGAGTCTCAAGATTTGTGGAACTCCGGTGGAGAACGGCTACACCGAAGTAGCTGATGCTGAAGAATTCAATGCTTTGAGGAAAGAGGAGAAAGAAGCGTTGGTGGAATCTTGAAAGAAAGATCAAAAAGCATTATATGCGATCTTTCAAGCCGTGGAGGAGATGATATTTGAAAAAATATCGAGTGCCGAGACAAATAAAGAAGCGTGGGATATATTGCAAAAATCCTACAAAGGTGATGATCGTGTCAGGCGGGTGCGGCTCCAAACACTTCGAGGAGATTTTGAGTCTTTACGCATGAATGACTTTGAATCTATCTCGGCTTACTTTGATCGTGTACAAACCATCGTTAACCAACTGAGGGTTAATGGTGAAGAGCTCCAAGATGTGCGAGTCGTAGAAAAAATCTTGAGGTCTTTGACTGAAAGATTTGACTACGTGGTTGCGGCGATCGAAGAAGGCCAAGATATATCAACCATGACGTTGGAGAGGTTGATGGGTTCATTATGTTCGCATGAGCAAAGAATGAACCAGAAGTCTATCAGTTTGAATTCTGAGCAAGCACTGCAGAGTCGGGTCACTCAATCAAATCGAGGAGGTCATCATGGTGGCCAAGGTCGTGGAGGTCGTGGTGGTGCCCGAGGTAGAGGTGGAAATCTGAATTCCACTAAAGATATCAAACACGTGACAAATCAAAAGTCAAGTGTTTTAACTGTAACAAATTCGGACATTACAAATCCGAATGTCGAGCAAATAGGGGGCAAGAGCAGCCAGAATATGTGCACGCTGTCGATGCAAATGAAGGCGTGGTGTTAGCATGCCAAATGGATGACTCAAGTACCATGGACACAAAAATTTGGTACCTTGATACTGGGTGCAGCAATCACATGTGTGGTCAAAAGGAGCTATTTTCGAAGTTAGATGAGACGGTTCGTGGTGAAGTCAACTTCGGGAATAAATCCAAAATTCTCGTGATGGGCAAAGGTAACATTGATATCAACTCAAAAGATGGTACTAATGTTACTATTGCAGACGTTTACTTTGTGCCGGAACCCTTTTGGAATTTGCTGAGTGTTGGGCAACTATCCGAAAAAGGCCACAAAGTTAACATTGAAAATGGTGTGTGCACCATTAGAGGCGCAAACAATAAGTTGATTACGACGACACAAATGACGAAGAACCGGATGTTTCCTCTATCCCTTCAGACGAAGACTCTATTGAGTTTCCAAGCAACGACAAAAGATAGCAAGTGGCTATGGCATCTTCGGTTCGGTCATCTAAATTTTTGTGGACTTAAATTACTAGTCCAGAAAAAGATGGTGACTGGCATGCCCTTGATCGACGCTCCAAACCGCTCATGTGAAGGATGTCTCGTTGGAAAGCAACATCGGAAGTCTTTTCCAATTGGGAGAGCTAGAAGAGCCAAGCAACCTCTGGAGTTGGTACATACAGATATATGTGGCCCTGTTGAGGTGGAATCATTTGGACAAAAAAGGTACACGCTAATTTTTGTAGATGATTTTACTAGAAAAACATGGGCTTATTTTTTGAGAGAAAAATCCGAAGCTTTTGGCAAATTTAAAGAATTCAAAGTCTATGTTGAGAAACAAAGTGGCTTTAATTTAAAGACATTGAGATCGGATAGAGGTGGAGAGTTTACTTCCAATGAATTTGACAATTATTGTAAAATTCATGGAGTGAAACGTCATTGACTCGCTAGCTATACTCCTCAAAGCAAACGGTATAGCGAAAGAAAGAATAGAACAATTTTTGAAATGGCAAGAAGTATGTTGAAGGCTAAAGCATTACCGAAGAAGTTTTGGGCAAAAGCTGTTGCTTGTGCTGTATTTGTGTTGAATAGGTGTCCAACAAAGAGTGTTCTTGGAAGAACTCCAGAAGAGGCTTGGAGCGGCAACAAGCCAGATGTTTTGTTCCTAAGGGTATCTGGGTGCGTAGCATATCCCCATATACCGGACGAACGAAGAAAAAAGTTGGATGATAAAAGTGAGAAGTGCATTTTCATTGGATATAGTAATGTGACTAAGGGTTATAAGCTATATAATCCGTCACGGAGAAGGTAATTATTAGCGGGATGTCCAATTTTTTGAAGATGAAGCCTGGACTGGAATCAAAAGGTTGACCAGAAAGACATTTCTATGGAAGATGAACCATTGGTAAGGGAGACCGAAGAATCTTCAATTGAAGATCCATCACTTTCACCTGGTAGTTCATCCTCCTCACTAGCAACGACTGCAGAACCATTAATTCGTCGTTCACAACGACCGCAGAAGACGCCAGTAAAATTCAAGGATTATGTGGTCACAAGAGTTGATCATAATGACAGTGACGAAATCACTGATGAAACAATGGTAAACTTTTGTTTATTTACCGAATGTGACCCCATATCCTACGATGATGCAGCAGCAGATGAGAAGTGGAACCAAGCAATGGATGAAGAAATTTACTCCATTGAAAAGAATGACACGTGGGTGCTAACTTCTTTACCACCTGGTAAGAAGCCTATAGGTGTCAAGTGGGTGTACAAAACGAAGTGCAAACCCAACGGTCAGGTGGATCGTTACAAAGCTAGACTGGTGGTGAAAGGCTACAAGCAAAAGCCAGGTATTGATTATTTTGAAGTATTTGCACTAGTGACTCGAATGGATACCATTCGAATGATCTTGGCACTTGCAGCTCAGAATCGTTGGAAAATCCATCAAATGGATGTGAAATCGGCATTCCTTAATGGTTTTCTCGATGAGGAAGTATATGTGGAGCAACCACAAGGTTATGTGAAGAAAGGGCATGAAAATCAAGTTTATAAACTGAAGAAAGCGTTGTATGGGCTAAAACAGGCACCTCGAGCTTGGTACACGAGGATTGATACTTACCTGTTGGAGCATGGCTTTCAAAAGTGCCCTTATGAGCATACACTGTATATCAAATCAAATACTAACGGCGATATTATAATTATTTGCCTTTATGTTGATGATTTGATAATTACAGGAAGCTGTGAGAAGATGTTTGCTTGAATTCGGGAGGCCATGACAAGTCAATTTGAGATGACAGATTTGGGATTAATGTCCTATTTTCTCGGGCCTTGAAGTGAAGCAAGACAAATGAAGGCATATTTGTTTCACAAAGAAAGTATGCTAATGATATTTTGAAGCGATTCAATATGGAAACTCTCAAATCAATTCGAACTCCCGTAGCGTAACGGTTGGAGTTGAAGAAAGAAGGAACCAAAGAACTGGTAAATCCCACTTATTTCAAAAGTATTGTTGGCAGTTTAAGATATTTGGCTACCACTAGGCCAGATATAACTTATGGCATGGGAATTATTAGTCGGTTTATGGAGAAACCATACCAATCACATTTGCAAGTAGCAAAAAGAATTTTAAGGTATGTCAGTGGAACTCGTGATCATGGAATTTTTTATACATACACTGACAATTTCAGTTTAGTGGGGTATACGATGACGGTGATTGGGCAAAAGTGATATCTTTGAAACATGGAAGAGCACTTCCGGATATGCGTTCTTTCTTGGATCGGAATAATTTCTTGGTCATCAAAGAAACAACAAGTTATTGCACTCTCAATAGGCGGAAGCGAGAATACATTGCGTATCTTCAAAGGATGTCGTGCGATGTGGCTTCGAAGGATGTTTTTTGAGCTTATGCATGAACAAAAAGGTCCTACTAAATTGATGTGTGATAACAAGTCAACGATTGCATTGGCCAAGAATCCCGTATTTCATAGCAGGAGCAAACATATCGACATCAAGTATCATTATATTCGTGAGCTGATTAAAGAAGGTGAGATTGAACTTGATTTCTATAAATCCGAAGACCAAATTGCAGATATTTTGACAAAACCATTGAAGGCGGATTTGTTCGAGAAATTGAAGACAATGCTTGGTGTCGTAGTCTTACAAAATCAATTTTAAGGGAGGCTGTTAGAAATAGTAAAATTGATTGTGTTTTGATTAGCTTATTTGTCTTTGTCTTTTAATTGTTTTTTGGCTATGTGTGTGAAAGTAAGAATTAGTCGGTTTGTAAACCGTCAAAGAAACGTGTGCTACAGCACCACGTCTCTCTAAGCCGCCGCAGAAGAAAAATCATGAAGAAAGTACAAGTCTTGGGCACACAATAAAATATTATAGTTGCTGCTGGAGATCTCAAGAAGTACGAAGGAAGGTGTACTTGTGGTTAGCAATATTTTGTTCTCACTGAAGACTAGGGGTGAGCAACGGTCTAGGGTCGACCCTGGACCGACCCTGGATCGGCCCAACCCTGCCGGTCTTGGTCCGGTTCCCAAGGGGACTGGGTCGGTCCTCGGTCCTGAAATTCCAGGACCAACACTGTGCGGGTTGGTCCTCGGTCCTAAGAGTTTTGGGTCGGTCCAACCTTGGACCAATCCTGTATATTATATTATATTATATTATATTATATATAATTATTTTATATATTCAAATCTAAGTAAAATGTCTATTATATTATATTGAAATGTTTTATCAATAACACTAATAATAATTTCAATTTAAAACTTTTGTTGAGTATTAATTATGTGTCGTTTGTTTTGTTTTTAGGTATTTAGAAGTTCAAGTGAATTAACAAGATGTGAAATTATATATTCATGATTTATATTAAGTATTTTGAACTTTTTATAGTTTAATTGTATTTTACTAATGAATTTCAGCTGCACTTTGCTTTTCAATTTGTGTCAAATGGTAGAAGTTTTTGAAGAGTAGAGTAGTATTGCAGTTGCTACGGTGATTTGCTAATCAAGTGGTATGAAGCTCATTTTTTTGGTTGAGTGGACTCTACATGATCAAATGCAGAAAAACGCTTTTGCATATGGTGTTATGATTATTAAAGATAGATGATTACAAGAACTTTCCATCTTGTCCCATATCTCGATGAGCGGTTAGCAAGTATGAAATTTCTATTGTGTCATATTAAATTTGCTAAATATGTATTGGTATTTATAATTTAGTTGCGCAATGCCGCATTGTCAATGGATGTGTAATTTGAATTTGTAGGTTTGCTTTTTTAGGGAGTATAGAAAATAAGACGAAAAAAATTATCGATCGGTCCCGGGTTGACCCTGGAACCGGACCGAACCCATTGGGTCGGTCCGGTCCTTGGTCCTAGGCTCAATAGGGTCGGTCATCGGTCCTAAAAATTGAGGACCGACACTGTACGGGTTGGTCCTAGGGTTAGGGGGTGGCCTGGACCAACCCGGACCATGCTCACCCCTACTGAAGACAGCAAGAAGAAGAGATTCGCAGCCCACAATTTTTGACTGCCAAGAAGAAAAGTTCAACTTTAACTCTTGCATGTGTGAAGTCCAGGCGGTGAAGTGCTTATAGCTCTAGGTTACGTAAGTTTATTTTAGTGTGTGAGAGAGTGAGATTTTAGAGAGAGTTTTAAGCTTAGCAAAGTTAGTGTGTGTACTCTCTTAAGCCTTTGCAAGGCATATTATGTAATATAATCTCTCTTTGTGTGTGTACTCTCTCCCTCCAAGCCCTTTTGGTTCCAACACGGATTTTGGACCAAACAGCACGCATGGCGAGACAGAGTGAGGATATATTTTTCCCGGAAAACATGTTAGCAAGTAATCCCTTCTCGTATTCCCCCTTATTCAAAAGGAATTGATAGAGATGGTTTCCCTAGCAAGCAAGAGGAGAAGCATTGCTAACTCAGCATCGATTCCCCGCATTTGAGAGGTCTATGTCCAGTTTCAAGTAGATAGAAGAAATCCCATTATTTAAGGCACGCTCTTCATGATTATTTGAATGTGGTAAAGCTTCTCGCAATAGATGCTGCTATATGTACCTTTAATCCGATATCAAAGAATATGTAGCAAAATCGCTAAATCTGTGGAAATGCTAAGTGGACTTTTAATTGCCTCCTTTCATCATCTCTGGGAGTTCCTCCCCAACGTGGGTTTTGCATTTCAGATAGTATTGGACCCATTACATGTCCTTTTGCACATTGCCCGACCTTATCTGTCAACTCAACTTTTGGTCCACCATTTTCTCCTGCTTTTCTTACCTTTTGGGCTTTGTATCAGTATTTCAGGATTTGGATGATAATGCACCTTTGGTTTCACAACAAGAAATCCTCATTCCACGAATTAGTTTTTGATTTTTTTTTTGGTCAATTATTTGGAATGCAAAAAACTTTGATCTTACCCACCCCATTAGTGGTCGCGTGGTTTGCACTCAACCCTCTACCGGAAGAGAGTGAGTTAAAATCCTTGTGGTTGCTTGTGCGACTCACCCGCGATCCGGGAGAAGTGGGTTCCCTTGGGTCACCCTAAGTTTACGCCGCCGGCTGTCGTCGGTGATTCCCGGATCACAAAAAAAAAAAAAAAAAAAAAAAAAAAAAAAAAAAAAAAAAAAAAAAAAACTTTGATCTAAGCGGGAAAGTAATTCTTATCCGCAACGGTGAACAATAACCAGTGGCCGACAGCGAAGTTCAAGGATTGATGGCCAATGATAGGTGACAAGCAACCAATGATAGAGTTTGACAACTAGCAACAAGTTCAACCGCCAACGATTGACAACAGAGTCCGTCGATGTTGGTGCAAAGGTTGAAAGTTGGCGAGTGGCGATGCCGGGGGCTATGGTGGTCATTGGTGGTGTGATTGGGTTTTTGGTAGTTTCATGGTTATAAAAATATGGAATGAAATCTCAATCCTAACTATAGTCAGAAATTCTATTTCATGTGGAATCTTAAAACCGTTTTCAGATTTATCTCCAGAAATCCTGTTCCTTGAGCAATCCAAATCCGCGACTAACCAAACGGAGGCAAAAAAATGGTTCGTAATCAAAGGAAAATCTTCAAAGAATAGTACTTTCTTAATCAATCTTGATGATAGAAGATGACCGTGATTGCAAAGACTGTTGGTGTTTTGGCGTCCCCACCATATACTCATTGGAGCCAAGTTCATGATTACAATATGACCGTGGGACCTTAGCTTTAAAGTAGACCAATAATTTGGAAAGTAAGATTGTCCAATCATTTCACTATATAATTACGTTTATAGTAAAGTTCCGTGTTTGTGTGTGTGTTTTTTTATATAAGTAGCCGAGTGTTTCAATAGTTCTAATTAAGCAAGTCGAGTATAGTAATATTTCAAAATATGAAAAAAAAAAAAAAGAAAAACTCATCAAGGTGCATAAAGAATATTCATTGCGCTACATACATAAAGATACCTAATTTGGTAATGAAAATTTGTTAATATGAATTTCACAAAATATGACAGTTGAGAAGCAATGTCGTTGATATTAGGGAATCTTGTTAAACTCGTGTATGAAGTGATTTGATGAATTTACATCGAATGTTTAAACATGTGAGACTCATGCACTGTAAGATTAACTCTTGAACATGATCTTGCAGAGTCACTAAATAAAAAAGCTGATGTTTAAACATGCAGTCACTTTTGATTAGAAGAGAAAAATTGACACAAAGTGCTGGAGTGAAGTCAGTCACGGAGCTTGTCCCAAAAAAAAAAAAGGTCAGTCACGGAGAAAAAGACCATAAAGTAGATCGCACTAACACTAGGGATTCGTGATTTGAGTTGAGGGCAATGGTTTCTTTTCAAAGAGTACCTCTTTTTCCTCCTCCTTCAGGTCCAGCTAGGCTTGCCAAATCCTGCATAATCTTTGCCGACAAGGTGGCTAGTCAAGTGATTCAGGACTTACTTTGTAAATCGAGGGTCATACATTCGATTCTCTAATTTATTCTCAATTTTAGGAAATCTTAATTAATCCGCAAAAGATGAACCCGTCTCAGGGTACAATAACAGGCTCATCTAAATGGGCAGCCGGTGCTTCGTCTACACTCTAATCCGAACAAATCCTTTTTTCTCATTTTAAAAAGGTGAGAATAATCTTTGAACCAGAAGAAAAAAAGAGATGAGTAAAAAAAAAAAAAAAAACCAACAGAACTTACCCAATATAAATAATACTGCATTAAAGCCCCAGAGATAGAGAGAGAGAGAGACAGACAGACAGACAGACAGAGGGAGAGGGAGAGATGGGCAATGGCAGCTTCTCTCGCCGCTCTCAACTCGCCGTGACGAACCTGGTGCTCGTGCTGCTGCTGCTGCTGCTGCTCGTATCTCCATCGCAGTCGGAGGATCAACGAGTCAAGCTCAGCCTCTACTACGAGGCCCTCTGCCCCTACTGCGCCAACTTCATCGTCAACTCGCTGTCCAAGGTGTTCGACACCGGGCTCATTTCCATCGTCGACCTCAGGCTCGTCCCTTGGGGCAACGGCTGGGTCTCGCCCGACGGCTCCCTGTCTTGCCAGGTCCGGCTACTTCCCCTCCGCTTTGCTTCATCCACTCCTGCCCTGCCTTCGACATTTCTCTCCGTTGTTTTCTTGCTAACGTCCTTCGATTTATCTTGAAAAGCTGCAACCTGTTCCCATCATTACTCGATTTGGGGTCCTCACATCTACTGATGTACATGTAATTAATAGATGCTATCCTTCCATTAATTACGTATTAAACAATATGATGAGTTGATAACAAAAAAAGAAGAAGAAAATTGACATGTAGTTTGATTAAGTGGGTAACTTTTCTTGATATGTTGACAAATGCGGAGTTATAAAGTTTACTCGAACACACAACGAATACTAATCCTTATCAATTAGTAAATAATTGTTGTTTGCATAACTCGGATACAAGCTTGGTTTCATTTTATATGCTCTTTATATATGTAAGTTTTAGTTTGATACAACTATCGCCCATGGGTTAAGAAATTGAAGTTGGTGTGGCCAAAAAAAATTTATTTAGAAAAATAAGTCAATAAAATCCTAAATTATATTCATTGTGATACACTTACCCTCATTTTTTTTCTTATGACACCGAAAATATCAAACTTATAATCATGTGACACATTTATCCTTTGTCGAGGTTTTGTCAATAAGCACCATAAAAAATATAACTACATAAACGTCTAAAGAGGAAACGGTGTTGGCATTAAAAATGACGTTATTTTAGCTGAGAAAACATTTAAAGAAACCTTTTCAGAGGGTAAATGTGTTAAATGTTGAGTTTTTTTATATCATGTGAAATTTATGGTAAATATGTTTGGGTTGGCATAGTCTAGGGTTTTTGATGAAAGAAGCTCAAGATAAATATATCACTTTCTGCATAATTTAGAATTCTTTTATGATTTTTCACTGTTTGTTCAGATACTACTATCTATTTTGAATAATTTGTACCTACGAGGACGTGAATACTTCAAAACTTAGCAACAACGGACGGTGGCTCCATAAATTTCACTATAAAAACTTCCCTAATTTCCATAAATCAACTTTATTCTAATTTTTTTATACCCTTTTATGGTGACTTTTCATAAAAAAATTGAATAAAGTTGGTACGGCGGGGCGAGGGCAATAAATGGTGTCAGAGGTTCTGCCCCCAACGGTCCGCTGCACAATCCACGTGATGATTGCTTCCAATCTTTGGAGGTATTTTAAAAATAGAAATTATTTAGTGAAATTTTAGTAATTTTGGAGTTTAAATTGTCACACTTAGCAATATAACACGCGATACTCACGTGTACCTCGTCATTTCAATAACTGCACATTTAATTTAATACATGCTAGAAGAAATGCACATGTCACACTTGTACTAGAGAATAATAAAATACCAATTAAATTTCCCTCGCAAAAATATTTTGCCAGGAAAATAGAAAATGATTTAGTGGAGAAAGTAAAATGACATGTTTATCCCTCTATAAATACTCTTTCGATTAGCTTCGACATTCACTATAAGGGCAAATTGCGGAATGTGTTTAGTGAGAACATGGCTATTTTGGTCATTTGAAGGATATTCCACTGAATTTTGAAGTTGACTTTATATATAATATACGATAGACACTAGACTTATTAATCTCTTTAAAATGTCATGCCTTTCACATCAATCTTGCCGATATACCAATTTTTAAATTTTTATAATCGAACTTTTTTTCACTTGTTTCTTTTTGGTACATCATATTTCGCGTTTTTTTGTTTTTTGTTCTTTTTTTTTTTTTGTAGTATTTCACAGTGTTATTTGAGCAACTTTCATGAGATTTTTCATTAATTCTTACAAGAGCAATTTGAAAGGTCTATCATAGTATGATAAAATGTATAGTTTAAAATGTAAAAAAATGGGCTATTTGACACTTCAATTTTGAATCTAGCATGTTTAATTGGATGAAGATAATATCATTTTTTTTTTCATCTGTAATCTTTTCCCTTCAATTTTTTTTTCTCCATCTGAATATTGTGCAAAATTTGCAGCATGGACCAGATGAGTGCCTACTGAATGCTATTGAAGCTTGTGCCATCACCATCTATCCAGACGTGGTGAGATGTAGAACTACATTAATATACTGGCATATGCATCCTTATTTATAAATTAGTTTGTAAATATAAATATAATGTAGCCAACCATGCTCATAAAAGTAATATCAGCTTCTTTGAGAATTCTATCAAATAGATATATAATCTAGAATTGTATCTCCAAATTGTCAAGCAGTAAGATTTGGAAATGCCTAAAATTAATTTCTTATCACAAAATTTCCATAAAGAACCGTATTGCATGATTTATAATAGTTTCTTGACCAATGAAATAGTTGAGTTGATATTCATAACATGATTAAGATATTATTACCCAAAATATATATTTGTAGAAAAATAATTATCATGTGAAGATGAAAAACAAAAAGTTTACATACCTATTTATCTCTCACCGGACTATTTATATATAGTATTTCGTTGTTAGATATTGCAAAACTACATATAGATTGTTGTGTCCTAAAAATGTTAGAAATTGTGTTATTTAATGAGTAAAATTAAGTATATCCCGGCTCAATAGAATCAGTGGATTCAGCAACGAATCAATGTTGCTGCTCGATCCAATTGTCCATCAACTTGCACCCTGGATTTATGGATGTGAGTTAGAGTTTGAATTGAATTGAAATGTCCATGGCGACATGATGTGTATAAATGATAAGAATAGCGCAATGCACCTATTAATGACACATTGACTTTCACAATCTTTGTAGAACCGGCATTTCAGGTTCATCAATTGCGTGGAGCAATTGACCCTGCAGGGTAGGCACGGCGAATGGAGAAATTGCTTGGGTGCGACGGGCGTCGGCAATGCTCCGGTGGATTGTTATAATGGAGGCTTTGGAAATAAGGTGATTTTGCTTGGTTCTAATTATAATTCACGCAAAAAATTCTTCATTTTTTATCCCTTCTATATCTTTGACATGGCAATCTGAAATTTAAAAAAAAAAAAATTCAAAAAAAATTTGCTCTCCGTGGCAGCTTGAGAGGAGGAACGCCGACGAAACTGGTCGTCTCAACCCGCCGCACAGATTCGTCCCGTGGGTGCTTGTTAACAATCAACCACTTCAGGAGGTTAGTTAAATTGTAAATTCCGTCATCGTCGTTGTCACGATCGTCACTTTCTCTATCGGACATAGATTATATATATGTATCTCTCTCTGTCTCAGGAGTTCCCGAATTTCATGAGCCATGTATGCAAGGCCTACAAAGGCGATCGCGTACCGGCGGTGTGCAGGTCGCTTCCAGCGACCATCGATTCCTCCGGGGAGGAGATTAGGTCCGTTCCGGTTTGCTATGCAAGCCAAGCACGAAACGTCACTTCCGGGCTCCAATAACAAAGATGGTATTAAATTCCCAAGAACCTGAAAAAGAAATTAAAAAGATGATGGTATTACTGTTTATTTATCTCTCTAGGGAGTGATTATAGCTAATTTCTCGTTGTGATGCAGATACAATTGATTTTGCATCTTATAACATATGATGCTGCTAAAGTCAGCTATAATTAGTGATTCTTTTTTTATATTTTGCTGTTCTTTTTAATCCACCTCTGCAGCTTGAAATGTCAAAATCATCTTATAATATAAGAGCTATTTACTACTTGTCCAAATATAAAAATAATATAAATTTGCATCGACCACTCATGTCCTGCCACGTAAGCATAAATCGGAAAAGAAATTCTCTTTCTCCTCCTTCAAGCTGATATGGAATATTAGAGACGGCACTCGTTCGAACTCTGTAATGACGTATTTATATAGACATATATAATATGATTTGATGATTTATAACATGAATGAGGAAATGATATAAACTATTAGTGATTACGTATTTCGCAAGCACACGTATTGTTTTGAGATGAAGACTGTATTCGGTTGAGAGTTACTGGATTGCTCCTGGAATTAGTCCTCTCAATTCAGATGAACACGGCTCTTCAGCATCTTCTTTTCTCATTCTCATGCCAGTTATTTGTCTTATCTACTCTCTAGCACATGATGGTCAGACTGATTCAATTAATCATTTAAGATCGCAATTCAAAGACAGGACAAAGTACTGGTTTAAAAAAATGTCGAAATCATTCGATTATCCGGCTGGGCGATCTTTACAACGAATTCTGTGATTACCGAGTTAATTTAATCTTCTTTTGTCTATCAACATATTGCTGCAATTTGCTCCTATGAACATGTTTTCAGAAAGAAAACTTGTCTACCATCTCTTGGGTCTATATTCCCAGGAGGAAAATCTGGCCAGTTCATGTCCTTTCCATTCCAGGAACATCTCATTCTCTTGTTCTCCAAGCTTCACCTCATAGGATGTCTTCCCTTTCAGCATTTCCTGGGCTTCCACTACGCTCTCTCTGGCTATTCGCAGCTGGTCTAAGCCTTGCGCAACCGGGGCGTCTGTGCCATTTCTCATTTCGCCCCATCTGTGGAGCCACGAGAGAGACGAGATGAACGGCGCGACGAAGAGCATCTCCATCGCAATTCGTGACTCTGAAAGCTGGGGAGGAAAATCGGACTGCATTGACTCTAAGATCAAATGGTATCGCCTTAACAAATTGTCAAAAAAATCCCCCATGTTCAAGCAGTTCTTGAGCTTCTCAATCCATTTCCATCGCCAAAAGTTATGATCCCTGCAGTATGAGCAAACCAATCGGCGCGATCGGCCAAAAATGCCTTGGCCACTCTAAAGAAATCATTCACTCTTCTAATTGTCGTAGTCCTTCCCGTGTGGGGCAATCCGACCATGCAATTGAAGACCATCCACTCTTTGTTAGCGTCTCCTTCATTCCTCTTCCTCAGCTCATTCACTAGATTCGCAATGTTCATGCTATCAACCGTCAATTTCACGCCGAATGATCGAGCATGATCGTGAAGTCGCCTCTTTGTATCGTCAAAATTCCAGTTCAATTGAGCATCTTGACCACGACGCTCTTCGTCGCAAGTCAATGATGTGAGCTTCAACGTTTTCTTCCTCTGCGCAACGGCCTCGATCACCGGCGGCCATTGAATACCTTCTCCCATATCGAAATCCACGATATGGATTGTCTCTGCCCCATCGGGCATCGCCTCGAGTAAGGCTGAGTTTGCAGCGAAGTGAGCGAACCTTCCGTAGGGAAACGCCTGGTAAAATGCAAGGAAAGCTGCCTCAAAGTTCTTGCACGACTCGCGTGTCAAGCAATCGCTCCGGTTCTCAGGAATTTGGAACAAGTAGAAGGCAAGCCGCTCCAGCACCTCGCCCAGAGGGCTCGATTTCTCAGCGATGCGTGTCGAGATGACCTCCATGAGCTCCTTTTGCTCGTGATTCCCGGCCTCACCATAGGCCTTGAGCAGGTGATGGAGGCTGAGCAAGTTGTCAACCTCCATTTCCTTGGCGGGCAAGGTCCAGGGCAACCGTGTCGTCGCAGACGCACCTGCAGAATTAGACTCTTCCGACTTTGACAAAGTGCTCGTTGGGCTCCATGCCTCCGTCCCGCTTTTTGCAAAGCAAAACTCCCGTCACTCATCTCCGAAGTGTTCTCAGGTTCATCACCATTCAAAAAGGCCTCCAATCCTTCGAAATCCATGGTGAAATCCTCAAGCTCACACCCGACTCCTGGCGATGCATCGAAAGCAGTATGCGTGCTGAACTGAACAATTGAATCGTCAGTAATATCGCTAATTGGCGAAGGGATCATACCATAATCACCAACGTGGAAATCAAAAATGGAGCTATAGTTTCCAAGTGGGTTGATCGTCGAAGTGGTGAAATCCTGAAATGGCCAGGAAACTGGAGGAGACCCTGATTGCATCACCATCTTTCAGGAAGGTCTCACCTTGTTTTAGCTGAAGAGATGGAAATCTGGATGAAGTTGATTAGACGATAAGGAACAGGACTATTTATATTAGATCTATATGATTAAACAATTGAACAGAAAAGGACATGATATAAAATAAAACCAATCAATCATTCTCAGTCTTTTACGTATTTTTCTATTAGAGTTTGGTTCCAGCCGAATTCCTCGTCGAAATCTTCCCCTTTGCTTGGCAGCTGCTCAGAGGTTTCCAGGTTGCGGACGATGTAGTTTTCACGAATGATCAAATTGGTTTTACGTTACTATCATATTTAGTCTGTTGTTTTCAGTGTCGCTAACATTAGGACCCGGGAAGGATTACCAGTCTTGTAAAACTGCTCTTGCCCGGAAAATTAGTGAGAAAACGAGAGCAAAGACAGCTACGGTCAACACCGTTAGGGAATATTTACGGGTCGGTTAACGTGTTGTGTAAGTAAATATATATGGGGAATTTAACAATAAATAAACTCAAAGGTGAAAGTTCTGAACAAAAATTCGAAACTAATCTCGTCTTCGATTAGTCCTAGCCAGGTTTTGTTACCGTGACGCAAATATCACCAAGAACAAAAGGACACCATTGGGGTCCAAAGCACGGAGTCGCAATTTGGTCTAGGACGCTTCTACTGTTTCATCTAAAAAGACGGGCTTTCTTTCACCCTGCTAGTAGATTTTTAAATAAAGTTTTTACGTCTTAAAACATCACTAATTAGAAGTATTATCGGTGACTTGATTTCCCTAAAACTTTGTTGCGATAACTTGCTCGTATTCTGGTGAAGTTACCAACTTTGTCCAACAGGTTGCAAATTATAGATATTTTCGTATCTTTTACTATTTTTTTTATTTTTATTACGAACACTTTATACTTACCAACTCTCATTTAAATAAATTAGTCTTTAATTAGTGACATACCAAGTTTTTTTGATTAAATTGTTAATAAGTTTTGGATTACTAATTCTAATTTGAGTTAATTAGTAACTTCATTTTATTTTCTTAAAATTCATCAACTTTTGTTATCTTTTACCAACTTTATTTGTTTTTCGGACAAAACGCATTAAGGTCATGAACTCGTGTAAAAATTGGCGGACCTTTGTTTGTGTGACTTACTACCGTTTTTCCAATTAGGTCACCAATTAGTTTTGATTTAAAAACTTAACATTCGATTTGCTTACATACATTTATTTGTTTTAACATAAAATTACCAACTTCACTATTGAGTTTCCTACTTTTATTTGACTTGCTTAACACTCCATTAATTTACTAACTCATTTTATAAAATTTCGACCTTAATTAGAGTGATTACTAACTTTTTTTCCGATTAAATTACCAACTTGTTTTGTTGTACTAACTCTTATTAGAGACAGTTACAAGCATTTTTTTTTCCATGAGTATGGTATACATATAAGAGTTGGGATAATTTTCCAAAAAGTCCTAAACCTATCCTAATTTAGTTATATGCATTTCAATTTGGCCAATTTAATTCGAAGCATTTTGTCAATTTGCTAATTTAGTCCTTTAGGCCAATTCTCAATGTAAATTGACCATATGGATGATAGCTGTCTTAAGTGGCACGGTTAGCGTTGACATGAACATTTTTGCAATTTTTTTTTTTTATAAAAACTAAAATTTTCATAATTTTTATTTTTTTTTTTTCTTTTTTTTTTTGTTGTGCTTTTTCCCTAAAGGTCCAGCACAGGTCATTGATCAATAAGGGAGGGCTGAGGCGGCCTCGCTTTTGTGTGAGGCGGCCTCGCTTTTGTGTGAGGCAAGGGCTATCGCCACCATCACTGAGGCCCCATGAACCTTTGAGGAAAAAGAATAGTAGAAAAGAAGAATAAACAAATAATTTAAAAAAAACTCACAATTAATTTCACATCAGTGCCAACTCTATCACTTAGAATGATCAATGTCCACGACATCAATATCCGGCCAAAATTCGTGGGAATGACTAACTTGGCAAATTATCAAAAGATTTATGATTAAATTTGCTAAATTAAAAGGTTTAGTGTTGAATTGACCATACAATAAGTTTAAAATTTTTTGGACATTTTTCCTTTTAAGAGTTAGTTAAGGCAAAAATTTGTTAGTACTTTAATATGACAAAAGTTAGTAAGTCACTGTTGTCTAGGTTAGTAAATTAATGTAAAAGTTAGTAAATTCGAAGCATTAATAAGTTATGCAAATAAATATTGTAAGTTGATAGAAACATTGTAATTTACAAACTATCGAATAATGCTTCATAAAAATCTTAATTAGTGACTTGCCACTTTCTCAAAATAGTAAGTTACACGTTGTTTTATTTATCAAATTTTACCGGGATGGAAAAGAGTCAGTTTTTGGGCTTGAGACAATAGAATTCTACCCTCATCTTTGACCACAAGTGTCATGTCTTAATCCTTCAAGCACATGCCCATCCCGGTTTGGTCAATTAAATAGCGACATCCTAGGACGTATCGCCAACTTATTCATTTTTATACGCATGCAGAAGCACATAATAATCCCCAGACAATAACAAGATGTGATAGAAAAGTAAGGCCACAATTCACAAACAAAACAAGCCTTTTATAAACAAACAATTTTAACAATACCGGACTATTTACAAAAATATCGGCTTAACAAAAAGGGAACTATCCTATGACCCACTAGTCAGACACTTTTGCCAATTCTTCATCTCCACCTTCCTAGACTCCAAGGGTTCCGGTCCTTCCATGACTGCCATCTAGGGATGTGAAATTGTTATCCCACAATGGGGTGAAATGACATCTCAGCGAGTTCACCCCCAAAGATTAGATTAGAAAGAAAATACGACATAAGGGTTGCCTAAGCACAAACACAAGTCAAAGGACTTACCTTGGCCTTAGTCCCTTCTTGCAAATCAATAAAATATGCACTTCATTGAATCACATCAACCAACCAAATCACCACATTAGATCGAATCATCAATCAATCGACTTAATCAATTCCATGTCATCAAAACCATTTCCTAGTTATCTCAATCAATACTATCTATAAAGTCCGATCATAATCAGGACTGCCCACTCGAAACTGATAATAGATAGTATAACTCACCAAAAACTAATAATGCTCACAAGAAGCTACTAGATATACTATCTTGATCATCAAATCATTTTACCATTTTTATCATATTCAATAAAAATAATTGTGTGTGGATACATGGTCGCCTTAGCCAAAATATAATTTTTTGCCACTTGTAAATCCCACCAATTTTAACAATCCACAAATCCATTTTTGGTGCTATAAACCGACGCCCGATGATTTTCCCATTTAATTATTGAAATTAAATAAATTTGGGATAAATCCCCAAAATTACAAATCACACTCAATTTGCACAAAATAATAGTCAATTAAATAAATAGATCACACCACTACAATCAGCACGAAATTCCAGTCACCGGCTATCCTGATCTAATTTCCGAAAAATAAAAAAATAATTAAATAATTACGAAAAATAATTATTAAATACTAAAAATAGCAACTTAGGCTGCAAAAGCCTAATTAAAAGCCGAGATGGCCCAAAAATTTCTGAACCACTCTAGATAAATACTAGAGCTTGTCTGGCCCTAATTACACCACTCTAACCACCTAATATGTAATAACGATTAATTAAATTGCTAATCTACTCTAATTATCCACCTAGTCCATACTTAATCTAAACTAATTAATCCTTAAGTTTCATTAACTTACTAAATAGGGATTTAAACTCACTTGATCAATGATCCGCTTGAATCAAAACGACGGGGACGTGGAGAGGCTCAATAAACTCCAAAGCGAAACTACCAATCAAGGTCCAAAAAGCACTAAAGCGGCTAAAACAAAGGCTGAGAACCCAGGGCTAATCGGTTCTGTTCTGGGCCGAGAGAAGCTGGATTGGTGGTTCGGCTGAGGTGGAGGCGAACAGGGAAGGATGGAGGGGCTAAACCGAGTCCAGGCGAAGGTAGGCGATGACTCTAACGGTCACAACGGCGATGGCATACTGTGCCCTGGTGAGCTGATGGATGCACGAGCTAGGCGAGACGGTGGCCTGAGATGCACGGCGAGGAGGGGCAATGCGCGACGGCTTTGTGGCTGATGCGAGGTGAGCGACGACAAATGATGGTGGCAGGGGGTCCGGCAGGCTGGGCAAAATGGGCTGCTGGTTCAGTTTCCTAGGCTTGCTAAGAGTTTCTTTGATCTGTACAAGGAGGAGGGATCGACGGATTGGGGAAGAAGGAGGGGGGGACCGGTTGGATAGGGGGGACCACTTTGGTCTCTCTCTCATCCCTTTGCCTCCCTCAACTTGGTCTCACATGCAAGTTGTCCTCCACAGCTAATTTCCAACCCTCAACACACCTTCTAGAAGCCTTGAAGTAGTCCAAAGGTTGGGTCCATGGGGGGCATACGAATTTTGGTTCAATTTCCTCAATTTGGACTTCAATCCTCCCTTGGACCAATCCGATTCGGCTCGATCAATTTGGTATTTTTCCTTACCAATTGAACCTATTTGCATCCCAATTTCACGATAAAAAACGGTCCTCTACATTTTCCAATCGAAAACGGCCCTATGTTAACTTTTTCTGCCAAAACCTTGGTTTGCAGAAAAATCTTCGGAAACTGAGTCGACGTTCCTAAAATGACTCGTGACATGACAAAACTTTCAATTTCTAAAATCGGATTCAAATTCAGGGTTAGTTTCAATCTAGCGTGATTTTAGTGTGACCTAATCTACCGGGTAACTTTCAGAAATTTTTAGTGTAAATGACCCATAGTCAATTTTCTTTGAGCCACAATGAAACTCTTCGACACATTGACAATTCTCAATTGTCGTGAAAATTTCGAGATTTCGATTACAGACACAAGGTACTAAAAAGACAAAAAAATCAGTCTAGTACCAATCGATGAGAATTTTGCAATTTAGTGGAATCACCCACATTTAGCAACCCATCTCAATCAAATCAACTTATCTTTAATAAACGATTTTTAACTATGCCGTAATGATCTTTGTAGATGAGCATGGTTGAGTAGTCAATTACCGATCGAATCTTCAAGTCTATTGCATTAAAATCTTTTAATGACTTCCCCAGATAGTCCAGTTATCTCAAGAGTGATTAGTTTTGAGAATAGCACTATAGGCGCATCGATGAAAGGCCCAATTAATTTAGTTGAAAGCAGAACTGAAAAATCTATGATGTCACAACAAAGTTGACAGAAAAATTGTCCAAAAAGTCTTAAACTTATTGCAATTTTTCTAATTCAGTCCTAAACCTTTTAACTTTGTTAATTTAGTCCTAAACATTTTCACTTATTGTCAATTCAATCCATTCAACCAATTTTGGCCGGAAAATGCTAACGTGGATGCTAGGTGGCGCCACGTAAGACTTACAGCGCTGATGTGGATAATTTTTAATAATATTTTAATATTTTTTTAATTTTTATTATATTTTTCTATTTTTCCCCCTTTTTTTTTTGGCTTTCTTAGCCTTTTCTAGTGGCAAGCTGTCACCTGTGGCTGATGGTTGGCCACCGAAAAAGGCCAAGAAAGCCAAAAAAAAAAAAAGGGAAAAAAAGGAAAAATATTAAAAATTCAAAAAAAATATTAAAATATTATTAAAAATTATTCACGTCAACATTGACGGTCCTACATGGCACCACCGGCATCCACGTCAGCATTTTCCGGCCAAAATTGACCGAATGGACTGAATCAGCAAGAAGTGAAAAATTTTATGATTAAATTGGCAAAATTAAAAGATTTAGAACTGAATTGATAAAATACAATAGATTTAAGACTTTTTAAACAATTTTCCCCAAGGTTGACCATACATTGGCCGTGGCATTTAGGGTTAACCATAAAAGAGGCTCTTCTTAGAATGTCTCATTTGTGAAAAGACTTAGGATAGAGATATAAAATATGGTCGGTCACATGATTTTGGTTGATTTTTGGTAGTTTTTCATGGAAAAACTATTGGAGATTTAGTATTCTAACTTTTGGAATTAGAAGGCGAATTGTTCTTCTTGTATATTTGACAGAGTCAGCTGAGTTTAAGCCACTAGAAAGCCATTGAATCCCCTAGTCCAAATGATAAATTTTACTCAAATGCAATATGAAAAATATGAATTGCATGAGAAATTCATATGATTAAAGAAAAACGGTATTTACTCAAAATATCACTTGAGAGTGAACTTCAATTCAATTATTGTGTTTGGTGTTTGACAAGAATTTCAATTCATTTAATTTTGATAAGGTAGTGATTATTATATAAATCTTTGGAACTACAAATTTGGAATTATGGTACAATACAAATACCTTCGAACACAAATTCCTGCCAGTTGTCCTCAGTTGATAGTAGATTGAAAACAAATAGTAAACGCTTTCATGCCCACAATTACTTAATGACTTGAGGACTCTTTTGACTTCTTGCTTCGTTTGTAGGCCATGCACAAGAATCTTGGTATGAAATTAGATGATCCAAATCTCTACTCCAATATAAAAATGACAAATTATGCTTGCAGATAAATATGGAATTTTTTAGGGTGGTCATTAATTGAGAAAGTTGGAAGTTGACTGGAATTTCATCTTTTCAATAGGATATACCTGCCATTTAAGAGAAACCATGAGAAAGACCTATTCCCATAATTTTGAGGATTGAGGACTCTTTTGGCTTCTTTCTTTGTTGGTGGGCCATGAAATGGGGGATTTGCATGCTTTTGCCTACAATATTTTTTGTTTCTTCTTGGACACTAGTTCCTAACTCATACACGCAATTCGTATAATTATTATATGCATAATATATTAAATTTGTGGGATGTTAGGTGAAACCTCCGTCAAAGAATTAATATAATTTAGAGCGGTTAAATTATCAATTTAAAATTTTCAATCAATGTGGCTCGGATATTATAAAGGTCTTGAAACTCTAGATTCTTTCTTAATGCTATCCTTAGGTTAAAGCCCCCATTTGTTTAATAGCAAATGATTTATTTGAAAATCATTTTTTCAAAAAATGGTTGCCTATATTGCTTAAAATAATTTGTCAATAAAAATGTTTCATTGTCGACAACAATTTTCGTTTATTCGTTTGTAAGCGATACTAAAAATCATTTTTAAGAAAACATTTTCCAAATTATTTATTTTTTGTGAAATAAATGCACACTAAAGGTATCATAGATCTATTGCGCATCCAAATGTGTCACAGTTTTGCATCTAGCCAATGGTTGGTTCGAAATTACAAAATGCATAATGTTATTTTTGACCCTAAGGAGCTCTTTGGCACTTTTATATCGATCCTATCATCTTGTGGAGTTTTGAGAGGCCCAAGTTAGGGTAAAGGCCCTGGTTAAAGGCCCAATCTTCAATTAATTATGTTCTTGTTGAATGGGAAAATCTAGATACAAACCATCTAAAAGAACATAACATAAATGAAACTCCATCTCAGTTTATGCAAATCAAATATGTATTTATAATTGGTTTTGCACGAATTTTTTTTACTTTATACTAAAATTTTCTTGAAACAACTTCTAAACCTAATTTGACAAAATAATTTCACGAAAATCCATATCTATCTTAAGATGACAATTACTATTAGTTTATTGATAGTACTAATGAGAAATTAAACGCCATAATAATGTATATAAACAACCATGTGACCATTTTCAGTCACAAAGACATGACTAATACACGATAAACGTCATTTAAGTTTCTTTCTTTCTTTTGAAAAGATGACATTAATAAATAATACCCACTAGTTGTGATCATTTTTATTAGTCTTTAGTAAAAAAGAAAAAAAAAAGAATTCTTATTTGAGATGTAACATCCAAAAGTTTTTATGTACGGTAATGATATTTTCAGACTTGTTAGTATTGAGAATAGACACCGATTTGCTTGTTACATATTAATTTTGTAGATACTTTGGTAACCTAAAAAAAAATTTATTATGAAAGTCTTGTAATTGAATCAATTGGCAGTTTTTCCATTTGTGTTTTTCTTCCTATTCTCCTTAAATATTTAACCTCTCACATGTTTTATTCATCAACTCATTTCTTCAACTTAGGTCCTCAAAACCATGAGTAAAAGCCAATGCCCCACATCCATATTATAAAAGTTTCTGTCTCAATCTTTCAAGTTGGACGATGTGACCCTAAGACAATTAATGCCTTAACCATGGTTAAATCAATTCCACTTTTTTCTTCCTTGTTTTAGTTTATTTGGGTAGAGGGGGGACTTTTAAAAGAACACAAGCCCCACTTCATTAATTTTACTCATCAACTCATTTCTTGAACTTACGTCTTCAAACTTATGAGTAAAAGCCAAGGCCCCACACCCATATTATAAAAGTTTCTGTCTCAATCTTTCGAGTTGGACGATGTAACTGAAGCCTTAAATTGCCTAATCTTTTTTAAGGTAAGTGAAAACTCTAGGGAATAAGTTAGGTTAAGCTACTTAGTATTCTTGATATGGTTGATAAATGTAAATTTTGACTAAATTTTTTGATGTAAAGTGCCATTAGGTTCCAATAATGGTATGTTGAGTTGTTATGTTTCCTTGATTTATATTGATGAGTTTGTTATGCTCTTTTTTTTTTTCTTTTTATTCAGTCTTACTCTAACTCTCACTCTCACACTTTTGTCATGTCTCCTTACTGAACGTGAGAGTCAAATCCCATGCCTAAAGCTAAATCGTCCCCATCCCAACTTCCTAAGAAGATGGGGATTCGAACCCCCTGTATCTCCCTTAGAATGGTTTATGCTCCTTGATTTGTATTGACAAGTTTTATATATTTTGAGAGTAAATAAGTTAATTTCAAGAGAAATTAGTAGTATGTTGATGGAAAAGTGTGAAAAGAATTAAAGAAAACTTAGTAGAATAAGTGTGGAAAAGGGTGAAGATGTTGACTAGGAGGAGTTGAGGCTGGTTTTATAAATTTTGCGTAAATTGACTTATGAACATCTAATTTGTTAATTTTCAAAATAATGATGATGATGACGATGACAATGATGTCAGTTTTTGGAAGTTGCCAATTTTTTTTTTTTTTTAAGATGCTAAATTTTGAAGAGTTGTTGATTTCAATGGGGAAAAGTTTCATTATTCTGAAGAAATTTCCTAAAGTTGTGAAATTTGAGAGGTTTGCTTTAAATTTGAGAGATTATGGGTGAGCATCGGTCTAAGGTTAACCCTGAACTAACCTTGAACTAGCCCAACCCTACCGATCTTGATCCAATTCCTAGGGAGATTGGGGCAGCCCTTGGTCTTGGGATCCTTAGACCAACACCGTGCGGGTTGGTCCTCGATCTTAGAAGTTTAAAGTCGGTCCAACCTGGACCAACCCTGACTATATATAATATATCTAATATATTATTTACAATTTTTTTATATAGCAAAAACCCTAAGTCAAACAGTGTCAAAAGCATTAAACAACTCCTTAATGAGGAGTTGAAGTAATTTTACACTGTTCTTTAATAGCTTAGATTTTTAATGTCTTTTACAGCATCAACAGCCATACTTACAAATGCAAATAAGGAAAATGTCTCTGTGAGAAGTTCTCAAGGCGTCCTCACGTGTAAATAGCTTCTCATGGTATCCTCTTCTAGTACTCATTCTCTTATGTCTTTTTTGTCATTTTAGTATTCAACTTACCAAAATCAAAAGAAACAACTTCTCCACTCGCCATTCGACACTCGCTTCCCTTGCTTTTGGTCGCTTGCGCTACTCATTGTTCGACACTCACTCCACTCAACGCTCGTTGCTTTCGCACGCTTGCCTCTCTTCATTGACCTTGCTTGTCATCGAACCTATTGAGTCAGTTCAATCCTCGGTCGCCTTTTCCAAGAAGTGCAAAAAATGAAACAAAAAAATTATCGGTCGATCTCGAGTTGACCTTAGAATCGAACCAAACCCATTAGGTCGGTCCAGTCTTCGATCTTAGGCTCAATAGGGTTAGTTCTCGGTCTCAAAAATTGAGGACTAACATTATGCGAGTTGATCCTAGGATTAGGGGGTGGACCGGCCCAAACCAAACCATGCTCACCCCTACCTAAGATGCTTACCTTTGGTGGACAATTTCTAAGTACCCATCTTAAGTTGATGATTATTTTGATCACTAATTCTTATATTGATTTTCTATGGATATTATCATTTCTTGCTTGAGGAAATAAATGAGGTAAATATGGTGTCGTTTATGTAAATGATCCGTGAGCAAACCATGGTGTGTGTATCCAGTGATGTTTTGAGTAAAATGATGTTAATTACTTAACAAGGATTTTGAACATCTTTATGTGCAATATTATTGTATGATAAAATTTGTAAAATACTATAAAGTATTCTGATATCCTCGCCATAGTGGAGACAATGCCTTGCTGTGTAATCGTGATGCCTTGCTTTGTGATTTTAATACCTTGGGAGTGTTTAGGGTTTTCTGGAAGTTTCAAGATGCCCCATGAGTTGGGATGTCTTGGAATTGAGATGCCCTGCTATGTGATCAAAATGACTTGGGAGTGTTTGAGAGAAGAAATAATAATGAATATAATACATGATCATGTGTATACATATATTCACACGTTATTTAAATTAGTGTTAGCCATGGATCACAATATGATATGCAATCTACTTGCAGTGGACTTAAATGATTTTGAATATCGTCACTAATAGTTTTCATTGGCATAAGTTGTTTGGTGATATTGGTGCACCATGATGTTTGGCATATCATAATCACAAAGGTAGATTACTCGTTTATGCATTCATTATACCTGGTCATTTGATTTGAGTATGCCAATTGTTGATACTAGATTAAGTAGTAAGATGATTTTCTACATTAGACTTAGAGATTTCATTTATTTGGCCTTAGTTCACTCCTTTATTTTTAGACATGTATGATGGATCCCCCACCGCCACCACTTTTTAGAGCTCCCAAACTAGTCGATTGTGTCTTTGAAGATGTGTTTGTACTTGGGTTTGCTATAATATATGGTTGGCTTATAGAGTGGATTCCCCATCGGAATGTTGCTTGATATGTTAACATAGGGGGCAAGTTGGTCAAACCACTTAGAAGCTTTGATGGTTCTCTAGATTTTGGCGATGATGGTTTATCAACGAGTGAAGTTGTCAACCCTTAGTTGATTGTCCAATAGTGTATAGGCAAGCTTTTGGGAGTAAGAGTACAGTGACATAATTAGGTGACCTTGACCTTTCCTGGGAATTATGTATTTCATATTCGCTTAAATGTTATATAAAGATAATAACCACTAAAGTTTGTATAAAGAGGCATATGTATATTATTTTTAACTTGTGCAATTTTCTTGTATGGATTGATGTGAGTATTTTGTTGTGCTTCCACATATTATGAAAAAGAAAGAAAGATGTAATTTCTTACAACGTGTGTCACATATGATGTTGTGGGGCATCACATGAGACAATTATAGACTATATGGCTAAAAAAACATTAACTATTTGGTCCATTTATATTGAAAGGTTAATTAGTTTTGGGAGAAATACCAAAAAATTTCTAAACCAATTGCAATTGTGCATATTCAGTTCCAAACTTTTTTTTTTTGGCCAATTGAGTTATAAATATTTTACATTTGTGTTAATTCAGTCCATTCAACAAATTTCGAATTGAAACCACTGACGTAGATGTTAGCCGTCCAAAGTGGTGCAGCTGGCATAGATGTAGACAAATTTTTATAGTATTTTAATATTTTTCAATTTTTTTTTTTAAATTTGCCTTCTTTGGTTTCTCGTTGTGGCCAGCAAGGTTTGCTTGAGCTCACTAGCCATTAAGCGATTTGCCTACCATCAACGAGGGTTGCAACCCTCACCAATATACCCTCACCTATATCTTGGTGAGGCTATAGCCGCCGTCACCCACAGGTGAGAACCCATCTACTTCCTCCTCTCAAATGTTCATAATCAAGCAATGCAATTGTAGAACCTCAAAATCCAATTACAATGAAAACATAGTCATAAGGATTTGGGCAAGGCGGGCTCGCCTGCAGCCATTGTGGCCTTGCCTAGTGGCCAGTGAGCTTTTGGCCATAGTGAGAAACTAAAGAAGGAAGGAAAAAAATTTAAAAATAAAAAAAAATTCAAAAAAAAATTATTGACGTCAACTCGAGTCATATAACATAGGACAATCAGTGTCCACACCAGCGATTTTCAGCCAAAATTAGTCGAATACACTAAATTGGCACAAATGTAAAAAGTCTAAGACTCAATTGGTAAAAAAAAAAAATGTTTATGACTGAATTAGCGCAATTGCAATAGATTTTTTACTTTTTTTTGGCAATTTTCCCATTAGTTCTTAGATGGATCGGTTCCCAAGTAGAAAATATAAAATTACACAATTTTATTACACAAAAATATGTTGGTCAAATTGTTGTGTTGTTTCTTCATGCTAAAATCCATGATTCTATTATGGATGAGTATAAAAGTTTTCTTCTTTTTTTTGCTTTTAAAAGAGTCTTTAGAATAGAAACTAAACTTGTGAAATTAAGAATAGATTTTCCCTAAAACTGAAGTTGAATCTCAGCCCACTCTTTTATTTTTAGACATGTATGATGGATCCCCCACCACCACCACTTTTTAGAGCTCCAAAACTAGTCAATTGTGTCTTTGAAGATGTGTCTGTACTTGGATTTGCTGTAATATATGGTTGGGTTATAGAATGGATTCCCCATTGGAATGTTGCTTGATATGTTAACATCAAGGGTAAGTTTGGTCAAACCACTTAAGAGGCTTTGATGGCTCTCCAGGTTTTGATGATGATGGCTTGTCAATAGGTGAAGTCATCAACTTTTAGTTGATGGTCCAATAGTGTATAGGCAAGCTTTTGGGAGTAAGAGTACAGTGATATAGTTAGGTGACCTTGACCTTTCCTAGGAGTTATGTGTTTCATATTTGCTTAAATAGTGTGTAAAGATAATAAGCACTTAGGTTTGTATAAAGAGGCATATGCATACTATTTTTAACTTGTGCAATTTTCTTGTATGGATTGATGTGAGTATTTTGTTGTGCTTCTGCATGTTATGAAAAAAGAAAAAAAAGATGTAATTTCTTAGGACGTGTGTCACACATGACATTGCGGGGCACACATGAGACAATTATAGAACTCTATGACTAGAAAAACATTAACTATTTCGGCCCATTTATATTGTAAGGTTAATTAGTTTTGGGAGAAATACCAAAAAATTTATAAACCAATTACAATTGTGCCTATTTAGCTCTAAACATTTTTTTGTTAATTAAGTCCTAAATCTTTTACATTTGTGTTAATTAAGTCCATCCGAAAAATTTTGATCAAAAATCGCTAATGTAGATGTCAATCGTCCAAAGTGGCATAGTTGGTGCTAATGTAGACAAATTTTAATAGTACTTTAATATTTTCAATATTTTTTTTTAAATTCGTTCTTTGGTTTCTCGCTATGGCTAGCAAAGGTCACTTGAGCTCGCTAGCCACTAGGGGAGGGCTACTCGCCATGGCCGCCTTCATCCGCAGGTGAGAACCCATCCACTACCTCCTCTCGAATGTTCATGCTTAAGTAATGCAATCGCAGAACCTCAAAACCCCATTACGATGAAAACATAGTCATAAGGATTTAAGCAAAGTGGCCTCGCTTGCGGCCATTGTGGCCTCGCCTAGTGGCCAACAAGCTTCGACGCCCCTTGCCAGCCATAGTGAGAAACAAAAGAAGGAACGGAAAATGTTTAAAAATTAATAAAAAAATCAAAAAAATTTGTCAACGTCAACATTGTCCGCATAACATAGGACAACCAGTGTCCACGCCAACAATTGTCGACCAAAATTAGTCGAATTAATTGAATTGGAACAAATGTAAAAAGTTTAAAACTCAATTAGCAAAAAAAAAAAATGTTTGTAACTGAATTAGCTCACTAACAATAGATTTGTGACTTTTTTGGTAATTTTCCCATTAGTTCTTAGATAGATATAAAAATTATACAATTTTATTACAAAAACATGGGTTGGTCAAATTGTTGCGTTGTTTCTTCATGCTGAAATCCATGATTCTATTCTCGATGGGTGTAAAAATATATATTTTTTTTCTTTTAAAAGAGTCTTTAGAATCGAAAACCAAACAGGTGAAATTGAGAACCGGATCGATTCTCCCTAAAATCAAAGTTGAACCCGTAGGTCCGGTCCAATGCGATTTGAATTATGGATAGAGCTTGATTTAGTGCACATCCCTATTAAATTGCAAAGATTCTACTACCATTACAGGGAATTCACTTGGAAAATGTTTAAGCCACGATGCTAACGTGGTCATGTCATGCCATGGAAAAACCCGACAATTTCCAAAACCACCCTTTACTTAAGCTGCGGAATTGGGGTTCGAATTTATTCAAAGAGGCTTACGGAATTAAAAGTCAGCTAAAGTAGGAACTATTGTCCTTCTTTAGGACGATGTCCAATAACTGTCGTGTACCCCTATCGCTTTCGAAGTTTACATTGAAAGACTCCGAAAGTCGCATTGACTTTTGCGTAAAGCTTGCCCATTAATGACGAGCAACATGGTGGGCTTAAGATACCTATTAAATATAAAGTACAACGACAAATTTGAAATTTATTTTAGATTGCTTAACAAGCATTATCTTGAGCACTCGCACAGTGGAGTTGCAGTAGCAGGTTCATCTCGCGGGTAATTGATGTTTCGTCGGTGTCTTAAACTAAACACTATAGCAGAGGATAAGCATGTTTTAGTCTCGTTTGAAACCCTTTTCTATAAGACAAACACAACGCTCATAAATTTATTATGTTAAAGTGATACAAAATCATTTTTCAACTTTACTTCTCATGACGATGGTATAAAAGCCTGTAATTATCATCCTCATTTTTTACAATGAATTTGAAGTTGCATCATCTAGACATAATTTACCAAGTCGCCATTTTATTTCCCAAACAACCTTTTACGACGTTAGCGTTGGGCTGTCTCGAGTAGTGGCGGCAAAACGCTGTGGGATGGCTCTCAATTGTCATCGTGCCGTATTGCTATGCGTGGGAAGAGAGAAAGGGTTGGAAAAGAAGAGTGGGAAAATGGGTTTTTAAGTTGGGAAGATGCAAAACGGAAATTTTTAAGTACGACGAAATATTTCATATGAAGAGTATAATTCAGGATAATTTTGTAAGGGCTAATAATACCAAGAATCTCCATCTCATATATCTGCACTACATTTGCTTTAAAGTTAATTTTTGTGTTCCAAAAACTCTCAAATTGATACTTATACTATATTTATTACAAAATAAATTTTAGGTAACAAAAAATCTCAAATTACTCCATTCATTATCACATATATCCAAAACGATATGCGCACATTACATTTACCTCAAATTATGATAAATTTTGGATTTTTTTAGGTAAATGTGGTGCGAATGCATTAGTTTAGAATAATATGATACGGTTGTACTTGTTTGAAATTTTTTGTAATATAAAACTTATATTTTGATTTATATAATGTCAGTATCAAGATATAAATGTAGTCTTTGAAATTTTTGTGATATTAACCCGTCCCGTAATTATGCAACTTATCCGTTTAGCGCTGCTTCTGCCGCAAGTGGGAAGGGACGCGCTAATGATATTCTTCTCCCGTCAAAGCAACACAGCGAATTAATCAGTGGACGCTGACAACTCTCCACTCATACATCATTCAGTCTGGTCAAATGGCTCGCCTTGAAAGAAAAAAAAAAATCGAGAAAATAAAAAAGAAATATATATAGAGAAAAATAGATGTTAGGTTACCATTATTTAGATGTGAATCATACTTCCTTCTTTAAAAATAGGATGTGTATCTACTCGATATCTTATTCGTATTCTTACAATAAGGGAAACTTCCCCTGAAAGGAACTTTATTAAATTAATCCCTGCTTTTTTCCCGGATGCGAAGTACATAATCAAATCAAATAATGAATTTTTGGGAGATTAGTATTTATCATGCCCTGTTAATTGTTTTAGTTACATTATAAGAACTGTGACTTTTTGAAACTAAATATGGCATTTGTCAATTGAATTTTATTGTTTGTACAGTTCTATTATCTAATCCGTTTCATGCAAGTAATCACTATAAGCGATGCTATCGAACCCTGACTTGGCATTACTAGATGCTCACTCGCAAATAGGTTGTGGCGGTGGGCAACCTCCCAGCTCCCTTTATCTTCCATTATCTCCTTTTCCCTTGGTTACCCTGTTCTCATGTTTGGTGCTACACCATATATATGGTGCTACCTCAGGACAATATGTTCCTTTCGCGTCGTGTTAGTGACGTCACCCAAACAATTTTATCATTTTTATGGTGATGATTAATGAAAGGATTTGATTCCACAAATTTACACAGATGAAGAGTTAGAAGGCTAAATTGCACAAATAATGAAACTTGAAGGACTAGAACTTCACTTTACCTAAAAGATATCAATGTACATAAGAGACAAGTAAGTTAGTAGCTAATTTAGCATTAGGATATAAGTGTCCCCCATGTATAGGGATAAGTATACTATCAATGCCAAAACTTGTGTATGGCGTTAACTTTTGTGCCAAAACTTTATTTTGAATCACTTAAGTGCCAAATCATAGGAAAAATGATTATTTTGGTGCCACCGGCAAAAGATTTCGGCCAAAATGATTACATGGCTTTTATATTTGAAAAAAAAAAAATCGACATGACTTTTAAACGATGTCGTTTTCCATCCTCCATTAAAAAAAAAAACCGACGTCATTTTGCCATCCTAAGTGGATAGCCTTACAAAAATGACGCCACACAACTCATTTGGGGATTATTTATTTATTTATTTGGGGATTGAAATTAGGGTTTTTTTGGTCCGATCCTCGCCCAACGCCAACCTAGCTTGCTCGGCCGCCATCGCTCGGCCATCGTCGCTCAGCCTCCATCGTAGTTGCTCGACTAGGTGAGCAAGGAAAGGCTGAGGTTGTTCTCGAGCGAGAAGTGACAGGAAGAATAGGAGGTGAGGGCATAGGAGGAGGAGGAAGAGGAAGAAGGGGGTCTAAAGGTGGAGAGAGTGAAGACGAGGAGGGCGAGGGAAACAAAGAGAGCGGAGATGGAGATGGCAGATTGGGCTCTGCTTAGGGAGCGGCTAAATGGGTCCTTTTGAAGGGGGAAGGAGGAGGAGAGGAGGAGGAGGAGGACAAGAGCTTGAACTTGTCAACAAAGTTGGACGAACCGAAGCTGGAGTTGTGCTGGTGCTGGTGCTAGTGCATCGCTAGTGTCGCTGCTAGCTGGTGCTTCTTCGAGGAAGAAGACGACGAGAAGCACATGCCATGCCCTCTCTCTCTCTCTCTCTCTCTCTCTCTCTCTCTCTCTCTCTCTCTCTCTCTCTCTCTCTCTCAATTTGGGGATATAGGGTTTTGAATTAGGGGAGAGACACCAAACAGCATCGTTTTGTTGTTTAAATACTAACTGTACTCTCCAACGAGGCATATTAGCTTCAAAAATTAATACAAAAGTGTCATGTCAGATTTCCAGCCAACCAAATTGGTGTTAGCATTAAAATGATCATTTTTCAAAAGTTTTGACACTTAAGTGATCCAAAATAAAGTTTTGGCACCAAAGTGAGCGCCGTACACAAGTTTTGACATTAATAGTGTACTTACCCCCATGTAGATTAACTTCACCTAAGTGGAATTGAATCTTTTCTTTTTATAGGTTTCCATATTATCAATGAGTATTGCCTAGACTCATTATACAAAATCAAGCAATCTATATAGCTACACCGAGTTACCTAAAACACATATTTTCATCGAATTCAATTTTCTATTTTTCGAATCCACTTCTTTATACACAAACACACACACATATAATCCTAGTTTGCTTACCCTTTTCTCTTGTAATATGAAAGGACCCGAGGAAATAACCCCGTCTTTTACAAATCGACAAGCATGCAATATCGAGAACGAAGTTTGTGGTCCATAACGAAGCACAACCATTCAACAAAATGTGAACGTTGCTCACGGTTGTACGTAATTTCTCTTAACAAAACAACAATATACTCAACGACCCGCTATTTCGCATTCAAACCTGGACATTAAAGGACGGGAAAAATTCGAATTCAAGACCTCCTGCTTCTTTTCTATCGTACATAATTATATATCACAATCTTCCAAAATATTAATGCCTTCTCCGAAAATTTCCAAATGCCTTTGCCCGACGTTCACGTCATACCCAAGTGGAGGCCCTTCTCACAACCGCCACGATGCCTGTAGTAGGCCGGTCGTCGATTGACGTCCTCAAACGCATCGTGATCGCAATCTCGGGTTGGGGGACAAAAAAAAAAAAGCATATGTTGATGAATCTCTAGAAATAGAGGAAAATTCAAACAGTTGCCCCAGCACGGCAAGTCGCCAAGCAATCACTCCTTTCGCTCTTAAGCGATGACTAACCACCCGAACCATTTCCCCACAAAAGCACAGATTTAACGCGCTCTTCTGGTCTCGCCATCGCCGGAATATGTTGACTTTTGACCTCTTCGCCACAGTCAAGTCTCTCGAAGGGCCACCCACAAAACCTGCAGAATCTCTTCCCGGATGCTCTCGTCTTCTCCTCCTGCTCCTTCTCCTCCCAGATTATGCAGAAACTCTCTGCTTTGGGAATGGCGAAACATGGCGCTCTCTCCTTTTGCCTCCATTTTTTCTCTTGCTTCCTCGTCCTTGTCGTGTCCCAGTCTCAGCCTGATGATCAGTTCATCTTCAATGGGTTCAACGGCTCCACCGACTCCAACATTACCCTCAATAGAGCCTCCATCATCAAGTCCAGCGGAGCTCTCAAGCTCACCAACAGGTCGAGCGACGACGTCGGCCAAGTCTTCTACCCTCGGCCTTTCCGGATGTTGGCTGAGGCTTCCGGTGGCTCCACTGCCGCTGTCTCCTTCAGCACCCACTTCGTGTTTGCGATTAAGCCGCCGAGCTCGGGCGACGGTGGCTACGGCCTTGCGTTCGTGGTAGCCCCCAAGACTTCCTTCCCTGGGGCCCAGGCCGACCACTACCTCGGCCTCTTCAGTTCCTCTAACGATGGGAACTCGTCGAACCACATGCTTGTGGTGGAGTTCGACACCGTGAAAGGGTACAGAGAGACCTCGGACGAGAAGGGGAACCACGTCGGGATCAACATCAATGGCATGGAGTCGAAAGGCTCCAAGCCGGCTGCCTATAACATAGATGGCAAGGACAACGACGAAGAGATAACGCTTGAGAGTGGCCTGCCCATTCAAGGCTGGATCGAGTACGACGGCCCGCAGCAATTGATGAACGTCACTATATCTCCAATCAATGTGCAGAAACCGGAGAAACCTCTCTTGTCCATGACCGTTAACCTCACTTCCATATTCAAGGACAGCATGTATGTCGGGTTCTCTGCTTCGACGGGGACCAAGAGAAGCTTTCACTACGTTCTAGGATGGAGCTTCCGAATGAACGGAACCGCGCCTCCCCTCAACCTGACTCAGCTTCCGCTGCCACCTGACCAGATAGATTCATCTTCCTCTTACAAGCCACAGGTGATAGTCCTCATTGCCACTTTATGCAGCATAGCGCTGTGTCTTTCGGGAATCTTGTTCTTCCATACTGTGATCAAGAAGAGGATGCAGCAGGAGAATCTGGAGGACTGGGAGTTAGATTGTCCTCACAGGTTCAGGTACAAGGACCTTGACCAGGCAACAAAAGGGTTCAAACAGAGCGAGGTGATCGGGACCGGTGGCTTCGGCGCAGTGTACCACGGCATCTTGCCGACTAACAGATGCGAGGTCGCTGTCAAGAAGGTGTCTCGCAACTCAATACAGGGAATGAGGGAGTTTGTGGCCGAGATCGAGAGCTTAGGCCGCTTACGGCACAAGAACCTCGTGAATCTCCAAGGTTGGTGCAAGCAGAAGGACGAGCTCCTCCTCGTGTACGACTACGTGCCTTACGGGAGCCTCGACTCGCTGATTTTCAAGCGGAAGGACGGCTTTGTGTTGAACTGGGAACAGAGGTTCCGCATCATCAAGGGTGTCGCGGCCGGATTGCTGTACCTCCACGAGGAGTGGGAGCAAGTCGTGATCCATCGGGACGTGAAGTCCAGCAACGTCCTGATCGACGCAGAAATGAACGCGCGGCTCGGGGATTTCGGCCTCGCCAGGCTATACGAACACGGCAAGATGTCGCACACCACCCACTTAGTCGGAACCATAGGGTACATTGCCCCGGAATTGGCCCGCTCGGGGAAGGCTTCGACGAGCTCCGACATGTATGCTTTCGGCATTCTGCTGCTCGAAGTGGCCAGCGGGAGGCGTCCGACGGGCCAATTCTTGCTGATGGATTGGGTGATAGAATGTTACGGGACGGGTCGGATTCTCGACGCCGCGGATCTCAAGTTACGTTCCGCCTACGATGCTGAGGAGATGGAGATGGTATTGAATTTGGGCCTAGTTTGTTCCCAGTACCATGCCCAAGCTAGGCCTACCATGAGGCAGGTGATTCGGTGTCTGAACCGGGAGGAGCCGGTACCCGTCTTTGTCGATGATTCGAGCTCCGCTGGCTCTCGAAGAACCGACGACATGAGCTTCGGATTCTGGAAATAGTTTCTTCCGATACAACCGGGAAGTCTCATGCGTCGACATCATCCTACGTGTCATCGTCGGTCCGTGGCCTCTCCTCCACTTCTTTAGGTGGTTCTGGTAGATAATAGGTTGAGATTTACATGTACGGAGATTTTACAGCAATTACAGCTCTCTAATTTACATGCAAATTCGCTTTCTGGGTTTCTTCTTTCGAAATTTCAGGCTTAATGTTACTCCCAGAATTCTTTCAAAATTTTAAGCGAATATCATCTCGATCGAGAAATTTAGATAAATGCAATGTTATATTGTTCCAAATTGGATTACTTCTTGTATTATAGTATCCCGTATTGTCTAAACACTATACGCATGTCTCTCTCTATCTATTAGTTTAAACTTTTTGGATTGAATACTCTAACATGATTTGAGAATTATATTATGTCATAATATTTATATGTTTTACATATACATATAAATTTGGACCCACTTGGAGTTTCCAAGAAGTTAGGGTGACCCTACCCATCCATAAATTTTATTCAATATAGTGTCTAAACTTCTCAAACGGCAAATTAGATGTTATCCGGTGATGTGGATCATTATATATGGTGACTTGACAGGTCCATTTTTTTATACATCTACTTTAAAATAGGAAATAAAGAAAATTAGGATGTCAATATATCATTCATTATGTGATGATGTGAATTATTATATTCTAATTTGAAATGGATACTTCACATGAATAATTCATGTGTAAGGTTTTCAATCGCTTCATGGACGGTGTGATTTTATGACAACAATTTATGACAGTATAATGAGTAAAACACGCAGTGGCTTGGTCAAAGCACACATATTTTTTGCTATAACTTGATGGCTTCTCGTTAAGCAAAGCTATTTCGGCAGTATTCACTGTCAACATTTGCCGATTCATCAAGAGAAGTATCTGTCTAATAACCACGTTTCAAGGAATTTTCGAAAATCAGAAAAAGATATTCCTAAATTTCGTCGCAGGTAAAGAGAAGCTTCATCTCAAATTTCAAAATTAAAATTCAATCTATTTATCTAACCAATCATGACCTTGTGAGTGCTTTTTTGCACTACGTTTCTAGTTTAAATATCACTTATTTTGTGTTTTCTTTTGAGCTTTTCATGTGTAAATTGCAAATTGGGGGTCAACCTTCGTCCATTTTGTTCAAGGAGAAAACCTTTTATCTTTTCTTTCTCTGACAGCAAGGGAAAAGTCAGCAGTGAGAACAGGGAGCTTCAGTGAGAGAAACGTGCGAATGGACAGGTGAGAGAGGGAGAAAATAAAAAAGAGAGAAGCAAAAGAAACGCTACTGTTCTTCTTCTCCGCGGCTTCCCTTTGCCGCGTGATCGACCCCTGCACCGCTGGTCTCTGAGCTGCTCGCGCTGCTTCCGCCGCATCTCCGCCACCGACCGCCTCGCCGGACTCGCCCCTGACGCGCAGCAGCATCGCTGCCGCGCCCGACGCCGTTGCCGCGCCCACGCCTCCGTTTGAGTCCCGCTCCGAACGCGCCTCTGCTGACGCCAGACATCGCCGCAACGACCTGCAGTAGCCCGCGACTCGCTCGCCCTTCGCCGCTGCTGGTCAGCTCTGCCGGAACCCTCCATCGCCCGCGAGCCCGCGTCGCTGCTACTGTCCAGAGGCCGCCGCGCTGCTGCAGCCATTGTCCGACGCTCCCATCTGCAGATCCCGAAGCACCAACGTCACCCGCGTCGACACCCCCCTGACTCGCCACCGTCCTCTTTCCGACGAACCCGCACCACCGACATTGCTGTACCATAGGAGCACCGTCCGTGACACCGTAGCAGCCAACTGTCGACTCCGTTCGACGCAATCTGCAGCAGCCCGCGCTGCCTCCGCGTCGCTCATCACAGCGCGTCCGCTCCTCACGCGCGCCTACACCGACCCCGCGTCACTCCAATCCCGTGCCCTCGCCGTTCAACAAGCCGCCCCTCCACTCGAGCGCTCGCGTCACAGCCGCTCCACCAGCAGCACCATCGCGCGGAAGCGTTGAGTCCTAGGTGGTTTATTTATATTTATATTTATTTTACTTTATTTAATTTTAGTTTCGTTATTATTGGAGTATGGTTTGTCAATTTTAATATTTGTGCATTTTGTAGTCATTATCCTCTAGGATTTTGTCTGGAATTATTGTAATTATTAATTTAATCTGAGAGATATCGGATTATTTTTTTAATTATATTAATTTTTGGGCTTTTTGATAAAATTTTAATTATTAAATCATTATAATTATTAACTTGATCTATAAAACTTCGAATCAGATTTTTAATTATTTTGATCTCTTTGTTGTGATAATTAGGATTCGGATAATCGTTAATTTTATCTGTGAGACAATAGGTTATTTTTTCGATTATTTTAATCATTTATTTTGTTGATAGTTTAGATTTAATAATTATTTAATAATTACTTATCTTTTTAAAAAAATTCAAAAAATCAAAATTCTGCATGAGGATATAGGTTTAGTAAATCAGACATCTAGGTTTAGTAAATCAGAAATTTTTTAGGATTGCATTTTTAGAAATAAGTTAGGGTTGGACCTAAATAATTTTTTTAGGGTTTTAGATAATGTTCACACATTTTAATTATCTCATTTTTCCAAAAAATAGTTTTCTGAGATAGGATAGGGTTTAAGTCAAATTAATCCCTAGAATAAATTAGAAAATTATCCCTTTTTAGATAGATTAATTAGGATCTTTATAAATTCTGAATTTCAAAAAAAAAATCCAAAAATACCATGTGCATGTTAACTAGTTTGCATAATAGGATTATTTAATCAGAACTTGTTAATTAGTGAAGTTAGGTCATGAGGTGCATAATAATTAGTTTGCATAATAGGCCCATTTAATTAGAATTTGCATATTAAAATGATTAAGTCATTTAGTTTTAAAATGCATTTTCATAAAAGAATTCTAATTTTTAAGAAAACCCAAAAAAAAAAAAAAAAAAAAAAAAAAGATTGCTTGCTTTGTGTGATGCAATGTATTTATTATTTTTATTTGAATGTTTTAATAATGGATGAGCACCCCTGTGTCACCACATTTGCATGATAGTAATTTAGGTTAAAATAAATCAGTTGCCTACAAAAAAAATTGAAAATTAAAAAAGAAATTGTCTTGAAAGGGCATTAGAGGGTTGAAATACTTGTTACGTATTCTTCACTTTCAGACTCGGTCAAATTATTTCAAACATAAATTAATGCATACTATAATGTTTTAATCATTTCGTTATAAGATTGAATCTACAATCAATGTTAATTACTTTTATGGTAGAAGTAAAACATAAATAAGGCTCCGTTCATTTCATGGAAAATAACTTCCAATAAAATGTTTCCCAAATTTTCCAGCATTCATTTCACGGAAAATGAATTGTTTGGGAAAAATGTTTTTCATGAAAGTAAAAAAGTCTTCCAAACTAGGGAAAAATATTTTTCGCTTTTGAAAAGTGGAAAATATTTTCTTCACTTGATCTATCTTATTTTACATTTCACAAGCCCTCATTTCCTCCTCCCCCTCCTCCTTCTTATTTTTCTAATATATTTTTTAAATTCGAATTATATTTTTCTTTTTCTTTTTCTTTGCTTTGTTTTCCTTCTTCTTCTTTCTTGGCCGGTCGCCGGCCATGGCAACAACCAACAACTAGCCACAGGCAAGCCTCGAGCACGCTGGCAAGAGCACGAGGCTCGCCCACCTCTAGCGAGCGGCATCGACAAGCGTGAGCGTCAAGCTTGAGGCTTGTCAATCTAGCAATGCTCGCACTCACCGATCTGGCAAGGCTCGAGGCTAGTGAGCTTGAAGCTCGCCAATTTGGTGAGGCTTGAGGCCAGTGAGCCTGAGCTCGCCAGAGATGACCAAGCCTTGTGCTCGTTTGTGGCCAATCGCTAGAAGAAGAAGAGAAGAAGGAGGAGGACAAGGACCCGAGAAGGAGGGGAGGAGGAAATGAAGAAGCAAAGCAGAAGAAGAAGAAGAAAAAGAAAAAGAAAAAGAAAATATATGAAAAATGAATTAATAATCAATTTTTTTAAAAATAAAAAATAATTAAAATTTATTTTTAAAATAAAAAAATAATTAAAAATTGATTTTAAAAATGAAATAAATTTAAAAAGAGTGTACGGAGGAAATTATTTTATTACTAAACAGTGGAAAATATTTTTCACTTCATTTTTAGATTTCATCTTAACACCGAAAAATAATTACATTTTCCTAGAAAATGACTTCTTGAAAAATATTTTTCAGAAACACCACATTTTCTGCAAAATAAACAAAACCTAAGTTTCTTTTTCCCCCTTTTTTGTGCTTCTCTTTTGTCAATATTTAGATATGATCAAGCATAATTATGTTTAACATTTGATCGTGCAATTTTTTTCCATTTGTTTTATCGATTTTCATCAAGATTGGCTAAAAATTGGATTGAATTTCAATTTTCAACTTTGAAATGTAGTCTTAGACTATTTAATAAGAAATAGGCAATTAATTGTGTGTTCCCAAATCTTCAAAAATTGAAATTTCTAATCCTTTAGATTTTGTGATTAAAAATATGAGACCCTAAATTAAACTTAAGAACCTTCGCTAAATAAAGTGATGACAAGGTTCAGGATAAGATGATATCTAGTTGGGTGTAATAGCGCATTTGTATTTTGAAATTGAGGAGAGAGATGATAGAATTAAATGTAGTTTGATAAAAATGGAGAGAGAAGGGGGGGATATATTAGCCATTTAACTAAAATGAGCATCTTAACCAAAATAGAGATGGAAATAATACTTTCATTCTGATATAATTCAAAGCACTTTATATTACATGTACACCCTCAAATTTCAGGAGTTTCAAAGATTCAAAAATGTCAAGAGTAGAATTTTTCTAATAGTTAATACCACAAAAATTACTAAATTGGTAAATCCATGAAAAATCGACCCTCCATTAGGCCCCATCTAATATCTCATTAATTTGTTGACGTGGAAATATATGTGGCCAAAAACCTTAGATGATTGGTGTGATGTGATTCGACGTGGAAATTCAATATCAAAAGATCTTATAAATGACGTCACTTTGGAAAAACCATATATGAAGAAAATGAACGGAGACTGGGAAACCTACTAATTTTACCCCGAGAGCTCGCTCACGTTTTGAAAATCGGCAAAAACCCCTAATTTTGCCTCAATGGTGCCACAAAGGTTTTGATAAACTTTTCACGGATATATCATTAGAATTTTCTTGCCAAAAATATTGATTTAGGGTTGCGATATAAATGTACTAGTTACAAGTTCCTGTGAAACGGAAATGCGACACGGACCATCAATTTGGGATCTTTTGCAACACAAAAATGAGTTTATGGGTAAATACAACAAGATTGCACCAATTTGAATTTTTTTGTGTTATTAACTCTTCTTTTACAAGGAAAGAAAGAAGAAGATTCCGGTGCATAGTGTCAAGTAGAACATGCAAACCTTCGAAGAAAGGAAAGGTTGTGAATTATAGACACAATACTTTTCCCGATTTCTGATTTCCATCGAGCCACGGACGGTAATATAAGAAAAGTCGACCCAAATTGGTAAACCCGAGAAGGCACATCACACATGAGTCCACAATCTACCACTGACCATCAGTCGGGACCATCGCTTTAATTAATCAATTAAGAGAAGCCTTCCAATATCTAGAGATGGGCAAATCCCAGTCAAGACCCGTCAATCACGACGGCGGTCGGCCTGTTCTGTCATAAGCGCCGCTTCGTCCCGCTCAAGCTTATTGATCAATCACACTCGCTGGTCGCGTTCTATCACGTGCGAACTGGAATGAAATCTCGCACCAACTGCACTCCACATGCTCGACAATTAAACGGTGTTGGGAATGACGGATTCCCGAAAACCGGATTCGACACTAAATCGAACCCCTAAATCAATGCGAAAGACGAAGCTCGGAAAACACGCATCACCGATCGTAAAGCACACCACGGATTCGAGCGTATCTTGTTAGCCACAGATTAAACACCAACGCTGAAGAAAAGGAAGAAATTCTGGTCCCGATGATGTCAATTTGCCTTGAAAAGGAAACGGTGTCGCCTTGAGCGTTTGGAAGAAAAGAGAGCGTTTTTCTTTTCTTTTTCTTGGAGGGAGAGAGGGAGAGGAACGTACGTACGTTCTGATTTCCCAAGAGGTGTGTTCTCTCTCTCTCTCTCCTCCCTTTTATACCTTTCCCCTCCACGGGCCCTATTCCCGTGGGCCGGGCCTTTTGGGCCCAACTTGAGCGGATGGGCCTTAAGCCCATTTCATAAATCCATCATCTCCCACTCGCACATGGTGGTGCAAAACCAACATGGGCGGACAGGCCCTACTCAGCCCCATCAGATAAAAATCCATCATAGACTCTCACTTAACATGGTAGGCCGAATATAATCCTCTTTTCCTCTCTTCAACATTCATACCGGTGAATAATCCGTGCGACCAGCATACTTTGAGAGCTCGTTGCCATACATCTGTTAGGAATATATAGTAGCTCATAATGGGCATCATATCCTGAGTAGATTTAGTATGCAGTACCCTAGATCGATCGATCACATTTATATCTCTCTTGATCTCTTTTAAATAATGATATATATATATATATATATATATATATATATATATATATATATATATATATATATATTGTATTCACAATTATGATTATCACAAAGACAGTCATAATTGGTTAACCGGTAAATACAAAACTACAATGTGATTCTCCAAAAACGATCTTCATCTTTCCTTCAAACTCTCAATTTCAGAAATGCCCCATTAGATCGAATCACTCATGACCATTGGCAACATCCTAAGATAGCAAACACTAAATAGAAATCTTGAGAATAAGTAAGGGTCATGAGGGGACTAAGAAATTGAGGAACCCTCTTCCTCAAGAGTCTTACACGACATAAAAGTTGAGATCAAACTTTTGCCACTCTTATTGGTTGTCTCATGCATACGTAGTATGAAATACGTATTACGGTATTAACTCCTTTCCCATGGAGCGTATGTCTATACCTTTCAATACCGTACAGATGATAGTTCAGACATACCCAATGTCTAACTTGAGTTCACATATCTACTCATTCATAAAATTCATCAGAACTCACATCTGGCATCTTAGACAAATAAAGTAAAACATGTGGGGTATTTTTTTTACTTTCGGACATAGTAAGTATTATATCCTCATCTTAACACTCAGTTAAGGCAACATACGTGTTTTAAGCTTGAGCTCTCGATTATCACTTAGATAATAAGCTTAAAAACAGTCTCATCTCTATTTATCACACACTAAACAAAGGTGATTACCCGTGTGGGTGGGCTAATCTTATATCTATCCGACATACTTCTCAACTTAAAGTAATGCACTAAGCATTAAGATGCATAAGGATTAAACAAAGATTCATAGGCATTAATGATGAAAACACAAATTCATCAAATTGTGAACACTTAGGGAAAATACAATATTCAGTACATCAGTTTCTACGCAATCCTAGAGATTTCATATGGCCACAAAACATATCTCTAGGTATTGGCTTTATCATAGGATCTGCTACCATTCTATGCGTAGTATGTACTCTAAGTTCACATCTTTTTGTGCAACCATATCCTTGACAAGATTATACTTGGTATCTATATGTTTGGTCTTGCCATAATATTTTGGATCTCTGGTATACGCTTTTTGTTGCTTGGCTACCACAGTTAACCAACAATGAATCTGCAGCACTTCCAATAACACCTAAATGATCCAAAAAATATCTTAAGCCAAACATCTTCTTATACTGCTGCTGATAATACCACGAACTCAACTTCTATCGTGGACAAGGCTATACACTTCTGTTTCTTACTGCTCCAACATATGGTGCCATTATTCGGTAAGAAAACAAATCTAGAGGTAGATTTTCTTTCATCTAAATCTCCTCTCTAATCAGTATCACAATAGCCTTTGAGTTGCAGATCCTTTTCTTTAATAACTCAGCGTATAATCAACAGTTCCCTTCAGATACCTCAGTATTCTCTTAATGGCTTTCCAATGTGCTTGACCTGGATTGGATTGGTATCTTGTCACCATTCCGACTGCAAAGCATATGTCGGGTGTTGTACACATCATAGCATACATCAAGCTCCCAACAGCACTAGCATAAGGAACATGTTTCATTTGTTCCTTCTCTTGTGGAGTCCTTGGACACAGACTATGGCTCAATCCTTCACCCTTTTGCAATAGGAGTGTCTATGGGTTTACAGTCTTGCATACGAAATCGTTCAAGACCCTTATTTATATAGGTTTCTTGCGAAAGAGACAACAATCTCTTCAAAACGATCTCTTGAAGTCTTAACTCCAAGAATGTATGCAGCCTCACCCATATCCTTCATCTCAAAGTTAGAAGACAACTATCTCTTGACAGTATTAACCAACTCCATATTACTTCCGGCAATTAGTATATCATCAACATATAATGATATGATCACAAATTGATCATTGGATCTATTGATATATACACAATGATCCTCGTCAATCATTGTAAAATCATATGCCACTATGGCATTATGAGAATGTATATACCTTTGTCTCGATGACTGCTTAAGGCCATATATCGACCCCCAAAGTCGACATACATTTTTTTATTGGCCTTTCATTATGAAACCAGCAAGTCGTTCCATATATTTCTTCCTCTAATTCTCCATTGAGGAAAGCAGTCTTTACATCCATTTGATGTAACTCAAGATCCATTTGATGTAACTCAAGATCCATACTAGTCACTATTGCCAGAATGATGCGAATCAAGGTAAATCTCACTACAGGAGAAAATGTATTTTCATAATCAATTTCTTCCTGTTGATTATACCATTCGCCACAAGGCGAGCCTTATGCTTTTCTATTGAGCCATCAGCCTTTCGCTTTATTTAGAGAACCCACTCAATAGCTTTGTATCCTTCTCGGGAAGATCAACCCGTTCCCAAACTTTGGTTTGATTTCATTGACTCATTTTCCTCTTTCATTGTATGAATCCATTTTTCCTTATTAGGGCAATCCCTCATTAATATTTATTGGCTCATCCTCATCTTATGGAGCAACCATAAAAGTTTCCCTTTCAATGTCAAAACATCGACGGGGAATACTTTGGCGACTTGTTCACCGCATGGGAGATTGTACACTTAGCACATTATTCCCCATTATGCTTCCACTTGGATTAGGTAATGATGATGTCGTTACACCAGGTGGTTGCAATTGAGAATGAGTTGAATTCAATTCATTACATCTCATATTACTCCCACTTGAACGAACTCCACTGACATCATTATCTTGATCCAATGTTTCAAATAGGGAGTAATTTTCCCTTATTTCGCTCATCTTAAGAAATTCATCCACTAAGAATGTGACATCCCGTGATTCAAATTCAGTTATACTCCCACTTTCCTGCTCACCTATGAACACATACCCTTTTGAGTGTTCGCAGTATCTCATGAAAATACTCTTCATAATCTTTGGGATCCAATTTCCCAAACTTGTGAGAGGACTCATGAATATAGGCAGCATAACCCAATGGCTTAAGAAAACTTAAGTTCGTATATATAGAAACACATCACTCCAAAAAGTGATGGGTAAGTTAGCATGCGCCATCATGGACCTAACCATTCCAAGAGGGTTCTGTTTCTTCTCTCTGCAACACCATTTTGTTGAGGAGTATATGGAATAGACAACTATCTTTTTATTCCTTTTTTATCACATAATTTTTTGAACTTATCAGATAAATATTCTCAACCTCGATCGGATCTAAATACCTTTATTTTCCTGTCTAATTGATTTTCTACCAGGTTCATAAACCTTCTAAAACAACTTATGCTTCAGATTTATGAGAAATCAAATAGACATATCCGAATCAAGTAGAATCATCTATAAAAGTGATGAAACAAATAGCCCATTGCCTTCCGCTCACATTCATTGAACCACAGATGCCCAAATGGATTAAATGCAGAGGAAATTCAGCTCTTTTACCTTTTCCAAATGGTTTCCTTGTCATTTTCCCTACTAGGCAATGCTCACATATGGACAAATCGACTTTTTCAATATTGCCCAACAAGCCATTTTTGGCTAGTCTGTTCATATGTTGTTGGCCCATATGACCAAGTCTAGCATGCCACAATATTCACATCATTATTATATTAGGTAGAAAACGTGAAACAAGGGAATAACATATTGACATCATCATAGTCAACATTTAGTACAATAAAATCATTCAGTAAGTGACCACAACCATAGTAGTTTGTATCTAAAACACAAATCTACACCTTTATTATGGAAGTTCACACTAAAAACAAGTTTAACCAACACTAAGACAGACACTAAATTTCGATGAATCTCCAGAGCATATAGAACATCAAGATGCGTCCACCATGCATGTTCAATTGGCGGGTGCCAATCCCTTTAACTTCAGCTCTGAGTTATTTCCAACATAGATCCACTTAGTTCCAGCTTGATATCGCTTCCTCTATCCTTTGCTACATGGTCTGTCGCTCATGAATCTACATTCCACAAAGGATTGGATTCAGCCTATAATGCAGAACTTGACACATAAGCAAAGTTCTCAAATGTACAAGAGATGTATAGTTTCTTTGGCTCACGACAGTCGCGAGCATAGTGACCTCTCTTGTCACAATTGTAACATCACACCCTAGAAATTTTCTTCACTTGAGGACGCTTTCCTCTCTCGTGTTGGTTAATTCTTGATTTCTTGCAATAAGGACTTGATCATTTGCATTCCCACATATTGAACGAATCAATATATTTGCGCTTAGAGCACAAAGCCCTTTCTGAGCTAGAACCAGCATAGCAAATGTCTATTTTCGGCTCAAATACCATTAGGCGGTCCTCTACTAACTCAAAGTGGTGCACGACACCCTCAAGATCTTCCATAATGTGGTCAAGAGCTTCTAGTGCTTCTTGCTTTTCCAGCACATATTGAATCTTCATATTCAATATTTCACAATTGTTACCGTTCATATCAACAATCACGTTCTTAGTTGCTGAAACCATCGATCTGAACACATCAGACATATATGCACGAATAATTAATACCTATCATTTATGCATCCCTATTTGCATAAACCCATTATATTAATGAATAATTTCAAGTAAGGCTTTAGAATCAAAAGGTCACTATGTTTCCAATCATCCTCCAAAAATCCTAACTCAAAATTATTATTAATATAATTATCTTATGCAAATAAATTCTATAAAGTTACAAAAACTTCTATTACTACCCACAGCTAATTACCCACAGCAACCAGCAATAACAGAAAGCAACTGATAATTGACATACAATTAAAAAACAATAATGCTTTCAATTAACACAATTAGGTAGTAATCATTACACAATTAATTAAAGAAAGAAATAGGGAATGTCTCTTCTAATCTATCAGTCAAAACATCTGAGAAAACTGAAGGCACATTTGCCAACCATGGAAAAACTTTTGGAGAGCTTTCATGTCGCTTCCAAGGCGCATTCACTCGGCGCCATGTGGCGCTCAATCTAAGGGTTGAAGTTTTGGCCAACTCAATCCTATAGTGCTCTCTTACAAAAGCTTCCACCAGCCTCCTATAACCCGAGACCACGTTGACCTCCCATAGCCGATCCAACACTGCTTGCCATTCAGGTGGAAAAGTGTTCATTAAAGCCGGCACTTTCTCAAAATCCGGCATAAGATAACCATTCCAGATGATTTCCTGTATCATCTGATTGACCTTGATCACATGTGATATTAAATCACCATCATGCCACTGATAATTAGCTAATTCTGACATCAGCCTTTTAAGTCTTGCATTTCCCTCGTCCGTTCTCGGATTGCAAGTATCCTTGCATAACGCATCATAGTTCCCGCAACAAATGCGGAATTAAAAATGGATCACTTATAATCCATAATTAATATAAGAGAAAATATATAATTTTCCAAAATTCATGCAACAAATGCAGAATTAAAAATGGATTACTTATAATCCACATAGGCATGACTGAAAAAGAAAACAAATTCCTTTTTTTTTTCTTTTTTTCCGGGTCAACGGTCAAAACGGTCAACGGGTCAAGTCAACGGGCGCGCGGGTCGGATCGGTCGGGCCGGTCGGACGAACCGACCGCACGTGCCGCGCGCTACGTGCCTGGCTGACGTCACGCAGACGTCAACCGGCACGTGCCTCGCGTGAGCGTCCGACGTCACGCAGAAGCGTCGGCCGCACGTGCGCGCACGATGACGTCATCGGTGACGTCATCCGAGCGGTTACCGACCGTGGATGACGTCACGATGACGTCATCCCGTGACGTCAGCACGCGTCGGTCCACGGACCGGCGCGTGCCGATTCGCCAGCCGCCGGCGCGCACGTGCCGGTTTGCCACCGGCGCGTGTGGCGCACGCGCTGGCGAAGCCAGCGCTTCCAGGCGCGTCGCGCCCACGCGCAACGGCTTCTGGCCGCACGTGTGGGCGCGTGCGTCGGTGTACGGCGGCGTGCGACCAGTCGCCGAACTCGTCTCGATGTCGCCTTTCTCCCAGTGCCTTCAGAATTTGATTTCGACTTACGAAAACTCAGAAAAATGGCCGAACAACGCTCGGGTGTCGGGATTTCTCGCCCCGATCCGTACGGCCGAAAGTTTTTCGCAAAAAATCAATCAAAAAACATCAAATTGATCGGGAAAACGTGAACCTGGCTCTGATACCAATGTTGGGAATGACGGATCCCCGAAAACCGGATTCGACACTAAATCGAACCCCTAAATCAATGCGGAAGACGAAGCTTGGAAAACATGCATCACCGATCGTAAAGCACACCACGGATTCGAGCATACCTTGTTAGCCACAGATTAAACACCAACGCTGAAGAAGAGGAAGAAATTCTGGTCCCGATGATGTCAATTTGCCTTGAAAAGAAACGGCGTCGCCTTGAGCGTTTGGAATAAAAGAGAGCGTTTTTCTTTTCTTTTTCTTGGAAGGAGAGAGGGAGAGGAACGTACGTACGTTCTGATTTCCCAAGAGGTGTGTTCTCTCTCTCTCTCCTCCCTTTTATACCTTTCCCCTCCACGGGCCCTATTCCTGTGGGCCGGGCCTTTTTGGGCCCAACTTGAGCGGATGGGCCTTAAGCCCATCTCATAAATCCATCAAACGGGCCACACAACTCTCAGGAAACTTCATCTATATGAACTTTTATCCCGTGAAAACGGCAGCCCTACGCATGGATAGGACCAGGTCGACTGGCGTATCTCCCTGAAATAAACCGAGCTTGTGAAGCTTTCCCGAAATGACTGCGATTTTATCTTCAGTATTTCAAAGCCTACGTCTATTCTTTTTGTGATTTTGGAGAAGTACTGTCTAGTGCTACCAATCTCATGATATGCAACAGTATCACTCATGAGCAAAACTCGAAAATTTCTGCTCATCAAGAAGATCAAAGGACAACAGTTCACGAGACGCCACTAAGAACTTTAGAGCAGCATGCATGGATGTCGATATGTATTCATTCTTCCTGAGATTTATCTGCGAATGCTTCTTCACGTCAAGGTTGAAGTTCTTCCCACTGTCCCGCATGCATACCGCAAAGGCAGGAGGTTTCAGTAGGTATGTGGTCCTATTGACTGCGAAAATACGCAAGACGAATGCAGATAAGACAGATGCAAGAATATAGGATCAAAACGACCTGAAAATGACTTAAAAAACCACCGATTTGGTGGCCGAATAACTGAAGAGATGTCCAAATCCCAAACGGCCTATGAACATTTCAAATGCACTCCCTAAAATCTTCCCACTCCCAGATGACTGACATCGCAAAAACAATCGGGAGCTCAGGACTAACATCCTAGACCATATGACACTGAACATTATAAAAATTTTGAATCGCCAGGAACATTTTACCGACAAGATGAAGCCCCCCACTTGAGAAGAATAGAAATCAAACATATTTGGACAACTTGCTCCTCATCACGAGACCGTAACACGTCCAATCATCCCCCGGGTCCAAGTCGCTGTTTCCTTGAGCTGCTCGTCATCAGATTGCAGACACTTACCCAGGAGATCATTCAAGAATGCACGGTCTTTGAATAATAACTTTATGTTTGGCCCCAGGGCGTCAGCGAGATCACCTGTCACCGCAACTGCAGCCTTTGTGACAGACTCGTCCCTGTAATATGGATAACCAAATTGAATTTTCTGAACCGAATAACAATTCATACATGAGCAAAAGGAAAATCAATAGATAATTACCTTTGCCTGTCCTTGAAGACCAACTCAATGAATTGCATGAGATGGGACGCATATGGCAACATCACCTCAGACTTCGAATCCTTAAAGCCCTGGACTATCCCGGAATAAGCTTCAAAAATGCTACGCTTGAGCTGATAACCATATTCCATCAACTCTTCATCATCCGTGTCCATCTGGGCACAAATTTCTGCAGCTCCGTGCATCATTGGCAGTGCATAGGAGACGTATTTCTCAAAGCGATCTCCAATTGCGAGGCAACATCACCAAAGCAGGAGAAAATGGGAGGCTTAACAGACCAGTGCAGTACCTCACTACGGAGATCACTGAGAAGGAGTTCCATAATCCCATCACAAAATGGAATCACCTTCTCATCCAAGGCACGGCAAATATCACCAACTACACCCACAGTAACTGCTCAGACCTGGTATTCCTCAAAGTTCTGCAATCCCATCTCCAAATACTTGTAGAACTCCGGCATATATTTCAGAAAGTCTGCACCTGTAGCATAAGCAAGCGCACCAATAGCAAGCATAGCTTCTTCATGCACCGTAGAGCTGTGGCAGGCAAAAACTCGAAGGAATAGTAACATAATCTGATCTGCATACTGTATTATTATGGGTTTTGTTTCATCAGTGTTAGTTTCTGAATAATGACTTGAAGAACACCGCAGAGAGAAGCCTGCAGATCACTTTGCTTTTATCTATCATCTAATGACACGATTTGGAGCTCAAATGTCTGTGCCAACTTATTCATGATGGCAGGAAGGAGTTGCGCTATAATTTGAGATGCTTCAGCAATATTGGCGCACCTAACTACTTCATTGATAGTTTCATATGCAGATGTCCTGAGCTTGGAGTCACCACTATCTGTGCGATCAACAGCTGCAACAAGATATGTCATGATGTCTGGAAGGTATGGTGAGAGAAGTGAAGCACTTGTTCCAGCATCTTCAAACCCCTGGGAGGTTTCCAGGAGAGAGTACTGAAAATCCTGTAACATTGGGCACATCCTGTATCCTCCCCAATAGTACTTTAACAACCCTTGGGAGGTTTCCAGGAGAGAGTACTGAAAATCCATTGGCTGGACTGTGCAACAACTCAAAAACGCATGTGAGTGTCCATGCGATTGTATCATGGACATGATTGTTCTCATCCGTCATCAGATTAAGAAGGAAATCTAAACCTGCATTAACCAAAGGAGAGAGTTTCTCAAATTTTGGCCCGTCAAGGATTGAACCAAGAGCATATGTGGCAGCTTCATGACTATGCCAATCCGGCTTCCTTATATTATCCTCCACAAAAGGCATCACAAGGGGAACAATAGGATGTCCTACAGTTCTAGAAACAATACCAAGACAAGTTCCACCGGCCATAGATATATTCCAAATGCTATCATCCTGATCCTGATCCTCTTCCTGCTTTAGCAAAGTCTCCAGCAGCATGGGAACTAAAGCAGGCAGAGCTTACTCAATGAACCGTGAATGAGGAGACCCAGAATCTGCACTTTCAGAACTCTCAAACTCTTGAAGCTCTATTTCTTCGTCGCAAATAGAGCTCCAAAACTCCACAGCTTGAAGGGCAACAAATTCCTGCCAGTTGTCCTCAGTTGATAGAAGATTGAAGACAAATAGTAAACGCTTTCATCCCCACAAATTACTTGATGACTTGAGGACTCTTTTGACTTCTTGCTTCGTTTGTAGGCGATGCACAAGAATCTTGGTATAGAATTAGATGATCCAAATCTCTACTCCAATATAAAAATGACAAATTATGCTGGTAGATAAAATATGGAATTTTTTAGGGTGTCATTAATTGAGAAAGTTGGAAGTTGACTGGAATTTTCATCTTTTCAACAGGACATAGCTGCCATTTAAGAGAAACCATGAGAAAGACCTATCCCCATAATTTTGAGGGTTGAGGACTCTTTTGGCTTCTTTCTTTGTTGGTAGGCCATGAAATGGGGGATTTGCACGCTTTTGCCTACAATATTTTATGTTTCTTCTTGGACACTAGTTCCTAACTTATACACGCAATTTGTATAATTATTATATGCATAATATATTCAATTTAAGGGATGTTAGGTGAAGTCTCCCATCAAAGAATTAATATGATTTAGAGAGGTTAAATTATCAATTTAAAATTTTCAATCAATGTGGCTCTGGACATTATAAAGGTCTTGAAACTCTGGATTCTTTCTTAATGCTATCCTCAGGTTAAAGCCCCCATTTGTTTAATAAAAAATGATTTATTTGAAAATCATTTTTTTCTAAAAATGATTGCCTATATTGCTTAAAATAATTAGACAATAAAAAAAATGTTTCATTGTCAACAACAATTTATGTATAAACATTTTCATAGAAGATAATAATATTTTTCGTTTATTCATTTGTAAGTGATACTAACAATCATTTTTAAGAAAAAAAATTTTCAAATTATTCATTTTTGTGAAATAAATGCACTCTAAAGGTATCATATGTCTATTGCACATCCAAATGTGTCACAGTTTTGCATCTAGCCAATGGTTGGTTCGAAAGTACAAAATGCATAATGTTATTTTTGACCCTGAGGAGCTCTTTGGCCCTTTTATATCAACCTATCATCTTGTGGAGTTTTGAGAGGCCCAAGTTAGGGTAAAGGCCCCGGTTAAAGGCCCAATCTTCAAATAAATCATGTTCTTGCTGAATGAGAAAATCTAAATACAAACCATCTAAAAGAACATAACATAAATGAAACTCCATCTCAATTTATGCAATTCAAATATGTATTTATAATTGGTTTTGCACGAAATCTTTTTTACTTATACTAACATTTTTTTCAAAACAACTTCTAAACCTTAAAATTTGACAAAATAATTTCACGAAAATCCATATCTATCTTAAGATGACAATCACTATTAGTCTATTAATAGTACTAATGAGAAATTAATCACCATAATAATGTATATAAACAACCATGTGACCATTTTTAGTCACAAAGATATGACTCGCTAGGTGTATTAAGTGTGACAGTCAAGTGTCACTTGATATGACTAATACCAAAAAAAAAAAAAAAAAAAAAAAAAAAAAAAATACACGATAAAAGTCATTTAAGTTTCTTTCTTTCTTTTGAAAAGATGACATTAATAAATAATACCCACTAGTTGTGATCATTTTTATTAGTCTTTAGTAAAAAAGAGAAAGAAAATAATTCTTTTTTGAGATGTAACATCCAAAGTTTTTATGTACGGTAATGATATTTTCAAACTTGTTAGTATTGAGAATTGACACCCATTTGCTTGTTACATATTAATTTTGTAGATACTTTGGTAACCTAACAAATTTTTTATTATGAAAATCTTATAATTGAATCAATTGGCAATTTTTCCATTTGTGTTTTTCTTCCTATTCTCCCTAAATATTTAACCCCTCACATGTTTTACTCTTAAAATATGGAACTTGGTAGTGATGAGGTCATGCATTGCCTTATGAAACTTGGCCTTAGTTCATTAATGCTTGGAATGACTATTGCTCACACTTGGCCTAATGAAATGAATCCTTCTATCCTTCACAGAAATATCTCTTTTCTTGACTTATGAGATCAAGCCATGGGCATTTTGGTGGGGGGGGGGACATGAATCAATTTCATTGGAGCACTACCCTCTATACTTATTGTTCTAACCCTAAGACAATTAATGCCTTAACCATGGTTAAATCAATTCCACTATGTTATTCCTTGTTTTAGTTTATTTGGGTAGAGGGGGGACTTTTCAAAGAACACACGCCCTACTTCATTAATTTTACTCATCAACTCATTTCTTCAACTTACATCCTCAAAACCATGAGCAAAAGCCAAGGCCCCACAGCTGTATTATAAAAGTTTCTATCTCAATCTTTCAAGTTGGACGATGTGACTGAAACCTTAAATTGCCTAATATTTTTTTTTAAGGTAAGTGAAAACTAGGGGTGATCGAGTCCAGGGTAGGGTCTAGACCTAGACCCTGTTATAACCAGTTCCTTTTTTCTTACCCTATACCCGACCCTATTTGTATTGGACCATATACCCGACTCATCCTGTTTTTTTGATCTGGTTCTAAGGTCAACCCTGTTTCCACTAGAACTTGTTTTGCAATCTCTCAATATCCTATATAACTTCGAATTTTATATTAATACTCGAGAAAATAACGTAATCCTCCTAATTTGTATTGAAATATTAAGCACTTATAATAAATAAATATATAAACTTTTTGACTAAATGGAAAATTAAAGATCCACAAGGCTAATTATATAAATAAAATCATAAGCCAAAGAATTAACAATAAACATGGGTCTAATATTAGTCTTATTCCCACAACTACCACATAAAGCTACTCATTTATGCAAACATAACTCCTCCTACAAAAGAGAAATTAAGCGAGCCAATCCATGTGATACACAAGAATTTGGCGATAAAGAACACCATCCGTCCATCAAACTGTGCGAAAGGGAGCCGGTGAGGCTCAACTTCATTGGAACACTACCCTCTATACTTATTGTTCTAACCCCAAGACAGTTAATGCCTTAACCATGGTTAAATCAATTCCACTATGTTCTTCCTTGTTTTAGTTGATTTGGGTAAAGGGGGGACTTTTCAAAGAACACAAGCCCCACTTCATTAATTTTACTCTTCAACTTACATCCTCAAAACCATGAGTAAAAGCGAAGGCCCCACACCCGTATTATAAAAATTTCCAACTCAATCTTTCGAGTTGGACGACGAAATTGAAGCCTTAAATTCCCTAATCTTTTTTAAGGTAAATGAAAACTAGGGGCGATCGGGTCCAGGGTGGGTAGGGTCTAGATCTGGACCCTATACCCGAGCCTATTATAACCGGTTCCTCTTTTTTGGACCTTATACCCAACCCTATTTGTATTTGACCCTGTACCCGACTTACCATGTTTTTTCGATCCGGTTCCAAGGTCAACAATGTTTCCACTGGAACCTATTTTGCAATCTCCCGATATCCTATATGACTTTGAATTTTATATTAATACGTGAGAAAATAACGTAATCCTCCTAATTTGTATTAAAATATTAAGCACTTGTAATAAATAAATACATAAAATTTTTGACTAAACGAAAAATTAAAGATCCACAAGGCTAACTATATAAATAAAATCATAAGACAAAGAATTAGCAATAAACATGGGTCTAATATTAGTCTTATTCCCACAACTACTACATGAAGTTACTCATTTATGCAAGCATAAATCCTCATATAAAAGAGAAATTAAGCAAGTCAATCCATGTGATACACAAGAATTTGGCGGCAATGATCACCATCCATCCATCGAACGGTGCGAAAGGGAGCTGATGAGGCTCAATTTCATTGGAGCAATACCCTCTATACTTATTGTTCTAACCCTAAGACAATTAATGCCTTAACCATGGTTAAATCAATTCCATTATGTTCTTCCTTGTTTTAGTTGATTTGGGTAGAGGGGGGACTTTTCAAAGAACACAAGCCCCACTTCATTAATTTTACTCATCAACTCATTTCTTCATTTTACGTCCTCAAAACCATAAGTAAAAGCCAAGGCCCCACATCCGTATTATAAAAGTTTCTATCTCAATCTTTCGAGTTGGATGATGTGACTGAAACCTTAAATTGCCTAATCTTTTTTAAGGTAAGTGAAAACTAGGGGTGATTGGATCCATAGTGGGTAAGGTCTAGACCTGGACCCTATACCTAATCCTGTTATAATCGGTTCCTCTTTTTTGACCATATACCCGACCCTATTTGTATTGGACCCTATACCCAACCCTATTTGTATTAGACCTTATACCCGACCCACCCTGTTTTTCTGATCCGATTCCAATGTCAACCATATTTCCACAAGAACCTGTTTTGCAATCTATCAATATCTTATATGACTTCGAATTTTATATTAATATTCGAGAAAATAATGTAATCATCCTAATTTACATTAAAACATTAAGCACTTGTAATAAATAAATACATAAACTTTTTGACTAAACAAAAAATTAAGAATCCATGAGTCTAATTATAATAAATAAAATCATAAGACAAAGAATTAGCAATAAATATGGGTCTAAAATTAGTCTTATTCCCACAACTATTACATGAAGCTACTCATTTATGCAAGCATAACTCCTCCTACCAAAGAGAAATTAGGTGAGCCAATTCATGTGATACACAAGAATTTGGGGGCAACAAACACCATATGTCCATTGGATGGTGCAAAAGGGAGTCGATAAGGGAGGGAAGCAAGTGAGGAAGAGGAATGACAAAGGAGGAGTGTCATGCGTGTTTGAAAGAGCCAAGATGAAAAACGTCATGTGATTGTGGGAGTTAGAATATAAATCGGAGGAAAAAAAAAAAAAGAGTTTGAACCTTTACTTACAAAACCAGTCAATGAACTGGTTTTCGGGTGGGTAATCACTCAAAACTTATTCCCGAACCGATTTAAATTGGTTTCGAATTTTGGGAACCGGTCCCCAGACCAATTTCAATGGAAATCGATTCCCGACCCTATTTTCTAGGTGGGCCGATCTAGGAACTGGGTATATCCAGTCTGGTTGCACACCCCTAATAAAAACTCTAAGGAATAAGTTAGGTTAAGCTACTTAGTACTCTTAATATGGTTGATAAATGTAAATATTGACTAAATTTTGTTTATGTAAAGTGCCATTAGGTTCCAATAATGGTATGTTGAGTTGTTATGTTTCTTTGATTTGTATTGATGAGTTTGTTATGCTCTTCTTGTTTTTTTTTTTTTATTTGATCATACTCTACTCTTACTCTAACTTTCACTCTCAAACTTTTGTCATGTCTCATTGTAGAACGCGAGAGTCAAATCCCATGCCTAAAGCTAAATCGTCCCCATCTCAACTTCCTAAGAAGATGGGGATTCGAACCCCCTATATCTCCCTTCCTATGTGAGAAGGATGGCTATTGGGACAAACCTCAATGGTTTATGCTCCTTGATTTGTATTGACAAGTTATATATTTTGGGAGTAAATAACTTAATTCCAAGAGAAAGTAGTAGTATGTGATGTAGCTAGTATATACACCTAGAGGGGGTGAATAAATGTAAAGACAATTTCTCGAGATACAGAAGCAATACTAAGCAACCGATAGAAAGGAAGTACTCTTTTGCTTAACCAAAATAAATTACGATCAAAGCAAAGTAAGGAGTAAGGAAGAGAAGATTAAACACAAGGTTTATAATTATTCGGCTTATCTCAAGCCTACGTCCACTCTTCCACACTAACAGCCTATCGGCTGGATTCCACTATGAACAAAAAGAGATGTTACAACACAGCTTTTCCTTGATTTCACAGTGTATATGTTCTATCACACTTCCTCAAGATTTCTCACAAGTATAAACTTTCTTTTGCGTACAAGTTTTCACTCAAATGAATTGACTAAATAACAAGGAGCTTCAGACTTTGGAATTCTTCTATCACGCACTTCTTGAACAACTTAGAACGTCTCCCTTATATACTCATTTACGCCATCATACCCGTTGGCACTTACCAAATGAATTTCTCCAATCTACCCATTGGACGGAATCAATTAGGAAGATCATTCGAACTATTAAAGGAACATGACGATAACCCATCAATCCTATTCGCCCATACAATCAGGATCTCGGTTTCCATAAGTAATATTTCGCCAATCAACGGATCCTTAATCTTCGAATCAATCTCGATCAATGAAAAATGATTTCGTTATGTCATATCCAGCCAAGAGATCTTCTCCAGTCGATAAAGTCATATCATTAATAAAACATCAAGTTCTGGATAGCTTTTCTTCAATGGATTAGTAACTGTCAATGAGGATAGACTTTGAATCTTGAGTCTAGCTGTCCGGAGGCCTTCAGACTTTAAACAGCAGAGTCTGCAAACTTTCAGACTAAACTGATGGAAATGTTTTGTCAGCTTCAAAATACTTCAAGAAGATTTATCCAACAATCTCCCAATTTTTGATAGTGACAAAACTTTCCTATGAGATTTGGATATCTTTGACACAAAACATTTCTTAAACAAATATACATATCTTATAAAAATTAATGACTAAATGAATAACACTAGAATCTGCAACCACAGAAAATAGGTTAGTCTTGAATATGATAAAGCCAACCATAAGATATCAATAGCAGTCAATAGCAGTCAAATCCAAATTCACATCCAGAAACAAAATTAAAGTCAAACATCAATCCAAATCAAAAAAATTCAAAATTTGATTCAAATCTTTCTCCCCCTTTTTGTTAGCATTAAAAAGGTTGAGAAGAAAATGGAATAAAGTCAAGATTGCTTGGGAACGCGGACAAGCTGGAAATCTCCCATAGACTGAATGATCCCTTCCGACTTTTCAAGTCTTCCTTCACGTTGTGCAACCTCCTCACCCTTAGCATTAGTCTGAATCTGAACAGAGAGGGCTTGAATCTGATCTTTCAAAGAAACTGAAGAAACTTGACCTGCATCCTGCAAGCTTTGAACCTCGCATCCCAGAGTATAAATTTGATCGCGCATCTCCAAGAGAATATCCATAATTCTGCGAAAATCTGCTAAGCTATCGGTCTGCGTACTGGCTTCAGCACAATCTGCAGATGATGGCATATCAGAATAGTCACGCAGATTTGGCGATGAAGCATCATGTTCTGCTTCAAGAAAATGAGAGGCATGAATGTCTTTTGGGTCGGCTGGAGAGCGGTTGACTCCCTCACTGGTAGCAGCTGACATCCCTCTTTTCTCATTATCTCTCCCTGTTTCTATGCCTTTAGGTGGAGAAGAGTGTTTTTCAAGCTCTCCTTCCTCTTGATTCATTCTCTCTTCTTCTTCTTCTGCTTCTTTTTCGCCAAGTGCTCTTTCTTCTTCTTCTTTTTCATACCTTGCCTCCTCAGCATCCTTTTCTTCTGCTTCTTTCTCCTCTCTTTCTTTCTCTTCTCTTTCTCAAGTCCTCTATTCTAGGTCTTTCACTGGAGCAAAATGGCTCAGATGTTTCAACACCATTGCAGAGATGGTGATGTCTTCCTCATCATCTTCATCTTCAACGATGAGAGCTCTCCTTTTCTTGGATGGAGCAACCATGGGCTCATTTCCTTTCCTTTTTTATGCAGAAGAGATTTGATGAGACTTTACAGGAGTCTTCTCCTTAAATTTCTCCAACGCATTGCTTAGCTCCTTCAGACGCATCTTGGTCACTATTTTCAGTCCTACCACCATATGATCACACGATCGAGCACAAAAAATTTGTGGAGGCTGAATATTCAGATGTCTGAATAATTTCGTCACAAGACTTGGATAAGGAAGTTGACATTTGTCTTTTACCACTACTCTATACATATGGAACATAACAGTGTGAGGAAGAGAAAACTTTTTCCCAGTGAAAATGACATACATCAGCTTTGCCTCTAAACTTGAAACATCAGTCTTGGAAGTTGATTTTAGTCTGAGGCAATTGATCACAATCTTGTAAAGTAGAATGTTGAACGCACTTATCCTTAGGTAGGAAACCTTTTCCTCTATTCTCCTGTTCTTGACAAGTTCCAATGTAGCACGAGAAATAGAAACTTTAATCAGTTGATATCTTCCTCTCTCAACCCCTAACACATCTGCCAGCATATCCATATCCACTACAAAGTCTTGATATTTGACACTGAAAGAGAATCTATTTGCATCCAGGAAACTAAGATTCGAATAGAAATAAGCAGTTAATTCAACGTAAGCTTCTGTGGTGTCAGAACAGAACTGCTCAAGTTGAAGAAAACTAAACTTTTCCCTCAAATTCACATTTACAGCATCCAGAAAATCAAAATCCACACTCCTAGGGTTTATCACCCCACGCTTCAGCAATTTTGAGTATAGATCCTTATGTTCCTTCGATCTAAACAACTCTCCCCTTTTTCCTCGATTTTCCGCCGCAATACCCATCCTCGGTTGAAATTGGCTATACAGTTTGTCATCATCATTCCCATTCATCGGATTAAATTCCCAATCACGAGGATCACTTGGGATATTTGCAAGGGATTCTTCTATCACCCATTTACAAGCAATTCCCAAACTTTCCATTTTTCGCAAAAAGGTATATTCATTCTCATATCCTTTGCCTTTAAGAAAATCATTGACGTAGTTCAATGGAGTACGAGTCCCTTTTAAAGCACGATAAAGCTTGTAAATAAAGGAGGGCCTTTAAACTCTTACAGGATCTGCGTCTTCAATGATTTCTTCCTCTTGTTAATGACCAACATTTTGATGACTAGATGGTGGAGAATGACGCTGCTGAGAATGTTGTGGGCTCTGCTGCTGATTTGGAGCCTCTTCTTCCTCAGTGAGATCGAAGTGAGTAGGCCCCTCACTCATTCGTCGTGGTCCCCTACTTGCGATTCTCGAAAACTTTCTTGAAGACGACATCTTTCTCACTTTTAAGAGATTCCTTGCTTGACTTTTCCAACAAAAATGACAACTTTTCGAAGATTAGACAAGAGAAGAAAACAGGAATGGAAGATCGGTTCTTTTTAGGGTTTTTTGGAGAGTAAAGCGAAGAAGAAGCAACAGTGCATAATCGGTTAAAAAGGGGGCATACGGACCGTCACAAAGGAAAATAAAAAGATGCCTTTTCAAAATAACTGTCCTTTCCGCGAAAATAATCATTTAAAAAAATAACTTTCTTTTTGAAAACAAAACGTCGCAATAGTCATGTCAATTAAATATAGCAATAATCAAACACAATTGACGATCGTACCTTTTCAAGATGAGATTAAAGAGAGAGAATAATTTACAGTCAAGGTCTTATTTATCTGAGTTTGAGAGTCTCTAGACTTTGATTTCCTCATACCTCAAAATGTTGAGTTTGGAGCAAATAATTTCAAATTGATTTTTCTCCAAAAGCTTTGTGAATATATCCGCCAGTTGGTTCTTTGAATCAACATACTGAATCGAAACTTCTCCATTTTGAACACGATCTCTAATGAAATGATGTCGAATCTCTATATGCTTTGCTCTTGAGTGAAGAATTGGATTTTTGGTAAGATTGATTGCACTGGTGTTGTCGCAGTTAATCTTCGTGCATGAATCTTCAATTCCAAAGTCTCTTAGCTATTGTGTTTATCCACAAAATTTGTGAACAATAACTACCGAGAGCTACATACTCTGCTTCTACTATAGAGAGAGCTATTGTACTCTGCTTCCTTGAAAACCAAGACACTCCTCCCCGCTCCAAGTAGTTGGCCAATGTACCCAAGGTACTCTTTCTATTAACTCTGCAACCGACTAGATCTGCGTCTGAGTATCCAAGAAGAGTAAAGTCTCCTCTTTTAGGATGCCATAGGCTAATGCTTGAAGTTGAAGCAAAGTATTTAATAATACGCTTTGCAGCATTTAAATGAGATTCTTTAGGGTCTGCTTGAAATCTGGCACAAATGTAAATACTAAACAAAATGTCAAGTCTAGAAGCAGTAAGATAAAAAAGTGAGCCAATGATACTCCTGTATAGCTTCTGGTCGACTTTCTTTCCTTCTTCATCTTTGTCTATCTTCAAGGAATTTGACATTGGTATTTCAGCCTTCTTGTAATTGTTTAGACCAAACTTTTTGACGAAATCATTAGCATATTTTTCTTGATGAATAAAAGTTCCTTCCTTCAATTGTTTCACTTGAAGTCCGAGAAAGAATGTTAACTCACCTATCATGCTCATTTCAAATACATCCTGCATAGTCTTAGAGAATTTATTATACATACTTTCATTAGAAGATCCGAATATAATATCATCGACATATATTTGAACTAGCCCAAAACTTTTGCTTTCTCTTTTGATAAATAGAGTAGTGTCTACTTTACCTTTCACAAAACTGTTTTGAATTAAAAACTTACTCAGCCTATCGTACAAAGCTCGAGGTGCTTGTTTTAAGCCATACAAAGCCTTTTTGAGTCTGAATACTGAGTCTGGTTTCCTTGGGTCTTCAAACCCAGGTAGTTGTTCCACATATACTTCCCCATGGATGAATCCATTTAGGAAAGCACTTTTGACATCCATTTGGAATAACCTTAAATTTTTATGACAAGCAAATGCAAGTAATAAATGAATTGCTTCTAACCTTGCTACTAGTGCGTAAGTCTCGTCATAATCTATCCCTTCTTCTTGTGTGTATCCCTTGGTCACGAGTCTTGCTTTGTTTCTTACGACCTTTCCTTTCTCGTCCATCTTGTTTCTGAAAACCCATTTAGTTCCAATGATTGATTTACCTTTCGGTTTAAGAGTCAACTCCCAGACATCATTGATACTGAATTGCTTGAGCTCTTCTTGCATGGCTTCAATCCAGCTTTCATCAGATACAGCTTCATCTATGCTTTTGGGTTCTATTTCAGAAATAAGAGCCACAGCACTAGACTCTCCGCGCCTTTTGGATCTTGTGCGAATTCCTTCATTGATGTCGCCAATGATAAGATCTTTGGGATGACTGGACTTATGCTTTCAATTGCTGATTAATTTATCAAAATGATGATCACTTTCTTCACTTGAATCTTCAACAGTTACTTGCTGCTGGTCCTTCAAAGTCTGAGCTGCTTCTTGAGATTTAGACTTTGTAGAGTCTGGAGCAGGTTCAGAATCTTCAAGATGAGTCTAAATAGATTCATTTTGTATAGAATCATGGAATTTGACATTCATTGATTCTTCCACAGTTTGAGTATTTGTTGTAGACTTTGTACGCTTTGTTTGTGGTTGAATATCCAAGGAAGATGCCTTCATCCGACTTTTCTTCAAACTTACCAACTCGATTTTTTGCATTTTTCAGTATAAAACATTTGCATCCAAACACATGAAAATATGAAACAATAGGCTTCTTTTCTTTGAATAATTCATAGGGGTTTTTCTAGAATAGGCCTTAGAAAAACTCTATTGATAATATAACATGCTCGTAGAAACTGACCCAAAAACGTGAAGAGATGTTGCTTTCAATTAGAAGAGTTCTGGCCATTTCTTGAAGCGACTTATTCTTTCTTTCCACAACTCCATTTTGTTCTGGAGTATATGGAGAGAAGAACAAATGCTGAAAACCAAATTCATCACAGAACTTTGTAAAATCTTGATTTTCAAATTCACCCCCATGATCTGTTCTTATACTTGAAATAACATATCATTTTTCGTTTTGGACCTTTTTAGCAAATTTTTTAAAGTAAGAGAAAGTTTCAGACTTACTTGCCAGGAAATACACCCAAGTAAATCGTGAGTAATCATCCACGATTACTAGGCAATATTTCTTACCTCCAATGCTCTGTGTTTTGGTTGGTCCAAAGAGATCCATATGCAGAAGCTGCAGTACACGGTCAGTGGAAACTTAATTTATTGGTTTAAATGAATTTCTTACATGTTTTCCCAATATGCATGGTGTACATAGGTCAGACTTTTGATATGACAAATTGGGTAGACCGCGAACAAACTTCTTTGTTGAAATTTTGGCTATCTGCTTCATATTGATGTGTCCAAGCTTTCTGTGCCATAAGCTTGCTTCGTCTTGGATTGAAATTAAACATTGCGATTCATCTAGTTTCACATCCAAGAGGTAGATATTTCCATGTCTTCGTCCCATAAATGACTGAGTAAAGTCTTTACTGGTTCCTGAACATATACCCTCTTGAAAGTAGATTTTGAAACCGGTATCACATAGCTAACTGACACTGAGCAGATTGTAGTTGAGTCCTTCAACCAAAGAAACATTGCTTATTGTGAGGTTTCCAATTTTCACAGTTCCAAATCCTAAAATTTTTCCTTTGTTGTTTCCTCCAAATGAAACTTTTCCACCATTCACTTGAACAAGTTTTATGAAGCAATTTGAATCTACTGTCATATGTCTTGAGCATCCACTATCCAGATACCATTTTACCTTTCTCTTGATAGTGACCTACATTTAAAAAAGAAACTCAAACTTTCTTTGGTACACATCTTTTCTTGGGTCCATTCGTGTTAGTATGATATGCGGTTTTTGCCCATACTTTATTGACAGGTTTTCAAACCATAGGACATTCCTTTTCAAAATGATCTGCACTATTGCACTTTGAACATCTGAAAGCATTGCGACCTACGGTTTTACAAATGTCCTTTTAAAATGATTTTTGTAAGCATCTCTTGAGGGTCTTTGTTTGATTCTTTCCTTCACTTTAGGAAAATCAATTAAAGGAATGGTTTCAAATCATTCCTAAACCGATTTATTGAAATACGGTTTTTGAACGTAAAGTATTTTTTCTAGTTTCTCGATCCTATCGAAAATCTTTTGGAAATATTTGAGATATCATTTTTCAAGAATGCATTTTCTTTTAAAAGATTATCTTCACTTTCTCTAAGAGAAGAAACATTCATATCTAAACATTTCACATTCTTTTTCAAAACATTTTCTTGTTGTTTTAAGGCAGAATTTTCCTTTTTGAGTTCGGAAATCCTTTTAAGATAAGTCTTATGACTAAAGCACAACTCATCAATGTATTTAAAAACTTTAATAGGGATTTTGAAGTTACTTACCTCAAATTCACTGTCTGAATACGAAGTCTATCTCGGAGTTTGAATCAATCCGATTGTGCCATCAAACATATGTTGTCATAATCATCATCACTTTCTTCACATTCTATATCACTCCAGGTTTCTGCTTTAAGAACCTTTCGATGCTTTTCAGTTTTTCCTTTATTCTTCCTCAGAAGAGGACAGTTGAGTCTGATGTGTCTATTTTTTTTACATTCAAAGCAGACTACATCTTTATTTGATTCATCATCTTCAACAAACTTAGTCTATTGCTTTTGAAAACTTTGTTTCCTTGGATTGAATCTTCTTCCTTTTCTGTTCAACTTTCTGAATCTTCTTATCATGAGAGCAAGCTCCTCATCGTCCATATCTTCTTCAGAATCTGCAACATCAGAATCATCATTGGATTTTAATGCAATGGATTTCTTACCTTTAGGGTCTTCGTCTTCATTGATTCGTTCCACTTCATAAGACTGAAGAGTTCCAACCAACTCATCAATAGATAGTGGCATGATTCTTTGGGTCTCTCTGATTGAGGTCTTTATGTGATTCCAATCCTTGGAGAGTCCACGCAGTAGCTTAGTTACCTTCATAGGATCCGAAATTGGTTGACCTTGATTTTCAAGACCATTTACGATATCTGTAAAACGACTAAACATGTCAGTTATAGATTCTCCTGATTTCATTCCGAAGGCTTCGTATTGACCGAGGAGAATGTTGATTATGGTCTCTTTCACTCGATCGGTTCCTTCATAGGTAATATGTAATCTATCCCAGACTTCTTTAGCTGTAATACAAGAAGGTATTCTATTATATTCAGTAGATAATATAGCACAATATAAAGAATAAATTGTTTTTGCATCAAGAGCTTGTCTCTTGATTATCTCTTCCTGAGTCATTTAACTAGACTCCACAGTATCTTTTCCTCTTTCTAAGACAGGTGCAGCTTTAGGAATGATTCATTTTTCTACAACCTCCCATTCCAGAGGATCCTTTGATCTTAGGAACACTTTCATCTTGTTTTTCCAGATGTTGTAATCATTTCCATCAAAGTAGGGTGGTATAGTATTGTTTTGCCCTTCTACCAGCCCTAGAGCCAATATACTAACAATGAATCTTTAACTCTGAAGTAAAAACACTTCAAACAAAGTGAGTACACGAGCTCTGATACCAATTGATGTAGCTAGTATATACACCTAGAGGGGGGTGAATATGTGTAAAGACAATTTCTTGAGATACGGAAGCAATACTAGGCAACCAATAAAAAGGAAGTACTATTTTGCTTAACCAAAATGAATTACGATGAAGATTAAACACAAGGTTTATAGTGGTTCGGCTTATCCCAAGCCTACGTCCACTCTTCCGCACTAACAACCTATCGGCTGGATTCCACTATGAACAAAAAGAGATGTTACAGCACAGCTTTTTCTTAATTCCACAGTGTAGATGTTCTATCACACTTCCTCAAGGTTTCTCACAAGTATAAACTCTCTTTTGCGTACAAGTTTTCGCTTAAATGAATTGACTAAATAACAAGGAGCTTCAGACTTTGGAATTCTTCTATCGCGCACTTCTCGAACAACTTAGAACGTCTTCCTTATATATTCCTTTATGCCATCATACCCGTTGGCACTTACCAAAGGAATTCCTCCAATCTACCCGTTGGACGGAATTAATTAGGAAGATCATTCAAGCTATTAAAGGAACATGACGATAACCCATCAATCATGTTCGCCCATACAATCAGGATCTCGATTTCCATAAGTAGAACCTTCCACGAATATTTCGCCAATCAACAGATCCTTAATCTTCGAATCAATCTCGATCAATGAAAAAGGATTTCGTTATGTCATATCCAGCCAAGAGATCTTCTCTAGTCGATAAGGTCATATCCTTAATAAAACATCCGATTCCGGATAGTCTTTTTTCAACGAATTAGTAACTCACAATGAGGATAGACTTTGAATCTTGAGTAAAGTTTGTCCGGAGGTCTTGACTTTAAACAAGCCCGAGTACGCAAACCTTCGACTAGACGATGGAAATGTTTTGTCGCTTCAAAATACTTCAAGAAGATTTCTCCAACGGTATGTTGATGGAAAAGTGTCAAAAGAATTAAAGAAAAATCAGTAGACTAAGTGTGGAAAAAGGTGAAGATGTCGACAAGGAGGAGTCGAGGTTGGTTTTTATAAATTTTGCTTAAATTGAATTATGGACATCTAATTTATTGATTTTCAAAATAATAATGATGATGACGATGATGTTAGTTTTTGTAAGTTGCCAACTTTTTTTTAAAATGCTAAATTTTGAAGAGTTGTTGATTTCAATGGGGAAAAGTTTCCTTATTCTGAGGAAATTTCCTAAAGTTGTGAAATTTGAGAGGTTTGCTTTTAATTTGAGAGATTAGGGGTGAGCATAGGTTTAGGGTTAACCTTAAACCAACCTTGAATCGGCTCAACCCTACTGGTCTTGGTCCATTTCTTAGGGAGACTAGGGTAGTCCTTGGTCCTGGGATCGTTGGACTAGCACTGTACGAGTTGGTCCTCGGTCCTAGAAATTTAGAGTCGATCCAACCCGGACCAATCCTAACTATATATAATATATTTAATATATTATTTATAATTTTTTATATAGTGAAAACCCAAAGTCAAACGGCGTCAATAACATTAAACGGCTCCTTAGTGAAAAGTTCAAGTAATTTTACACCGTTCTTTAATAACTTAGATTTTTAATGTCTTTTACGGCATCAACAGCCATATTTACAAATGAGGAAAATGTCTCTGTGAGAAGTCCTCATGGCGTCCTCACGGCGTAAATAGCTTATCATGGTATCCTCTTCTAATACTCATTCTCTTATGTCTTTTTTGTCCTTTTAGTCTTCAACTTACCAAAATCGAAAGAAACAATTTATCCGCTCGCTATTCGATACTCGACTCCCTTGCTTTTGGTCACTTGCACCACTTACCGTTTGACGCTCACCCCGCTTGATGCTCATTGCTCACACCGCTTGCCTCTCTTCACTGACCTCGCTCGTTGCCAAATCTATTAGGTTAGTCCGATCCTCGATTGCCTTTTCAAGAAGTGCAAAAAATGAAACAAAAAAATTATCAGTCAAATTTGGGTTGACCCTGGAATCGAACCAAACCCATTGGGTCGGTCCGGTCCTCGGTCCCAAAATTGAGAACCAACACTATGCGGGTTGGTCCTAGGGTTAGGGGATGGACCGGCCCAACCCAGACCATGCTCACCCCTACCTAAGATGCTTACCTTTGGTGGACAATTTCTAAACACCCATTTTAAGTTGATGATTATTTTGATCATTAATTATTATATTGATTTTCTATGGATATTATCATTTCTTGCTTGTGGAAATAAATGAGGTAAATATGGTGTTGTTTATGTAAATGATGCGTGAGCAAACCATGGTGTTGTATCCCAGTGATGTTTTGAGTAAAATGATGTTAATTACTTAACAAGGGTGTTGAACATCTTTATGTGCAATATTATTGTATGATAAAATTTGTAAAATACTATGAAAGTATTCCGTCATCCTCACCATAGTGGAGACAATGCCCTATTGTGTAATCATGATGCCTTGCTTTGTGACTATAATACCTTGGGAGTGTTTGGGGCTGTCTTGGAAGTTTCAAGATGCCCCATGAGTTGTGATGTCTTGGAATTGAGATGCCCTACTATGTGATCGAAATGACTTGGGAGTGTTCGAGAGAAGAAATAATAATAAATATAATACATGATCATGTGTATACATATATTCACATGTTATTTAAATTAGTGTTAGCCATGGATCACAATATGATATGCCATATGCTTGCTTGCAGAGTGGACTCAAATGATTTTAAATACCATCACTAATAGATTTCATTAGCATAAGTCGTTTGGTGATATTGGTGCACCATGATGTAATGTAATATATATTGGTATTGGCATATCACATTAACAAAGGTAGATTACTCGTTTATGCATTCATTATACCTAGTCATTTTATTTGAGTATGTCAATTGTTGATACTAGATTAAGTAGTAAGATGATTTTCAACCTTAGACTTAGACTTAGATTTCATTTATTTGGCCTCGGCTTACTCCTTTATTTTTAGACATGTATGATGGATCCCCCACCACCACCACTTTTTAGAGCTCTCAAACTAGTCGATTGTGTCTTGAAGATGTGTCTGTACTTGGATTTGTTGTAATATATGGTTGGGTTATAGAGTGGATTCCCCATCGGAATGTTGCTTGGTATGTTAACATAGAGGGCAAGTTGGTCGGACCACTTAGAAGCGTTGATGGTTCTCCAGGTTCTAACTATGATGGTTTATCAATGGGTGAAGTTGTCAACCCTTAGTTGATGGTCCAATAGTGTATAGGCAGGCTTTTGGGAGTAAGAGTACAGTGACATAATTAGGTGACCTTGACCTTTCCTAGGAATTATGTATTTCATATTCGCTTAAATGCTATATAAAGAGGCAAATGTATATTATTTTTAACTTGTGCAATTTTCTTGTATGGATTGATGTGAGTATTTTGTTGTGCTTCCGCATGTTATGAAAAAGAAAAAAGTATGCAATTTCTTAGGACACATGTCACGTATGACGTTGTGGGGCATCACATGAGACAATTATAGACTCTATGGCTAAGAAAAACATTAACTATTTTGGCCCATTTATATTGAAAGGTTAATTAGTTTTGGGAGAAATACTAAAAAAATTCTAAACCAATTGCAATTGTGCCTATTCAATTTCAAACTTTTTTTTCTTTTTGGCCAATTGAGTTATAATTTTTTTACATTTGTGTTGATTCAGTCCATTTGACAAATTTCGAACTGAAACTGCTGATGTAGATGTTAGCAATCCAAAGTAGTGCAACTGGCATAGATGTAGACAAATTTTAATGGCATTTTAATATTTTTCAAATTTCTTATTTAAAAAAAAGAAAATTGCCTTCTTTGGTTTCTCGTTGTGGCCAACGAGGTTCGCTTGAGCTCGCTAGCCATTAAGCGAGGGTTATTCACCTACCATCGATGAGGGTCATAGCCCTCACTCTTATCTTGGTGAGGCTATGGCCGCCTTCACCCACGGGTGAGAACCCATTTGTTTCCTCCTCTCAAATGTTCATAATCAAGTAATGCAATCGTAGAAAATATAAAAATTATACAGTTTTATGACAAAAACATGTGTTGGTCAAATTTTTGCGTTGTTTCTTCATGCTGAAATCCATGATTCTATTCTCGATGGGTGTAAAAGTACCTTTTTTTTTCTTTTAAAAGAGTCTTTAGAATTGAAAACCAAACCGGTGAAATTGAGAACTGGACCGATTCTCCCTTAAACCAAAGTTGAACCTATGGGTCCAGTCCAATACGATTTGAATTCCCGATAGAGCTTGATTTAGTGCACATTCCTACTAAATTGGAAAGATTCTACTACCATTACAGGGAATTCACTTGGAAAATGTTCAAGCCTTGATGCTAACGTGGTCATGTCATGCTATGGAAAAACCTGATATTTCCAAAACCACCCTTTACTTTTAAAGCTGCGGAATGGGGATTCGAATTTATTCAAAGAGGCTTCCGGAATTAAAAGTCAGCTGAAGTAGGAACTATTGTACTTCTTTAGGACTATGTCCAATAACTGTCGTGTGCTCCTGTCGCTTTCGAAGTTCCCATTGAAAGTCGCATTAACTTTTGCGTATAGCTTGCTCATTAATGACGAGCAACATGGTGGGCATAAGATACCTATTAAATATAACTCAATTTAAAGATTTTTTTTCTATTTCCATGTCATTTACTATATATGATATAGCAAAAAAAAAACAGTATAACGACATATTTGAAATTTATTTTAGATTGCTTAACAAGTATTATCTTGAGCACTCCCACGGTGGAGTTGCAGTAGCAGGTTCATCTCGTGGGTAATTGATGTTTCATCGTTGTCTTAAACTAAATATAATAGCAAAGGATAAGGCATGTTTCAGTCTCATTTGAAACCCTTTTCTATGAGAAAAACACAAGGCTCATGAATTTATTATGTTAAAGTGATACAAAATCATTTTTCAACTCTACTTCTCATGACGATGGTATAAAAACCTATAATTATCATCCTCATTTTTTACAATGAATTTAAAGTTGCATCATCTGGACATGATTAACCAAGTCGCCATTTTATTTCCCAAAAAACCTTTTACGACGTTAGCGTTGGGCTGTCTCGAGTAGTGGCGGCAAAACACTGTGGGGGTGGCTCTCAGTTGTCATCGCGCCGTATTGCCATGTGTGGGAAGAGAGAAAGGGTTGGAAAAGAAGAGTGGGAAAACGGTTTTTAAGTCGGGAAGATGCAAAACGGAAATTTTGAAATCCGACTAGATATTGGGTGTAATTGAGGATAATTTTTGTAAGGGCTAATAATACCAAGAATCCCCATTTCATATATATGCGCTACATTTACTTTAAATTAATTTTTGTGTTCCAAAAACTCTCAAATTGATACTCATACTATATTTATTACAAACTAAAATTTACGTAACAAAAAATCTCAAATTAGTACATTCATTGCCACATATATCCAAATTGATATGCGCATATTACATTTACCTCAAATTATGATAAACCTAGAAATTTTTTAGGTAAATGTGGTGCAAATGCATTAGTTTAAAATAATATGATATGGTTGTACTTGTTTGAAATTTTTTGTAATATAAAACTTAAATTGTGATTAATATAAAGTTATTACCATGATATAAATATACTCATTTAAATTTGTTGTGATATTAACCCGTCCTGTAATTATATGTGACTTATCCGTTTAGGGCTGCTTCAACCGCAAGTGGGAAGGGACGCGCTAATAATATTCTTCTCCCGCAAAGCAACAAAGCGAATCAATCAGTGGACGCTGACAGCTCTCCTCTCATCATCATTCAGTCTGGTCAAATGGCTCGTCTTGAAAGAAAAAAAAATTATATATATATTCGAGAAAATAAAAAAGAAATATATAGAGAGGATAATAGATGTTCGATTACCATTATTTAGATGTGAATCATGCTTCCTTCTTTGAAAATAGGATGTGTAACTACTACAATAAGGGAAACTTCCCCGAAAGGAACTATATTAAATTAATCCCTGCTTTTTTTCCGGATGCAAAATACATAATCAAATCAAAAAATGAATTTTTGGGAGATTAGTATTTATCATGCCCTGTTGATTGTGTTAGTAACATTATAAGAACCGTGACTTTTGTCGATTAAATTTTATTGTTTGTACAGTTCTATTATTTAATCCATTTCATGCGAGTAATCACTATTAGCTATGCTATCGAACCCTAACTTGGCATTACTAGATGCTCACTCGCAAATGGGGCATGGCAGCGGGCAACCTCCCAGCCCCCTTTATCTTCCATTGTCTCTTTTTCCCTATAAATATATATATCCTAATTTGCTTACCCTTTTCTCTTGTAGTATGAAAGGGACCCAAGGAAATAACCCCATCTTTTACAAATTGACAAGCATGCAATATCGAGAACGAAGTCCATGGTCCATAACGAAGCAGAATCATTCAACAAGATGAGAATGTTGCTCATGGTGTTTGTACTTAAGTTCTCTTGACAAAACAACAATAAAGTCAACGACAACTATTTTGCATTCAAACTTGGATATTAAAGAACGGGAAAATTTCGAATTCAAGAACTCTTGCTTCTTTTCTATCGTACATCATTATATATCGCAATCTTCCCAAAAGATTAATGCCTTCATCTCCAAAAACTTCCAAATGCATTTGCCTAACGTTTCCGCCGTACCCAAGAGGAGGTCCTTTTCACAACAGCCACGATGCCCGTAGTAGGCCGCAACGGCCTCAATCTTCGATTGACGTACTCAAGCGCATCGCGATCGCAACCACAGGTTCGGGGACCAAAAATAAAAAAATACATGTTGATGAGTCTCTAGAAATAGAGGAATATTCAAACAGTTGCCCCAGCACGGCGAGTCGCCAAGCAGCCACTCCTTTTGCTCTTTAGCGATGACTGACCACCCCAATCATCTCCCCACGAAAAGCACAGATTCAACGCGCTCTTCTGGTCTCGCCATCGCCGGAATATGTTGACTTTTGACCTCTTCCCACCTACAAAACCTGCAGACTCTCTCTTCCCGGATGCTCTCGTCTTCTCCTCTTGCTCCTTCTTCTCCCAGATCGTGCAGAAACTCTCCGCCGCTTTGGGAATGGCAAAATATGGCGCTCTCTCCTTTTGCCTCCTTTTTTTCTCTTGCTTCCTCGTCCTTGCCGTGTCCCAGTCTCAGCCTGATGATCAGTTCATCTTCAATGGGTTCAACGGCTCCACCGACTCCAACATTACCCTCAATAAGGCCTCCATCATCAAGACCAGCGGAGCTCTCAAGCTCACCAACCAGACGAGCGACGACATCGGCCAAGCCTTCTACCCTCGGCCTTTCCGGATGTTGGCCGAGGCTTCCGGTGGCTCCGCCGCCGCTGTCTCCTTCAGCACCCACTTTGTGTTCGCCATTAGGCCTCCGAGCTCCGGCGAGGGCGGCTACGGCCTCGCGTTCGTGGTCGCCCCCAAGACGTCCTTCCCCGGGGCCCAGGCCGACCACTACCTCGGCCTCTTCAATTCCTCGAACGATGGGAACTCGTCGAACCACATGCTCGTGGTGGAGTTCGACACCGTGAAAGGGTACAAAGAGACCTCGGACGAAAAGGGGAACCACGTCGGGGTCAATTTCAACGGCATGGAGTCGAACACCACCAAGCCGGCCGGCTATAATATAAATGGCACGTCTAGCATCGACGACATAACGCTGGAGAGCGGCCAGGCCATTCAAGGCTGGATCGAGTACGACGGCCCGAAGCAAGTTTTGAACGTCACTATATCTCCGATCAAGGTGCCGAAACCGGCAGAACCTCTCATGTCCGTGCCCGTTAACCTCGCTTCCATATTCGAGGATAGCATGTATGTCGGGTTCTCCGCTTCGACGGGGACCACGAGAAGTTTTCACTACGTTCTAGGATGGAGCTTCCGATTGAACGGAACCGCACCTCCCCTCAATCTGACTCAGCTTCCGCTGCCTCCTGACCAGACAGATTCATCTGATTCATCTTCCTCTTACAAGCCGCAGATAATAGCCCTCATTGCCTCTTTATGCAGCATAGCTCTGTGTCTTTCGGGAATCTTGTTCTTCTATACTGTGATCAAGAAGAGGAGGCAGCAGGAGAATCTTGAGGACTGGGAGTTAGATTGCCCTCACAGGTTCAGGTACAAGGATCTTGACCAGGCAACAAAAGGGTTTAAACAGAGCGAGGTGATCGGGATCGGTGGCTTTGGCGCAGTGTACCACGGCATCTTGCCGACTAACGGGTGCGAGGTCGCTGTCAAGAAGGTGTCTCGAAACTCGATCCAGGGAATGAGGGAGTTTGTGGCCGAGATCGAGAGCTTAGGCCGCTTACGGCACAAGAACCTCGTGAATCTCCAAGGTTGGTGCAAGCAGAAGGACGAGCTCCTCCTCGTATACGACTACGTGCCTCACGGGAGCCTCGATTCGCTGATTTTCAAGCAGAAGGACGGCTTCGTGTTGAACTGGGAACAGAGGTTCCGCATCATCAAGGGCGTCGCGGCCGGATTGCTGTACCTCCACGAGGAGTGGGAGCAAGTCGTGATCCATCGGGACGTGAAGTCCAGCAACGTCCTGATCGATGCGGAAATGAATGCACGGCTCGGGGATTTCGGCCTCGCCAGGCTATACGAACACGGCACGATGTCGCACACCACCAACCTAGTCGGAACCATAGGGTACATTGCCCCGGAATTGGCCCGCTCAGGGAAGGCTTCGACGAGCTCCGACGTGTATGCTTTCGGCATTCTGCTGCTCGAAGTGGCCAGCGGCAAGCGTCCGACGGGCCAATTCTTTCTAATGGATTGGGTGATAGAATGTTACGGGACGGGTCGGATTCTCGACGCCGCGGATCCCAAGTTACGTTCCGCCTACGATGCTGAGGAGATGGAGATGGTATTGAATTTGGGCTTAGTTTGTTCCCAGTACCATGCCCAAGCTAGGCCTACCATGAGGCAGGTGATTCGGTATCTGAACCGGGAGGAGCCGGTACCCATCTTTGTCGATGACTCGAACTCCGCTGGCTCCCGAAGAACCAACGACATGAGCTTCGGATTCTTGGAAATAGTTTCTTCCGATACAACCGGGACGTCTCATGCGTCGACATCATCCTACGTGTCATCGTCGGTCCGTGGCCTCTCCTCCAATTCTTTAGGTGGTTGTGGTAGATAATAGGTTGAGATTTACGTGTACAGAGATGTTTCTGGATGTGGGCATTCTCGTGCAGTATAGGATAACACACAATACACAGACACAAATGCAATTAGCTTGTCAGATTTTTTTCTGGTATATAGATTTTACAGCAATTACAGTTCTCTAATTTACATGCAAATTCGCTTTCTGGGTTCTTCTTTCGAAATTTCAGGCTTAATATTAGTCCCAGAATTCATTCAAAATGTAATCATAAGCGAATATCATCTTGATTGAGAAATGTAGATAAATGCTATATTATATTGTTCCAAATTGGATTACTTCTTATAATATAGTATCACGTATTGTCTAAACACAGATCTATATGCCCTTTATATGCTATACACATGTCTCTCTCTATTTATTAATTTAAACTTTTCAGTTGAACACTCTAATATGATTTGAGAGTTATATTATGTCATAATATTTATATATTTTACATACACATACAAATTTGGACCCCCTAGGAGTTTCCGAGAAGTTAGTCAATGAATAGGAATATTTTGGGAAAAAAACAAAGATAGTAGGCAAAAAAGAAGTTCCTATATTTCTTATACCAGAACTCTTATGATTAAGAAGATTGATATTGTATTATTTTTTGTGGAATGTTCATTGGACTCGAAAGTCTTTTGGAATGAGGGAATCACTTCCAAAAGTGGTCTAAACGTAGAGTTTTCAGTGCGCTACTAAACAATGAAAAGGAAGATTTATAAAGTTGGGAATCATTTTTATTTTAAGTAAATTCAACCCTCTGTCAGATTTTCGCAATAAAATGTCAGATTTCTAGCATACAACCTTTTTTCACAAAGGGCAAATAACATAAATTATTCATAAATATTGATCCTATAAATAATATCGTCCCTAAATTTTAAATTTATTCAATATAGTATTTGAACTACTTAAACGGTAAATTAGATGTTGTCCGATGATGTAGTGAGTCAATGTGTCCATTTTTTTAATACATCTACTTTAAAATAGGTAAAAGAAAATTAGGACGTCAATATATCTTTCATTATTTGATGATGTGAATTATTATATTCTAATTTGAAATTAATACCTTAAATGAATAATTCACGTGTGAGGATTTCAATCGTTTATGGACGGTGTGATTCTATGACAGTATAATGAGTAAAACATGCAGTGACTTGGTCAAAGCATGTAGATTATTTGATGATGTGAATTATTATATTGATGACTTTTCGTTAAGGAAAGTTATTTCGGCAGTATTCACTGTCAAAATTTGCCGACTCATCTAGAGGTGTGTCTGTCTAATGACCACGTTTCAAAGAATTTTCGAAAATCGGAAAAAGAGAAGCTTGTGCGTGCAGGTAAAGAGAAGCTTCATCTCAAATTTCAAATTTTAAATTCAATCTATTTATTCAACCAATCTTCACCTTGTGCGTGCTTTTTTGCAGTACGTTTCTAGTTTAAATATCACTTATTTTGTGTTTTCTTTTGAGCTTTTTGTGTCTAAATTGCAAATTAGGGGTTGAAAAACTTGTTACGTATTCTTCACTCTCAGACTCGGTCAATTATTTCAAACATAAATTTAAGCATATTATAATGTTTTAATCCTTTTGCTATAAGATTGAATCTACAATTGATGTTAATTACTTTTATGGTAGAAGTAGAACATCAACAAGACTCGTTCGTTTTATGAAAAATATTTTTTAAAAATATTTTTTGAATTTTCCAACATTCGTTTAACAAAAAATGAATTGTTTAGAAAAAAACATTTTCCATGAAAGAGAAAAAAAGCCTTCTAAATTAGGGGAAATTGTTTTCCACTTTCAAAAAGTGGAAAACATTTTTTTCACTTGGTCTCTCTTATCTTATATTTCTACAAATCCCCACTTCCTCCTCCCCCTCCTCCTTGTTCTTCTTCTTTTAATATATTTTTTAAAATCGAATTTTCTTTTTCTTTTTCTTTTCTTTTTTTCTCTTTATTTTCTTTGTTTTCCCTCTTCTTCTTTCTTGGCCGATCGTCAACCACAGCGACAACCAATGATTGACCACAAGCAAGCCTTGAACTCAACCGAGCATGAGGCTCGCCCACCTCCGACGAGCTCAGGCTTGCCTCTCTCCACTAACCAAATCGACAACCGTGAGCGTCAAGCTCGAGGCTCATCAAGCTCAAGGCTCGTCGATGTGGCAACACTCGCGCTCGCCGATCTAGGGAGGCTCAAGGCTTGTGAGCTCAGAGCTTGCCAAACTAGTGAGGCTTGAAGCCAACAAGCCTGAGCTTGCCAAAGGTGGGCAAGCCTCATGCTTGGTTGTGGCCAGTCGCTGGCCATCACTAGCCAAGAAGAAGAGCATATGGAGGAAAAGATTTTGGCCAATTGAATTATAAATCTTTTACATTTGTGTCAATTCAATCCAATCGACAAATTTCGAACTAAAACCGCTGACGTGGATGTTAGCCATCCAAAATGGTGTAGCTGGCATAGATGTAGACAAATTTTAATAGTATTTTAATATTTTTCAAATTTTATTGTTTGCATTCACGTTCGTTAAATCTTTTACATTTTGGGTATAAATGTAAATAACATTCTCCCAATCCCATCATTTTCATCATACGTCAATTCAATCCAATATCATGGGAAACAAATTTTGCTCCCACTAACCTTTCCTGCATTGATCCATGACATTCTCTATAAAACCAAATGAAGAGATAACATCATGAAACCTTAAGTACCATTGGCGGGATGCTGTTTCAAGCCATATATAGCTTAAGCTTGCACACCAATTGCTCACCTTTACTAGTCCTTCGGCCAGTTCTCCATTGAGGAACGCCGTGATGTAAATCCATCAAAATGGGCAACCAATGCCAAAACAATACCTTTCTTAGATACGGGAGAAAAAGTCTCTCTTCCTTCCTTTTGAGTGAATCCATCTAGTTTATATCTTTCAATGAGAAAGTTTTGAAGACCCATTTACAACCAATAGAAGGAAAGGAAAAAGAACTCATCTCTTCCTTCAAAACAAATCAATCCATGAAAGATCATTCTCAGCTCAATATTGTAGTCAAACTCTTGTAAATACACAATATAATCACTAGGAATAGCCGATTTCCTTGTTCTAGTAGATCTTCTCAATGTTGGATCAACATTCTCTTGAGGAGCATGTTGCTCAGACGACAAAATTCGAACTAAATTTATTCTTATGTGTGTTATAAGAGATCTTGAAAGGTGCATCTTTTTGACCGTTGATGTAGATGCATTGTTATCAGCCATCCAAAGTGGTAGATTCATAATTACTTCATGAAGAAACTACCATATTATATGCATTTTCTTAATCCCTGTGGGTAAATTAAGAAAAATAATAGATATTTCATCCCAATTAAATTTTAATAAAATTCCTGTATTTTATATTAATATTTTTAAATTTCTTTTATGTTTAAAAAAAATTAATTAAAGGCCTTCTTTGGTAAAATATTCATAAAAATGCATGAAATGACATAATAAATAAATACATCAAGGGCAGAACAGTAAATAAATAAATTGGCCAAGGGCAAGATTGCAAAAATTTTAAAAAATTTGGCAAAAGTGGAAAAAGAATCCGCGGAAGAGGAACGTCAGGCGCGTGCCGAGCAAAGGGGCGCGTGCTCGGCACGCGCCAGAACCCCCGTGGGGCGCGTGCCCCGCAACGCGCCCGGCAACCCGCGCGCGTGGATCCCAAGCGGTATCTTGATGAGGCTATGGCGCCATTTTCAGCCGTGATTTCACCCATCTAAGACCGAAATAATTCATGGGTTTTGAGAACCCATCTCCAAGATTTGGCGAAAATTCCTCCTCTCAAATGTTCATACTCAAGTAATGCAATCGTAGAACCTCAAAACCCAATTACGATGAAAACATAATCATAAGGATTTGGGCTAGGCGAGCTCGCTTGCGGCCGTTGTGGCCTTGCCTAGTGGCCAGTGAGCTCCGACACCCCTCTCTGGCCATAGTGAGAAACTAAAGAAGGAAAGGAAAAAATTTAAAAATCAATGAAAGAATTTTAAGAAAAAAAAGATTGTCAATGTCGACTTTGGTCACATAATGCAGGACAAATAGTGTCCACACCAGCGATTTTCAGTTAAAATTAGTTGAATACACTAAATTGGCACAAATGTAAAAAGTCTAAGACTCAATTGGCAAAAAAATATATTTATGATTGAATTAGCGTAATGGCAATAGATTTATTACTTTTTTGGAAATTTTTCCATTAATTCTTAAATGGATCGGTTCCCAACTAGAAAATATAAAAATTACACAATTTTATTACAAAAAATATGTTGGTCAGATTGCTGTGTTGTTTCTTCATGCTGAAATCCATGATTCTATTATGGATGAGTATAAAAGTTTTTTTTTCTTTTCTTTTAAAAGAGTTTTTAGAACCAGAAACCAAACTTGTGAAATTGAGAACTGATTTTCCCTAAAACCGCAGTTAAATCTCAGCTCACTCTTTTATTTTTAAACATTTATGATGGATCCCCACCGCCACCACTTTTTAGAGCTCCAAAACTAGTCGATTGTGTCTTTGAAGATGTGTCTATACTTGGATTTGTTGTAATATATGGTTGGGTTATAAAGTGGATTCCACATTGGAATGTCGCTTGGTATGTTAACATCGAGGTTAAGTTGGTCAGACCACTTAGAGGCTTTGATGGCTCTCTAGGTTTTGACGATGATGGCTTGTCAATAGATGAAGTTGTCAACTTTTAGTTGATGGTCCAATAGTGTATAGGCAAGCTTTTGGGAGTAAGAGTGCAGTGATATAGTTAGGTGACCTTGACATTTCTTAAAAATTATGTATTTCATATTTGCTTAAATGTTGTGTAAAGATAATAACCACTAAATTTGTATAAAGAGGCATATGTTTACTATTTTTAACTTGTGCAATTTTCTTGTATGGATTTATGTGAGTATTTTGTTGTGCTTCCACATGTCATGGAAAAAAATGTAATTTCTTAGGATGTGTGTCACGCATGATGTTGCGGGCACACATGAGACAATTATAGAACTCTATGACTAGAAAAACATTAACTATTTCAGCCCATTTATATTGTAAGGTTAATTAGTTTTGGGAGAAATACCAAAAAATTATAAACCAATTACAATTGTGTCTATTTAGTTCTAAACTTTTTTTTTTTTGCCAATTGAGTCCTAAATCTTTTATATTTGTGTTAATTTAGTCCATTCGACAAATTTCGATCGGAAATCGCTAATGTAGATGTTAGCCGTCCAAAGTGGCACACTCAGTGTTGATGTAAACAAATTTTAATAATTTTTTCAATTTTTCATTTTTTTTTTTAATTTCGTTCTTTGTTTTCTCGCTATGGCCAACAAAGGTTGCTTGAGCTCGCTAGCCACTAGGCGAGGGCTACTAGCCTACCATCAAGAAGGGTCACAACTCTCGCCCAAATCTTGGTGAGGCCATGGCCGCCTTCACCCGCAAGTGAGAACCCATCTGCTACCTCCTCTCAAATGTTCATGCTTAAGTAATGCAATCGCAGAACCTCAAAACCCCATTACAATGAAAACATAGTCATAAAGATTTAAGCAAGGTGGCCTCACTTGTGGCCATTGTGGCCTCACCTAGTGGCCAACAAGCTCCAACGCCCCTCACTAGCCATAGTGAAAAACAAAAGAAGGAAGGGAAAAAGTTTAAAAATTAATTAAAAAAATCAAAAAAAAATTGTCGACGTCAACACTGCCCACATAACATAGGACAGCCAGTGTTCACACCAGCAATTTTTGACCAAAATTAGTTGGATTGATTAAATTGGCACAAATTTAAAAAATTTTAAAACTCAATTAGCAAAAAATATATATTTATAACTAAATTAGCGCAATAGCAATAGAATTGTGACTTTTTTGGTAATTTTCACATTAGATCTTAGATGGACCAGTTCCCAAGTATAAAATATGAAAATTATACAATTTTATGAGAAAAAAAAAAGCATGTGTTGGTCAAATTGTTGCGTTGTTTCTTCATGCTGAAATACATTATTCTATTCTCGATGGATGTAAAAGTATTTTTTTCTTTTAAAAAAATCTTTAGAAACGAAAACCAAACTGATGAAATTGAGAACCGGACCGATTCTCCCTAAAATCAAAATTGAACCTGTAGGTCCGGTCCAATACGATTTGAATTCCGGATAGAACTTGATTTAGTGCACATCCCTACTAATTACAAAGATTCTACTACTATTACAGGGAATTCACTTGGAAAATGTTTAAGCCATGATGCTAACGTGGTCATGTCAAATGGCTCGTCTTGAAAGAAGAAAGATATTCGAGAAAATAAAAAAGAAATATATAGAGAGGATGATGTTCGGTTTACTTGATATCTTAAAAAATTCGTATTCGTATTCAATAAGGGAAACTTCCCCTGAAAGGAACTTTATTAAATTAATCCCTGCTTTTTTTCCGGATGCGAAATACATAATCAAATCAAAAATGAATTTTCGGGAGATTAGTATTTATCATGCCCTGTTAATTGTGTTAGTTACATTATAAGAACTATGATTTTTGAAACTAAATATGGCTTTTGTCGATTGGATTTTATTGTTTGTACAGTTCTATTATCTAATCCGTTTCATGGGAGTAATCGCTACTAGCGATGCTATCGAAACCTGACTTGGCATTATTAGATGCTCACTCGCAAATAGTGTGTGGCAGCAGGCAGCCTCCCAGCCCCCTTTTATCTTCCATCATCTCTTTTTCCCTTCGTTACCCTATCCTCGTGTTGGGTGCTACACCATATATATGGTGCTACCTTGGGACAATATGTTCTTTTTCGCATCGTGTTAGTGACGTCACCCCAACAATTTTATCATTTTTATGGTGATGAATAATGAAAGGAACCATCGGTGCAGTGGGCCACCGGCTCCACCTTAAAGACTCTACTGATCCTCAACGAAGAGGTGAAGAAAACCTGGCGGAGGGCTAGGCGTATTAAATGCGACTTCGTGATGAATAAAAAATAAAAAAATAATAATGAAAGGATTTGACCACCGGCCGCGGTGGCTTTTGATAAAGCGCGTCACGATCCTCAACCTCAGACCTGGGAGGTGAAAATCTTAAAACTAGAGGAGAGAAGCGGCAGGTGTATTAAGTGTAAGGGTGGTAGGTCCCGGGGGTGGTAGGTCCCATAACTTAAGTGTTATTTGCAGGGGTTCTGGCGCAGCGGTAGTTTTCTGCCCTCCAAAGACCAAAAAAAATAATAATAATAATAAAATAATAATAATAATAATAATAATAATGAAAGGATTTGATTCCACAAATTTACACAAATGAGGAGTTAGAAGACTAAATTGCACAAATAATGAAACTTGAAGGACTAAAACTTCACTTTACCTAAAAGATATCGATGTACATAAGGGACAAACAAGTTAGTAGCTAATTTAGCATTAGGATATAAGTGTCCCCCATATAGATTAACTTCAGCTAAGTGGAATTGAATCTTTTATTTTTACAGGTTTCCATATTATCAACGAGTATTGCCTAGACTCATTATAAGCAATCTATATAGCTACACTGAGTTACCTAAAACACAGATTTTCATCGAATTCAATTTTCTATGTTTTGAATCCCTTTCTTTATATATATCCTAATTTGCTTACCCTTTTCTCTTGTAGTATGAAAGGGACCCGAGGAAATAACCCCGTCTTTTTCAAATTCACAAGCATCCAATATCGAGAACGAAGTTTGTGGTCCATAACGAAGCACAACCATTCAACAAGATGAGAACGTTGCTCGCGGTGTTTGTACGTAATTTCTCTTAACAAAACAACAATAAACTCAACGACCCACTATTTCGCATTCAAACCTGGATATTAAATGACGGGAAAAATTCGAATTTAAGACCTCTTGCTTCTTTTCGATCATACATAATTACATATCGCAATCTTCCCGAAAGATTAATGCCTTCATCTCCGAAAATTTCCAAATGCATTTGCCAGACATTTCCGTCGTACCCAAGAGAAGGTCCTTCTCACAACGGCCACGATGCCCGCAGTAGCCTGCAACGGCCTCGGTCCTCGATTGACGTACTCAAACGCATCGCGATCGCAATCTCGGGTTCGGGGACCCAAAAAAAAAAAAAAAAAGCACAAGTCGATGAATCTCTAGAAATAAAGGAAAATTCAAACAGTTGCCCCAGCACGGCAAGTCACCAAGCAGTCACTTCTTTCGCTCTTTAGCGATGAGTCGATGACTCGATGACTATAACCACCCGAAGCATCTCCCCAAAAAAGCTCAGATTCAACGCGCTCTTCTGGTCTCGCCATCGCCGGAATATGTTGACTTTTGACCTCTTCCCACCTACAATACCTGCAGAATCTCTTCCCGGATGCTCTCGTCTTCTCCTCCTGCTGCTTCTCCTCCCAGATAATGCAGAAACCCTCTGCTGCTTTGGGAATGGCGAAACATGGCGCTCTCTCCTTTTGCTTCCATTTTTTCTCTTGCTTCCTCGTCCTTGCCGTGTCCCAGTCTCAGCCTGATGATCAGTTCATCTTCAATGGGTTCAACGGCTCCACCGACTCCAACATTACCCTCCATAAGGCCTCCATCATCAAGTCCAACGGAGCTCTCAAGCTCACCAACCAGACAAGCGACTACATCGGCCAAGCCTTCTACGCTCGGCCTTTCCGGATGTTGGCCGAGGCTTCCGGTGGCCCCGCCGCCGCCGTCTCCTTCAGCACCCACTTCGTGTTCGCCATTAGGCCACCGAGCTCGGGCGAGGGCGGCTACGGCCTCGCGTTCGTGGTCGCCCCCAAGACGTCCTTCCCCGGGGCCCAGGCCGACCACTACCTCGGCCTCTTCAATTCCTCGAACGATGGGAACCCGTCGAACCACATGCTCGTGGTGGAGTTCGACACCGTGAAAGGGTACAACGAGACCTCGGACGAAAAGGGGAACCACGTCGGGGTCAATTTCAACGGCATGGAGTCGAACACCACCAAGCCGGCCGGCTATAATATAAATGGCACGTCTAAAGAAAGAGAGATAACGCTGGAGAGTGGCCAGCGCATTCAAGGCTGGATCGAGTACGACGGCCCGAAGCGAGTGTTGAACGTCACTATATCTCCGATCAATGTGTCGAAACCGGCAGAACCTCTCATGTCCGTGCCGTTATCACTTCCATATTCGAGGAGAGAATGTATGTCGGGTTCTCCGCTTCGACGGGGACCAAGAGAAGCTTTCACTACGTTCTAGGATGGAGCTTCCGATTGAACGGAACCGCGACTCCCCTCAACCTGACTCGGCTTCCGCTGCCTCCGGACCAGACAGATTCATCTGATTCATCTTCCTCTTACAAGCCGCAGATAATAGCCGTCATTGCCTCTCTATGCAGCTTAGCTCTGTGTCTTTCGGGAATCTTGTTCTATACTGTGATCAAGAAGAGGAGGCAGCCGGAGAATCTTGAGGACTGGGAGTTAGATTGCCCTCACAGGTTCAGGTACAAGGATCTTGACCAGGCAACAAAAGGGTTCAAACATAGCGAGGTAATCGGGATCGGTGGCTTTGGCGCAGTGTACCACGGCATCTTGCCGACTAACGGGTGCGAGGTCGCTGTCAAGAAGGTGTCTCGAAACTCGATACAGGGAATGAGGGAGTTTGTGGCCGAGATCGAGAGCTTAGGACGCTTACGGCACAAGAACCTCGTGAATCTCCAAGGTTGGTGCAAGCAGAAGGACGAGCTCCTCCTCGTATACGACTACGTGCCTCACGGGAGCCTCGATTCGCTGATTTTCAAGCTGAAGGACGGCTTCGTGTTGAACTGGGAACAGAGGTTCCGCATCATCAAGGGCGTCGCGGCCGGATTGCTGTACCTTCACGAGGAGTGGGAGCAAGTCGTGATCCATCGGGACGTGAAGTCCAGCAACGTCCTGATCGACGCGGAAATGAACGCGCGGCTTGGGGATTTCGGCCTCGCCAGGCTATACGAACATGGCTCGATGTCGCACACCACCAACTTAGTCGGAACCATAGGGTACCTTGCTCCGGAATTGGCCCGCTCAGGGAAGGCTTCGACGAGCTCTGACGTGTATGCTTTCGGCATTCTGCTGCTTGAAGTGGCCAGCGGCAGGCGTCCGACGGGGTCGGGCCAATTCTTGCTGATGGATTGGGTGATAGAATGTTACGGGACGCATCGGATTCTCGACGCCGCGGATCCCAAGTTACGTTCCGCCTACGATGCTGAGGAGATGGAGATGGTATTGAATTTGGGCTTAGTTTGTTCCCAGTACCATGCCCAAGCTAGGCCTACCATGAGGCAGGTGATTCGGTATCTGAACCGGGAGGAGCCGGTACCCATCTTTGTCGATGATTCGAGCTCCGCTGGCTCTCGAAGAACCAACGACATGAGCTTCGGATTCTTGGAAATAGTTTCTTCCGATACAACCGGGACGTCTCATGCGTCGACATCATCCTACGTGTCATCGTCAGTCCGTGGCCTCTCCTCCACTTCTTGAGGTGGTTCTTGTAGATAATAGGTTGAGATTTACGTGTACAGAGATGTTTCTGGATGTGGGCATTCTCGAGCAGTATAGGATAACACAATACACAGACACAAATGCAATTAGCTTGTCAGAATTTTTTCTGGTATATAGATTTTACAGCAATTACAGTTCTCTAATTTACATGCAAAATTCGCTTTCTGGGTTCTTCTTTCGAAATTTCAGGCTTAATGTTAGTCCCAGAATTCATTCAAAATGTAATCCTAAGTGAATATCATCTTGATTGAGAAATTTAGATAAATGCAATGTTACATTGTTTCGAATTGGATTACTTCTTATATTATAGTACCCCGTATTGTCTAAACACATATCTATATGCTCTTTATATACTATATGCATGTCTGTCTTTATTTATTAATTTAAACTTTTCAGATTGAACACTCTAATATGATTTGAGAGTTATATTATATCCTAATATTTATATATTTTACATATACTTATAAATTTGGACCCCCTTGGAGTTTCCGAGAAGTTAGGGTGGCCTGACTTCAGTCAATGAATAGGAATCATCATCTTCTTTTGGGAAAAAAGCAAAGATAGAAGTCAAAAAGGAAGTTCCTATACTTCTTATACCAGAACTCCTATGATTACGAAGAATGACATTGTATTATTTTTCGTGGAATGTTCAGTGGACTCGAAAGTCTTTTGGAAATGAGGGAATCACTTCCAAAAGTGGTCTAAACGTAGAGTTTTCAGTGCTACTAAACAAGGAAAAGGAAGATTTTTAAAGTTGGGAATCATTTTTATTTTAAGTAAATTCAACCCTCTGTCAGATTTTCGTGATAAAATGTCAGATATCAAGCATACAACCTTTTTTCACAAAGGGCAAATAACATAAATTATTCACAAATACTGATCCTATAAATAATATCGTCCCTAAATTTTAAATTTATTCAATATAGTCTTTGAATTACTCAAATGGCAAATTAGATGTTGTCTGAGTCAACATGTCCATTTTTTTAATACATCTACTTTAAAATAGGAAAAATGAAAATTAGAACATCAATATACTTTTCATTATTTGATGATGTGAATTATTATATTCTAATTTGAAATGAATAACTTACATGAATAATTCACGTGTGAGGTTTTCAATCGTTTCATGGACGGTCTGATTTTATGACAGTATAATGAGTAAAACACGCAGTGGCTTGGTCAAAGCACGCAGACTTTTGGCTATATATTGATGACTTCTCGTTAAGGAAAGTTATTTCGGCGGTATTCACTGTCAACATTTGCCGACTCATCAAGAGGTGTGTCTGTCTAATGACCACGTTTCAAAGAATTTTCAAAAATCGGAAAAAAAAAATTATTCGTAAATTTCGTCGCAGGTAAAGAGAAGCTGTTCATCTCAAATTTGAAAATTAAAATTCAATGTATTTATCTAACCAATGTTGACCTTGTGCGTGCTTTTTTAGCAGTACGTTTCTAGTTTATATATCACTTATTTTGTGTTTTCTTTTGAGCTTTTCATGTCTAAATTGCAAATTGGGGGTTGAAATACTTGTTGCGTATTCTTCACTCTCAGACTCGGTCAAATTATTTCAAACATAAATTTAAGCATATTATACTGTTTTAATCCTTTCGCTATAAGATTGAATCTACAATCAATGTTAATTACTTTTATGGTAGAAGTAGAACATCAATGAGACTTCATTCGTTTCACAAAAAATAAGTTTTAGGAAAATATCTTTTAGAGTTTCCAACGTTCATTTCACAAAAAATGAATTGTTTGGAAAAAAACGTTTTCCATGAAAGAAAAAAAAAGGTCTTCTAAACTAGGGGAAATTATTTTTCACTTTCAAAAAGTGGAAAACATTTTCTTCACTTGGTCCATCTTATCTTATATTTCTACAAGTCCTCACTTCCTCCTCCCCCTCCTCCTTGTTCTTCTTTTTCAATATATTTTTTAAATTTGAATTTTTTCTTTTCTTTTCTTTTTTCCTCTTTCTTTCCTTTGTTTTCCCTCTTCTTCTTTCTTGGCTAGTCGTTGTCCACAGCAACAGCCAATGATCGACCACAGACAAGCCTCGAGCTCACCGGCAAGCATGAGGCTCACCCACCTTTAGCGAGCTCAAGCTCGCCTATCACCACTCGCCAAATTGACAACCGTGAGCGTCAAGCTCGAGACTTGTTGATCTAGCAATGCTTGCACTCGCCAATCTAGGGAGGCTCAAGGCTTGCGAGCTCAAAGCTTGCCGATTTGGTGAGGCTTGAAGCCAACAAGCCTAAGGTCACCGGAGGTGGGCAAGCTTCATGCTCAATTGTGGCTAGTCGCTGGACATTTCCATGGCTAGTTACTAGCCAAGAAGAAGAGGGAAACAACGAAAAGACAAAATAATGAAAAAATAATTTAAGAATAGATTTTTTTTTAAAATAAAATAATTGAAAATTGATTTAAAAAAAAAAAATAATTAAATTTTGATTTAAAAATAAAATAAATGAAAAAAGACTATACGAAGGAAAAGATTGTCTTTACCAAACAGTGAAAAATATTTTCTTCTTCATTTTTAGGTTTCACCCAAATACTGCAAAATAATTATATTTTCCTAGAAAATGGCTTTTTGGGAAAAAAATTCAAAAATGCCATATTTTTTTCAAAATTAATAGGGCTTAAGTTTCTTTTTTCCCCCTTTTTTGTGCTTCTCTTTTGTCAATATTTAGATATGATCAAGCATAAATATATTTAACATTTGATCATGCTTCTAACAAACTAATTTTTTCCATTTTTTTATTGATTTTCATAAAGATTGACTAAATAATTGGATTGAATTTCAATTTTCAACTTTGAAATGTAGTCTCAGACTATTTAATAAGAAATAGGCAATTAATTGTGTGTTCCTAAATCTTCATAAATAGAAATTTCTAATCCTTTAGATTTTGTGATTAAAAATATGAGATCCTAAATTAAATTTAACAACCTTCTCTGAATAAAGTGATAATAAGATTTAGGATAAGATGAATATCTAGTTGGGTGTAATAGCGCATTTGTATTTTGAAATTGAGGAGGAAGATGATAGAATTAAATGCGGTTTGATAAAAAAATATAAAAAAAAAAAAATGGAGAGAGGGGGGATATTTCAGCCATTTAACTAAAAACAATGAGTATCTTAACCAAAACAGAGATGAAAATAATACTTTGCAATCTGATATAATTCAAAGCACTTTATATTGTATGTACACCCTGAAATTTCTGGAGTTTCAAAGATTCAAAAATGCCAAGAGTAGGATTTTTCTAATAGTAATACCACAAAAATTACTAAATTGGTAAATCCATGAAAAATCGACCCTCCATTAGGCTCCATCTAATATCTCGTTAATTTGTTGACATGGACATACATGTGGCAAACAACCTTAGATGATTGGCATGACAACGACATAGAAATTCAATATCAAAAGATCATATAAATGATGCCACTTTGGATAAAGCATAAATAAACAAAATGAATGGAGATTGGGAAACCTACTAATTTTACCCCAAAAGCTCGCTCATGTTTTGAAAATCTACAAAAATCCCTAATTTTGCCTTGATGGTGCCACAAAGGTTTTGATAAATTTGTTGCGGATATATCATTTCAAAATTTTCTTGTCACAAATATTGATTTAGGGTAAATGCGATATAAATGTACTAGTTAGGAGTTCTTGTGAAACAAAATTTAGTCTTAGGGTAAATTTGATACAGGACCACCACTTAGAGATCTTTTGCGACACGAAAATGAGTTTATGGGTTACAACAAGATTGCACCAATTTTATCTTATTTTTTTGCGTTATTAACTCTTCTTTTAAAAGGAAAAAAACAAAAGAAGAAGATTCCGGTGCATAGGGTCAAGTAGAACGTGCAAACCTTCGAAGAAAGGAAAGGTTGTGAATTATAGACACAATACTTTTCCCGATTTCTGATTTCCATTGAGCCACGGACGGTAATACAAGAAAAGTCGACCCAAATTGGTAAACCCGAGAAGGCACATCACACATGAGTCCACAATCTACCACCGACCATCAATCGGGACCATCGCTTTAATTAATTAATCAATTAAGAGAAGCCTTCCAATATCTAGAGACGGGCAAATCCCAGTCAAGACCCGTCAATCACAATCACGACGGCGGTCGGCCTGTTCTGTCATAGGCGCCGCTTCGCCCCGCTCAAGCTTATTGATCAATTACGCTCGCTGGTCGCGTTCTATCGCGGGCGAACTGGAATGAAATCTCGCACCAACTGCACTCCACATGCTCGACAATTAAGCAGGCCACACAACGGTCAGGAAACTTCATCTATATGAAACTTTTATCCCGTGAAAACGGCTGCCCTACGCATGGATAGGACCAGGTCGACTGGCGTATCTCCCTGAAATAAACCGAGCTTGTGAAGCTTTCCCGAGATGACTGCGATTTTATCTTCAGTATTTTAAAGCCTACATCTATTCTTTTTGTGATTTTGGAGAAGTACTGTCTAGTACTACCAATCAAATCTCATGATATGCAAACAGTATCACTTCTCAGCAAAACTCGAAAATTTCTGCTCATCAAGCAGATCAAAGGACAACAGTTCACGAGACGCCACTAAGAACTTTAGAGCAGCATGCATGGATGTCGATATGTATTCATTCTTCCTGAGATTTATCTGCAAATGCTTCTTCACGGCAAGGTTGAAGTTCATCCCACTGTCCCGCATGCATACCGTAAAGGCAGGAGGTTTCAGTAGGTATGTGGCCCTATTGACTGTGCGAAAATACGCAAGACGAATGCAGATAAGATAGATGCAAGAATATAGGATCAAAACGACCTGAAAATGACTAAAAAAACCACCGATTTGGTGGCCGAATAACTGAAGAGATGTCCAAATCCCAAACGGCCTATGAACATTACAAATGCACTCCCTAAAATCTTCCCACTCCCAGATGACTGACATCGCAAAAACAATCAGGAGCTCAGGACTAACATCCTAGACCATAAGACACTGAACATTATAAAATTTTTGAATCGCCAGGAACATTTTACCGACAAGACGAAGCTGCCACTTGAGAAGAATAGAAATCAAACATATTTGGACAACTTGCTCCTCATCACGAGACCATAACACGTCCAATCATCCCCTGGGTCCAAGTCGCTGTTTCCTTGAGCTGCTCATCATCAGATTGCAGACACTCACCCAAGAGATCATTCAAGAATGCACGGTCTTTGAATAATAACTTTATGTTTGGCCCCAGGGCGTCAGCGAGATCACCTGTCACCGCAACTGCAGCCTTTGTGACAGTCTCGTCCCTGTAATATGGATAACCAAATTGAATTTTCTGAACTGAATAACAATTCATACATTGAGCAAAAGGAAAATCAATAGATAATTACCTTTGCCTGTCCTTGAAGACCAACTCAATGAATTGCATGAGATGGGACGCGTATGGCAACATCACCTCAGACTTCGAATCCTTAAAGCCCTGGAGTATTCCAGAATAAGCTTCAAAAATGCTACGCTTGAGCTGATAACCATATTCCATCAACTCTTCATCATCCGTGTCCATCTGGGCACAAATTTCTGCAGCTCCTTGCATCATTGGCAGTGCATATGAGACGTATTTCTCAAAGCGATCTCCAATTGCAAGAGCAACATCACCAAAGCAGGAGAAAATGGGAGGCTTAACAGACCGGTGCAGTACCTCACTACGGAGATCATTGAGAAGGAGCTCCATAATCCCATCACAAAATGGAAGCACCTTGTCATCCAAGGCACGGCAAATATCACCAACTACACCCACAGTAACCGCACAGACCTGGTATTCCTCAAAGTTCTGCAATCCCATCTCCAAATACTTGTAGAACTCCGGCATATATTTCAGAAAGTCTGCACCTGTAGCATAAGCAAGCGCACCAATAGCAAGCATAGCTTCTTCATGCACTGTAGAGCTGTGGCAGGCAAAAACTCGAAGGAATAGTAACATAATCTGATCTGCATACTGTAGTATTATGGGTTTTGTTTCATCGGTGTTACTTAGTTTCTGAATAATGACTTGAAGAACACCGCAGAGAGAAGCCTGCAGATCACTTTGCTTTTCTCTATCATCTAATGACACGATTTGGAGCTCAAATGTCTGTGCCAACTTATTCATGATGGCAGGAAGGAGCTGCGCTATAATTTGAGATGCTTCAGCAATATTGGCGCACCTAACTACCTCATTGATAGTTTCATATGCAGATGTCCTGAGCTTGGAGTCACCATTATCCGTGCGATCAGCAGCTGCAACAAGACATGTCATGATGTCTGGAAGGTATGGTGAGAGAAGTGAAGCACTTGTTCCGGCATCTTCAAACCCCTGGGCAAGGTAATAAATTGCCCCACAAACCTTCTCTGCAACATTGGGGCACATCCTGTACGCTCTCCAATAATACTTTAACAACCCTTGGGAGGTTTCCAGGAGAGAGTACTGAAAATCCATTGGCTGGACTATGCAACAACTCAAAAACGCGTGTGAGTGTCCATGCGGTTGTATCGCGGACATGATTGTTCTCATCCTTCATCAGATTAAGAAGGAAATCTAAACCTGCATTAACCAAAGGAGAGAGTTTCTCAAATGTTGGCCCGTCAAGGATTGAACCAAGAGCATATGTGGCAGCTTCACGACTATGCCAATCCGGCTTCCTTATATTATTCTCCACAAAAGGCATCACAAGGGGAACAATAGGATCTCCTACAGTTCTAGAAACAAGACCAAGACAAGTTCCACCGGCCATAGATATATTCCAAGTGCTATCATCCTGATCCTGATCCTCTTCCTGCTTTAGCAAAGTCTCCAGCAGCATGGGAACTAAAGCAGGCAAAGCTTTCTCAATGAACCGTGAATGAGGAGACCCAGAATCTGCACTTTCAGAACTCTCAAACTCTTGAAGCTCTATTTCTTCATCACAAATAGAGCTCCAAAACTCCACAGCTTGAAGGGCAACTTCTTCAACATCGCCTTTCACTGCGTTTGATGTGAGCTCAAATAAAGTCTGCATATAAGGTTCAAGCACCTCATAGTACGTTGAGGCGATAGAGACAAGACATTCAAAAGCTGCCTTCCTAATATCCATCTCCTTGGACAGAGCAGTTTCACATACCACCTTCATTATGTAGTTCCGTTCCATCTCATTTTCAAAGTTAGAGTGAGCAAAGCCTAAAGCATTACACAATGCCCGTGTTGCAGCAAGGCGAACTTCAGGACTGTGCTCAGCAAGGCTCATGCCTTGAACAACAGCAGTGAGAACAGTGTTTACTTCATCTTGCACCAGATCTTGATCAGATATCTCTTCACATACAAATCCAAGAGTCTCTAAAGTTGCCTGCTTAAGTGAAGAAGGCTGATCACGCTGAGTCATGTTGTTAAGCAATGTTGCAATTAACTCTGGCCACTGCTTTTGAGGTATCTCAATCGAAGCAATTTTAGCAATTACTTGAGCAGAAGTATGCCATGCCTCTTGTGCAGATGAAGCGAGGGTCCTTAAAAGCAATTCTTTTATCTGAGACTTCATTGCAATCTCAATCCCTATCCATTGCTGGACAAGAATGTTTTTCCTAGAAGCATCTTTGGCATCCAAAGAGTTCTTAAGAATGATACCAGCCAACCGACGGGATTCGGTAGGCTTCTCATTATTTGACAGCTCAAATGACAATGATAGAAGAAAAACAGGCAAGTTCTGCTCTTGGAACTGCTTAAGACTGGTCTCTGCCTCAGTTCTAACTCTTGCATCGGCTGATTGAGCGGATAACAAAATCTGAGTGATTTCCATGGCCATAACTTCCAAACCTAGAAATCCACAAATATTGAAGGCACAAAGCTATGTCAGATCTCACCAGAAACTAAATAGTGGAGTGACAATTCAGAAGATGCGTGTAAATTGAATTTGCTATAGGTTCAAATAGACATGCATATCTTTTCAACTAAACTTTACAACGTTCACATTTTACAAAAATCACAGTCAAATGTCACTAACATGGTAAGAATGGTCTTCAACAGAGCACGGCAAACAATTTAAAATAAAGAGCAAAAGCAAGAATAGATTAACATTGGAACAACCTCCAATTACTGCAAATCCAATAGTTACCAAAAATACAACAAAATTAACTGTGGACAAAGAAAATAAAGATGAAACCTTCCCACCGTGATAAAAAAGTTACCCCCGAACACCCCATTAAGGAAAATCACGTATGTGCTCACATATTTCCTTTTCTCTATTTTTCAGATGGAGATTCAATGTCATGCACATTTCCTACAGAGAAACTTAAGTCATCTATAACTAGCCAATTGAATTGAGTCTGCAATGAAAAACGGAGAAATGATGAGGGAAGAGAGGTTATCTGTTTAACTGAGCCAAAGCAGGGGGGCATACATAGTTTTCCCAGAAAGAACAATACAAACGCCACACAAAACACAAACACTTCAGCAGTTAAAACAGACTAGTCCAAAGAACAGGTCGCAAATCAACACACTTCGGTGACAATCTGAACTTCGAGACCACAAAAGACCGAAATATCAGGCTCTCTCAAACAGTTCCGGCCACTATCATTTCCCACAAATCTCACTCTCATCCATCATCAGACTCTCTCTCTCTCTCTCTCTCTCTCTCTCTCTCTCTCTCTCTCTCTCTCTGTCCCTCATCTTTGTAGACGTACCATAACCAGATAAAGAAACACAGAACAGACCATTCAGAAACAAACTCAACCTCGAGAAATCCAGTCAAAACACCCTCGCCATACAAAACCTACTCAATGCGCCACCGAAACCCCAAGCCAAACGACTCCGCCAAGCTCAACGGAGCTCCGGCCGAAGCCCTAAACCAACAAGCGATCCCTCCTCCGCCCCCCCCCCCCTCCCCCTAAACCAACTTCTTCCGCCGAGAAACGCTAAAACCCTAAATCTCGCCCCAGAAAAACCCCAAACCATCACCGTACGCACCCCAAACAGCACGATCGCCCGAACAAAACCGCAGATCGAAGCGAAGAGAAATCTCGTACCTCGCGCTCAAAAAAAAAAAAAAAATGAAACCCCCGCGCCCCGACGAAATCGCACGACCTCGAAGCCGCCGCCGCCGCGAGCTAGGGCTCCTCCTCCCCGCCGCCTCGAGCTCCCTGAGAAACCTCGCCGGCCGCCGCGCCCGCCGCGATCGATCCCGGAGCAAGGGCTTCACCGAGAGAGAGAGAGAGAGAGAGAGAGAGAGGGGAGGGAGGGAGAATCGGCGGAGGCGTGTGGATTTGAAGGCGTGCGAAAAAATAAATTTATACAGAAATGAGAATTTAAGAAAAAAACTTTTTTTTTTTTGGCGAAATTTTTTTGAATGGCTGCGAGAAGCGGGAGGGGCCGTGCGAAGGCCCCCCCCTGCGGGCAGGCGGGCAGGCGGGCAGGCGCGGGCACCAAACCCTAAAGGGCAATTTCAAATCTTCCCCCCCACGCGCGCGCTCCGCCGTCCCACGTGCGAGGAGGGCCTCAAAGTGCGGAGGAGGCCTTTTGGAGATCGGGCCCTTCTTTTCTCGGGGGGTCATTGCGGAAAAGCCCATGTAATTACAAGTTATTGCTTTTCAGCCCAAGGCCCTTTCTAAGTAGTCGTAGTCGTCGCTCAGCAATCCAAGTTGGAAAACCTTGATTTCAACATTGGGAAAGAGATTGACCCTCGTTTGGTTTGGCTTCAAAAAAAAAGTATTTGGAGAAATACAAAGGTCTTTAGTTTAAAGGAGTTTTGTGATATGTAAACATCGTTTGGTAAATTGAAATTGAAAATTGCATCAGGCTACAGCTTCAGAGGAAATCCTGTTTAGGATGCGTTTGGGAGTAACTTTCGAAGGAGTTTTGGCCATCAAAAACCCTTGGGCCAAAATAATGATGTTTGGGAGGATACTTTTGAAGTCTCTTAATGGGAAAGCAAATATTTGCAAGGCTTCAGCATTCTCGGCATGCTAGGGCTGATTAATGAAAAATGTTATTTTCCTTTTGTTGCGCTCATAAATTTATTAAATTTCAACTTTGACCCTTTTGAAAACCCTAGAATTTCGTCACCGCTCACCTCTCCGTCTTCTCTCTAACGTTGCACCTCTGAAGATTTGCTCCTCTTTGAACCTCCTCTTTCTCTCTAACGTTGCGCCTCTGAAGATTTGCTTCCTCTTCGAACCTCCTCTTTCTCTCTGACGTTGCGCCTTTGAAGATTTGCTCCTCTTCGAACCTCCTCTTTCTCTCACTTCTTGGGGACTAAACGGAATAGAGAGAGGTCCGAGTGCGAGAGAGAGCGTGGCAGAGAGAGTGAACTCGAGAGCGAGAAGTTCTCTAGTGGATTGGCCTTGCCCGGACCCTCTCCAATGACCTCTAGCCGACGCCCTTGAGCACACGATCTTTCGCTCCCCAAATCTCCGCATCGCTGGTGAGTTTCTTTACTTGGTTTGAACCTCCCTTGCCCAAGGATCCCGGCTCAAAGACACCAAGGCGGCAGACCATAGCCCGATTTGTCACGAGCTAGCCCTTTGTCGCTGTCTCCGAGTCGAGTAGGGTACTCCGCAATTAGACGTTCAATTAAAGCTTAAAGTGTTGGCCCGAATTTGATTCTATTTCTGTAATTGAATAGTATCTTTGGAACAAGGATGCATCCGTTAACTAGTTATAGAAGCATCTTACTGCATACTAAGATCAAAATTGTTTTTTCTTTGGCTACAATTGATGAGTAGTTTAGATAGGTCACTTCAAGCATTATACTTTTGTGGTTGATCTTTCTCATCTTCCGACATGAAGCAACCATGTCAATTGTCACCATGTTTTCCCTTTCATTTTGTGGTTTGTTGTTAGTCAATTGGAAGTGCTCCTAATGCCCTAGAGATGGACTTCACTATAAAATGTTCTTATTATGTCCAAGAGTTTCAAGAATTTACCAGCAATACAAATATATGGTAACTATCATTGAAAAGAAGCTCAACCAATTTGGTTTATCCATCATTGTGGCAAATCTCGGGTGGTAGCACTTCCTTAGCTTCTTTTGCAATGTCTAGAAGCATTTTACCAATAATTTCATGGATTTTTATTAGCTCCATTGCCAGTGAAAATACTAAGTAATATATTTATCGTTCGATGATTGGCATATGGACAAATTTAGTTACATCATCATCTTAAAGTACACATGACTATCATCCAAAGGTGAATATTTAAAAACTTTCTTACACCGACGGTGGAATCCTGACTTATTGTTGGATGATTGGCATATATAGAATGTATTTTAAATTATAATGTTTGCTATCATGACTTATTGTATATTGCAAAAATTTCAAGCCAAATATAAAATTCTACATGAACATTCGGGTTTTCAGCAATTCTGATCTGCAAGCGTTGTTGGTGAGTTAAGATAGTTTAATCTGCAATTGGAATTTTGATTGACATTTACTTTGATTTAAAAACACATATCAAAGACCCATTCCATCTTTCCTATAAATAGATGGGGAGGGAGTGACCTGGTGTCCAATGAGGTCGGCTTTTGATTTGCTCTGGCATGATCCAAAGGCGGTGTTGGTGAAGACTTGATTTTTTTTTTTTTTTTCCTTTTATGGTCTGATTTTATGTTGGTGTCGATTAGATGAATCCAAAACTTAACACGACAGTGAACAAACTCAATTAAGCAAGGAAAGAAAAGCTGAGAACCACTCATTTGTGAAATTTTGTGTTTGTAAATTGTTGTTTGCTTTTCCAAGGAATGAATGGAAACGAGGACAACAAATGATGCCTGGAATATGTTATAGTTCCAAACCTTAATATGTTTCTTGTTCATTGTGGAAAGTATTTATGTGTGATTTTGTGATGTTCATTGTTTTGATCCAAGCAAAGCCAAGACTCGATCTCCTTAAGCACATACACATGCTGGTTTTAAGTTGTCTCGTGATGATTTCTTTTGAGTCCAAACTTGAGTTCGGGTTCTAAAAGCGGTCGATATTTTCCTCTCACTCCACGCTGTTTTGCTGAAATGTTTAAATTGATGTCATGAGCATCTTTCTCTTATTTTGACTAGCATACCAATAAATCCAAGCATGCCATGTTCTATTATATATAGTGTTCGTTTGGCGAACCGGTGGGTTGAAGTTTTAGTACGATTTGCAGCTACCCTAAATGTTTTTGCCGGCCCTCTTTTTTGTCATGTATCAGTCTATACCAGTTTGTCTATTGAGTTCCTTAAAATGCCATTGTTAAATAAATAGTACTTGGTAATTTACTGTATTTAAGTGTCCTATTTCTACATAAAATTCGGGTGGTTCCCATTCTCACATTGCTGAATTTTTCACTTGTTTCGGTGTTTATTATTCTAAATTAAATCATTTTTTAGCTCAGAATCTAGGTGCTCAACTCTCTTTTTGCTCACAACCGAAGTGCTCGCCTCTCTGTTCGCTCAAAAGATGTCGATTGTCCCACTTCAAACCCAGGTTCTTTCACTTATATTTTTTATGTTTCTGTTTTTTTTTTCCCACTTACATATCCAACTTGGTGTGCTATTTCATGGGTTCATATGAATTGCATTTTAATTTATTGGTAGTGTCCCTTGCTTTGTGTTCATAGTTAACATCATCTCTTTTCATTTTTCAAATATGTTTGTATTCATTTTATTGAAAGATGGCAAGTTCATCAAAGGAAAAAGCATATTGGAGCCCTGAAGATATAAAAATTTTTATCGATTGTGCATTGAACAAATTGAAAAAGGTAATCATCCTGCAAGCAACAAAAATGATGGATGTACATATATAATTAACAAGTTTGATGAGCTAAGGGGAAAAAAGTATGATAAAAATAAAATGAAGAATAAGTGGGATAATTTAAAGGAATAATGGAAAAAATGGAAGTAATTGGTTCAAAAGGAAACGAGACTAGGATGGGATCTAAGAAAGAAAACCATTGACACGAGTGACGAATGGTATGAAGAGAAAAATTCAGGTGTTTATCTAATCTTTTGTTACTTTTTGTTTTGTAAGGTCATCTTTTATAATATAACTCATAAAAATATTTTGTTATAACAGGCCAATCCTAAGCTTAAAGTTTTTCGAACAAAAGGCATACATCCGGATATTGAAGTTTTGTTTAATCAAATGTTCCAGGATAAAGTTGCTACTGGAAGTGTTACTTGGAATCCTGCACAAGGTTTATGCAATAATGAGAACGTTGAGACCACACAAGCTGATATTAATGATTGTGCAAGATCTATTGATGATACTTTAAAGGGTGATGTAGGTGAAGCAAATGTCCAACCAAGTCGAAGTAAGAGCTATAAAAGAACGATAGAAAGTTCAATGAAGCAAGCTCGAGGAAAGAAAGGAAAAAAATTGACCGGACCTGATAAGTTAACATCATAAATCGACAAACTTTGTTCAGCTGTTGAAATTAGGAGCAATGCAACATCGGTTGCAAGAGAGTTTGATATTTATAAAGAAATTGTGCAAACATTGAAAGCCATATCTGAGATTAAGCAAGACGGAAAGTTGTTCTTTTTTACACTCTCTCATTTTTCTGAAAAGAAATACAATAAATAGATTTTTATGAACTTGGATGAAGATGAATAAAAAGTTGAGTGGCTAAAGTATAAGTTTGAAGAACATAATAGTCGCCACTAGGATGTTAGTTACTTTTTTGAACTCTTTCATATTAATCTATATTATAATGTGAGATTTATTTTCGGTTGCTAATTTGCACTACTTGTGAACTCTTTTTCTAGTTATGTTCTAATGTGAGACATGTGTTTTTAGTTTATGTTATTTCGATTTGGTGGAATTTGCATATATATTATGGAAAATAATTGTTCCATTGATGAATGATTATTCATCACTTTTCTTATTGTTTTGTTACTTTAAACAGATATGGACGATTCTCCTTAAAGAGAAATCCATGAAAACAAGAACGAGGAATTCAATCAACTTGTGGAAATTGCTCAAGCCACAATCACTTATCAAGCAATATACAATCATAAAAAACCTTGTAGAACATCATCATATATAGGATATGCATGATTAGAAGAGTTGATGGGCAAAGATGCTAATCCGATAAGGTGTTATCAAATGTTTAGAATGGATAAAATTGTATTTAATAATTTAATGCATGATTTAGTAACATGCTATGGTCTTGAAGGAACTAGGAATATTGATGTTAGAGAAATACTTGGAATATTACTTCATATTTTAGGACATGGTATAGGTAACAGGTTAACACGAGAGCATTTTCAACACTCTGGGGAAACTATAAGCAGGTACTTTAGCTTAGTATTAGACAAAGTATGTGAAATGAGAAAAGATTTGATCCAACCAGCTGATTGACAATTTAAGGATGTTCCGGAGAAGATAAAAAATAGTCGAAGGTTTTATCAATATTTTAAGGTATGTTTTGATTATTCAATAGAAAGAAAGAACTAAATGCAAATTTTGATTATATAATAATATTTGCGTTTTTGTTTTAGGATTGTATTGGAGCTATTAATGGCACTCATATCCCAGCGGTGATACATGTAAAAGATCATATTCATTTTATTGATGGAAAAAGTACAACGACTCAAAATGTCTTAGCGGCGTGTAATTTTAATATGGAATTCACTTATGTTTGGGCTGGTTGGGAGGGCCAAGCCCATGATACTTGTATTTTCTATGAAACTTTAAGGAGACGTGATATGCAATTTCATCATCCTCCTCCAGGTTTGTTAATTAATGATTTTTGTACATTAATATGTATAAATATGGTATATGTTGATCAAATTTATATTATATTTATGTAGGTAAATATTATTTAGTAGATGCTGGATATCCAAATACAACGGGTTATTTGGGACCATACAAAGAAGTTATATATCATTTGCCAAAATTTCAACAAGGTCCCATCCCTATAGGCTATCGAGAGGTATTCAATCGTGCTCATTCCTCGCTACGATCGGAAATTGAGCGAGCTTTTGATGTGTTGAAGAAGAAGTGGAAGATCCTAAAGCATATGCCAAGTTTCCCCTTTGAAAAGCAAGTAAAAATTGTCATAGCAGCAATGACTTTGCATAATTATATACGACGAAACGCTGCCAATGATAGACATTTTGCAAGAGCAGATTTGGATCTCAATTATGGATATTCAGTTGACCTTCATAATACAAATGAGGGGGCCAGTACTTCAAATGACAATTTATTTCCTAACATAGCACGTTTACATGATCAAATAGCAATGGGTTTAAAGGATGTTTGTAATTTTCAATGAAAACCTATTTCTTTCTTTGATGCATATGTAATCATGTTTATTATAATGAAATTACTATTTCTTTTTGTTAATATATTTCTTGTATATATACATCTCATTGCAAAAAAAAAAAAAAAAAAAAAAAAAGTCATTGAATTTGTTAATATATCTCTTTTATATATACCTCTTAGTGTAAAAAAAAAAAAAAAAATATATATATATATATATATATATCATTATTTTTATTTTGGTTTTTAATTTTAATTTGGTTTTCAATTTAAAAAATAAAAATTAAAAACTTAAATTGGTCATGCTAAAGGACTTCCCCAAATATGTGTTTATCAAACAGCATTTCCCCAAAGTTGTTTCTTAAGGCGCTTTTCAATTATAGTTTACCAAACAGTTTTTGAATTTCAGCAAAGGTCTTTGCATTTCCTTAAAGGCTTTTCCCAAAAGCTTTTCCCAAACGCACCCTTAGTAGACATATATTTAAGAGAAGTCTTTTTGTGTGCCAATTTAAGTGTTTGAACTTTAAATTTTTTAAATTGAAAAAGAAAAAAAAAACAAAACAAAACAAAACAATGATCACACATGTCTTGAGGAAAGAAATACATTGTTCTTATATATGATACACAAGATACATCATCAAGTCTAAATTGTACAAATCTTTGCTATGAACTTTATTTCACTATAATCCTCAAATAAAAACGTTATTCATCCTTAATTACCTTTTATCACTTTTCTGTGGTTGACAACTCAAGTAGCTTATCAACAGAGGGTCTAATTGATGGAAACAAAGTTGTGAAAAGGTCTAAGTTCATGAAAGAAATCATTTTTCTAAGTGGCTGGAATTGATAAATTCCATGAGTTTGAAATGAACCGTAAGGTAAACACATACTTGCATAGGCCTTCCTACATAGGGCAATGAATACACAACACATGAGGCCCTCCGCACTTATATATCAAAGTTAGAGGATTCTATATTGAGGCTTTCATACACCAAACAAGATAATGTTACAAACATATATGACCATAGATGCTATTCTAGCACCCGGCAACATTTTGCATCCGTGGAAGCCACTTCCAAGTCCCCAATGAGGAACAATTTCCTATCGAGAATACCTCGGCATCGACAAAATGCCTCCTTATGCATCAATTCTTCCCCATTTTGATGTCTCGTCAAGAATACCTCAAAATTCACTTGGTGAATGATCAGTCCTAGAAATTCACCCCCTTCTATGATTATCGTTAGTCCCCATAATCATGAACGAAGTCGAGTATCCAATGCCACCATATTAGGTTATGTGGCCTCAACATCCTTTGATGACCTTGCCATCTTTTAGTAATATGAACATAAATCAATTTGAGAGGCACAAAACAAAATGAGATGAAACCAGCAAACTAATCAAAATAGAACAACAACCCTAAATTAACTTGATAGAGCATGAATCGACAAACTAAAACTAATTGCTACATAAACATGAAAGTTCAAATGATAACAAGAACCACCATAGACATTGAAGCCTAAAGTTCAAACTCATATCCAAAGTCACCTTAACATCCTCCCCACTACTTCCACAGCCTCCGAAAGTGCAGTGAAGTGACAGAACATAATGGAACGTCATCTTGCTAGAGCCCAAAATTCAAAAGCATAAGAGTAAGGAAGCAATAACTCCACTACAAGCATTATAGAACGACCTAAAAACCGATCGAAATCATCCAACAAACCTCATTACCTTTTTCAAGATCATCATTTCCCCAAAGTACTAAAAGTGATTGTTGCCAAGATCAAGCCTAGCAAGACACAAAAATAGAGAATCATAGAATCCAGAGTAAGAAAAAACAACTATGGCAACTTTGGAACTCTCATAGAAGTCACATAGGGTTATCTAGAAATGGAAGTGAAGCCAAATCAAGACGAACTAGTAAAACACAAATCAAAGTCACATCGTAAAATCTTCATGCTCAACACAAAGTTACCCAAAAATTGTAAAAATCAGCATACCTTTAGGGAAGATAGGTAAGCAACAAAGTGGCGAGTGGCATCAAGAGCGGGCATGGGGAAGAGAGGGGAGAAGTGAAGAGCGAAGTGAGATGTACGTTGAGAGCATAGAAGCAAGAATGAAAGAAAGAGGAGAAGCAAAAGAGATAGGAGCAAATCTTTAGGGTTTGTTTTAATAGGGTTAAAAATGGAAGTGTACTTAACAAATGAGGGTAAAATGGGAAGTTTGAAATATTCATTAAACCAAGGCTTAGTGTTCCGAAAATGCAACTTCTCAAGGCACCTCCAACTCTGCATTTTGCTAAAGTCCTTTGGAGAGTCTTAGAGATACAGTTGTAACTCCTCAGAGTGAGTCAAAAAAAGTAGCAAAATGCCATTTACATTTGGCTAAGGGATTTTAGAGCCCCAAAATCCCTTCCAAATGTTGAAACAAACAAGGCCAACATCATGGTTTAGTGCCTTCTCTAACCCACAAAATGAACAACCCAACCCACCTATTTGCATATGAGGACCTTTGGCAAGAGAGATGGTGCAACTGTGGCGGAGAGAGGGAAGGGAAGCAAAAGTGCTGCAGTTGCAGCTATTCTCTCCCTCTAAGGTTCAGCAAAGTTACATCAACTCCAACACTATTAGCAGTGGCAAAGTGAAGGGAAGAGCTCCTTAATGCAATGAAAGAGGTGGTAGTGGGAGAGTGGGATGCGGAGAATGCCGAGTTGAGAGAGTGACGAGAAGGGTGAGGCGTTAAAGAGTGGAATGTGAGATAAGATCGAGTGATGAGGAGAAAGAGAGCATAAAAAGTCGTAGTCGCAGACTTCCCTGGACGTTCTGGGGCAGGTTCAGGGACATGATAAGGCCTGGCTGGGTGACTTGCAAGTGGCTTGAGTCTAGGTAAAGCCTAAACCCATCAAGATGCATATTCAATTGGGCCTTACTACCCTAAGCCCATTAAAACTTACTTTTAAAAATATATATGTGTGTGTGTGTGTGTGTATTATACTAGTCATTTTAACTATCCAGTTCTTTAAATATGGGCGAAAAAGTGGGTCTATAACCCATTTTGTCAACTTTCGATGTTAGTAAGGCTTGCTCATAAATTGACTTCAACAAACATATGCGATAAATCACATTGAATCAACTGATTGTAAAATAGATGACTCAACAAATCGAATAATGAGCCTTACATGTGAGGGTTGCTTTTTGTACGACGTTCACCATCAGTTGAATTCAATCTTGAACTGCACAATCGACATTAGCGAAAAATCCGAACCCTCCGTGGCTATTGCAGTTCAAAAGACGGTATATATACATGTTATCATCTCTCAAATTTTCTACCAAAAATCAATGATAGATGTGACTCGGGCGTATATGACAAGAACCAAGAGTAACCCCCTATGCGACTATGTCGCGACCGCCTTTCTTACATTGTTAACACCTCGTAAGGCATGACAAGCTTATCAGATCAAATCGAGGTGACGCGGACACGAGAACACGCGATCGTGCCTTCATTTTTGCTGCTCCTTAGCTCGCTCCCATGCCTTGGTGTATAGCTCGAACGTCTCAACGTGGTCGGGGTCGAGACACAGGGCCGCCTCGCAATCCCTTAAGGCGGCGCTGGCGTTGCCCATGGAGTCGTGGAATGCTGCTCGGAGATGGAGTAGCTGCAGATCGGGTATGAAGTTAATTGCCTTCGTGAGCTCTTGTACCGCTTCGCCTTCTTTATGGTCATCCATCAAAACTGCATCAATTTCAGCACAATTTCTAAGTCAAGAAAAACTCGAGCGACGGCCGCAATCGTAGTTTGTAGAGAGATAATCACTGTAAGAATGTTTGATAATATGACTTACTTGCTGCTCTGTATCTGTATGGATACGTCCGGACTGGGTCCAGCTGCGTCGCCATGGCGAGATCGCTCCTTGCCATGTCGCGGTCGCAGTACTCAGAGCGCTTCTCAAAGGCCGATGCGTTGTTCTTGGCCTTCTCTATCAGCCTCGTCATCTCATCGTACGCGGATTTGCGCTGATTCTTGAGGTGGTACACCCGTGCGAGGCCCTGGTGAGCTCGCGTGTGCTTGATGTTGAGAGCATTCATGTAACAGTTAGCCGCGAGATCCAACTTGTCACAGTCGACATAAATACTTCCGAGATTATTCAGCGCCTGCAAAGTAATGAAGGACAGTTGAGTGTCGGATTCGTTAGGGTTTTCGAAGTACAGTCGAGTCGAAGTTTGAATACGGTCGTTTCGATAATTTTCTTGAAACTTACCTGCCCTTTTCGGAGACCATCTGAAGGGCATTTCAAAGCATCCTCAAGGAGTTGAATGACGTAAGTTGAGGACTCGGAATCCAGGCTCGAATCGGCTAAGATGTACGCCTTGAGGAAGAACGCTTCGAACGATCTCTGGATCGAAATGGACTCCTCGGCCTTGGCGAGCGCCTCTTCGCGGTGGCCGGTGTCGTACAGTATCCAGCCTTCGTAGACAAGCCTCTCGTGGTCGAAGTTGGAGTAGTTCCGAGCCAGTCGCAGGCTTTGCATCGCCGCCTTCTGACAGTTTAATCTGCAAATTTTCCGAGCATCGATTGATGAGTTTCGAGAAGATAGAAGAGCAAAAGGCATCAAATGAGCTTCACTTGTGATAAATTAATACGCAAAATTTCATTCTGCAACTCCTACATGTATTGACAGCTTCAAGTCAAAGAAGCTCGGAATTTTATCGAATCGATACACACTCACCGTAGGAGGAGGAGAGATTGGCGAAATCGTAAAAGGCTCTTGCCGGGGTCGTTCTCTAGCATGTGATGTACGACGGCCAAGGAGCCGATGTCATCGACTGACGACCACCGGTCGTACAATTGCATCCAACAATCAGCTTGGCTCCACTTCTGGACGTGAGGTTTAAGTATCTCCACCAGCTGGTTCCCGTGCATTTTCCCATTGAACACCATGTAGTCCGGATTCAGCGTCAGGAGCGCCCGCACGTCCCGCAGCGCAGAATCGTAGTCCTCTAGGGCGAGCAAGAACCAAGCCCTCAGCTCTAGGCAGTCGGGCGAGATCATGAAGCCCATTATCTTGTTGATCTCCGAGATCGCTGCCCCGATTTTGTCCTCCTCCAACAGCATGACAGCTCGGTACTTGTACGGAAACACGAGGGTCGGGTCTAGCTGGGTTGCGGCATTCAAGTCCATCATCTTCTCATTCCCGGCGCAATACAAGGATCTCTCTTGGTACATCCACCCGGTCGGTCCATGCTCAGAAATGAGCGAGCTCATCAATTTGTACGCCGAGTACATGTGTCCCCGTTTGTACTTGGCCCTCGCCATGCCGACTAATGAGTAGAGGTTCCCCGCCTCTACGGCGGCCTCGAACCAATGCTGTGCGTCTTTGTATTCTTTCCTTTCTAACATCACGACTCCGAGCTGGTGTAGCGCGACCTGCTTCTGCCAGGAATCGGTGCAACATTCTACCAATCTTTCCAGAAGCATTACCGTAGTATTTGATTTCATGTCTGCCTCCATTGCAATTTGGCTTAGGAAATAGTATAATGTAAACGACGCGTGCCCGGCGGTAGCCATCTTTTCCCTTGCCTCCGAGCTACAGAACAATCTCATGACGTTCGGATTGTGCATCGAGCTCGGTAGGTCTCTCAAGAAAACCTGCAAGCACGCCGCGACTAAGAAATAAGCCGTCTCGTCCAATCCGTAATCGATGAATAGCATGGCATCTTCAACGCTGTGCACCAGCGAAGCTAAATGAGCGTCGCAGGAAGCCTTCATTTCCTCACAACAGAACCTGTTCGCAAACGAGAGGAGCTCCAGAACGATGTGCGGGTCGAAAGAATTCAATCTTTTGGTCCTGCTAAATATCTCAGCGGCTCTAATTCCTTTCAGCGAGAATCCGTTTTGGGTGAAGTTTATCTTCTCTCGATGCGACTCCCTGAAATCGCCGTATAACATCGTTCTGAATGGTATGGAAAGGGATGCTATCTTAGACCGAAAACACCTCACCTCATCGTCCCCGACAAAAAATGACATATCACCGTCTTCCTCCGAAGTGGAACATTCCTCGTCTTTCATGGATAGATCGTCGTCGTCGTCGTCCTCTCTAGGACCCCGAGGACAGATGCAATGGTCATAAACTGATTCAGGATCATAGCCCGGTACCAAATTGGCCTTGGGGCACTCGATGTTTCTCCCACAACAATCCATGGAGGATGTCCCGATGAGTTCGTCTTCCCTCCTCTCGAATCTCAACCACGCACCGAGAACGACTTTGGTATGAACATCGACAGCGTGTTGCCTGGCGGATTGAAGGCTTCGCCGGACTAGCTTTGGATCCGACAATCCCCGAAAGATCAAACCTTGTTCTATATATGCATCGGATTTTTCAAACTGCTGCGAGTTTTTGATCTTCCGGTACATACGAGCCAGGGCCTCGACGAAGTCGACAGATTTGAGGCACCGTTCGATCTGGGGCTCGAGAAGATCGGTCATAGGCAGGCCATAAGGGAGCAAAGTCTCGATCAATAGGCTCGGAGTCTCGTTCGGGGCTTGGTAGTTGCGACTCGATCTTGCCCGGATCGAATTCATCCGGATATGGTCATGGAGATGTTGGAAAAGTTTCTCTCCGTAACCACTGCCTCTGCCGCCGCCGCCCATGTCCGAGGCCGGACCGGACGGATTGACCGCGCACACTTGGGCGCTTTTGCATCCGTCTATGGCTTTCAAGCTGCGCATTGTGGTGATTATGTTATTCTGCATCTTGGCATGCCGGATAACGAAATCAAATTGAACCTAAATCACGAGATTTCGGTGTCGGTTTAGAACCAATTCGTCGAAACAATCACGAGGAAAAAGAATTCGGAAATCGGAGAGATGAATGCAATTACCCTCCATGGCCTGCAAGAACCACCTATTCAACAGATGGAGATTAACCTGAAAGTGGGAGGAAAGGAAAGAGATTAGGAAGTTACGAGATGATGGTGATGCAGGCTAAACGATTCTAAATTGGTGTGTTTTCTTTTCTTTTCTTTTTTGATTTTCTTACCCTTCTCAAGATTAATTAGACAGCTAAAATAATTTAAATAAATAAAGAAGAAGAGGAAATTGGAGGAGCTGGAATGAGGTTTGAGAGAAGAACGTGGCGAGTGTCTTACGTTGTAAGCCAACCAAAAGTTGAGAACAAGGGGGCTGTTTCAACGGTCGCTCACTTTGCCTATTTTGTCTATGGATTAAATAGTTGTCTTTTCTAAAATAAATTATAGCTTAATAAAATAGTGTAAGTAGATAAACCTATTAAGACTCTCTCTCTCTCTCTCTCTCTCTCTCTCTCTCTCCCCAATACTCATTTTTATGTTTGTCGTAAATTATATGCGGTCCGATCTAGTTTGACTTGACCGGCCCGGTACCCCTTTTTATTTTTTTACCTAGATCCTTATTCGAGTAGCTTGAATAATGATAATGCTTTTGTTGCTACATGGTGGAGTTAATAATCTGAAATTACACTTTACGAGTATAATCAATATATAATTAGAATTATATTGGAGTTAAAGAGAGGCGCTTGCAATATTAAGCAAGTCATTCTTTTCCTGTCTGGATTAGTTGATGAAATAAGGAATTTGATAACTAATGATATTCTATTATAGTACTTCTTGTTCTCTCAGTCTATCCATCTTTTTTCCCTCATTTTTAGCTTCACCAAGGTTGATGGCCACAAGACAAGGATGAAGTTTATTTCACTCCCTTTTTTTAATTAGTGGAAAAAAGCTACTTGTGTCGGTGACTTTATGGTCATCACTGTAGGAGTTTCATATCCGCAATGAAATGTTTGAATTGAATTATAACTACTACTCACTTTGAGCGAGCCAACTTATTACCGTCACTCCGCCATGACACTAGTGGGAATAGAGCCGGACTTATCCTATGTCGTGGCCTGACCACCGTCACTTATGCACGAGCCAAACTTGTCCTTGTTGGTCCTTGTTCTTTTACGCTTAGGCGAAACAGGCTATATTAGGTTATGGGTCGTTGTATATCCCAAACGAGACAGGTTGTACTGGGCTTAGCCCCTCTACTTTTTTTGGTGGGGCAACAAAGATAATTCAACTATGAAATAGACTTGTCATTGCTTGATATTGCAGATCTACTTACTCATAGGAATTGCGAAATTTTACCAAGTTTTGATCATTTATTTTCATGGTGCGTTGCCCAAACTAACCTTCATTGACGGAAGATCCTTTTGTTCAGAAAAGCACGAGTGAGAAAGATTCAATCAACTTGGGGTCAAACAAATCTTGACCTCTTTAAAATAACCACTCCAAAATTATCTGCCACAGTGGATGGGTCTTGCCATGGCGAGGTGTGGCAAGGCTCTCGATGCAAACGAGTCCCAACCTAGTCCTCTGCAAAGAGAGTTGGGGAGCTCTCGACATAGTAGAGGGCCAATGACCCTCTATTTGAGCTAAGCGCACAAGGTCTCAATCGACTCTCTACTACAACTGGAAAAATCTTTTGCAGTCCGTCGTGCATCCCACTTATGTATATTTTTTTTAACCTTTCAAATGGGGACTCAACTATGATGTCAAATTACCAATGTATACCTAAGCGGTAACGATTGGCGCCTGGCAAGTAGCGACCTTATACATAGGGCAGAAAGTACACTAAAAACCACAATAGCACATCGACCGTGATCAAATTAACCTTTGTTCCAGACTCAGTCCCCTCGTGCCCCCTTATACGAGACCGCCATAGCAAAGCACTCCTTCTGTTGTCCTCCTGCCCTTAAGGAGAAGGACAAGAAAATGTGGTGAGCCGATCGTACCGAAGTTGAACTCCAACAATCAACTCCTCCAAATTTTGAATAAAAGAAAAAGGCTCCGGCAAATTATGCATCCAAAGTAGAGGACCACAGATGAGATTCGCCACTGACGCTTTGGACAAGAGGAGAAACCCCTGCCTCCATGGACGCAAAGTGCGATGACACTCTTAGATTATGTGAAGTCCGCACGATCAATAGTTATGATTAATTAAGTTTATGTAAAGTCGGCACTCACATGAGATTTTGCCCAAAATAACTGCCATTGAATCACTAAACTGTTCCTGTTTCGTGTCTCTTGTCATGAGGAAGAAGATTGATTCGTAAGATTCATCAGCATATATGAAATCATAATGGCAAAATTCATCAAAAACAAACTCCCCAACTTTTTGTTTTTAAAGCTATAGGGAACAAAAAGTACGATTTAGATAAGCAAATCCAGCCTAAATCTCGACCGTATGATGTGCAACCGAGTGAGCATCAGAAACAGAAAAAGGAACTTGGAACTCCTGAAGCTGAACGTACAATCAAATGGATTCAAATAGTTTAGTGATCAACAATCTTTCTTAAAAATCCAGAACATAAGAAGTACCACAAAAGAAAAGAGGCAAAAGAACTGCACCTACTAAAGTTTTCCATAGTCCCAAGATTATATCTAACAAATAAAACCAAAATCCAACACCAAATCACACATACCCAAATCATATGTAACGCCATAAAATCAGATCACTGTCAACTGAATATGAAATCTTATCAGATCACTGTCAACTGAATATGAAATCTTTCTATACTAATTAATTAAACTGTTTGATGGGCGTTCATATTGTGCAGATTCTCCCCAGACCTGGCAGAATAACCCTTGAGCTGGTTCGCCTCCGGAAACTGAAACGGGGGTTGAAGCTCCGGATATCCGGCGGGCTTGTCGTCGCCGTGGGCGTTGCCGCGGATGTGGCGGTGCTTCATACACGTCAGGACCACGAGGAAAATGAAGAGAGATGCGAACAGCAGCACCACGACGAGCATCATCGCCTTCCCCTTGGCAGCGAAGTCCCGGTCCTCCGACAGCGGGAGCTCTTCCTTCCGGGGACTGCGGTCGGGGGCCGTGAAGTTCACCGCGAAGGAGCTGCACCCGGCCATGCTGGCTGGCTTGGTGGAGGTGTCGGCACTTCAAGCGCGTCGCGGGGGAGGCTCTTGGGCGGGCTACGGAGGTCGCATACGGGGGAGGTGTTTTTGGTCGCGTGCTGCGGAGGGAGGTAGCAAGCTGACAACGTTGGTGGGCGAGGGGCGGAAATTGTGCGTTCACGTTCGGGCGGTGGGTCGCTGTGAGGTCTTTGTAGGCGATGGACAGGAGAGAGGATGCGAAGTAATGAGGAAGAAGACAAACAGGATGTCTGTCGTGAGCGTGGGCCTCCTGTGTCCGATATCTCTCTTCATCAAGCTTCCAAATTGCAGAATTACTGAAGGTAACAAGCACAACTAAAACCATCTCGAGGGATTTGCTTATCATCGGCATGTCATATAGGGATGCAATCGGCGATGATGGACGCAGAAATCTAACTCGGGATGCGAGATAAAAATTGAGATGGTGTCTCCCATCATCAGATCCATCTCTAAGCCCCGGAGGCTCTTGATGGTTTGGGGGACTCGAACTATTGATTATTGGAAGTCATTAGTTTCAGAATCCTGAAGCCCAGGCATGTTTCCAGTAATTTGGCGAGGTACCGTGTTCTCTAATTGTTTCTGAAAACTTAGGCTCTCGATACAATGCCTTAGCCAAACCTTGGGTTGTGAACAGAGCACGCGTTTTGAAAGCTTTACAGCCCAAAATTGTTCTTCCCTTTGAACATCTTCCGCTACAAACAATTACAAGGAAGCAAAAACAAAATCCAGACGACGATCACCCAAGCAAAGGTCTTAATTCTTCTCAAGAAAATCCTAGCCAAATGTGACAATTATTGTAAACATAAAGTGGATCTTGCAATTGAAATCTAACACAGGACAAAGAATTTATAGGAGAAATTAATGAGAAATGATAAAAGAACATTTGAGAGTTACATGATTCCGAATGAATATCATTACCTACTTTACGAGGAAAGTCACCTACAAAGAATGCACTATAATAAGATAATTTTACAGTTACAATCAATCGTCCAATCTCTCATGTATCTCCCAAAGCTCCAATACACAAATTCACACCAGCTGTCGTGTTTCTCTCACCAAGATTCGCTAGAGAATATACGAGCTCGCAAGGTCCACATGACTGCCGGGCACCCACCAGATACCTAGTAAAGAAACTGGTCATCAAGGCAAGAGGCCTAACACGCAGACAAATTTGGCATGGACGTTCGAGCGTAGGGACGACTACCTATTTCAATTCTCTAGGGTCCGATGTAAACTCTGGTTCATCAAGAACTTGAGGCGCAAATTCAACACGATTAACCTTTAGAGGTTTGCCCGATTCACCATGGGTTGAGTCTCCATACAGTAATTTGGCCAAGTTAGGGGTCTCATTCTACTAAATTAAATCATTCATATGTTAAGAAACAGTGAGACATTGGATTTCAAAATAAAATATACATTCTATTATGTGCATCACATCATGTATAGTACGTCCAAGGAGATAGAGGTGTTTTATTTTGTTTCCATCAGCTGGGAGAAAAAGCCTCCCTCAGATCGTCTAGCCAAGATGAATATCTTGGAAGCCGTATCCTTTTCAAGCCACAGACTTCGTTTAGCTTCATGTTTGGACCTATGTGGAACGAATATTCCTTTTCTTACAATTCGTAGCATGGCAAATTTAGATGTGCAGTTTATGGAATTCAACAAGAAATACCTTGTCAAATACACTCGTGTCCCAAACATTTCAATAGCTAATTTCACAGTTTACATAACAAACAACAAATTATTTTATGAGCGTGTTATATATAGTCCCTTTTATTTTGTGATTGGGGCATTTTAAGTCAACTTTTGTACTCCAGATAATTTCACGTGTTCCGCGCAGTGAAAGGTGGGCTATACCCGTAAAGCATTAGAGGGTTGTCAGTGGATTTCCAGTTTAGGCTTTGAAGGTCAAACGTTCAAATGTTCCACCTACCGTATCCAAATTAACTCAAGTCAAAGTCACCTCCATATGCCAAAAGCTTTAACCAGTTAATAGAGCTTACAAGATGTTTCATGGGCGTTTAGATAGTTGGTTCTCAACCCCTATAAGCTTAATTACCAAAGAAAGGAATTCTAAAGAAGATGTGGCGTTGAGCATAGTAGAAATCTGAGAAAAGTGCAAAGAAATTCCCAAACCATATGTACGAAATGTTATCAAGTCCTAAGCATTTTAATTATTTCAATTAAGTCCTAAACTTTTGTCAAAAAGATGCAATCAAGTCCAATCAATGAACAACATGTCACTCAAGAAAGTGCTTACAAGGGATTCTTAAATTGTACTTTGCAACATTTTTTTTAGAACTAATTGCATTCTACTATATAAGTTCTAGACTAAATTGAATCAATTAAAAGATTTAAAATTCAATTACACTTTCTGGTATAGGTTTGAGACTCGATCAAATTAACTTAAAGGTTCGGGGATCAATTGCATTTTGTACATAAAGTTTACAATATGCAGTGTAATTTTACATTAAGATCAATTCATGCCATCTTTAAAAACACTAAAAAAGGCGTGTCAATAGAGACCCGGCAATGACCGCTTCTTGTCATGTGTTAGACGATGATTAGTGTTTCAGCTCATTAACACGCACTTTCGTATATACATACATATACATAAATACATACATACCTAAATACATACATATATATATATGTATGTATGTATGTATTTATGAAGAGTTGCGTGTGAGAAGGAGTGGAGTGAGATTTGGGCGGTCTTAGATTCTCATTTCATGGATCAATCATCAAACTGTGATGGCGCTGGCAGTGTTTTGTTCTTCTGTTTTATTTGTCATCCTCTTTCTTATCTTCCATTTTCTCTTAACTTGAAAAGAGAATTTTCTTTTTATTTTACTCTATGCTGCTCTAAGTAAAGACAAATTTACCGCTTGCTTCTTTTTCACTCAATGCATCAGATATTCCAGGGATTTCTTTCACAAATTCAGGTGGATCGACCTTATCCGGGCAAGATTCCACACGATAAAGCGCCTAGGGAAGTGTGCTCTTTTGGCAGCAATTTCTTCGATGATGCTCCTTGTATTTGGTGGCCTTTCGGGACCATTCAAAGAGATCTCTAAAGATCACTCCATCTGAGCAAGTAAGTTCATGGAGAAAATAGGCAGGAGAATCATCCTGAGATGAGAGATCCGTGCTGTCCTCATATTCCTTTCTATTGGAAAGACAAAGACAGGGAATTAACAGGCCTCACGGTGGTGAAGGTAAATACAACATCAAAACTACAATTTTGGCTACTACCAGGTAGGCAAGTATAGTAACATCCCGTACTTAGAGTGAGTGAGAGTGAGTTAAATGTCCTCGAACATGTTCCCAAGCAAGATGTAAAGCCCTTCTTAGGCTAAATAGAGGAACTTTTCCCTTGGGAGATTAGTATTATTCCTAATTTTGGGCTTTTTAAACATCATTAAGGTCCGTTTATTTGAAGAAAAATTATTTCTTAAAATTTATTTTTAACTTATCGATGTTTCGAATATGTAAAAACTTAATCAATCTAACAAAAATTACAAATTTAGATTAGAGAAAAACGACTTCTTTTATGATAAGAAGGAAATCACTTTTCTTAAACTACAAAACAAATTAGAACTAACAACTTTTCTTGAAAATAAGTTCCATGAAAAGCATTTTTTTTAACATAAAGTTTTTAGTAAAACAAATGCTTCCTAAGTATTATTTGATAAATTTCCTAAATTGTTGACGTGTCTTGGTATATCAGCGACCGACACTCTAGGATCACTTCAAGAGAAAATATGTCTAGAATGAACTTGCATGGCCCATCAATCCCCGACAGAATAGGCAAACAAATTAATGTACCAATCGAAATCTGGTCCGGAAAATGAACTAGAAAAGAGCATTAACTTGAGAAAGTCATCATTCGAGATTGCTCCCGTGCTGAAAAGTGAATGCTCGATTGGCTGTGATTTCACCCTCATCGATAAATGGAGTGATTTCAAGCGCTCTATGTCTCCTAGAGAAGGGATAAATAATGAATAAAAACACCATAAAAATTATAAATTTATAATTATTTGAGTGCCATAATTATTTTATTAATCACTTTAATATCACATCGATGAAAAATTGTTCACTTGAATGTTTGTCTTGACAATTCATCCTATGTGGCTTTTAATATTAAATTATGACTCCAACATGACTTTTTAAATAAATTAAAATCTAATGTGGATAATATTCGTTTGATGTGGCAAAAAAAAGGCCAAAACGACATCATTTTGGTTCTATAGTTCCCCCAAATTCATTTGATAATGGATCCTTGATTGATCAATTGGAAAGGTGGTCACGGACAACCATGGCAGAAGTAGCTTGAACTTTACTCATACCAGCCTTCTCTCCACTCCACAGCAAAGCGTATAAGTCTAGCTCTAGCTTCATGCCTCGTCCCTCACTCTCGCCAACGAAAGAAATTTGCTTGGTGTCTGCATCTAACTTAGCCATCATCACCACTGAAACATCGAAGACACAGAGAATCCCTTGGTATGTAGAGATCGCTGTCATACTCCGCTCTGCGGCCGTAGAAGATGGCAATTCAAGCCGATGTCGGAGAGAGAGCGCTCATCTAATTGAAAAGCATAAGGTAGGGCAAGAAGTTGTCCATGCCTTCTCAAACTGGGGTTAGGTTTTGTATGCTTTAATTTTGCCCCAGTTAATAAAGTGGGGCCAAATAGATGTGAAACATAATGACCCACATCAGCGGATTTATAATAATTTAATTTTATTTTAGATTACCTAAACATACAAATTAGCAATGATACTAAATAGAATAATTTTTTACCAACATAATACTCAAGTGATCGAAAAATAAATTATGGCCGAGCTCGCCCGGCCGGCGGCTTAATCGAGCTCGCCCGGCGCGAGGTCGGCCCGCCATGGTGGGGCGAGCTCGAGCTCGCCATCCGGCCGCTTGGCCGGCCCGGCAATGGGCCTCGCGAGTCGGCCAGCCGACAAAGTTAAGAGAAAAAAAAGTATTTCTCTCATACAAAAATTATGACACTTATAATATCATTATTTCAATGACTTTTGTCGATGTAATCTAAGTGTGGCTTCCTATACACAGGCATATATTCCTGCGAACTCAAGGTCCATGCGGATGCTCTAGGCCAAATATTCTTAACTGAGAGGATTAGCTATTATTGGTTCATTTTCACTTTGTCCCTCCTCATATGGTCTATTCCTAACCTCCTTGGGGCAGGCGTAGTTCTCTAGATCTCCTACCGTCATTGTACATTGGTCCATCTAGAGGCCATTAGCGATGTTCCCCTTCCCCTAAAGAAAGGCTCAAAGTGCCTAGGTTTTTCTAGGCTGAATCCAAATCAAGGGTATTCGTCGTTGTCTTCCTCAAAGATAAGAGTGTTACCTAGTTCAATCATTGTCGTTACCTAGTTCAATCATACTCGTTCCACTCTGGAATGACACCTGTTCTGGCACCAGAGCTTCGTCCCAATGCATCGAGTGTAATTTCTTAGAAGTAGATTATTCTTTTAGGACTTGGGAGTGGGTCCGTCCTGATGGGATCTTGTCCATTGACACGGCCATTATTCCCACGTGTGTAGTATTCGTATTTGCTTCCACTAGCCCCATCGACGAAGTCCTTTACATTAGCCTTGTTTTCGAAGGCATTGATGAGTCTTTCAACATCAGTGAGCTTGTCAGAGTTCCATCGATGAGTTTTTCTGAGCCAATTGTATTCCTATGAGCTTTATGATTGATGGACTCATTAGCCATTTAATCAAATGGTTCCTTATGGTTAAGTGTACTTGTTATAAACTGGTCTAGGCCATTTTATTCTTTACGTTTGCACCCAGATTTTGGACCCAGTGACTGTACACATGAGAATGTAAGCATTGATGATCCTGGGGAAAAAAATAAGAGTGGACCCTATGATCAGTCAAGTCACGAGGTTGTAACATCATACACTGCATAATGGAATCCTATTATGGGACCCCGATAATCGATTGCTAAGATTGGAATTTCTGAGCACTGGAACGAAGGCCGGTCCTGAGGAAGCGACAGACGATGTTTGAGTCTACCCTACGATGAACTTTCTTTCGGGCTCGAGATCGTGAAGATATTTGAGCATTGTACAAGGTACAAATGCTTCTGGCAGCAAATAGGAAAAGACGAATGAATAAAATAAGGCAAGCAGAAGTCCCTAAAGTAATTCAGTGATCCACCCTCTCATGCTCGGGTGCTCGGAGGAGGGAAAGTTAGGTTTTCTTTTTTGTCGCTTGGTGTCTGGGGAGAGCTTGGACGGGTCGAACCGTCCCGAGGAGCCGCTCCTCCTTGCATCCAAGTAGAGTTCGATGGTGATGGTTGAAAAGAGACAAGACATTCCAAGTTTTCATCGGAAGGAGCTCGAGGGTAATGGAGGGTCCTACGTGGTTAAAACCCGGCTGTCGTCGACCGGCTGGAGATTTCAAACATCATCACTTATTCAGGTTTAAAAGGAAAAAAAAAGTGGTTGGCTTGGCCACTCTAGTACAAAGTTAGAACAAGCCAAATACAGGGGTGACACATGAAATTTGATGGGAATGGCGCTGATTTCGACATTATATTAAAAATTCTAATTCAAAATATGAAAATGTTTAAATGAAATGAGATAATTTGTGTATAAAGAGCATATAAGACTTATTAAGAAGAGATACGGAATAATATTTTAATATAAAAACTGAGATATTAGAAGTCTGATTTCTTATTATAGGGAAAATTTCGAAAGGAAGCAAGCTCCTTCAACGTGCCTCGTCAAACCAGATTTCACTCGATACCCAATAGTTACGAGTCGATCTAATAATAAAGCTATTCCATCCTTCATCATTTGTCCATTCTGAGATTTTTATTTTTGCCCTGAGTCACTAGGATGCCCGGGTAATTAAAGATGGTAGGTACATCATGCTGGGGAAATTCCTCAAGTAGGCTTCGGTCCATCCTACCCCCTAACCCTAGGGGTGCCTTGTCCTATGCTAGAGACGTTCCCCAAAAACCATGTTCGTGGCTCCCTATAAAGAGAGGAAAGGAGCAGCGGTACTGTCACGGCCAAGTTGTTCCCTCAAGCGCGGCATCCAACGACTGCTGAAGCACCAGTGTACAGGTGCGTGTCGTGCATGTCAGTTCTTAAATCATGTGGTTTCGATCTCTCTCTTTCCTTGCACCACAAGATGGGATAGCCTCATCCCTCGATTCAGATTTTTGTAATTAAATCGAGTCAAAAATGGTGTTGAGATACGTGTGGATCATATTTGAAAAGTTTCATAATGATGAATTGATGTGAATGGTACGGGACAGTTATCCTACTTGGTTTACAATTCATCTGTATATATTTTTTAGTAAATATAGATCCAATAATGTTGACTGGCTCAAACTTAAACTCCATTTTAACAATCTCCTCAAATAAAGTTATTTGGTTTATGCCGCGCTCCCAACAAATGATATGAGAGCTAGTGATCAATTGGTGAAATATATATATCAGCGTTTAGTAAAAATTTCAAAAAATGAATTTCATCAACACGATTTCTCAGTAGCCCAGGCGCTGTGGTGTAGCAACCATGCTCTGACAAAGCCCTTAGTGGTTCAATCTAGAAAAAGAGACTAGAGATGAAAGTGCGTGTACATGAATTAAGAGCAAATATACCTAACATCAAAGATATGTCAGTCCATTTGGATATGTTAATTTAGCAATGAAGATATGTTGATCCAACTAAATATGTTGATTGGCTCGGATTTAAACTCCCTCACGACTATCCCACCAACTGAAGGTATTATACTTATGCTATGGTCCCAACAAATAGCATTCCACACATTGAGAACGAAAGATCGACGATTAATTACCTCCTCACAATTTAGCTCAAAATGTTCATGCCAACTTGAATTTCCAAAGGCAAATAACATCCTAAGTGCTGCAACTTGGCACATGAGAACACATAAGTGCCAAAACTTCCAAAAAAATACATTTAATTGTCACTTTAATTATAAATAATAAAAAATGGACACTTATGTGCCAACTTCAATGAGGTTTGCTAGAAATCCGACGTAGTCAAGACACAAAACGATGTTATTTTGACATGGTTCGCTAAAACGATGTCATCTAGTGTTATCTCGCATAATCTACATGGACGGTTGATGTCGTTCATCCTGTTTATGTGGATAATTTTTTTAAAAAGGAAATGCCACATCATTTAAAATTCTCGCCGAAAAAAGTCATGTTAGCTATTTGATTGGAAATTCTTATTGTTGGCACTTAAATGAATTTTTTGAAAGTTTTGGCACTTGTATATCTCATCAAGCCAAGTTGTGGCATTTAGGATATTCTTCTACGGAACTTCGGACATGATATCGAATACCATTCCAAACCCGAGATCGAAAGTACCTCTTCAGAGAACTCAACTACACCTCTCACCTTTCGTTTTCCCCTTTTTTTCCCCTCTGAAGGGTCTCTTTATGCCTTGGTTCCATCACAATCGATTGCCGCTGCGAATTCGCTACCGTTCTCCTTCCCGACAACTCGCGAAAAAGTATTCCGAATTCTCATCCGAAAAAGCAATTGTAACTTTCGGCTAGTCAAGATGCTAGTGCCTGTCATCCATGAGGCCGATGTTGGGCATTGCGTCACCGTAGAATTGGGTAAAGTTTCGTGGTGTCCGTTTGATCGAACGTGGCCTATGTCACCCAATAATCCATTGGAGTACATATCTATTTCCAATATTTCCAAATGATGTGCTTCGGCCATCTCCAATGAATTTTCGCCGAGCCTACTTGGCGCCATATCGGCGATTTGTTTCGGCGAAAAAGAGAGGAATAGTTACCTCCAAAATGGATGATATCTTCAGGTACAAGATCGAGAGAATTGAACATGGAACAGGGTCCGATCCATGACAGCCTAGCCCTAGCCCATCTCTGATGTACATCCTGTTCAATCTCCCATAGCAGCAGCTAGGAATTGCGCTCAATTACTTGATCGGTTCTGTAAGTTTTCCTCAGAGAGATTCTGTTTCTGGGCCTGCCGTCGTTGGTTTCTCCACGGTCTTTCTCGACTTGCCCTCCCATTGATCAAAAACCGAGCCTTGCATTCCATTCGAGTTCGAGTAAGGAAGGATGCCTATTTGGTTAGCATTAATGTCCAGTGCTCGAAATCGATATTCCCCCTTCCAATGGGCTAAATTAGGAGTAATCACACGATCAGTCGTGATGCTTGTCTTGCGACCTGCGTGTGCAAGAACTTAATGCGAGATGCCTATTTACAGATGCTAATCGGCAGAAGATTTTTCTTTTTTCTGCTGCAAGATGATGAGTCATGCTGAGTCTATCCACCGTAATGTTTAGCGGAACACTTTCGAACTCATGCCAAGTAACAGACCAAAGTGAGATTCTACTCTTAAAATCAACGAGAATTTCACCATTTAGATTCTAGCCATGGCTACCACAGATAACAGATATTCCCAGACAAGTTGCACGTAAAAGGTGGAATATCTGCAATATAATTGAAGCCATACGGGATGCTAGATGACCTCGGAACTCACGCATGGGGAACCTTTCAGGAGTGGCTAGCGAAACGCTTCAAGAACTCGCGAACCGGCTACGACAGTACGAGCTGCCGCTAGGACTAGAAATCGACCACAAAGAAGAGCAGAGTGGCGATCTATTTACAAAATCCAAAGATGGGGCAAATGATCAATCCCAATGTGCTCGAGATGGCACTTGTTGCTGTCCCATCGAGCCGAGGAGGAAGAGACGAGCTGCCGTCTTGGTGTGCCTCTTCGAAGGCCACGGAGGAGAGCTTCGAGTCATTCTTACTAAAAGATCGATGAAACTGTCCTCTTATCCTGGTATATATGAACTCTGTGCCTCGTACAGATCGTTTCATAATCATTTGCTTATGCGCTAATACAATTCTGTCATTCAATGGGTTATCCGTTGAAATTTGATGTAAACGAAGATATCTTTGTGTTGATGTCACATACCCTTCCAAGATATTAGCTAGTTTTGTTTCAGATTCAAATTATGAGTATAGAGAATGGACAAAGTATCCAGTTGACCCCTCAATGATATGGCCAAAATCCGTAAAGCAGCATATCAATTGATCGCTTAAGTTATTATGAATCAATTCATTTGTAAGGTGAAAAAAGATACTAACATCGTAGACTTGCTTATTTCTGAGAATACCTCAGTTTCATCCTCTGCAGGAACAAGATTAATCGCCTTGATTAGCAGTACCTCTAGAGTTCAGTTCTGACAGTATATGGTTCTGTGTCACGAGAAACAGGAGATGTTGCATTGCCGGGTGGAAAGATGGAAGAACGTGATAAGGACGATGCTGCGACCGCATTAAGAGAAGCCACAGAAGAGATCGGCTTGGACCCGGAATTGGTTCAAGTCGTTGCTAATTTGGAACCCTTCTTTTCTCAGGTGTACTATGATAAGTTATTCCCTTGCTGTCTGCAGTATCTGTGCTCAATTATTCACTTGTGTCCTCACCGTTGCACTTAAACCAGCATCCCTCCGAGGTCATTCCCGTCATCGGCCTACTTGCCAAGATAGAAGATTTCACGCCCTCGCTGAATGCGGATGAAGTGGATCTGGTTTTCGACGTCCCGTTGGAAATGTTTCTGAAGGTTTCTTCCTCTACGCATTATTCTTCCCCTCTTTATGTACTATCTAATCGCGACATATGAACCGTATCAATATTCAGTAACCAGTCTGTACCATTAAGATGGCCATGAGATAATTTCCACGTTATGTCTTGAGCAACACAGGAGGAGAATCACAGATGTGAGGAGAGAGAATGGCTAGGATGGAAGTACATTCTTCACGTTTTCGATTTCCAACCGGAGCAAGAGACTCTCCGCATATGCGGATTGACAGCGAGAATTCTGATCCGGGTGGCATCCATCGTTTTCCAGCGGCCTCCTTCGTTTGACCTGCACACTCCCGACTTCCAACAATTGCAGCAAGTACTCGAAGATATCAGACGGAAAACTTGAAGTTTGGCACTAGGACAAGCTAAGCACTGGGGCCGTGGTCCTTACATCTATTGAGGTAAACACCAAAGACAACGACGACCAGGCGCAGATCATGGTACCCTTGCACCGCATAATTCCATTTTCTCGTTTGCAGATTCAAGTAATGAATTTTTAAGATTATCATAGCAAACATGAATGATCATCTGATGTTCTCAATCATACCGCGCTGTGTCGAATCGAGTAGTATTAAGGTATGATTAATGCAGGGGGATAACTGGCTTGTTTCAGATTCTCTATTCACCAAAACACACAGATGTACAAGAACAGTAAGAGTGTCATTTAAGGTTTGATTACAGCAACTTTCCTGAGAAGCCCGAAATCCTAACGCTGCCGATACGTTTATATACACTCCATCTGTAATCGAAGAGCACGTCTGCACATTGCACGATCAAGCGAGAACAAGCGATCAGCTCACAGATTAATGGTTACGCCTCTAGCGCCATTTATATAGGGCGAACGCGCCATCATCTCCTCTCCATGAGACGGTGGGTTGTTCCAGCCGTGTTTCGTGGGGTCGTACTTCTCTCCGTCGCCCCAAAGCGCGTAAGCCTCCTCCCCGTGGACGGCGTCGTCACCTATGATGAGCATCTCGTCGGGCATTCTCAGCGGCATGACCAGCCTAATGCCGAGACAAATGACTGTTGTAGATAATATGTTCCACCCGATCACGAACAAGGCTGCGACGATCTGCTTCAAGAACTGGACCCTGCCCGAGCCGCCATAGAATGCGCCCCTTGTGTTCGGGATCGGCAATACAAGATTGCAGAGATGTGGCTCGGCCAAAAGCCCGGTGAGAAGCCCTCCCAGCAATCCGGCAACGGCATGCGTGTGGAACACGCCTAGCGTGTCATCGACCTGATCACGAGTCACCGCAAAACATGAGTCAGATTAAGGTTCTTGTTCTACCATCTATGGCTTGTTTTGGATCAAGAAGCTTTATTTTGACCAAACAAGTTCTCATTACTTGAACTCATTATGTCTTAAAACCTTTTTAATTTAGTCAATTTTTAGTAATAAATGTTATGACAATTTGCAAATTTCACCTTAAACTTTTCAATTATGTTAAGTTAGTTATAAACTATTCAATAATTTGACAATTTAGTCATTCAAGCCAATATTGAACAAAAATAGTTAATATAGCGATCTAATTAGCGCTGATTATCCTATATGACATTGGCAACACTAGTGCAAATAACTTTTGCAATTTTTTAAAATTTAAAATTTTCTTATTTCTTTATTTATTTTTCTTTTCCAACCTTAGGCTAGCTAACCCTTGCCTGGTATGGGGGAGGGCATCGTTGGCCCTCACAGGCCCCAAGCGAGGGCCTAGGTCAATGGCCAAGAGGGCATAGAGGCCCTAACCCGTGGCCAACGATCTCATCGTCCCAAGGTTGGAAGAAAAAAGAAAAGAACAAAGAAAAAAAATTAAAAATTCAGAAAAATTAAAAATGAAAAAATGCAAAAATCATTCTAGTTAGCATTGATTATACCACATAAGACGATCGATGCTAATTAAACTCTCACATCAGCTGTTTTTATTCAAAATTGACTGAAATGATTAAATTGGCAAAACTTTAAAATGTTTAAAACTAAATTGGCACAATTTAAAGGTTTAAGACTTGGTTAATAAATTGTCAAAATATTTAGGATTAAATTAATCAAACTAAAAAGATCAGGATTAAATTGATATAAATATGATAAAGTTTAAAACGTTTTTGATCATTTTTCAACTTTCAAGAGATTACTATTATTAAGAGCGGACCGTTCAAAAATTAGGAATGTAATGGGAACGCATACAGCAACTTGGGCATTGCCAAGCCTCCATCAATAATTGAGCAGGACGAGGGAAAAAGCACAGTTGACAAAATTGAACAAGCGTCACTTTCATCTTCTCCCCCACCCAAAATCACAAATATAGAAAGTGCTAGTGGGAAAAATATCAAATTCCCTCTTCACGTGTTACCGCAATGCTACTTTATACCCTCTACCTTATAAAAACCTTACTTTCCAATGTGAGATAATTCTCCTGAACGAAATGACCAAAATGCCATTTCTCATCAACTTGACTAACTCAACATAAATGCTAACCTCCATTTCCAACAATCCACCCCACCCATGCCTCATGACCGGCCATCATCAAATCGCCACCGCCGCGACCGCTGTTGTAGGCAACCTCATCCTACTCTCATCGCCGGCGCCCATCTCTTTCTCTTTTAAGCGTGTCGTCCCTCTCTTTCATCCATGGCCTAGAGGAGGTCGGCGGCCTCGACTTAAGGACGAGGGGACGGCAACAGCGCTAGATATGACGCAGGATAAAGGATGGGCCACAGCACAGGAGGCGCAGATGGCGGCCAGCAGTGACAGCGGCGGATGGAAGTGGCTGAAGTCAGTCGGCGTGGCTGGGAACCTAGGGTTTGCATTGGAAGTTTGGGGAACTTGAAAGGAGAGCGGGGGTAATTTGGGAAGTGGCGATTATGCAAATAAATCTAAGTTGCTAACTCATGGGAGGGGATGCAATATGGTATCAGAAGATGCAAAATGAAAATTATCGAGGTCAAAAGTGAATTGAATTTTTTGGTATTTTTATCATTATTAACCTATCGACTTACGCAATTATATAAGCTTGATATGTATTTGATCGTGACAAATCACTTTTGTAAATAAGCAAGAATAAAAATTATTTATATTTACCTTTTGAAAGAGACTGGATTTCTTGTGGAGAATCATCATGGAGACCCATGGAATGCTGCCAGAAAGTATCCCCATTACTATAGCCGCCCACGAGGGCACAACACCTGGAAAATTATTGCCATTCTTAGTCAACTTCAAATCATAATCGTGCCTCCCATTTAATTAATTTCCCAAAAAAATTTATACTCTAATCCCAAAAAAAATTATTTTGAGAAAATAAATTAACGAAATATCTTTGCTACCTGCTCCAGGCGTGATGCAAGCCAGGCCCGTCACCATCCCTTGGACGGCCCCGATCACCGACGGCTTCCCGAAGAACACGACGTCGAGCGACGTCCAGATCAGGAGGCTCGTGGCGGCGCATATGTTGGTGTTGAGGACGGCGACGGGGGCGGTGATGTTCGCGGCGTACGGCGCCCCGCCGTTGAACCCGGACCAGCCCATCCACAGCAGGCCGGCCCCGGCCATCATGAGCAGGACGTTGTTCGGCGAGAACCGCTCCCGGTCGCTCTTCAGCCTCGGCCCGACCTGAAACACCGTCACCGGCAGTTCAAATCATTAAAAATCGAATTAGAGCATCGAATCGAATCCCGTTTATTTTCTTTATCTATCTTTGGTTTTTATATTGTTCTGAGCTCGAGGTGCCATCGATTTTCCACATGATGGTCCCGGAATGGAAAGCTTGGACGGGCGCGACGACGTGCATGGACATATGTTCAGAGACACGAGGTTTCATGACAGATCGAGGCCTCGATTATTTGAAATTAATTGAATATAAACTAAACTTTTCATGAATTTCATGATAATAGAGTAAGGTTCGTCAAACGATAAATGCACAGCGATAGATAATTTCTCCCATCTAAATCTACTCGGCCCTTTTCAATTCGGTACTTACCCAGTAAGCGGCGGTGAACCCGGAGATGCCGGACGAGAGGTGGATGACGTAGCCGCCGGAGTAGTCGATGGCGCCCCATTGGTAGAGAAAACCGCCGCCCCACAGGCTGAACGCGCCGACGGTGTAGGAGAAGATCAGCCAGAGCGGGACGAAGGCCATCCACGCCTTGATGTTCATGCGGCCGAGGACCGAGCCGGCGAGCAAGATCATGGTGATCGCCGCGAACTGGAAGTGGAAGTAGACGAGCGTGGCCATGGGGTAGAACGGCTCGACGGCGGGCCTCCCGTCGTGCGCGGCGGCGGTGGCGGGCAACTTGGCCCGGTCGATGAGGTACGTCTGGCTGAGGGCGGGGGCGCCCTCGCCCCACATGGGGACGAGGCGGTCCCCGAAGGCCAGGCGGTAGCCGACGAGGACCCAGATGATGAGGACGGCGGCGAAGGCGTAGAGGGCCATGAAGGCCGAGTTCACGGCCCACTTCTTCTTGACGATGCTGGCGTAGAGGATCACGAGGCCCGGCATGCTCTGGATCCCGACCAGGGTCGACGCCGTCATCTGCCACGCGTTGTCGCCCTTGTTGAGCCAGTCGGGCACCCCCGGGAGGTGGGACACGTAGGCCTGCGGGACGGCCATGGCTGGGCGGCGCCGAGCTTCGACTTGCCGGAAATTGGAAGCGAAAGGATCGGAGAGGAGAGAATGTTCAGAGAAAATGGTCTAGCCGGTGCTCTCTAATTCCGCTTTATAGGTGGTGAATATCAATGCATTTTGGATTAGAATAAGACGCACGATGCTGGTCCAAAGCTCGGTTTTTCAAAGCGCATCGAAGGTTCTCCGTACGAATGAAGGACGGATGGGAAGTGTGAAACGGTGCCAGATTTGTCAACGAAGGCGAGTTTTATTAGAGGCGACGAAGACCCGAGTCGGCCAGGATTTACAGCTGCCTTAACCGAGTATCGGATCCAACCCAACCGACCAGTTTTGGGCGATTCTAGGGGCCGTCAATTTGGAACCGGTGATTTTCAATCCGATTCCGATTCCAGCTCTAGGGTAAGGAGACCCATTTTTTTTTTTTTTAAATAAGTAAAGTGTAAACATAAACCCTAATATCCTCTCACGTCTCGTTTATTTCATGATGAAGCGAATCTTTGTTTCTTTCGTATTGCTGTTTTGATTCATCCAACTTGCTCCTTTTATCTCTTATTTCTTTATTTATTTTATTTTCCTGTAAAGACTCGCTAATTTAACCTCTTTCGCTTACTCGCACCTTCCTTAAATTCCTGAATCCGATGTTTATGAAAAAGGAATCTGTCGACTCCTCCTCCTTTTTTCATGTGTGTCCCTACAATCAATCCTATGTTTATGGAAAAGGAATCCACCAACTCCTCTTCCTTTTTTCATGTGTGTCCCTACAATCACGGTCCCATCATCTCTTGGTCTTGTTCACAAATTTTGGACGAAATCCCAATTTGGAATTACAATCTGGATTGACAATTCAATTAATCCAAAACTTTCGGTGGTCAAGATATGTGAATTCACCAATTCGATTCACAATTCCTAAGTGGGATCGGAACGGGTAGAACATAAAGTTATGGACAAAAGGAGGGGGAGAGAGATACGCGGTGAAGTGACACGATGAACCCATCAAGAACAGAAAGACTTCGACGCGCATGATGAGGGGATTGGAACTCTGGGGAGGCCGCGAAGAGAACGTGCCATGGTCAAATTCTAAGTCGGGGATCTCGTGCGTGACCGTGACCCTTTTTGTGGGGGAGATGCTTCGGGACTTTTCATACGGAATGGGACGAAGAAACGTCAAAGAAGTTTCTCTCCCTCGAGTCCATCAAGAAACAATCTCTCTGTCTCTCTCTCTCTCTCTCTCTCGGGCGCATTTATTGACCTATAATTCTTGGAAACGCTAGGCCATGATTACCTCGCAACAGACAACACAGACGGATAAGAAGAAAGATGACCGTCGTATGGAGCGTCTAATTGCACAAAAACAGCGTCGTCGATGAAGGGAACGACTTGAATTCCACCCGGATTTTTTGCCCACCATTTTTTCTTGATATATCTGGGTTTATTTGGTTGTGGAGGAGAAGCAGCCGAGCTCATTCCCTTCGCTTCCTGGGCCCAAAGCAGTGCAGTCTTTCCTGGCCAAATCAAGGATTTGGGGCTTCTTGCTACGCAACAACACAATAGAAATCCCGTGAGACGTTACCAAATACCGAATAAGATATTTTATTGTCCTACCAAGACTCTAGACGTAGCCTAAATGGAATCTGATACCAACAAGTCGTCGATAATCTCTCTATTGACAACGCTAAATCATCTTGGATACCTAACAAAATTGCCCGATGCCTTCCTAGAGATAACCTGATGTAGCAACAATTTTGCCAAGATTGGCGCATGGTTTTCGTTCAGAAATATGACGGGGAATATAAGCAGAAAGATATCGTCTATACACCATCTGCATATTCGCCAAGCAAAACGTGCATCGACGAAAATAATGAGATCCCGCTCTCGAGGTAACGAAAGCATCGAATTCAATTGACCAAGTGCAAAACCATATGGGAATCTCGCCTTGTCGCACTGAATTTCGCAACGAAAAATCAACGGTCGTCCATTCGCACGCGAATTTCTCAAATCTTTTTTGTGTTTTTTTTCGGGAAGTTTCCCGTAGCAGTGCCTCGATTCATCAACGCCCAATTTCCGTAAATTCTATCCCGGCAAGTCTTTGGGATGACTCGTCAAGACATGGAAAGACGAGTACTGATTATATTTTAAAAAATATATTTTCTCTTTACTTATTTCTTTTTCTTTTTCTCTTTTTAACTCTAAACTGACGAAGTCACCTATGACAGACAAGGGCCGTTGGGCCTCGCCAAAAACCCAAGCCCTCTCTTGAATGTGGCGAGGGCATTGTGATCCTTGCTAGGTTCTAATCAAGAGCCCGACAGCCTCACCTATAGCCAGTGAGGACTCAGTTAACTTGCTTGTGGCTAACAAGGGCAATCGCAATGCTCTCGCCTGCCAAAGGGTGTGAGTCGCGATCCTCATCTAGATATGGGCAAAGGCCAATGCCTTTATTTGTGTCCTCACCTAGACAAACAAAGGCCAATGCCTTTACTTGTGACCGGTGAGGACGCTATGACCCTTACTCATGGCCAATGAGCCTAGCTTGTAGCTGACGAGAGTCAATTGGCAACCTCGCCAGCTTAGGGTTATAAGAGCAAAAAATAAAATAAAAATGAAATCACAAAAATTAATAAAATATGAAAAAAGTATGAAAATATTACAAACATCCATTCAGCTAACACTCATGTAAATGATTTTAAGCTAAAATTGATCTATTGATTCAATAATCAACAAAATGTTAAAAGATTTAGAACTCTATTGATAAAATTAAAAGATTTAAGAATAAATTGATAAAAGAAATTAAATTAAATTTAAGATTTTTTTGGGATAGCTGCCCTTTTTGAAAGTTATGAAAGTTATAAGCTTTGCTAGTGCCCCTTTCCCCAACCTAATATAAAGTGGGCTCGTTCCCAGAATATTTTATTTTGTGGGGATTAAATATGTAGGTCCGAAGGAGAGCAGACCCGAAAGGGAGACTTGCCCTACTTGGGAAGCAAGCATGACAAACCCCACCCCACCCCCCGAAGCCTTCCACACTCTTCTCTCTCTCTCTCTCTATCTCTCTCTCTCTCCGTCTCCATATTCATTTATTAGACTTTAGTGAGCAGGCAAAACTGCATTTATTTCCCAATAAAAGTATAGTCACCGGTCACAAAAATATTTAGACATAATCGTTAACTAATTATTTCAAATCATTTTCGGAACCTAAATTCCGTACCCAGTGCAGTGGAAGGGAAGAAAATTGAACAAAGGGAAGTGGGATCTCTCTCACTTTGCCTATATCTATCATGGGCTTTATCCATGGGCCAGTTTCGTGCTCGTATCATCTGGCAAGCCCCGCGACTTCTCGAGTCGAAACCAAAAAGAGCCACGAGGTAAGAAAAGATCGAACACGTCGTCGGCATACAAAGTACTCTCGATCACCTCTGATCAGTGACAAATTACACTATGGAAACACCTTCACATCGCTTTTTCGACATCGGATCAGCTTAAATTATTCAAAATCCTGCTGCAAGTTTACATAACAAGAATCTATCACCACATTCGACCTCAGAACGTAGCGATCAGCTCGGCCTCTCCAACAACATGCCCTTCGATCGCCTCCAGCAGCTTCTCTTTGGTCACCTGAAAAAGAAAACTCGGGACATAAACATGCATTCACGCGCGATTCCATCGCTTCGAGATACCGAGCTCCGTTTGAACATGTATCGTGCTATACGCACCTTGTGGCCTAAGTTCAGCTTCTCGTCCAGGGCGTAGAGCTTGAACTCGAAGCGGTGCCCGTGGGACGGGAGCTTCGGCCCGCGCCACCCGGGCACCTTGTAGTCGTTGTGCCCCTCTTGGATCTCGGCGTAGTCCCCGCCATGCTCGTGCCCTTTGCCCGAGAAGCCCTCGGGGAAGCCCTTCAGCTGCGGCGGGATGTTCGCCACCACCCAGCACGTCCACGGCACGATGGGGCTGCTCGGGTCGGGCGCGTCGATGTCCTGCACCACGAGGGCGAGGCTCTGCGTCCCCTCCGGCACGTTGTACCTAATCCAACGCATTCAAGATCGAATAACGCAAGAATGATTGATCTGCAGATTTGATCAGATGAATGCATCTGCTTGAATTCCCGGCTCTTGCCGGGTAACGTTTTTACCACTCGAGCGGCGGAGACACGTTCTTGAGAGCGCCCTGGCCGTTGTCGGTGTACTTCCTCGGCAGCTTCCCCTCGCGGTCGATCGGCGGAGACACCAGCCTGAACTCGTCGCTCGCCATCGGATGTCAACCTTCGATTACCCTTATGCTTTTGCTTGAATCTGATGAGTGTTTGATGGAGTTTCGATTTGGAAATTGGCGATGGTGATGACGACGACAATAGGGCGATCTGGGTTATATAGGGGAGACATGTTTGGCCGAAAAGACGGCGAAGAAGCTACGTGCAGCGTTGAGAAGGTGCGAGCAGCCGGACGGAAACGACGCGTGGCCTGCCATCCGGAGGGCTCTAGAGGGAGTAAGAATGTTTCCAAACCAAAAATTTATTCGGGTACAGATGAGAAGAAAACAGAAAGGTCAGTCCGATCTGATATGCCTAAATTTGGAATATCAACTTATTGCAAGAGTGGAAAAGAGGTGGGTAGAATATTTAAATAATAAATTACGCTCTCATTTAATAATTTAAGTTTTTAGGTTTTAAAAATCTCTTTTAGAATAGTTGATAGTGATTTGCCTCCCCAAATCTTCCACACTTAGTACGTATCGAGATAGAAATATTTAGCACTGGCGACCAGACTAAGATGAAAGTCTTTAGAATATTTAAATTTCCATGCTTAGTGCTGTTATTTGGTTTAAAGGCCCTTGATTAGAACACCTTGGTCACCTGATCGAGATAAGGCAATTGTAGAGCTTATAAGGTACCATCGAGGGTGCCACTTAGTCGCTCTTGGTATTTCTTTCTTGTTATTCTTTGAAATAGCATGTTGCTTATTGTGGGTTAATGTTACTCATTTTTGTTCTTGATTGAATTGCACGTGGGCGGTCTACATACTGTGATTTGCCAACGAGTGGATTTCTCCAGATTTGAAAGAAAAATGCAGTTATTCTTATTGGCAGCTATTGTAAGTGTAATTGCTAGAGTAATGTTCTCATTTTAATCCCATGACATAGAATGTCTCAAGATTTTGTCACACTCAAATGGCGGACCACCGGCCCAAACATATGACAGGCTTACAGCACTGTGGTATTGAAAAGTCCAAGTCCACCAAAGATCACATGATCGACCAAACAAAAGTTGCATGAATCCTACAGATTTCGGTATTGGGTTTAATCGAGCCCGAGCCCGGCGCTGCTTTGTCCGGTGAATGGAGTGTAGCACTTGATGGTTACAAATGATAGCGGAAAACTCAGCCGTCGGCGCAAGCATCGAGATAAAGCGTTGAGGCAATGAATACTTGTTGAGTTGATCGTTGGTTGGTAGTTTGCTCAACACTATAATAGAGTGAGGAAGAAGAGAGATTTTAAGTTGAACATTCTGTTTTTCTTGAAAATTTCGGTTTGGCTTGGTTAACCAAACCGAAATAACCCAAACCAGAAAAAAGAACGTATATTTTTCCATTATTCAAATCAAAAACCGAACCAAACCAAACCGAAAACGTACAAAATTTCAGTTTGGTTTCAGTTTGGTTTGAAAGACAAATGGATGGGCTTGGGCAACGTTCTAATTGAGAAAGCCCGGCCGGTCCAACTTTAGCCCAAGCACAACCCAACCATGTAATTGCGGAGCCAATACAATGCAATAGGCCCAGCGATCACCTGTAAACTACCCATCTTGTCTTCAAACTGACTGATGAGAAGGTGGAGGAGATTATCAGATTGGCAGCGTAGAACATGGAAGCGATGGACGGCAACGGTAGAGGCTTAAGAGACAAAGTTATGTTTATTTGTCTATAGATAAAACCAAAGTTGGATGAATGCTAGAGCTTCTTCTGGTTGTGGGCTGATTGAGCGGGTGGCGCAAATGATACCGGAAAGCTCAATCGCCATGTGAGCATCGAGGTCAAGTGCCGATGCTATGGAGGTCGACTCTATGAAGTCTAGCAAGGTGATCAACCGGCAGGCCGCTCAATTGGTGATACGGGGATACGGTAACAAGAGATGATCCTCAGCGGTAGTTCGTGACATTGGCAACGACTTACATCAATCTTCATTTATCAAAATACTTCCTCACTCGCGAGGGAAGTACTCACTGGTCCTCGGCAATAGTTCATAAAAGTTTTTGAAGGATGGTTAAACCAAATTGAGAGATAGAGATAAAAATAAAGATGCGGAAAGAAAACAGAGAATATAGAAGATGCAAGAATTGCACATTTGGTTTTTGAATTGCCTATTACAATCAGTGATGACTACTGTATATATACACTAAGAAATAATCTCTAGGCAACTACTAGTGCAAGATACCACTTGAATCAATCAAGGATTGCTTATTTTCATTGTGCTTTTATTCTGGTGCAAGCTGGAGATAACGTTATCAATCTCGGATTACTTATCACATGGATATTTTGATTGTGCTTTACTTTTGATACGAGCTAGAGATAACGTCTGATTCTATTGTGAGCTAAAACAACTAGCAGTGAATTGAGTCAATAGATGGAAATATATGTGAGCACAAAGGACAAGAGAATGAAAAGACTTGAACATTTACTAAACCAAAACAAAACTGCTTACTCACTCTCTAATATTCGAAAAGGACATATAGCAACTTGCTCTATGAAGTTAAAGTGGAAGGAACAAAACTTTCTCATTTAATTTGCAAGTGGTCCCATCTTCTTGCTCGCTTTCACTCACTGCCAGAGATCCAAAAAGGACAATTGCATACTCACTCTCCTAAGTCTAGTGAGCTCGGGCGACACGCTTACCTGAGAAATCCCGACCAGCCCAACTTTGGCCCAAGCGCAGCCCAAACATCTGAGTCGATTTTGATGTGGTAAACAGGCTTGGACGATGAGTGATAAGCTCGATCTTCAGGCTTGTCTCAAGCCTAATCTTTACTTCTAAACTACAAATCTCGAAGGAGATTACCAGACTGGTAGCATGGAACATGGAAGCAATGGACGATAGCGGCAGAGGAAGTGGAAAAGGCAGTGAACTAGGCGCCTTGGCTCTCTATCTCTCTCTCTCGTGCATAGACATAAGAGTAGACAGAATCGTGCTTGCACATTGATTCACAGCAGTAAAATGCTATTTTCCTTTCATGAAATGAATCGACGAGTAGCTGTTCATGCAGCCAGGAAATTTCAGTTTTCATATTCCACAATAAACCTTCCATTTCTATTAATTCAGTAAATTCCAAAACAAGTTAGGATGATTAAAATATAATTTTTAGATGACAAAGTTCAAAGAATCAATTAACTATAATTATAGTGAATTTCGATTTAGAATATATTAAAATAATTGTGAATAAACAAAGTAATATGAATTTATATTGAATGATTTTAAATACTCGGTTGTCAATTGGTTTAGTTAAAAGAAAATATAAGTTCTTGAAGTATTATCCATGACTAGAATTTTATCATAATGGAATTATATAAAGACATAAATAGAAATGATAGTTATACAAAATGAGTTTACTGAATCGGTTAATTAATTTATTAGATAGTTTTATTATCATTTAGGTCACATAAAAAGTCAAAACAATAATAAACTAATTATTCATAGGTATCCCTTTCGATCGGTTTAAATCAATTGTGTTAAAGCTTCATTAAGCAGCACTTTTCTATTAGTGCTCAACCCGAGCAGAAAAAAACGGGTTGCTCATGAAAAATAAAATAATTTCTAATATCATATGCATAATCTATTTGTACCATTAATTCAGTAGATCTAACTATAAGTTAAGTCCCTCAAATTATTAAATGGCATATATATTTCCAATGTACGCTACAATGCTTCCAGCACATGTACCCTTCTCCCCCACCTAAAGGAGACATCATTTTCGCATTTGGTCCAATATGCTTAGTGCATGTAATCACTAGGTCATGTCGGTCTTATATGGGATGTGAAACTAATCACATGTGACAAATCCGCGCTATCTAAATGCACTTTGGTATTTAAGACATAGACAAGCTAGTTCTAGATAATCGATCAATTGTAGGAAAATGACATAAATGGTCTCTAAACTTTAACTTTATGTGTAATTTGAATATGATTGCTGAATTTTTAATATATGTTAAATTTAGCACATGAACTATATGATTTATTCTTGAATTTAAATTAATGGAAAAATAACTTTAAAATTTTTCAAATAGTAGCTACAGATGGCGAGAAAGGCGGACAGTGCGGATAAAAGCTAGTTCCCCAGCGCGAGCTACTGGCTGGCCTCCAGCTGATCTTCATCGACGGGCTGCGAAAGCTTTTGACAGTCCCTGTCATGACAGTCTCCACTGAACATCCGACTCAGAAGCAATCCTGAGGGAAGTTTGTGGACCACCCTTTGGACTAGACACATATATTCATCCCTTCCTTCGCTCGACACTAGGCTCTGCGCCGAGTCACCAACCCCAAGGAGCAGTAGATCCAAAGAGCGGACGAACGTCTGCAGGAGAAATCGGTTGCGACTTGCAGACCTTTTCGTGACGTTTCCGCCCTCTCAAAACCCTGCAAATATCCCCAGTGTCTCACTGAAAAAGAGCCGCAGCGAGTAATCATCAATGCTGGGGTTTCGCCTTTAAAGGATGGACTTGCGAAACAGCCTGTTGCTTCGACGCTAATGGCGAAACAACGAAAGTGAGAAAGAACCAGATAGTTGCTGATACCTCTGTTACTTTTATGAGCTCGTGGGGTATAGATATTGTGATTTTCGCGCGATTTTATGTTCCTTTGGTTTTCTTTTTTGTGAATAAAGTGATGGAAATGAACGATTAGCATGCAATGACATCTTTTTGGGCATTTTTATAAGACTTCAGCTCACATGGAATATCTCATTGATATCATAGCTACTAGCTAGTTTATGGATTCAGTTTTCGAATGTTTTGAGACTGATAAATTTGTTATCTTAACTCAGATGTTAGAAATTAAAAAGTATAACATTTTTAACCTTTTCAAAATGCAAAAGAAATGTTGTTTTTTGCCTGTCAATATTCAAAAAATTATTTATTTTTCGAAAATTACAAAAAATTTCATATGCGACTTTTCGTGTTTAAATATCTGTACAATGAAAATTTCATATATTTTCAGGTTGGAAAAAGAAAATCAAAGTGTGAAGCTGCGAGATTTAAATTAATAAAAAGTAAAAAAATTAAAAGAAAATTAAAGTTTATCCATATAATATGTACTGCAACGATTAGGTCGAGGAGTGGAGGGTGCAACGTTTGAGAAGACAGGCAAATCAGGTTATTTCATTACAGCAGCAGCCAGCAAGTAGATATAATCAATGATTTTACCAACTCCTCTTCATTACACGTGAATTCTGAAGGTACAGTGTGATATTCTTTTATTTATTATTTAGGAGAAAAATTCAGAACCCGTATGGCGGTCCTTGCCCAAAAGGATGGGGAATTGATTTGATGGTGGGCATTTTAATTTAGTTTGTCTAATATTACCGTGATTCTCCTTTAAACATGATTAAATGGGAAAAGTTAGGTATTAAATTTTATGTACGAAAAGTAATCTATAATTGTTCCATTAATTGGTTCAAACTAAATTATGTACCGTACAATCAAGTCCTTTCGATAAACAATTGGTATAATTTAAAAGTTACATAATTTGTGGGATTCATTCACTTAATTTTATTGCAAGAAGGTTTAGAATTTAATTGAACCAATCAAATGGAAACTTGATTGAACCGGTCAAAAGATATAGAGTCAATTTCATTTTTGTACATAAAATTCAGGATTCACTGATTGATTTTCCTCTTTAAAATATGCCGTTTAATTGCGTCCAGTATCTAGATTGATTCCTATTTGATTCTTGGGAATAGATCAAAAGATTGTGAATCTCAGCACCAGCCAACAACTCTCTTTTTCCCCTTTTGTCAAAATGACTTGAAAAGATGTGCTGGGATGTGACCTTGACTCCTTTTCCTTTTCTTCTCGGAGAGATGACACCAAAATCAAGTTTTGGGAAATAAAGGGTTTGATTTTCAACCTAAGTTTTCAAAAGAAAAATGATTGCTTAACGTGATATTAGGGAGAAGATTGAGAACTTTAGTTCGATCTTGATATTCCCTCGTCTCGATGTTCTTTCCTAATTCTCTATTTTCAATTTCATCATCAATGATTTAAGTGTTTATGGGTCTACTTTAATTCCTTAAGATCGTACATCTCTTGCAATCAAGTCCTCGAATTCTTAATTTTCTTAATCAATCACTCTCCGCTCCAAAACTAGTTAATTGGCTCCGACGTGCTCCGAAGAGCCAATGACATCTAGCCTGGAAAGCTCTGGTACAGTATTCCTATTCAGAAATCTTATTTCTCATAATTCAATTTGTCATCATCCTTTCCAAAGTTTTAAGTTCTGTACATTAACTAAATCGCTCGGGATGCCTACATATATCCCCACCATCAAACTTTTGCAAACACGTCATCAGTTAATTGTATCAGAATTCTAGACTCCAATAGAAAAGCCAGGTAACTTCAAGGATTTGATAAGAGAAATAAAAAGAATTAATTAATAGTACAAAAAAATCATAAATTGATATATTTGTAATAAATTTATTTCAAAGTAATTTTTTAACCAAAAAAAAACCTAAAACTAATACATTCATAATAAATTTACCCTAAATTAACTAAAAAAAAAATCTCAAACTTGTACAATTGTAATAAATTTACACAAAAATAATACTTCAAATTTGTACATTTATCACTAAGGAACACCCATCCACAATTGCTAAAGATCTTTAAAGAGAAAAGGTTAACTTGATTTGTATCTTGGAAAGTCTTTTTGATATATTTATTATTGGAGAAGCCGGTGATCGAATCAACTCGTTTACTGCTTTCTTTTCTTTTTATTAGTCTCGCTTGTTGTACGTTAGTATCACTGAAAATTACAAACTAACATGAGAGTAAAACTTCAAACTAATACACCTATTAATTGCGACGTGTCATCAATTTTAGTAATTTAATGATAAAATTTAACAAAAACTAATAAAGGTAAAATCCCAAACTAATATATTCATCAACTATTACATATTATCAAACTTAATAATTTAATTGTAAAATTTAACGTATTTTGACTGTAAACTAATATATGATAAATTTGTCATAAATATATTAATTTTGGGTTTTTTATTGTCAAAAAATTAATTTTGGAAAAATTTATTATATGTGTACTTATTTGAGATTTTTTTTCGTGATGTTAATTTAAAAAAAAAAAAATCAAAGAACTGAATTTAGGAACGCATAGGCTTTGAAGATCAAAAGTGGAATTTCGTCCGAGCTATATGATTATGGGCTCCACGCACGAGGACCGACATGTGCGCAAGAGAAAGTTATTACCAAAATATAAAATGAGTTCGAATTTTAAGAGGAATCGTGACTATTATGACGAGGAGGTAATGATGAGAAAGAGAGAAGCAAAGGGAGGAAAGAAAAGAAAAAGAAAAGGAAAAGAGCGGAAATCGTCCGGAAAAGCCAGGCAAGGAGATCACCTTTGCTTTGGATTTGGGAACGTCGGGAAACGAGGCTTGGCAATCCACTTCGATTTCCGGGGATACGACGACCCACCGGACCCCCCACCACCACAGCAACAGCAGCGGTCCGCTTGACCCGTCCTCCCGCTTCCCTTGTCGACTCCTTATGGGTGAACGATGGGTCATGGGTAGGGGGTCCCCCACGTGGCCATCCGTTTCCCTTTCTTCCTTCTCTTTATTACGAACTAAACCTTTTCCGTGCTCAAAAAAGAAAAAATACCCAATTAATTTTCATTTGATTGTACGAATGTCGATTCTATCTTAAATATTTCAATTTTATCACTTTAGTTGTAAATTTTATTCATGATAAATTCTAAGGCTTGATTATATATTTTTTTTTAAAATTTAAGGATTTGATTGCTTTATCTTAACTAATTTTATGACTACTTACGCATTTATCCCTCATTATTAATGTGCTGACAAAGGCCATTCTCTTCCCTCATATAACAAGTTGAGATCAACGGGTTTGATGAGGGATGTCATTATGGTGAGAATTGGAGATTCACTCTGGACATTGATCGTGAGCGGGAGGTCTTGAGACCTTGTCTTGGTATCTACTTGACCTTGGTGAAGTTGGAAATTATTGATCAATGACATGCATAGGAACACAGCCCTTTAACCCCTTTATTTATGGTACCACTTTCTTGTCATTCTGCATATCTAGTACTCCATGCTACCATAACATGGTAGGTGGATGATAAACACATCATGCTATTATAGATGAGAAGAAAGTATTCAATGTGACAAATATAACACATGATAATGATCTATAATCGATCCTCTTTGGCTCCACCTCAATGTGCATTCCTCACTTTTAATTGGTTGATTATACCACACATCACATGTCACAAACACGTGTTGCATGCCTCACACAAAACAACTTCTTCTTTCATGAGATTACAAGTCCGAGATTTGCCATGAGCGAATCTATGATCATCTTGCACCTTAGGCATTTGTTACATTGTAGAAAGACACCCAAACTTTCGGCATACTTATCGAGCTGACATGATTAGTTCTTGTACCTTCAAAAGGACTACAAGAAGCCCTTTTGTCTGAAAAGAGCATCTACTAATCATTCACAGCCCCTACATCATTTGATTGATAGAATGAGCCATTGAATCATCCACCTTTTGTTGCAGTCTCAGCACAATTCATGGCTTCAAAAAATTCAAAATTTGAGGCAACTGTTCTAAACTATATGTTGGCAACTCGCCAATCTTGTTATTCAGAAGCTATTACTACTTGAATTTATGCACGATTCAAGTTGCCTCATTCATTTTCTGCACCAAATATTTAGCTACAATGTCTCCCCTGAAGGCACTTCCCCTCTAAATTGCGGTTGCCTTTAAAAAATCTCTCTTTTATAATTATTGGAAATGCACAGTTCTTTGATCTTCTCTAGGGTGGTCCTAAAGAATTTGTAGGTACGGAGTCACTTATCACTTGAGCAATCCCATTAAAGTCATTAGAGACGTACCTTATCGGGTGTTGCTCCCAAAAAAATGTACAATTCTGTACATACAACTAGAATCACTTATCTTACTGGATCTTCAAACTCGTCTAATTCAGGCCATTCAGTAACTTGGTTAACTTTGTCTAATTTCTTCGACAAAATCGAAATTTATTTCAAAGGCACGTGGTGTTGTACTGATAAAACATAAAAGCAAAGACAAAAGAATTGTAAAAAGAAGAAGAAGATGGATCGTCGATTTTAGAGAGAGACCATGCCTCGCCCCCTACTTTGCCGTGGAGCTCTGGCGGGGCAGCTCGTGTCTCTCTCCTCTTGATTATGAAAAATATTTAAAAATATCACGTCAATATATTTCCTTGCTTGGACCACAAAGATTTTATAAATTGACTGTATTGTGTCTACTAATTTTAAAACTTGAAGCACGCTTCCCTATTTATAAAAATAATGTGACAAATGAATATCATCATGTTCAAATATCCTATAAAAATATCACTATGTTAAACAGTCCATTTTGTTGCCTCTTGCAGCAGCCTATCTATTTATGTCCTACCCCCCTTAACACTCATCAAAAACCCACCTCCAATTCTCAAGGTCCAAGCCACCATCCTCAGCGATCACCATATACATGTTCATGGAACATCACTGCCTTGAGAACAACCCCAACCCCGATCCATCCGCATATGCACCTCCTTCTTCATCATCCCCGAGCAAGCTCGGCGACAGGAAGAGATCGCCGTCGGCCCGGAACGTCAAGACCCGAGGCGGAGGAAGATCGGGGCCGCTCAGGCTCTCGACCGACCCGCAGAGCGTGGCCGCCCGGCGGCGGCGCCACCGCATCAGCGACCGGTTCAAGATCCTGCAGAGCCTCGTCCCCGGCGGGTCCAAGATGGACACGGTGTCGATGCTCGAGGAGGCCATCCACTACGTCAAGTTCCTGAAGGCTCAGATTTGGCTCCACCACGCCGTGTTCGAGGGCCGAGCCGGTTGGTCCGACCTCGTCCCGGCCTGCTCGGCCGCCCCTCCCCCGGCGGCTCACCAGTGGGCCCAGATGGCTCAGAGCCAGCAGCCCGACAGCGCCTCTTCCAGCTTCGTGGACGTCGATCATCATGCGACGCCGCCGCCGGCGAACTTGGCGGATCTCTGGTGGTTTCAAGGCGGCGAAGAGACCGTGTCGTGCGATGAACCGGGCATGAGGCAGTCTTTGGCTTAGTGTAATGTCCGTCTCCATTGGCTCGCGTGACTATCATATGTATATCGCATTGTGTGGGTAGTCTTCTTCTCTTTTTTGGAATTTCTTTTACGATTTTGAGGAGATGGGTGTGACCAAAAGTGGAAAAAAATGAAGTTTTGAGGGGCTTGATGTCAATTAATTGAGGATTCGTGATGTCAATTTTGTATTAGTATGGGGATGAAATCGGTAAAGAGAGGTGCAGATCCGGGGCAATGGCAGAATTAGTGGAAAGTCACTACCCAGATGAACCTATGCGATGAGCCGTTGGTGGTAAGCTTTTAACACTCTTTGATACGATCTTTCTAAGACGGTATTGTGGCCGTTAGATTTTTAGTTCGTTCGATAACGTAGTCTAAGAATATTTTGTAAATATTTAATTTAGTTCTACACTTTCACGATCATACTATTGCTCAAATTTTGAAATATTTTTTCACTTTCAATATTTTTTCTAAATAAAAAAATGCTGCCTTCCCGAAAGACCGATTGGCCCCCAAAAAAAAAAAAAAAAAAAAAGAAAACGCGAGGAAGTAATTTTTTTGTTTTTTTGAACAAAGAGAACGTGAGGAAGTTTACAACGAAGAAAAATCGAAGTACGTGTTCGTTCGCACATGATATTGGTCAAAGTATATTGGTCTGTGGCCGTTTGACTTTTTGTCCATCGGGAGAGGTTGTCAAATCCTGAGTGTTTCTCCCCGTACGCTTGTCCAATCAAATTTAAATGATTTGAATTCATATATATATATATATATATAGACACACATTAACTGGTAATGAAATTGAAAATAAAAAATGATATATATGCCTCTAAAAACAAGTTTATCTCTGGTGGGCAAACTATCATGCAAAATTCAACCAAAAACAAAAAAAATATCATGCAAAAATTGCCAAACAAATAATCTAATCTTTCGCAAAGTATCCTTGGCAAAGTAAGACAAGATGATTTAATGAAAAAACAATGCTTAAAAAAAGGTCATGATGGGTTGCTTAGACAATCCACATTTCAGCTCATTTAGCATTCTAGGATTGAAATAAGTCTACACACTTAACTCAAGGAAAAGTCAAATTGAGATCAAGCTCTTTTCTCTCCTATTTTCGCTGATCTTTTACCTAGAGTGGCTTGATTTCACATTTGGAATTGCCGGAGTAATTTTCAATTTCGTAGCAAGTTGAAGCATTCGCGACAAGCATTCATTCTCTTGTTCCTAATGCTAGTGAACCAAAAAGTTACAATCGACTCTCTTCTTTATCTAATGCTAGAACCCTCAGCCAATGTCTTATATGACTAGAAAATAAGATAGAAAAATCGGATGATTTCTTCTTTATTTGTATCATTATCCATATGCTAGTTTGTAAAGGTTAAAGAGATGTACTTTAAAGTGTAATTTGTAATGAGTCATGTACGTTAACTTTTAAAATATCTAATGGTTATGAAAATATATAAACTTTTTTCAAGTTCTGTATTAATATAGAATATGGGTTGAGTATAGATTCAAAATAAATGGTTAAAATTGTATCATGTAAAAATGAGTTAATATGAAATAAATAAATCAATTTGACTCGGACTTATTTTTCGAATCATTTATAAATCTACTCACTATTTGTCCACGTAGATAGGCTTGAGACAAAACCATGAGTGATTATGAACCGAGCATTACGTGACTCGTTGAGTCGAAAGTTCAAATATACGAGAAAGAAAAGTTGACAGAGCTACAGGCACGAGAAAAACAAGCGAGGAAAAGAACAGTCGGAGGTTGCCGATCACATGCCGAAGAATCTGATAAGCTCCCTCTGAAATTTGCACGAGATGAGACGCTGGTCATGCATGATTCGGTGAAGGTGGAGCAACCAAAAACCTGGGTAAGCCCTCACCCCACTATAATTTAGCTGCTTCTCTAAAGAACAGAGTTGGCTATGCAATTGCAAATCAAGTTCGGCGTGAGATTGTTATTGATAGCGAAAGCGTGAATTGCCATCCAATGGGTAAGCATTTTTGTACAGTTGTTTGAGAAATGTGATGGACCTCCACCTGTTCGACAAAATGCCTAAGAGAAAGATTCTCTGTCGACGTACCCCGCATTGGATTGCTAGCAAATGCGGCACGCGGGAGGTTGATGGTCCCTGCTGTTTATTGATATATGTACTGAGAAAATCCCGTGTCCTGTCCTCAACAGCATCGACAATGGTATGTGTTATATACAGTATGCAAAGAACGGGAAGGCAAGCAAAAAAAGCTCAGATCTTCCAAAAGGTAAGAGGTGCAACAACCACCGTAGCACCTGGCCCTGACCCCAAACCACAAGAATGAACTGAAAATTAATGCTTCCCCAACCATCAGAACCATTCGTCCCATGCTTAGAGCCGTTGGTATTTGTGCAATTTATTCCCAGCAGTGGCGTACACAATTAACTGTTATTTGGGCATCTTGTTCTCAGCTGCTGTCCACACAATCTGCTATTGCCTTCGAAGGAACTTGCTGAAAAGGTGAGAAATTGTCTGGCTGCTGGGATGCTTCCCACTAGCTCATTGAATGAGGTTCAGGACGGAAACAAAAATTCGGGTCTGAAAGCTGTGAGGGAATCGTCCCATTGAGATGGTTCCGTGAAAGGTCCAAGGACTCAAGCTGTTGCAAGTGTCCTAAGGATGGAGGAATTAGCCCTGAGAATGCATTCCTTGATAAGTTGAGGAGATAAAGCGCTTTCAGATCCCCCAGAGTATCTAGTATGGGACCTTCTAAATTGTCGCATGAGAAGTCAATTTAACTGAAAAAGAGTCAAGATCTTCCCCAACTCCACTTGCAGACCTTTGATGGTGACACTTACTCTGTCCTGATAATAGAGTCCACTCAAGCGAAGAAATGGATATTGGATATGATTGATGTCTACATTAACTTTCATAGCCTCCCAAGTTGCGAGGCATTGAGCAGGCAGAATGCCGCTGAAATTGTTGGAAGATATGTCTAAAATTTGAAGCATCTTCCAAGTGCCGTTAGTCCCTGGACATCCAACCCCTCCATGGAATTTGTTGAATCGTAAAACAAGCGACACCTAGACTTGCAATGCTCTTCAATTTACATGGAAACACATCATCAATCTGGTTGTTTCTGACATCTAAAACATCCAGAGTTGTGCAATTTGCCAATGCCTTTGGGAACTTCCCTGGTAATAAATTACTGCTGGGATCCAAAGTCTTCAAACCACATGTTTTGGGGAAAATGAAAATGCTACCATCCAAGGAATTGTTTTGCAGATTTAATACCTTGAGAGACTTTATCACTAAGCAATCGGGACTATTTCCACTCAAATTATTGTGAGATAGGTCGAGCACCTGCAAATTGATTTTGGGAAAAAGCCCTCGAAAATGTTATGGGACAGGAAGAAGAACGTTGCAATAGAAAGGTTTGTACCAATAGCAGGTGGAATGACTAAAGTGAAGTTGTTGCTCGAGAAGTCCATTATGTGACAAATGGGGGCAGCGGTAGCGTTTGTCCACGGAACCTATTCTTATGGAGGTCAAGAACTAGCAGAGAAGTAAGATTAGGTAATGGTGTTTCAATATCGTCTAGGAAATTAGACAAAAGACTGAGATACACAAGATTTCGAAGCTTTCACATCCATTTCGGTATCTTGCCCAAAATTTGATTGCCAGAGAGGTCTAGAAATATCAATCTGTGTTGCCCACCAGGAGCTCAGGTAAAGTCCTCAAGTTGCAAGAAGCCAACTTTAAAGTTGCTAGGTCAGGGAATGAAGACGCCTGGGAAGCAGTAGTTATGGCATTAGTGGAGAAACGATTATAGGAAAGATTCAAATATGATGCGAGAAAGGATTGTAGGGTGATGGGTCAAAGATTCAAATACGAAATATTTTACAATTGCTGAACCGAATTTTGTTATAGTCTCGGCACAGTTCATGACTTCAAAAAGTTAAATATTTTCGAGTACTTAGAACTTGTATGGTAATATTTCTACTTTTTGGTTTTTTTTTTTTATTCTTTTGTTCCTTGAAATAGAAAAAGAACAAGAATCTTTTTGATAAAGTCAATTAATTTTTTTATTCTCCGAAATAAAAAAAAAATGGTCAAGGAAAATATTTGGAATAAAAATAGAAAATAGAAAAGAATAACTTTTTGTTTCTGAGAATAATTTCTAGAAATAAGTCTTTTCTTTCATTTCTTTTTTTTTTCTTTTTTTCTTCTTCCTCTTCTAATTGGCTGGTGGAAACTCACTACCTACCGCCGGTCACCACTGCTGGCAACTAGAGGAGGAGGAAAAAGAAAGGAAAAAGAAAAAAGAAAAAAAAAAATCTAAAAAAATTATTAAAAATTAAAAGAAATTCTACGGCACAAAAAAATTGTAGGTTTTACCAAATGTATTTTCATTCTTTTTCTATTCTTGGAATACGAATTTTGTGTAGTTACCAAACGTATTATTTTACTTAGAAATTATTTTCTAAAAAATAAAAATGTCACCAAACATATCCTTAGAAGCTATTGATACACTCTGTGCGTTTTGGCCCTACCTGCTCGTACTGCCCAAAGAATTTCCGCACGATTCAAGTTGCCCAATGCATTTTCTCCGCCAAAGATTTAGCCATGATGTCTCTCACGGTGACATCTCCCCCTTCAAATTGCGCTATCCTTCAAAATCTCTCCCTTTCATAATTATTGAAAATGCATTGTTCTCATATATTGTTTACAGTGGCCTCGGAGACTTCGAAGGTATGGAATCGCTTATCACTTTTAGAAATCCTGTTAAAGTTATTAGAGATGTGCCTTCTTGGGTGTTATTATGTGTAGCTAGAATATATTAGTGGATCTTCAAACTCGCCTTAGGTCATTAAGTAATTCAATTAACTCCGTCTAATTTCGTCAACAGAATTACGGGCATGTCATTTTTGAAATTCTTTTTTCAAGGCACATGGTGCTGTACTGATAAAACATAAAAGCAAAGACAAAAGAATCGGAAAAATAGAAGAAGATGAATCATGGATTTTAGAGAGAGACCACACCAAGGCCCCTTCTTTGCCGTGGAGATGAATCGGAAAAATAGAAGAAGATGAATCATGGTGGGGCGGCCCGTGTCTCTCTCCTCTACAACCCTAGCAATGTCCCTCCTCCCCCTTCCCTTCGGCGATTCTATTTTCTTCGTTTGTTTGTTTGTTTTTTTTTTTTAACTTTCAAAATTTGTCTTTTTTTATTATAGCGTCTATTTATCACAACATCAGCTCTACTTCATCATGAAAAATATTTAAAAATGTCATGTTGGTATATTCTCTCATTCGAGTTACAAAAATTTTATGACTTGATTCTGTATTGTCTACTAATTTTTAAACTTTGAGCATCCTTACCTATTTATAAACAAATGAATATCATTTTCAAATATCCTATAACAAAATCACTTTGTAAACAGTCTGTTCTGTTGCTTCTTGCAGCAGCCTTTCTACTGATGCTCTACCCCCCTCATCACTCATCAAAGACCCGCCTCCAATTCTCAAGGTCCAGTGCTTGTTCATGGAACATCACTGCCTTCAAAGCAACCCCGATTCATCAGCAAATGCACCTCCTTCATCGCCATCCCCGAACAAGCTCGGCGACAGGAAGAGATCGCCGTCGACCCGGAACGTCAAGTCCCAAGGCGGAAGATCGGGGCCGCTCAGGCTCTCGACCGACCCGCAGAGCGTGGCTGCCCGGCCCGGCGTCACCGCATCAGCGACCGGTTCAAGATCCTGCAGAGCCTCGTCCCCGGCAGGTCCAAGATGGACACCGTGTCGATGCTCGAAGAGGCCATCCACTACGTCAAGTTCCTGAAGGCCTGACCTCGTCCCGGCCAGCCCAGCCGCCCCTCCCCCGGCGGCTCATCAATGGGCCCAGATGGCTCAGAGCCAGCCCCCTGACAGCGCCTCTTCGAGCTTCGTGGACGTCGATCATCATATGCTGACGCCGCCGCCGTCGAACTTAGTGGATCTCTGGTGGTTTCAAGCCGGTGAAGAGACCATGTCATGCGATGAGCCGGGCGTGGGGCAATCTCTGGCGTAATATAATGTCCGTCTCCATTGGCTCGCATAACTATCATGTGTATATCGCATTGTGTAGGTAGTCTTCTTCTCTTTTTTGGAATTTCTTTTTCGATTTTGAGGAGATGGGTGTGACCCAAAGTGAAAAAAAAAAGTTCTGAGGGGGGCGCGTGATAATTAATTGAGGCTTCGTGATGTCAATTTTGTATTAGTATGGGGATGAAATCGGTAAAGGAAGGTGCAGATCAGGGGCAACGGCAGAATTAGTGGAAAGTTACTGTGGAGATCAGCCCATACAATGAGCCGTTGCTGGTAGGCGTTTACCAGTTTTGGTACTCTTTGATACGATATTTCTAAGATGGTATCATGGCCATTAGATTTTTAATTTATTTATCGTAGTCTAAGAATATTTGTCAAATATTTAATTTAATTTCTACGCTTTCACGATTATACTATTGCTCAATTTGAAAATATTTTTTTCATTTCAATATTTTTTCGAAATAAAAAAAATGTTGCCTTCCCGAAGGACAGATTGGGCCCCCAAAAAAGAAGAAGAAAAACGTGAGAAAGTTTACAGAGAAGAAAAATCGAAGTACGTGTTCGTTCACACATGATATTGGTCAAATTTTATTGGTCTGTGGCCGTTTGACTTTTTTGTCCATTGGGAAAGGTTGACAAAAATCATCATTGTTTCTTCCCGTACGCTTGTCCTATCGAATTTAAATGATTTGAGAATTATATATATATATATATATATATATATTTATTTATTTATTTATTTATTTCACTACATTAACTGGTAATGAGCAAAAAAAAAAAAAAAGAACTGGTAATTAAATTGAAAATAAAAAATAATATATATGCCTCTAAAAACAAGTGTATCCCTACTGGGCAAACCATCATGCAAAAGTCGACCTAAAAAAAAAAAGAATATCATGCAAAAATTGCCAAACAAATAATCTAAATCTTTGGCAAAGTATCCTTGGCAAAGTAGGACAAAATGAATTAATAAAAAAACAATGCATGGAAAAAAAGGTCACGATAGGTTGCTTAGACAATCCGCATTTCAGCTCATTTAGCATTCTAGGATTGAAACAAGTCTACATACTTAACTCAAAGAAAAGTCAAATTGAGATTGTGCCATTCTATCTTCTCCCATTTTCGCTGATCTTTTGCCTATAGTGGCTTGATTTCACGTTTGGAATCGCCGGAGTAATTTTCAGTTTTGTAGCAAGTTGAAGCATTCGTGACAAGCATTCATGCTCTTCTCTCTCAGATCGCTCCTAATGCTAGTGAACCGAAAAGTTACAATTGACTTTCTTCTTTATCCAATACTAGAACCCTCCACCAATTTCTCATATGACTAGAAAAGAAGATAGAAAAATTGGATGATTTCTTCTTTTTTAATATGCTAGTTTGTAGAGGTTAAGGAGATGCACTTTAATGTATAATTTGTAAGGAGCCATGTATGTAACTTTAAAAACATCCAATGGCCATGAGAATATATGAGCTTTTTCAAGTTATATGTAAATATGGAATATGTGTTGAGTTCGGGTCCAAAATAAATGGTTAAAATTGTATCATGCAAAAATGAGCTAATATGAAATAAATAAATCAATTTGGATCGGACTTATTTTTCGAATCATTTATAAATCTACTCACAATTCGTCCACGCAGATTGGTTTAAGACAAAATCATGAGCGAATATGAACCAACCAATTTACGTGCCTCGTTGAGTCGGAAGTTCAAATATTACGAAAAAGAAAAGTCGACCGGTGTTTACTCCGAAAGCTACAGACACGAGGATAACGGTGGAAGAAACGAACGGTCGAAGGTTGCTGATCACATGCGGAAGAATCTGAGAAGTTCTCTCTGAAATTTGCACGAGATGAGAGGCCAGTCATGCATGATTTGGGGAAGGTGGAGCAACCAAAAACCTGGGTAAGCCCTCACCTCACCATATCTCAGCTGCTTCCCTAATAGAACAGACACTGGGCTATGCAATTGCAAATCAAGTTCGGCGTGCAGTTGTTATTGATAGCGAAAGCATGAATTGCCATCCAAAGGGTACAAAATCTGTACAGTTGTTTTGAGAAGTATATTAGGTCTCCACCTGTTCGACAAAATGCCTGAAAGAAGATTCTCCATCAACCTACCTCGCATCAGATTGCCAGCAAATTTGCCACGCGGGAGGTTGATGATCCCTGCTGTTCATTAATGTATGTACTAAGAAAATGCCATGTTCAGTCCTCAGCACCATTGACAATGGTATTTGTGTTATATACAGTATGCAAAGAACAGTAAGGCAAGCAAAGAAAAGCTCAGAGTAGAGACCAAGAAAGTGCCTATGAAGAAGACGAGGATGAATTGGAGGAAGAAGAAGACATAGGTGGCGAGTCATAGCATGTGCACTTCGGATCATGTATGACTTTCTTCACACTGAGGTCTAGCTTGGTGCAGAACACACAATACCGTCCCCAAGATTCTTCCTCTTCCTCTTCTTGTTCATCAAATTCATTGCTACCGTAGCCGCCTAAGATAGCTGTGCTGCTGGTTTCGAAATCTTCGTCTCCTTCAAAGTTGTCATCATGATGCCTTGTGTACGTAAATCCCATCTTAGGAAGAACCACCTCGAGGAGCTTATCCACTAGATCATCATACCATTCTTGGCCTGTCTTCCAAAAGGTAAGAGGTGCAACAACCACTGCAGCGCCTGCCCCGAACCCCAAACCGACAAGAATGAACTGAAAATTAATGCTTTCCCCACCATCAGAACCATGCTGAGTGGTGTTGATATTTGAGCAATTTATTTCCAGCTGTGGTCCACACAATCCACTATTGCCTTCGAAGGAACTTGCTGAAAAGGTGAGAAATTGCATGATCACTGGGATGCTTCCCACAAGTTTATTGTATGAGAGGTTCAGGAAGGAAAGAAAATTAAGTTCTGAAAGCTGTGTGGGAATCGTCCCATTGAGATGGTTCCATGAAAGGTCCAAGGACTCAAGCTGTTGCAAGTTTCCTAGGGACGAAGGAATTGGCCCTGATAATGCATTCCTTGATAAGTTGAGGAGATAAAGCGCTTTGAGATCCCCTAGAGTATCAGGTACTTGACCTTCAAAATTGTTGCATGAGAAGTCGATTGAAGTGAAAACAGTCAAGATCTTCACCAGCTCCACTTGCAGACCTTTGAGGGTGACGCTTAATGTGTCCTGATAATAGAGTCCACTCAAGCGAAGAAATGGATATTGGATATGATTAATGTCTACATTAAACTTCATAGCCTCCCAAGTTGTGAGGCATTTAGCAGGCAGAGCGCCACTGAAATTGTTGGAAGATATGTCTACAATTTGAAGCATCTTCCAAGTGCCATGAGGCTCTGGACATCCAAGGTGTCCATGGAACTTGTTGAATCGTAAAACAAGGACACGTATACTTGCAATGCTCTTCAGTTGACATGGAAACACATCATCAATCTGGTTGTTTCCAATGTCTAAAACCTCCAGATTTGTGCAATTTGCCAATGACTTTGGAAGCTCCCCTTGTAATAGATTATAGCTCAGATCCAAAGTCTTCAAACCACATGTTTTGGTGATATTGAAAATGCTCCCATCCAAGGCATTATTTCTCAGGTTTAACACCTTGAGAGACTCCATCACTAAGCAATCAGGAATATTTCCTATCAAATTATTATGAGATAGGTCAAGTACCTCAAGATATTCAGCTTCGCAAATTGATTTTGGGATAGACCCTTGGAACTTGTTATTAGACAGGGAGAGGAATATTGCTTCAGAAATACTCATACCAATAGCAGGTGGAATGACTAAATTGAAGTTGTTACTTGAGAAGTCCACGTATATGGCAGATGGCGGCAGAGGCAACATTTGTCCACGGAGGCTGTTCTTATGGAGGTCAAGAACAGACAGACTAGAAGTAAGATTAAGTGACAGTGTTTCAATATCGTCTAGTAAATTAGACGAAAGATTAAGATACTGGAGATTTTGAAGCCCCCATATCCATTTTGGTATCTTGCCCTGAATATGATTGTTAGAGAGGTCTAGATATACCAATCTGGGTTGCTCAGCCAGGAAATCAGGTAAAGTCCTCAACTGGCAAGAAGCCAACCTTAAAGTTCTAAGTTCAGGGAATAGAGACGCCTGGGAAGCAGTATTTGTGCCATTAATGGAAAAACAATTGTAGGAAAGGTCCAAATAAGAAAGATTTTTCAGCTGGCAAACCAAATTAATATGTAATGAGCCACTGAAATTATTGGAAGAAAGTGAGAGGTACTTGAGCCCCTGGAGTTTCCATATAAACATAGGTAGTTCTCCTCCTATATTGTTGTTGCTCAAATCGACTGTATCCAGCATGTGCAATGTAGCGTTAAAAGATCCTGTCAGTTGACCAGAAAATTGGTTGTTGGAAAGTTGAAGCTTCTGAATCGATGGAAGTGCAAACAGAGACGAAGGAATGTTTCCTTCAAGTGAATTGTATCCCAGGTCGATATTAAGAAGAGTCAACAGGGATTCCCACTGCGTTGAATTAATCGGACCAGTTAGCTTATTGTGGGACAAAGTGATTTGTGTCAGATTCTTGGACTTGCTGAATGATGGAATTAAACCAGCAAAATTATTCAATGACAAGTCTAAAAAAGTCAGTCGCAAAAGATTGGTGAAAGAGCTTGGGATATTTCCACCCAAGCTGCAATTCACCAATGCTATTGTTGACAGATTTCTGAGATTACCGATTGAATATGGGAGCCTCCCGGAAATATTTGTGAAACTAAGAACCAGTGTCTGAAGAGAACCATTTTCTGGAAATTCTGGCAAAGAAACCTGAAGAAGCTGGTTGACTGATAGGTCAAGGGTCTGAAGTGTTTGTACCTGGAAGATTTTTTGAGGGAATACTCCCTGCAGGCCACAAGAACTGAGATGCAGAGTTGTTAAATTGCCGAAGGAGGCAAAGAACTCTGGGACGGTGGTAGACAGATTATTGCCGTCCAGTTTAATCACTGACAGAGAATGAAGATGCACGAGGGAAGAGCAAGACTCAATGGGACCTGATAGATTACAATTCATCATGCTCAACACTTGAAGTTTCGGCAGTGAAGAAGACAGGGCATTGCACCATTCATTGCCTGTAGCAGACACGTCCACTCCGTCAATGTGCAGCTCTCTCAGCTCGCTAAGATTCTCCACAAGCATCTTTAAATTCGGATTCTCCACTTTCAGTGAAGTTAGCCCGGGAAAATAAAGCATGGATACATCGAGAGTAACCAACCTTGTCAAACGTGATATTGCAATGGGAACCTGTCCTGTGAAGCCCGCATTTGAAAGATTCAGGTAAACCAAATTGGTAAGATTACCGAACCCAGATGGGATCTCCAAAAACTGGAAGCGGTTGAAGGCCAAATTCAGCCTCCGAAGATACTTGAGTCTGAAAAGCCTTGATGAGTCGTTAAGTCCACCAGCGATGCTCTCGTTGCTCAGATCAAGACCCGTAACTTGGCCATCTTTGCAGGTCACGCCCTCCCAAGAATCATTCCTCTGATTCCATCTGACCAATCTCGTGGACCAAGAAGTATTGAAGTTGAGGCTATCCTTCAATTCCAGCAGCAGCGATTTCTGATCGCTGGCGAGACACTGCCCCGAAACCAAGATCCTGCCTATGCTGAAGGGGTTCGTTTGCGCGAGTATTAAGACCAGCCATAGGAGGAGCCAAATCCTCATTTGTTTCGAGCAGATCAGGAGACACTCCTGTAAATGAGAGACCCAGCTGCTCTGAGTTCAAGAAACCGAAAGCCCATGAACATGACGACCTTCGAGAGAGGGATCTGCTGCGAAACGGGCAGCTGAAGAACGGAGAGTTGCAGGTAGGGAGTAGGAGGAGGAGGAGAACAGGGGGCGGTTCAGAGTGGGGACACGAGGAACAGTCAAAGTAAGCGCCTGCCGTAGGGGACGAATTTGTCAAATGTATACGTTGGTTGGAGGACGGATGATGCCACTTTCTTTATGGACTCAAGTGTAGGGAATAGGTGCAAAAGCGCGTTTTTGCGTTTGTCGGCTTTTCTTTATTCCTTAGCCGATTTCTTTGGTTGCCAGAGATCCGTTTCAATTCCAGACGCTGGCCAAACCCGGAAAAATCAAACCTCGATCGGGTGGGGGATAATGACCAGCTTTGGGAATTGGAATGTGTGAGCTATATAGTCAATGACGAAAATCTGGATGGGTTAATAAAGTGCCCAAATTCAAGGGGGTGGTTGAAGGGTGGAAAGACGGAGATATTGCACTTCTAAAAGCTGCGAGGTTTTATAATTGGTCCATGCTTGTCACAACCCGCCGGAGCCAAGATTGAATTGGAGATGGATTCGGTTCTCACGTGAATGGGCCCATTTTTTTTTACTAGATTGGAGATTAATTTGGTGATGGATGAAAATGTCGTTGAAAAAATCACCTGCTCTCTGCCAAAATGGAGTACATTCGTTAAAGCTTGACGACTGTTTGAAAGCAGAAATTTTTCTATTGATGACGTTGTCTTTCTTGTGCCTGGGTCTACTTTAGTGTTCTCATCATTTTAGTAACCTTGGACTAGTGTGATTAAGAAATTCAAGTGGAAGATATTTCAATTGTATTGTGGGTCCGTAATGGGAATGTAACTGCTGGATTGACTTCCATGGAATATGTGAAGTAATAAACCGTTGTGCTGATTTTCTTTCTTTTTCACCACTAGGTACCGTCATCCTGTAGAAAGTCACGATCGTGTGCTAGATTGCCTTCTTTGAACGAATGTCCAATTGATGACCAAGACCGTTTCCCAAGCGTTCTTGGGCATATTTGTCGGCAAGTGCTTAAAAGAGAAGTGTAAACGATTGTAATCGAGTCGATACAGTGTAATGTTTGAATGGGGCTAGACTAAAACATTCAAGAATGGATACTCGATCCGAAGCCCATCTCGACGATGCTCGATTTTTCTGGGACCGGGTTTGACTTGTGAAATGTTTTTACAAGCTGAATATGACTCGATTGATTCGACTTGATTACCAGAAATGAGTTTTTGTTGAAGCTTGATCCAGTCGTGAGCTCAAAGTCGATTGTCGTAAAGTTTGAACCAATGAGGCTCGACCTTGACTCAGTGTCGGCCTTCAACTCGTAAATGATTTAGTCGTGCTTGAGCAGCTTGAATCTTTGGTACTTGAAGAAGCAACTAAAACCTGACTTGGAAGAAGCATGCGTGAAAATGCTGGTAAAAAGCGTAATCATTTCAATCACGACTTCTTCTCCCAAAGGTCAAGCCCGAGATGAGTTCTTCTCATCTTCCGACCATCACCCGTCATCGCTGATGGAGGCTGCCGCAAATAATTCGTCCGCCCCTTCTCGCCCGTCTTGCTCTTCCACATTTTGTTTTCTACATTTTACTTTCCTTATCTTCTAGAATAAAATCAATTTCTTTTGATTTTCATTATAGACTTTTACCTTTTTCTTTGCATCGACAATTTTGTGCTTGGGCGAGAGTAGTACTAGGATGGGTGACTTCCTGGGAAGTCCTCGTGTTGCACCCCTCTTTTTTTTACCACCGGTTTTGATGGCTTCGCTGGATAAAAAACCTCAACCTGGGGGGAAAGGTCGAGGGGTCAAACCCCAGGGGAAGCATCGGCGACTTAAGCGTGATGTCGGGGTGGTGGATCCTCCACTAGTATCACTCCAGGGTTTACTTGGCGACTATGTACGCCTTTATCGTCTTAGCATGACGCCTTAACATACCAAAAATTATTTAAGAAGGACCCGGTTAAGAATGGATAGAGTTAGAGGAGCCGATTCGAAAAGATCCGGTTGCACAAGAACATAAATTAAGGGACTTAAAGTGAACTTAATCTTTCTAAATAATTTTCCTACTAGCAAGGGAGCACCGGTATGCTTAAATTTGCCAACTGCAGTAAAAAGGAGAATAGGAAAATATGTTCGTAGAGTTCCAGCATTATAATATAATCTTTATATATTGAAAACAAATAAGCGTCAATTTTCATTGTAAATTTCTGTCATCGTACTTTGTAACATAACCCTTTTTGAAAAATAAGGGTGTTTCTAGTCTTTTTTTTTTCTCTATACCTAAGTCCTTTACTCCTCTCTCACCTTTCTTTAAACAAAGATTTTGTTTTTTTTTGTTTTTAATTTTTGGCTGGTCATTTTAATCTTTTTAATATTTAGTAATCTCTAGATGAACAGCTCTCACATACCATTGGCCTACTTCATAAGTTGGGATAAGTGTACTAAAAGTCGTGAAACTTGAAAAAAAGTGTAATCAAATCATAAATTTGATTGTCCACATAGTCTTTTGTACCAATTTATGAATTCTAAAGTTCTTGTTTATTAAGTGTCCATGCAATGTTTTTATTTTATTATTATAGTATGATGTAACCAAACCATTGAACTAGAACAAGTAAATCATGACTCAAATGTAATATAAAAGTATCACTACAAATTCAGCAAGAATAATAATAAAAGAACGAGTAAAAGATTGAATGCGATAAAGAAAACCAATACGAGTCGGTAAAAAAAAAACATTTTTATTAGATTGGAGATTAATTTAGGGGAAAATCCTAAATAGGAACCCAAAGTGTATACTTTTTCTTAAAAGATGACCTAAAATGCAGTCTGTCTCAGATAAGGACCCAAAGTGGTCATTTAGTCTCAAAAAAAGACTTCACTTGCTGGCTGGTGAATAGATGCATCTCCAATGCATATTCCGGTAACCTGATCAGGGGTATTTTTGTCCAAAAAAATATTTTTTTATTTTCGGTTTGTTCTCTTCTTTTTCTTTTTTTTTTGGGGTAGTCTATGGTTGCAATGTTCATCATCTTCTTCTTCCCCTCTTCGTCTTCTCCTTACCCAGACCAAGAAGATTGGACCTGGGAAGGGCTGGCGAGGGCTGGACGCCCATCGCTGGTAGTGGGTGAGGGCCGCCGAAGCCTGGCCAAATTTGGTGAGGGTGGCCTCGGCCGCGGTCCAGTGCAAACCCGTATAGTGTCATCCGCCGTCGTTCTGCTCCAACTACGCCACTGCACATACAGTACATCGAATGAGAGATGGTATCGAAGTGAGGTTTGAGCTTCAATCCGAGAAGGTGTATGGATATGTGTGGATTTGGACTGACCTAGTGCTTGTCGGATTTGGAATGAGCTAGAATCCGAGAAGGTGGAGATTGGGATGAGGAGATCGGAGTTAGTGTCACTGTGCGAGTCGTCATGTTCCACGGTTTCGGGTTTCGGGCGGTTCGAACCAGAAGTAGAAGCAAAAGTCACTAGCATGTGCCATCTAGTGGCCAAAGAGGCAATCCCTTGAGCTCTGTGGGTGATTCTTGCAGCCCCCAACAAGCACAAGAACAGACCACTCGGCTCAACAACCGAACATAGTTGCAACAAATGCATCAGGAAAATCAAACGAAGATGACAAACATATTCCGAGGAACGTAATTGAATTCGTTAAATTCACTCACTACAAGATCTCTGGAATCAAAGAAATTCTTCTCGGTCTTTGATGCTAGGACGATTAGTAGTGTTGCAAACTGGCTCACTGTCATTGTCAGGAGGCAACTAATGATGAAGAAAAGGTACCGGTGGCTAGTTGTGGATAGCTGCTTCAAGCTCTCTTCTCTGTCTTGAGCTCGCCCAAACCAAGCGTGCTGAGCGCAAATTTCCAGGCTTTCGGACCAAAAGAGGTGCTCAAGAAGGTGGGCACTTTGTTTTCCTTCCCCTTTGCTTTGTGTCATTACCGTCTCGAGTGAACAGTTGAGGGTTATGTGCGTTTTGGATATAATGGTGTGTATGCTCAGTCGGTGTTTGTTGGTATTCCTAAGTGAAGGCAACAAATGGGTGCCTTTCGAAATGCATAATTGCAGCGTGTTGTTTCATGGGGGAAATCAAAGGAGACGTGCCCTAAAGAAGACGATGAGTAGGACAACCAAAAATGAAAAAAAAAAAAATGTTGGACGAAAATACCCTAATCAGGCTACTAGAAAATGCATCGGAGATGTAACTATTTACTAGCCGGTGACTGAGGTCATTCTTTGAGACTAAATAACCATTTTGGGTCCTTATTTGAGACAGATTTCACTTTAGGTTATCTTTTGAAAAAATGAGGGTACTCTAAGTCTCTATTTGAGATTTTCCCTTAATTTAGTGATAGATGAAAATATCGTTGAAAATATCACCTGCTCTTTGCCCAAATGGAGTACATTCGTTAAAGTACATTCGTTAAAGCTTGACAACTGATTGAAAGCGGAAATTTTTCTATCGATGACGGTTGGTCTTTCTTTGTGCCTGGGTCTACTTTAGTGTTCTCATTATTTTAGCAACCTTGGACTGGTGTGATTAAGAAATTCAAGTGGAAGATATTTTAATTGTATTGTGGGTCCATAATGGGAATGAAACTGCTGTATTGACTTCCATGGCACATATGTGGTAATTAACTGTTGTGCCCATTTTCTTTCTTTTTCACTGCTACGTACCGTCATCTTGTAGAAAGTCATGACCATGTGCTAGATTGCCTTCTTTGAACGAATGTCCAACTGATGACAAAGAGCGTTTTCCAAGTGTTGTTTGGAATATTTGTCGACAAGTGCTTAAAAGAGAAGTGTGATAGATTGTAATCGAGTCAGACGGAAACTAAGTTCCCGCTCACAACCCATGTAACAAGCTACGCCAAGTAAGACGTGTAGAACAATTAGCTGAGTCGTAGAGTCGTGGAAACACCTCTTTCTTCCCTATTTTGGACCTTAGCTCCATGGGACAATACGTTACTGCTAAAATACGGAAGAATTGAAATCTTAGATCAAAATACTATGTATGGATGGTATGAATTACCTAAAAAAGAATTTTTGAACCGCGAATAACCAGAGCTATTACTCATCACATCAAAATATTTCCATTAATGATATAATGTAATGTTTGAATGGGGCTAGACTCGAAAATTCAAGAATGGATACTTGATCCGAACCCGATCTCGACAATGCTCAATTTTTCCGGACCGGGTTCGACGTGAAATGTTTTTACAAGCTGAAATTGACTTGGTTGATTCGACCTGATTACCAAAAATGAGTTTTTGTTGAAGCTTGATCTAGTTGTGAGCTCAAAGTCGATTGTCGTAAAGTTTGAACCAAATGAGGCTCGACCTTGACTCAGTGTCGCCCTTCAACTCGTAAATGATTTAGTCGTGCTTGAGCAGCTTGAATCTTTGGTACTTGAAGAAGCAACAAAAACCTGACTTGGAAGAAGCATGCGTGGAAATGCTGGTAAAGCGCGTAATCATTTCAATCACGACTTCTTCTCCCAAAAGGTCAAGCCTGAGGTGAGTTCTTCTCATCTTCAGACCATCACCCATCATCGCTAGTGGAGGCTGCCCCAAATAATTCGTCCGCCCCTTTCTAGCGTGTCTTGCTCTTCCACATTTTGTTTTCTACATTTTACTTTCCTTATTTTCTAGAATAAAATCAGTTTCTTTTGATTTTCATTATTGACTTTTACCTTTTTCTAATAATGAAAATTTATCGTCTTAGCATGCCGCCTTAACATACCAAAAATTATTTAAGAAGGACATCGTTGAGAATGGACAGAGTTAGAGGAGTCGATTTGAAAAGATCCGGTTGCACAAGAACATACTTTAAGGGACTTAAAGTGAACTTAATCTTTCTAAATAATTTTCCTACTAGCAAGGGAGCACCGGTATGCTTAAATTTGTCAACTGCAGTAAAAAGGAGAATAGGAAAATATGTTCGTAGAGTTCCTGTGTTATAATATAATCTTTATATATTGAAAACAAATAAATGTCAATTTTTTTGTAAATTTCTGTCATCGTACTTTGTAACATAACCTTTTTGAAAAATAAGGGTCTTTCTAGTCTTTTTTTCTCCTATACCTAAGTCCTATACTCCTCTCTCGCTTTTCTTTAAACAAAGATTTCGCGTTTTTTTTTTCCATATTTTTGGCTGATCATTTTAATCTTTTTAATATTTTGTAATCTCTAGATGAACAACTCTCACATACCATAGGCCTACTCCATAAGTTCAATAGTTTTTGGATAAGTGCATTAAAAGTTGTGAAACTTGAAAAAAAAAAAAAAGTGCAATCAAATCATAAATTTGATTGTGCATACAGTCTTTTGTACCAAATTATGAATTCTAAAGTTCTCATTTATTAAGTATCAAGGCAATGTTTATATTTTTATTATGACAGTATGATGTAACCAAAACATTGAACTAGAAAAAGTAAGTCATGACACAAATGTAACATAAAAATATCACTACAAATTCGGCAAGAATAATAATAACAGAATGAGCAAAAGATTGAATGCGATAAAGTAAACCAATACGAGTCGGTAAAAAAGAAGAACATACCATTGTTATTAAGCTATAGGATAACAATCCCGTGAGCTAACTTCAAATTGAATCCAATTTTTCTAATAGTGTAAAATATTTAAATATAAATTATGCTAAATACAGCACTAAAACTAAACAACCTAATCAAGGTCTTGGTTTTTAAGGGCGCGCATGATAAAATTTCTGTTTCTCAATTTCTCTGTTTCTCTGTTCCCCTAACAAAGTTTGGAACAAATCCGTTTGGTAACGTAATTTGATTTCTCTATTTCAAAAGATTTCTATTCCAGAAATAGAGAAATAGAAAAAATCGAAGCTGAAATTTTTAACTTCTCGTTTCAAATAGAAATAGAAATAAAAATTTTTTTTTCTCAACTTTTCAATTTAGTCCAAAATATTTTAGATCACTAATATTGAAATAGAAATAGAAATAGTTAATTTAGTCCAAAAAGTATTTTAATGATTTTTTAATATAATCATTCTAATCAATATTGATTGAAAATCTTAACCATTGGGCTAGATGGTGAGAATTGAATGAACAAGGCTTCATTTGTTGCATGTAAGAGATTTTATGCATGGTAATAGTCAATTGGTCATATTCATATCTAACGAGTCTTTCTTCACCTACTCTTCCGTGTATGCCAAAAACGACTCTATTTGGCTAACTATTTTTTTAATCATAAACTTCATATTAAGGCAGTAAAAGGGGTCAAATCATTAGGGTTTCATCCGATTTTTTCTTTTATAAGGAAAAGAGATCTAATAAGAAATATGTTGTTCTTGTAAGAGTGTTGATGAAAATATAGATTTTGATAATAAATTTTTAAATAATCCTAGTGTTGATAATTTTGAAAAAAATTGGTGACGATTTTTGAACACGGTGAGGATATTTTTAACAAAATTTGGAAAGAAATTGGAATTAGACTTGAAGTTAGGATTTTTTTAGGAGATTAGACTATTATAATCATGGCTATCATTAGACTTATTTGATTAATGTGAAATCAATTTCGGCAAAAACATAACGACATATTCACTACAATTGAATTTCAATTTTTTTGCCACGTTGTTTATTTTTCGAAAGAAAATATTACGTAATAGGAAACGTAAGCACATGTAATATAAATTCCATGAAATTGTATTTTCAACTTTTCTAATGTATTAGTATTATTTCGACTATTTTTTGTATTTAAGGATTTTCTATATTATTTTAGTATTATTTCGGCTATTATTTTATATTTGAGAATTTCCTATGTTATTATCTAATCAATTTCTATTCCTAGAAATAGAAATTTTATTCTCGTTATCAAAACGATTTACTGCCCGCAAATGTAAATTTTGAGTTGTTATCAAACGGGTTTTTGCTTTAAACTTGTCCTAATAGAAATCGAGAAATCAATTTATGGTCGGAAATCAATTTCGGAATAAATTTTTCATTACGCTGCTTCTAACTATCTTTCAATTTTTTTTTCTATTTCTTTCGAATTTATTATTCTATAGATAAATATTTCTTCTTTTCTATTTTCATTATGTACCCAATTAAATTATGCACGATCAGTTTTTTCAACTTTTTTTTTTTAATTTTTTTTAATTTTATTTTTTAATTTTCACTCGGACCGGATCCCTTAGGCCCGAATAGGGCCGCACGGTGGTCTCACAATTGGGCCCTCATATTGAGCCCTCTTTTCAATTAGAAAATAAGCCTATCTTTCTGAAAATGAGATTCAACCCAAACCCATCTAAGCTAAGTCAAGCCCAAAATTAGCCAAGCCTCCAACTCATTCAAGACTGTCACAAACCCAAATTCGAATATGGAAACTCCCAAGCCCGGTCTATAATGAAATCACCCTATAGCCCATACCCAATTCCTATTATTCCATATTTCTCTCTCTTTATTATTGTTTTGATTAACATCACGAAAAATGCCAAATCAATTTACATGAAAAATTACCATAAACTATCTTTTTAACCACAAAAAACCCTAATTTGCTACAATCATGACGAATTTATCCTTTGTAAGTTCTCGTGAAATTTTACTATCAAATTGTCGAGTTAAATTACACGTGGTAGTTGATGGGCGTACTGGTTTGAAGTTTTACCATTAGTTTGTTACATGTGTATTGGTTTATAATTTTTTGTGATATTAATTCAATTTAACATAAACTAACGAGAGAGTAAATATGTCACAAATCAATTGGTTTTGGGTTTTCTAGAGTAAAAAAAAAAGCTTTTGGTAAATTGTCACATGTGTATCAATTTGGAGTTTTTGATAGTCAAAAAATTAATTTAGGATAAATTGTTATAGATATACTAATTTAAGATTTTTCGTGATATTAACTTTTCTTGTTTTCTTTTATTCATTGATATTTGTCCCTATAGCCCTTTTCCTCTTCAAGACAACCAAACTTTGAGCTACACATACACAAATTTACACATCAATAACTGACATTCTTAGCAAACAACTGCAATTGGTCACCATCTATATTCCACTGTGACCCATACATACAGGAAACTGTCTGTGGAAGACTAACAAGGTAGAGGCCTCGATCATGAATATCACCATAAATGAAGGTTGAGAACAAAAACTCATATCACATACTCATCATTGCCATTGAAAAGAAGTATAATGATTCTGAAATGTATTTGGCCATCGCGAAAACATTAGAACTCATGCTTAAATGACTTGAAAATCAACTAATATTACTTAATCTATGTCATCATACTTTTGGATTCAGAAAATGACAAAACTAATCCGCATTGAAACCTCATAGACATTTCAGTGAACAAATTGCAGTCAATGGAACAGATTTTTGCGATTTCAAACTCGTATTTGTGTCCATACGTAAATGAAATTAACATGCGAAGTTTATAATCAAATACATGACTCTAACATGACCGATCCTAATTGAAGCAAAACAAGCTTTGCATTCACTTCACCTTGGTCAGAATCATAGCATGATGGAAATCGGAGATTATCTTGTCAATGAAGTCAAGGTAAGTCATAGTAGGCAGTCCAATTTATTGGGAGCTCTCACGATCGTTGTCAGCCAAAATGAAGACCGTTGGAAGAGCTTCAAGTGAGTCTTGGCCACTTCAATCTTCACGGTCGGGAAATATAGTTGAACAGGAACAGGGGCTTCTCCGGAGGCAGCGCTCGGGCAACGGCTACTTTGCCTTGGGCCTGGTGATGAGCTAGGAATGAGAAAGAAGTCTCTGAAAATCGATTCCTTGAGGAAAATTTTTGGTGAAGTCTCCCTCAAACTCAATCCATGCGGAGCGCGATTCTCTACCGTGCGGACGACGATCGGCAACAAGGTTGCAGCGGTTGAAGGTGAAGACTAGTGGCCACGGAGAAGGAAGCAATTGAAGGTGATGACCAAGACCGTTTTCCAAGTGTTGTTAGGAATATCTGTCGGCAAGTGCTTAAAAGAGAAGTGTAATTGATTGTAACCGAGTCGATATAGTGTAATGTTTTAATGGGGCTAGACTTGTAAATTCAAGAATCGATACTCGATCCGAACCCGATCTCCACGATGCTCAATTTTTCCGGACCGGGTTCGACTTGTGAAATGTTTTTAAAAGCTAAAATTGACTCGGTTGATTCGACCTGATTACTAGAAATGAGTTTTTGTTGAAGCTTGATCCAGTCGTGAGCTCTAAGTCGATTGTCATGAAGTTCGAACCAATGAGGCTCGACCTTGACTCAGTGTCGCCCTTCAACTCGTAAATGATTTAGTCGTGCCTGAGCAGCTTGAATCTTTGGTACTTGAAGAAGCATGCGTGAAAATGCTGGTAAAGCGCGTAATCATTTCAGTCACGACTTCTTCTCCCAAAAGGTCAAGCCTGAGATGAGTTTTCTCATCTTCGGACCATCACCCATCATCGCTGGTGAAGGCTGCCGCAAATAATTCGTCCGCCCCTTCTCGCGTGTCTTGCTCTTCCACTTTTTGTTTTCTACATTTTACTTTCCTTATTTTCTAGAATAAAATCAGTTTCTTTTGATTTTTATTAGGGTTAATATCTTGAAAAACCTCAAACCGGTACACTAGTGACAAATTTACCAAAAACTATTTTTTTGACCATAAAAAACCCAAAACTGGTATACATTTGACAAATTTACCCCAAACTGGTACACTTGTGACAAATTTACCCTATGTTAGTTTTCGTTAAATTTTATTCTCAAATTATTAAGTTAAATGACACGTGATGCTTGACCGGTATACCAATTTAGGATTTTATGCTCTGTTTGTCACCGTTCACAATTTTTGTGATTTTTTTGTGGTATTAATCCAATTTAGCATAGGGTATATTTGTCACAAATTTATCATTTTGGGGTTTTTTGTAGTCGAATAAATTAATTTGGGGTAAATTTGTCATAAATGTATCGCTTTAGGGTTTTTTATAGTCAGTTAGGGTAAATTTGTCATAGGTATACCAGTTTGGGGTTTTTCATGGTCAAAAAAATAGTTTAAGGTAAATTTGTCACAAGTGTACCAGTTTGGGGTTTTTCAGGGTATTAATCCTTTTTATTATTGACTTTTACCTTTTTCTAATAGAAAAAACCAAAAACCCCGAACTTTGCCCATTTGACACATTTACCTCAATTTTTTTTTTTGTGACACAAAAAACCCTGAACTTTTGTTATGTGATACATTTATCCCAAAACTATATGGCATTTTGGTATTTTCATTTTTTTAAAATTTATTTTTTTCTTCTCTCTTCCCTCTGCCGGCGTTTGGTGAGGGTTGCCCTTGCCGGCGTCGGGCTAGGGTAGCCCTTGATTGCGTCAGGCAAGGGTGTCCTTGCCCTCGCTCGTCGCCGGCGAGGGTGTCTCGGTCCTCCCCTGACGCCGCGAGGGCCGCCCTTGCTTGTGTCGGGCGAGGGTGTCCTTGCCCTCGCCTGACATTGGCTTCCCTTCACCGGCTCCGCCATGGCCAGCAGAGAGAAGAAGAAGAAAAAAAGAAAAAAAAAAGAAAAAAAGGAAAAAGCATAATAAAAAGACAAAAATGCCATTGATGGGTAAATTTGTCACGGTTTGAAAAGTTTGGGGTTTTTCACGTCACAAAAAAAAGTTTGGGGTAAATGTGTCACTTTAAGCAAAGTTCAGGCTTTTTCGTGGCTTTTTCCCTTTTCTAATAATGAAAATTTTTCATCTTAGCCTGCTGCCTCAACATACTAAAAATTATTTAAGAAGGACCTAGTTGAGAATGGGTAGAGTTAGAGGAGTCGGTTCGAGAAGATTTGGTTGCACAAGAACAAAAATTAGGGGACTTAAAGTGAACTTATTCTTTCTAAATAATTTTTCTACTAGCAAGGGAGCACCGGTATGCTTAAATTTATCAACTGCAGTAAAAAGGAGAATAGGAAAATTCGTTCGTAGAGTTCTAGAATTATAATATAATCTTTATATATTGAAAACAAATAAATGTCAATTTTCGTTGTAAATTTCTGTCATAGTACTTTGTAACATAACCTCTTTGAAAAATAAGGGTGTTTTCTAGTCTTTTTCTCCCCCTATACCTAAGTCCTTTACTCCTCTCTCACCTTTCTTTAAACAAAGATTTAGTTTTTTTTCCCATATTTTTGGCTGGTCATTTTAATCTTTTTAATATTTTGTAATTTTTAGATGAACAACGCTCACATACCATAGGCCTACTCCATAAGTTCAATAGTTTTTGGATAAGTGCACTAAAAGTTGTGGAAACTTAAAAAAAGTGTAATCAAATCATAAATTCGATCGTGCACAGTCTTTTCTACCAAATTATGAATTCCAAAGTTCTCATTTATTAAGTATCCAGGCAATGTTTTTATTTTTATTATGATAGTATGATGTAACCAAAAAATCGAACTAGAAAAAGTAAGTCATGACACAAATGTAACTGAAAAATATCACTACAAATTCGGCAAGAATAATAATAAAAGAACGAGTAAAAGATTGAATGCGATAAAGTAAACCAATACGAGTCGGTTAAAAAAAAATGACATTGTTAGCTGTAGGATAACAATCCCGTGAGCCAACTTCAAATCGAATCCGATTTTTTTTAATAGTGTAAACTATTTAAATATAAATTATGCTAAATATAGCACTAGAACTAAACGACTTAATCAAGGTCTCGGTTTCTTTTGAAATAATTATTTTTGTAGGTAAATGTTTCTTCTTTTCTATTTTCATCATGCACCCAATTAAAGTATGCACGATCAGTTTTTTCAATTTTTTAATTTTCACTCGGACCGGACCCCTTAGGCCCGAGTAGGACCGCACGGTGGTCTCACAATTGGGCCCTCATATAGAGCCCTCTTTTCAATTAGAAAATACGCCTATCTTTCTGAAAATGAGATTCAACCCAACCCCAACCCATCTAAGCTAAGTCAAGCCCAAAATTAACCAAGCCCCCATCTCATTTAAGATTGTCACAAACCCAAATTCGAATATGAAACTCCCAAGCCTGACCTCTAATGAAATCACCCTATGGCCCATACCCCATTCCTATTATTCCATATTTTTCTCTCTATTCTTGTTTGGGTCAATACCACAACAAATTTGTCATTTATTAGTTTCTATTAAATTTTACCGTCAAATTATTGAGTGAAATCACACATGGCATTTAATGGTATACCATTTTGAGGTTTTACCATTCGTTTGTTATATATGTATTAATTTGTAATTTTTTGTGGTATTATTCAATATTAACATAAATTAGTGAGGGAGTAAATCTGTCAAAAATGAATTGATTTTGGGTTTTATAATAAAAAATAATTTTTGGTAAATTATCACATATGTATCAATTTGGAATTTTTGGTGGTCAAAAAATTAATTAAGGGAAATTTTATCATAAGTGTGATAATTTAAGATTTTTCTTAACATTAACTTTTCTTGTTCTCATATTTGTCCCTCTTGCCCTTTTCCTCTTCAAGACAACCAAACTTCGAGCTACACATAGAAAAACTTACCTGTCAATAGCTGGCATTCTTAGCAAACGACTACAATCGGTCACCATCTTTGACCACCACGATAACCATTATAATCCATCTGTCCCGATCTAACATTGAGTGAACCACCTTGAGTGGGCTCTCCCAAGTCTTCAAGTTTTTTAGAACAAATGAATTTTTTATCATGCAATCTAATCCCAAAAAAAAAAAAAAAAAAAAAATGTAATCCTAATTTAGGGAACTATCCTATCTAATGCACATGCACAATTTGGTCTTTTGAGTGTTTTCAAAAGAAGCAATATTACTAAATATATGCATTATATCCAATCCACTCAGATATTCGTTGAAAATTCAAATAAAAGATTTAAATAATTGAAAAAATAATCTTTCATGGATAAAATTAACAATTATTGTAACCCTAAACATCACAAATCAAATTAATAATTATAATGATTTTAAAGCCAAAACATCATTATGTGCAAATTTTTTTTTTTAAAAGTGATCCAAAATCTTACGATCAAATTAGTAATTATAAAATTTTTAACCAATAATATCATTTGATAATGCCTAAAGTCTCAATGAAATCACTATTAGTATCAAATGTTCCAATTTAAGCAATAAGATCGAGATGAAATTTGGTTCAAGAAAATTACCTTGTTTGGATTATTTGTTTCCAAAATGGGACCAGCACCAAGGATTCGCGATCGGGGCTTGGCGTGATGGCACAAGGACGACTCGCTGTGGCGACCGCTTCGACTAAGGAACGGTTCTGGACTGTAGCTGCGATGTCGCCGACTGCAAGATGCGAATAGCAGCCGTTGCTATCTATTTGCACGCTTGTCGGACTTGCGTCACAAAAGCGAGAGATGCCTGGCCTCCTGGGGATCGATTCGCTTGGACTTCACTGGTCAACGTGAATGGCCTGCAACGAGAAAGAAAGCGATCTTTCTATTCCTTTTTCTTTAATTGCTCTTTATGTGCCCCTCTCTCTTCGCTGGTGGGGACTTCGGGAGAACGGTAATTCGCCAGCACTGCAGGAGGCTTGGTGAAATAGCTCGTTGACGTGGCGGGAGCTCGACTCGGACAAGCAAATGGTAACTCGTCACGGACGAGACTCGGTGTGCGGGTCACAGCGATGATCATGGCGGCAAGCTCGGTTGTCATCGGCTCGGGCGGTGGATCACGAATAGCAGCACTCGGGCCTACAGTGATTGCGGAGAGCAGAGGTGCGGCGGCGCTCGGGCTGGTCGCGATGTCGGGATGCGTTCCGGCAAGTGGTGGCGAAGGCGATGCGGGCAGCGATTCGACGGAGGAACGGTAGCTGCGGATGGTGAAGGCAGGCGTCGGCTTCACGGTCGAGCAGCTGGAGGCACCAGTCGAGGGAGCCATAGAAAACTGTCTTTGAAAAATTTTGTCATAGTTTGATTTTTTCTACAGTATTAATCCAATTTAGCGGATGGTGTATTTGTCATAATTTATTAGTTTGGGGATTTTTTGCGATCGAATAAATTAGTTTGGGTAAATTTAAATAAATGTACTAGTTTATGATTTTTTTTATGGTCAATCGAGGTAAATTAATCACATGCATACCGGTTTGGAGTTTTTTATGGTCAAAAAATAATTTGAAATAAATTTGTCACAAGTGTACTAATTTGAAGTTTTTTCAGGGTATTAACCTTATTAAAGTCCTGACCATCCTTTCTTCCTGTCTTTTACTTCTCTGCACTGTTCAGAGAAGAAAAGGCCCTTCTATTCTAGCTCACGTCCTCTCTATGAACACTCATAATTGTGGCCGTGTATTAAATTGCGTGGCCTCACTCTGTGTCAGACCATCAAGAGTCTTTTATAGGTCAATGGTAGGATTTCTTTCAGGATGGACACCACCCGCTTTCCCTTTCTTGAAGATGCATATAATTTCTTTCTTTCCTATTTTCTCTCTATGAGCACATCCGCATTATACGAAAAGATTTCTTTCTTCATGCCAGTATGCCGCCTCTTTCAAAATAGGTTGCCCAAAGCATGACATCGAGTATATGCTTCCATGTGCAATATTCCATTTTATTTTTTTTGATATTTCATCCAAAATCTTTCATTTTGCTGTGAAATATATCCCTCAGTGTGTATATTGCATGAATATGTAAAAGACTTATCCAAATATATCAAATTGTCATTCCTCATAAGTTAATTTTTAATCATAAAAAAATAATGGTTTGGGCCAATTCTTTCTCTCTATGGGCTTAGTTCAACTTATTAAGTTAAAGTTTAGAACCATCAATTCAAACCCATTTGTCACTGATGCAATAATAATAAATAAATGAATGCTCCTAAAATTATTTGCTACTCAATTCAATTCTTTATTTTTTTTAAGGGTTAAAAATTAATCCCTAATTTTTCTATGCAATAAATGAATAATCGGGATGCCAAAATATAGGTGTCAACACCACCGTGACCCATACATGGACTCAAGCCTCGATCTCGAATGTCACCATAAATGAAGGTTGAGAACAATAACTCGTATTGCATACTTATCACTGATCACCATTGAAAAGAAGTATAATGATTCAGAAATGTATTTGACCATTGTAAAAACATTAGAACTCACGCTTAAATGACTTCAAAATCAATTAATATCGCTTTATCTACGTCAGCTTACTTTTAGATATAGAAAATGACGAAACTAATCTGCCTTGACACCTCATAGCCATTTCAGTGAACAAATTGCAGTTAGTGGAGCAGATTTTTGCGATTTCAAACTCTTATTTGTGACCATACGCAAATGAAATTAACTTGCAAAATTAAGAATCAAATACATGACTCTAACATGACCAATCCTAATTGAAGCAAAACAAGCTTTACATTCACTTTACCTTGGACAGAATCATAGCATGATGGAGAATCGGAGATTATCTTGTCGATGAAAAGTCATAGTAGGCAATCTGATTTAACTATTAGATCTCTCATGATCGTCGCCGGCTAAAATGAAGACTGTTGGAAGAGCTTCAAGCGAGTTTTGGCCACTTCAATCTTCACGGTCGCGAAACAGAGTTGAACAGGGGTGTCTTTGGAGGCAGCCGTCGGGCGATGGCTACGTCGCCTTGGGCTTGGTGATGAGCTAGAAATGAGAAAGAATTCTCTGAAAATCGATTCCCTGAGGGAAATGTTTGGTGAAATCTCCCTCAAACTCAACCCGTGCGGAGTGCGACTCTCTGTGCCATGCGAACGATGATCGGCAACAAGGTTGCAGCGGTGGAAGGTGAAGGCACGCGGCCACGGAGAAGGAAGCAATTAAAGTCAAATGGGCCTCGTTTAAATCCAAAATGGGCTCCTACTGGAAATAGAGGACTGAAGTTTTTGGTTCAAGTGAGCCCACGAGTTGATCGAAGTCTTCTGGGTCAAATTCACGAGCAAACGGGTTTGGGTTTGAGTTGATGGGTTTGGATCAAGATATCGGGCTAAAGAAGAAAATGGCTGAATGGGCTTCAAACATGATCTCTCTCTCTCTCTCTAATATTCTTTTTATTATTTATCATTTTTTTTTTTTATTTTTCAATTTATTATCCTATTTATGGATATATGATTTTGTAAACAAAAAATTCGGTGTCAACAATACTTGAGTGTCATAATTTTTTTTCCAATCATTTGAATGTTATGGAGTTGGTTCTTCTATATGTCAATTGTATATTATCTTTTGGTTCGAATAAGCATTTTAGACATTTTCTTAATATAATCAATAATTTCAGATTTGATTTTTTTCATTTACAAAAGTTTTCGACAACTGTAATGTGACTATGCTAACCGTAGTGCCCATGGTGGCTGAGCAATGGCATTCAAGATACGAGTTATTTGGGTGTACTAATTTTAGTACTTTCTCATTTGCTAGTATTTATGATTTTTAATTTGTTTTACTAAATTGGTTAGGTCTTTTTTCAATATGCTATTTTCTATATTTGAGGGGGACAACGGCTAAAAAGTGAAGCCTAGATTGGATTGTATATGGGTATGCTTTGAATTAAGACAGGTATGAGTCGCCAAAATTAATTCATCTAAACTCAATTTGACCCATCTGTTTAACAGGTTTAATTTCGGCTACTACTGCCTTTCATTCTGTTTATCGTCATGAAGGCCCTCTTTGCTACTTAAACTTATTATAATCCCAAGAATTAACTAACAAGTCTGTTTCAAAAACATATTTAAAGAAATCTAACTAGACCAATGAAATCTGTGGCATGCCCAATTTCATTTATTGTTATCGCTTCACTACTATTCTCAATTTGTTTTATATCGCTTAAAAATTACATTCTTCATAGTAGTTAAATCATGTGGGATCACATGAAACTAGTCCGTGACACAAACATATGATGAAGAGCATCATATAATGTTAGAAAATCAACATTTTCAACGAACTTACTAAATGTTAATACAGCCAATCGAATATAGCAGATTGTTTTTCATATATAACATGATTGTTGGCTTGAAAGCAACAACAATCACTAATCAGACCATTAAGCAAATCAACCGGATCCAAATTCACGCACCAAGCACACGAGCAGAGCAGTAATGTAAAAACTAAAATTTTCAAGAACAAAAATTCCATTTACAGCCCTTGGTCCAGTTGGCGGGTACACGCTTGGAGAATTTTTTTTTTTTTATCAAAAAAATTTTCGTTCATTACCAAATTAATACATGAAAGGATTCATGAGAATCTTTAAGGTCACCATAACAAGGCAAGCCAGTAGATGTCCAAAACAAATCAAAAACCAGAATTCAAGGTACATCTTCTGACTGGTTGGCAGAGATAATCACTCAAGCTAATCACGCGCTTGAGGAATGTTTATTTTATCCAAAATCGAAGAATGTTGGATTGAATCGCTTTCCCACAATACACATAACAGGTCTAGAAATTCTTAATTAAATCATTAAACTTACTCCAATAAAGCTTGACCACCAAAGTTCACGGAATAGTTTCTGGTTGACTCGACTATAGAATGCCAAATTGTCGAGATGCAGTGACTATTCATTCGCTCTATTCGCCATTAGCATAGAAAAGAATTTGATAGACCGTGCTAGTGCATTAACTCACATCAATCAATATTGTAAGAAAATAATCCAATCAATCCTGAATCTATTATATGTATGGCAATTTAGTCTTAATCATTTCAATTTTGCCAATTTAATCCTAAATCTCTACATGAAATTCCATTGCAATCATTTTGTCGAAAATCGCTAACTTGGCGGTATGCCATGTAGAATTGTTGGTGATGACTAGACCGTCACGTCAACGATTTCAGCTGAAAATTGGTCCGAAAGAATACATTATAATTTTGCACAAAAATTTAATTTAAATTGACAAAATTGGAAAGTTTAGAAATTGATGGACATTCATATAATAAGTTTATGATAATTTGTTATTTTCCCCGTACAACAATTTCCTTTCTTTGTAGGCACTAAGCAGTGTCATCTTGCGCAAAGTCAGGTGTGTGCAAGATTCTCTTTGAAGAATGAACAGCGATGACCAAGACTGATTTCTACTGAGTGTATGGAATATTTTTCAGAGGGTAATTGCAAGGAGAGCTGTAATCGAGTCTAGCCGAGTTGATATGGTCTAATGTTTGAACCAAACTTGAATTCAAAATGCAAGACTGGACACTAGATTTAAATTCGATCTCAACAAAGCTCAACTTATTTGGATGGAGTTTGGCTCATTTAATTATTTTATAAGTTTGAAATGACTTGGTTTGATTTGACTTGTTCATTATAAATGAGCTTCGTGGGAGCGTAATTCAAGCTTGAGCACAAATTCGACTATCCTGAAATCCAAATTGATGAGGAAGATTTTGTCAAATGTATATTCGTTGGAGGACTGGTGATGGTACTTTCTTTGTGGACTCGTGTAGGGAATAGGAGCTAAAGCGCATTTTGTGTTTGTCGGTTTTTCTTTATTCGTTTGCCGATCTCTTGGTGCCAGATTTCACTGGCCAAACCGGGAAAAATCAAACTTCGATTGGCTGGGGATATGGCCAGCTTTAGGAATTGGAATGTAAGCTAGTCAATTACGATAACAGAGTTAATAAGTGCCCAACTTCAAAGGGTGGTTGAAGGGTTAGAAAGATGGAGATATGGTGCTTCAAGAAGCGGTGAAGTTTTATGTTTTGTCCGTACTCGATTCGTCACAACCTGCGGGAGCCAAGATTGAATATGACATGGATTCGGTTTTCATGTGAATGGACTCATTTTATACTTGTCGACAAGTATTTAAAAGAGAGGTGTAATTGAGTCTAGTTGAATCGATAAAGTCTAATGTTTGAATGGGACTTGACTCGAAAATTCAAGACTGGATGCTTAATTCACACTCGATCTCGACGACGATGCTAAATTTTTTCGAATCGAGTTTGACATGTGAAATGTTTCTAAAAGCTGAAAATGACTCGATTGATCCGGCTTGATTATCATAGCTTAGTTTTTTTGTCAAAGCTTCATTCAGTTGTGAGCTTAAAGTTGATTAAGTAAAATCCAAAACGATGACGCTTGAACTTGCAGTCTTGCGCTAAATAATTTAGACGTGCTTGAGTAGCTTGAATCGTTGGTACGTGAAGAAGCAACTAAAACCTGATTTTGAAGAAGCATGTCAGAAATTAATGGTAAAGCGCATAATTGATTCAACCATCACCCATCATCGCTGGTGCTGGCGATACCTCCACTTATTCTCGCCTCTGTTGCTCTCCCACTCTTCTCTTATGCATTTTGCTTTCCTTGCTTTCTAGAAAAAAATTAGTTTCTTTCAATTTCGACATTATTCGCTTTTACCTTTTCTTAATTATGTAAAAAAAAAAAAATGTAATCTTAGCATACCGCAACAGTATACTAAGAGTTATTCAAATAGGACCTAATCGAGAATGGGATAGATTCCAAAAGATCCAATTGCACAAGATCATAGATTGGGGGACTGAAACTGTAATTTTTCTAAATTATTCTCCTAGCAAGGGAACACCTATTTGCTAGGGCACACAAAAATTCAACTATAGTAAAAGTGCTTAAATAATTTATAATGAGAATAGAAAAATATATTGGTAGAGTTCCCATATTATAATATAATCTTTATGTATTGAAACAAATAAGTGCCAATTTCCGTTATATATTCGGGAATCATATTTTGTAACACGACTTTTTTGAAAAATAAGGGTGTCTCTAGTCTTTTCTTCCTAAACATAAGTCCTTTAATCCTTTCTCAACTTTCTTCACTCAAAAAATTCATTTTTTTTCCTATTTTTGGCTGGTCATTTTAATCTTTTTAACATTTTGTAACTTCTTGGTGAACAACTTACACATACCATGGGCCTACTATATAAATTTAATATTTCTTTTTCGGCATAAGTGTATAAGAAATTCTAAAACTTGTAAAAAAAAATGCAATTACATCATAAAAATGTAAAAAAAGTACAATCGTATCCTAAAATTTGTGCACAAAAAGTGTTACAGAGTACTTCCCTTAATTAGGATGAGATCGACCTATTTTAAAGTTCAAACACTTGATTATACTTTTGCTATAAGATTTAGGCCTTATAATACACTTAATACCCAATTTTCTAATATGGCGGATAAATAATGTTGCAAAGTAAAATTTTCAAATCTGAACTAAGGAGTCTTCAACTAGTTTCAAATAGCATTTTGGCTTTAGGTTTAGACTTTACCTATTCAAGCATTCCGTCTTAATTTAAAACAATCTTCACTGAAGAATCATCTTTATTGCCAATTTTTCATTCCAAAACTCCGAGAAAAATGGCCATATGGTTATGTCATATTTTGATTTCTACACTAGATGCAAATCTACTTTTTCTCCTGATTGGTAAGCAAGAGTTCTATTGATCAATATACAAACCTTAATTTCAGTGGAAAGAACGAAAATACTCCTTTTCAAGTTTAATAACTGAATTCCAGTGGAAATCTTCATGAACGTGAGTGTCTGAACAACACTTTATCCCAAAAACGATAGTAAGCAAGAGTTCTATTGATCAATAGACTAACCTTAATTTCAGTGGAAAGAACGAAAATACTCATTTTCAAGTTTAATAACTAAATCCAAGCAGAAATCTTCATGAACGTGAGCATCTAAACAACACTCTATCCCAAAAACGATAGTAAGCAAACCTCCATGATTGAACAAACACTAACGGACCACAAACTACCCAAAAGCCAAAAAAAAATCCAAGTGGTATGCCTAGGTAAAACCATTTCTTCTCACTATCATCATTGTTGCGATCATGACCAGCTTCTTCCGTCCTGTTCATGGTAATGGAGCAGCTTTTGTTGAGCGGAAGCCCACATAGTCCAAGGTTTCCCTCAAAAGAACTTTCAGAAAATGTGAGAAACTGTCTGCTAGCTGGGATGCTTCCTACAAGTTGATTGTTTGAGAGGTTCAAGAACGAAAGGAAATTGAGATTTGCAAGCTGAGTTGGTATGGTTCGATTGAGGTAGTTTTGTGACAGGTCCAATGACTCAAGTTGATGCAGATTCCCCAATATAGAAGGGATTGAACCCGAGATGGCATTGTGCGATAGATTGAGGAAATGAAGTGCATTGAGATTCCCAAGCGTGTCCGGTATTGGACCCTCCAATCTATTGCCCGAGAAGTCAATCGACGTGAAAATAGTAAGAATCTTGACAAGTTCTAGCCATTGCCCTTTGACTGTTACAATCACTGTATCTTGATAATCTAATCCAGTCCATGGGATAAATCGATGCAGGTAATCAAAGTTTGCATTGGCCTTCATAGCTTCCCAAGATGCGAGGAGACTTGTAGATATTGTGCCGCTAAAATAGTTTGATGATAGGTCAACAATTTGAAGTTTCTGCCAAGTACCGGGACCATATGGACATCGAATTTCCCCATGCAATTTGTTAGATCGTAAAATAAGGATGCGGAGAGTTGACATAGCCCTGAAATGGCATGGAAATTTCCCGTCTATTTGATTGTCCCCAATGTTCACAACCTCCAATGTTGCACAATTTGCCAATGATAACGGAATTTGCCCCTGCAACAAGTTCCCACTAATATCCAATGTCTCCAGACCACATGTTGGCAGGATGTTTTGTGGAATATCACCACTCAACTTGTTATCTCTCAGATTCAATACCGTGAGGTTCACCATCATTAAACAATCAGGAATAGTTCCACTCAGATGGTTATGTGACAAGTCAAGCAATTTAAGATGATTAGCTTTGCAAATTGACTGCGGGATGGACCCATGGATATTATTCTTCGAAAGGGAGAAGAACAATGGGACCGATAATAGGGAGTCGCCAATGTTATCTGGAATAACATAAGTGATGTTGTTTCTTGATAAATCCAAGTAGTCAACCTGTAATAGCATGGGTAGCACATTTCCTCGGAGCATGTTTGAATGGAGGTCGACGACACGAGCAAAAGTAAGACTAAGATTGTGCGGTGGTGTCGCGGAATCTTCAAAGAAATTAGAGGAAAGATTGAGAAATTGAAGTTGTTCCAGTGTCCCTATCCATCTCGGTATTTCCCCACGAATATTATTGTGGGAGAGGTCGAGGAATTCCAAATTGGACTGGTTAGCTAAAAACTGAGGCATGGTCTGCAATTGACAAGAAGCCAACTTTAAAGAAGAGAATTTAGGGAAAGAGGATGCAGCAGCAGAAGCAGGTGCCATAGCATTAATGGACAAGCCACTGTACGATAGATCAAGATAAGTTAAATTTCCTAATCCCTGAAACGCGTCTACATTCATCGAGCCATTGAAATTATTATAAGAAAGTAAGAGGTACTGAAGCTGTTGCAGTTTGAATATGGATGCTAGTATTGACCCTTGCAACTGGTTGCTTTTCAAATCAAGCATGCTCAGTTGATTCGAAGAGGCATTCGGATGTATGATAAGCTGACCATTAAATCTATTGTATGAAAGGGATATCCTCTTAAGTCGGGGAAGTGTAAACAGAGCTGGGGGAATGTCACCTTCCAATGAATTGCCTCGCAGGTACAGAAATTCAAGATTCAGAAGGTCTTCCCAGCCAACGGAGGTGATATGACCTCTTAAAGCATTATAAAGTAAAAATATAGTGGTCAGATTTCTGGATGCACCAAGTGGCGGAACTGAACCAGTAAGACTATTAAAAGACAAGTCCAAAAAAGTCAGCTCCGATAGGTTCTTCATTGAGCTCGGGATCGACCCACTCAAATTGCAATCGCGCAGGTCTAACCGCGACAATTTTCTTAGATTACCAATTGAATCGGGTATCCTCCCTGAGATATTGGTCCAATACATGACCAGAGTCTCAAGAGAACTATCCTCCAGAAAATCGGGCAAAGAACCTTGAAGGAGTTCGTTGGATGATAGGATAAGAGTCTGAAGTGTCTGTACTTGGAGGACTTTTTGAGGAAATTCTCCCTGCAGGCCACAATCATGTAGGCTCAGTGTTTTCAAGCTGGAGAAATTTGCTAAGAAACTAGGAACTGTGGTGGACAAGTTGTTGTCATCGAGTTGAATGACCGACAGATTAGCAAGACTCACAAGGGAAGCGTCAATAGGACCAGACAGAGAACAGTAAGACATGCTCAGCACCTCAAGTTTTGGAACTGAAGAAGACAACGCGTCGCACCACTCACTTCCCTCGGCAGACACATTGACCCCATCAAGGTACAACTCCCTCAACTCCCCCAAATCCCCAATCAGCGACCTCAAATTGGGCTTCTCAAGTTTCAGCAAAGTCGAACTGAGATCAAGAGTACGTAGCTTCGTCAAGCGCGATAGCTCTGCAGGAATCTGCCCCGCAAATCCTGCGTAGGACAAGTTGAGATTTTCCAAGCGGCTGAGATTCGCGAGGCCCAACGGAATTGCCGTGTAGTTGAAGTCGTTGAAAGCCAAGTTCAAGCTCCGAAGGAACACAAGCTTGAAGAGACTTGACGAACCGTCAATTCCGCCAGAGATCGACTCAACGCTCAAATTGAGTCCCACAACAAGGCCATCCTCACACGTCACACCGCTCCATGAATCAGCACTTCGGTCCCACTGTACTAATTTGGAAGACTCGGAGGCATTGAAGATGAGGTTGTTTCTCAGCTCGAGCAAGAGCGATCTCTGGTCGATGCCAAGACACTGGGCTGAAGTTGAAGCCCTAGCTACGTCGGAGAAGATGGAGATCGTGGATATAGCAAGAAGAAGCCATGAAACGATCGAGCCATTCATTGGAAGAGGTGTGAGAAGGGCGCGAGAAGAGGGAGCAAGGAAGAGGGAATCAACCAAAAAGAAGAGGACACTTGGGAGTGGAGGAGTCGTCCGACTTTAAGTGCATTCTAGGGTCAATTTTGGGATATCATTAGTCGCCAAATTTGACTTATAACACTTCGAAAATTCCTAATAAAAATCGGTGACATTGGGCAACAAAGTGACATTTTTTTTTTAATATCCTAATTTACCAATCGAAACAAAAGACCACATTTATGTTTTATAGGAAAAAAAAGGAAAAATAAAAGAAATTTGCCTAAGATATTGAAATTATAACTTGACATCCCTTGAAAATGCTTTTGGCTCACCTTATTTAAGATCATAAAACCAATGACATTATGTGATCATTGTTGTCTTTATACGTGAACGTTGACCATGCAATATAGATATTATATCCAACTATGTTATTAAATATGTAGATTCAATAAGATAAATACTTATATTTGAGTTTTATTTGTAAAATGTTATAAGATAGTGAAAGAAGCAAATAAATAAATAAATATAAATTCTAGAATCATATCAACTTTAGGATTTTACCTTTCATATACAGTATGATAGTTAACTGTATTGGGTTAAGCAAACACATGAAAAACATTGAACTTACTCCAGTCAAGCTTCAGACCAAAGTACACGTAATAGCTTTTAGTTGACTTGACTAGAGGTGCAAAATTATGGTGGCGGTGGTGGTCCACCTCCTCCACCACCAAAAACATTAGACTTGCTCCAGTCAAGCCTCAGACCAAAGTACACGCAATACTTTTTAGGTTAACTTGACTAGTTATGGTCGCGGTAGTGGTCCCGTCGCCACCAACCACCCCCCCTTTCTCCCGGATGCCGGCAATGACGTTTAAAATCCCATTTTCGAAGAAAACCTAATTTTGCCTTTGGTAGATACAAAATATTAGTAGTAAGTTTGAAATATGCTAACAAACCCAATAGTATATTATCACTTGCTTTTATTTATTCTATAAGTGACTACCTAAATGTTTTTAAGTGACCAACAAAATTAAAGTTTTATCATTCATGAACTCGGCAGTAAATTGCCACTTATTTTAGCTTCCACAGGTAAGTGCATGACTTTTTGTAGATTGTCAATTGAAATAACATTTCTACCATCCACAAAACCCAATAGTAGTTTTATTTTTTGGATGTTAGATTTCACTAGTAGACGCCTAAGTAACCGTTTGTATGTTATATATAAGAAGGTGCGTAATTGTTTGTAAGCTTCTAATGAAATAAATATTTTACCATCCACAAACTCAATTGTAAATATATAACGTAGGTGGTTAGCTATTAGAACATTGACAATCGTAAATCCCCAACACAGTTGCACAATCAACTTAATTTACTTAATCAATCGGTAGCAAGTCGGATGATTACCCACCGTTATTTAAAATTTATGGATGGTGTTACAGGTCTCCTATTGAATGAAAACTAATATGTGTGGGTCAAGCGGACTGTTAGACACTTCTTCGTGATTCTTAGACGACTCATCATGACCAAAAAATGAGTACAGGCTTCCATGGCGTTTTCTTCGGTCCTACTATACAGGGCATTTTATATGATAGCTACTTTGCAGTCTTCTCTTTTTAAATATTTTCCGGCCTACAAAGAGGATAACGTTTTGCACAATTTTGGTCGTGAAACACAATACGGAACATTGTTCCATGCTGTTCACTTTGTGTAAGACTTGGCCATTGTAAAACCCCGTTGGCAGCAAAAATTGACCAGTGACTTGCTTGGTCTGTACGTTAGTAACGTTTCAGTCACTTTTTTTTTTTTTTAAGTGCCAGCTTTATTTGATTCATTGAAGTTAATGATTATTCTATAATTTACTATCATTTATTTTCTTAAGCCACAAGCCTTTTAAAGTTACAAATTTTAAAAACAAAACTGCCAACCCTAATTTCAGTTTTATCTTATTTTTCCAATTTAATAACCATTTCAATAGTTTATGAAATTTAATTAAGTCAAATACAAGCATGATAAACTTACACATAAGTTGATTACTAAATAGTCAAATAGAGGTTAGTAATTGAGTTAAATAAAGTTAATAATTTCATAAAAAGTTTATAAGTCTAAATTCCACCGATAAATTATGGTAATCACAAGAATAGTTGTTTAGGGTTCGATTGATAATTGGCCAATTCTTTTGCTATTTCTGCTTTTTTGTTCCCAAAACCAAAAAAAAAAAGTAGAAATACATTTGTGCATATACTAAAAATGTAGAAATTGGTTAAACGTAAATAGATACTAACGCGGGCTGTATTCAAGACCAACTCATTCAACTAAGAAGATCCACGCGCATTCAATATTGAAGATACTCTCATCGATGAACCTAATATCAATAAGCTTCATTCACAAGTGAAGAGTCTCATCATCGACTTTATCATAAAAATTTTGCCATTTCCCATGCATCGAAGCTTTCATTAAGACACTTTGGGATAGCCGCTAGCATTGAAAATGTTAGCTATGACGATTTTCCAAAGCTAGCATAGAATTGAAATTTTCGCTCGATTTTATGACTAAGTTTCCGCATGAATAAGTCGCTCTTCTGATCCTATTGTTTGAGTAACCAACTTTGAGCTACATCATATACCTAGCTTTCCACGGTAACATCAGAATGTGTCCATCATATCCTTATTTTTATTAAATAAGTAGATTGAAGAAAAGAAATAAAATAATTTATTAACTTTCGAATGCAACTTCATCGTAGTTTGTGAGTGAACACATAGGAAGAGGAGCTGTGTTCTTATTGGAAGGCAGGTGAACATGAGCTTCCTTGGATGGAATTTCAATGGGGCTGTGTTTGGTCTCGTTCAAATCACATCCTATCATAAATTTTTTTGGTCCCTATGCGCGACTATCTTGAGTTGACTTGACCTGTGAATGCAGATTCATCCACTTGCTTATTGAGCCGGTGGTGGGTTTCAATGGTTCTTGATCGTCGACGCAAATTCTTGAATGACCTCGCTAAGTATGTCGCGCTCGATATTGGCTCCAGTTACTTGACCGAGTAATTCGGGCAAGTGGCCAGATACCACCACCGGAATAAGTGGCGCATGAAATGGACTGACCAAAAAAAAAGTACGAGGACTTTGGCAGACCTTGTTCCTTTCTTTACGTTTGGCAGCCCTTGTTCCTTTCTCTACGGCAACCGTTGCTTTCACTGTTTGTCTTTACCTACGTTAACGCCTTTGTTCGCCTTGACTAGAGAATGCAAAATTGTCCTTTCAGTGATGCTCCCCGATGAACTGATTTCTAAAAATCTGTATACGGCAAAAATGGAATTTCTTCTGTGCGCGTCAAATGCATAACGTCTATATCGAAATTCAACACAACCACGTAAACCTTTTGTATTCATTCGTTGTTCATGTCTTTGGTAAGCTTCCATCAAGGGTAATTCATACTCAACAATATGTGCAAGAAGAAAAAAAGTGATCTCATCTAACAAGAAATCTATTTATCTTTATCTATCGAGGAAACTATAATATCTCTAAAATCTAATAATATCTCTCACAATATTTTTTAATAATTCCTCGAATGTCAATAAATATACCTAGAACAAAGCCCATAAACATGATGATCCGTGACTGAGGGATCTGGAAAATTTCTTGCGAAATGGGCAATTCAAGAACAGAGAATTGCGGGTAATAGGAGAAAAAAAAAAAACGAACAGAGAATTGCGGGTAATAGGAGAAAAACGGGATGGTTCAGATTGGAAACAGAGGGTGGTCAAAGTAAACTCCCGGTGGGGACGATTTTGTCCGGATATAATAAGTTAGGGCGAGACTGACGTGTGGGGACGATTTCGTCATAATATCAATAAGTTATGGCGGGACTGGCGATGCAACTTTCTTTTGGACTCATGCGGAGCGAATATGATCAAACTTCAATGCGATGGGATAATGACCAGCTTTGGGAATTGGAATCTAAGCTAGTCAATGATGAAAATAGAGATGGTTAAATAGCGGCCAAATCCAAAGCGAGGTTTAAGGTTACAATGATTGAGATTTACGCGTCAAGAAGGGTCAGTTGCTATGTTTGGTCCATAATCTTTGCAGCCACTGGAGCCGAAGATTGAATCAGAAATATATTTGGTTTTCATGTGAATGGCCCCGTTTTTTATTGTATCGAAGATGAGTTGAGTGGATGGATAAAATGTTGCTGAAAGTATCATATAATCTCTATTAAAATTGTTGAGTATGTCTTGAATTCTTTATGTGCTTTGGCCAACGTTAGCATTTACGAGCAGTATAAATATTATTTTACTCAAGTTATTAAGTAAAGAAGTTGAGATAGAAAGAGTCTCAATTTTTAACCGACCTTTTTTAATACTTAAATTTTTATAGTGAATTTTGCTTCTCTTCTCCTCATAATTTTTCTCAAAAAGGTTTTCCATATAAATCTGTGTGTTCTTTATTTTTCTTAGTTCTAATTTCCTTATAGTTTCTGCATCAATTATAACAAAAATGAAGTACCTTTCACTCAATTATATTGTACTTGTATTGTGGGTCTATGAGGGGAATGTAATTGCGGGGCTACTTCCGTGGTAGATCTAAAGTAATTTACCATGTCACAATTTTCTTTTGTTGTCCCCACTAACTAGTGTCATCTTGCACAAAGTCACGACCGTGTGTGAGATTGTCCCTTTGAGTGATGATCAAGATTGATTTGACTTGACTTTTATAAATCAGTTTTTATCGAAGCTTGAACCCAAATTTGGCTTCTGTAAAATCCGAACTAATGAGGTTTGAACTTGACTTGGTGTCGCATTTTAAACTTGTGAATAATTTAGGCAAGCACAAGTAGAATGAATTGTTTGCACGTTAAGAAGCAATTAAAAACTGATTTTGAATAGGGGTTGAGAAAATGCTGGTAAAGTGCATAATTGTATCAATCTTGAGCCTCGTGGTTCTCATTCTAGTTAAATCCATTTCTAAGAGGAAGGCAATGAACATTAGCTTCCTTCAATGGGGCTGTGTTTGGTCTCATTCACATCACATCCTGTCATAATTTTTTTGGTCCCTATGCGCGACCATCTTTAGTTGACTTGACTTGTGAATGCAAATTCATCAAATCACTTTTTGATCCAGTGGTGGGTTTAAGTGGTTCTTGACCGTGCGTGCAAATTGTCGAATGATCTCTGCTAAGTTTGTCATGTTCGACATTAGCTTGAGTTACCTGACCGAGTAACTCCGGTGAGTGGCCAGATACTACCGGAATAAATGGCGCATGAGATAGACAGGGATGAAGTGCGCGGACTTTGGTAGCCCTTGGTCCTTCTTTAGGCAACTGCTGCTTTCACTGCCTGTCCTTACCCACGTTAACGCGTTTGTTTGCCTTGACTGGAGAATACAAAATTGTTGTTTCAGTGGTGCTCCCCAATGGGCTGATTTCTAAAATTCTGTGCACGATGAAAATGGAATTTCTTCTATGCGCGTCAAATATGTAATGATTGTACCAAAATTCGATTTGTACCGAAATTCAAAAGAACCACATAAATCTTTTGTAATCGTTCTTTGTTGATTTCTCCAATAAGCTTCAATCAAGGATAATTCATACTGGAACAATATATGCATTAAAGAAAGTGATCTAATCTAACAAGAAAATTAATTATCTTTATCTATCAAGGAAGCTGGTTTTGTTAGAAACTAACAAATTATCAAATAATATCTTAAAATCTAATGATATCTCCAACAATATATATGTATACTTAGAACAAAGCCCACAAACATGATGATCCATGTATTAGTGATCTGGAAAAGTTCGTGCGAAGTGGGCAATTCAAGAACAGAGAATTGCGGGTAGGAGGAGAAAAACAGGGGATGGTTGAGATTGGAAACAGAGAGTAGTCAAAGTAGACTCCTGCTGGGGAACATTATGTCTGATGTCTATGCTATCGTGGGGCTGACGATGCGATATGGCCAGCTTTGGGAATTGGAATCTAAGCTAGTCAATGATGAAAATAGAGATGGTTAAATATCGCCCAAATCCAAAGTGTGGTTTGGTGTAAGACAGATTGAGATTTACGCGTCAAGAAGGGTAACTTGTTATGTTTGGTCCATAATCCTCGCAGCCCCTAAAGCCAAGATTGAATCGAGATAAATTCGATTTTCATGTGAATGGGCCCATTTTTTGTTGGATCAAAGATGAGATCAGTGGATGGACAAAATGTTCCTGAAAATAGACAGAAAAATACCGTAAGTGCTAAATATTATATACGATGCTCACTTTAGTGTCAAAAGATTTCGTTGGATCATTTAGGCCATATTTGTTTAAAATTATTTCTATTCCCCGAAACAAAAATTTCTGTTCTTTGTTCCGATGACAAAAAAAAGAACAAAAACGTTTTTGGTAAAACTTTTGTTCCCAAGAACAAAAAATCTATTTTTTTTTTTACAGAAAAAAGAAGTAGAAAAAAGAAGCTTCTTGTTTCTGGAACAATTCCAAGATACAATTTTTCTCTCAACTTTTTTCTTCTCATTCTTTTCTTCTTCTTCTTCTTCTTTTCTTTTTATTCTTCTTCCTTTTGCCGATCATCGGCCTTGGCCATGGCCGGTGCTGACGATCGGCTAGACGAGGGCTAGCGACCTCGCCGGAGCGTCGCCGACCCCCCGGAGAAGCTGAGCCACGGTGAGGCGGAGCTTGCCCAGCCATCAACAAGGCTCGGCAAGGCTTGGCCTCGCTGGTGGTTGGGTGAGCTCGGCCTCACTAGATCTGGGCGAGTTCGAGCTGGCCCAGCTCGGGCGAGGCCAACCTTGCGCTGCTTGGGCGAGGTCGAGCCTCACGGTGGCCTCGGCGAGCATTCCGGCGAGCTCGTCGGAGCTCGCCCGGTTGGTCGCCGATCACGCCATGGCCGGTGATCGGCCACAAAGAGAAAGAAGGAAAAAAAAAAAGAAAAAAGAAAAAAGAAAGAAGGAAAAAAAGAAAAAAAGGAAAAAAGAAAGAAGAAAAAAAAAAAAAGAAAATTATAATAAAATTATTGAAAAATTAAAAGAAACAATAAAATTATACAAGTTTACTAAACGCATTTCTATTCCCCGGAATAGAAATTTTTTACTTACAAAGCGCGTTCTTATACCTAAATTGTTTCCGAACGAAGCAAAGAAAAAAATTTATTTATGTTCAAAAATTATTCCTCGGAATAAAAACGTTACCAAACGCACCCTTAAGTGCCAAATCGGAGTAAAGACCGATCACTCACTGAAAATAATACATGTCTTTTATATGACTTGTCATATTATTTAAAATTTCCAGTCAACGTGTCATTTTCATATGGCATGCTTGGCATTGAAGTGATTACATTTTAACAACGACTGATACTCAAGTGATTTTTTTAAATAAAATAGAGTCTCAACGAATTAATCATTTGGAGATCTTTTATGATTTGTTTTCCCTGTAGATAAAATTGTTATCTTTTATCTTCATTTTTTACCATAATTATAGATGGTGATATCTCTCTATATATTGCACAATATATCAATGAAAAGTTGTGCTTCATTGACTCAATTTCTAAGTTTCTTCGTAGTATTAGAGCTGAAAGTCCTAAGTTTGAATCTTTCCAAACCCCATCTGTCTCATTAATTAGATTTCCACGCTTAGTACTAGGCAAAATACTAAACTAAATGTGAGGGAGAGTTTAAAATAATTAAATATTAACGTACGCTTTTGTTTAATTAACCACACATTCATCTAACAGATTAAGCTTTTAGTACAGTTGGCAGTGATCCTACCAAATTTGCACATATTGAAGTAGCAATTAAAAGGGAAAAAAATCAGAAAATTTGTAGGGCAAAATCTTCTACAAATCAGTATGAATATAATAAATCAAATAGAGTATAACGGGTTGATCATTTGGAGATCGTGATTTGTTTTCCTTGTAGATAAAATCATTACCTTTTATCTTTATCTTTCACCATAATTATAGATGATGATATCTCTCTATATATTGTGCAGCATATCAAAAGTTACGCTTCATCCACTCAATCTGAGTTTCTTTAGCCAGAACCCAACTTCAAAGTGTAAAGAATAGGAAAGGAGTGCAAAGAAGAAGTGGAAGTAGTAGCATTAATCAACAAACCATAGTAGGAAAGATTGAGATGGGTGAGGTTTCTGAGGTGCTGAATCACATCAATATGCAACGACCCACTGAAATTGGTGAAACAAAGTGAGAGGTAGTTAAAGCCCTCGAAGTTCACAAATAAATGCCAGGATGGAACCCGCTAAATGGTGCTGCTCAAATCAAGCAATTGATAGCAAGAGACAATAAAGACACACTCAACTGACTGTAAAACTAATTGACGGAAATGTGCATTGTCTTAATCAATGGAAGTGTAAAGAGAGACGGCCAAATAGTTCCCTCCAATGAGTTGTACAGCAAATGTTGTTTTACAAGGTTCCGAAGTTCTTCACATTGTGGTGATTTCTTGGACATAATGAAGGAACCAAACCAGTTTGATCGTTTAAAGACAAGTCCAACTAAGTCAATTACAAAATGTTCTCCATTGAGGTCTAGATTGATCCGCTCACACTGCAATTGAACAATTCTAATCTCGACAAGATTCTGAGATTGCTGATTGAATCTGGAAGCCTTCCTGAAATATTCATGTAACTCAGGACCAGAGTCTCCAGAGGACTTTGCTCTGGAAAGTCATCTATGAATGCTGAAAATCACAAATCACTTGACCACAAATCTCCATTTTATCCAACTTTCTAATAATTTATAGATTCTAACTGATCTTGGAAAATTTAAGTATGAAAGGCATTGGTCGGAGGAGATTGTGTGTAAACCTAATTGATCCATGTTTTTTGGTCTTTATTTTTGCATTCTTTCACATATATCATCCTCCTTTTCCTTTCGATATAAATGGAGTGATTATACTGGTGGAACACATTCTTTGATTATCCTGTCACATAATTCAAATCTAAACTCCTCAGGTACATGTTGACTGACGAAATATTTAACAGCAATGTTAGGATTTCGAGCAGTGCTGCTGCCACTGTTCCAAGCACATCAGTCAAGTGATCCTCATGAGATGATGCCTAGTAAGCATGCCTAGGGATCAACCTTTTCGTCTCAGTGCATAGTAATTCTAGGAACTGTGCAGGAGGTTGTGAGAGTCTTTGATGACCTAGCTAAGGATGTCAAGTTCCATAGTGGCGCATGCTACTTGTTGGAGTTTTTCAGGCAAGCAACCCCATACCACCAGAGCATATGGCATGTGAGATGGACGAGGATCAGGTGTGCAAACTTCAGCAGCATGTGGTCCTTCCTCTCGCCTACCGCTACTTTCATTCTCTTAGTTTATTCTGTCGTTCGGGCCTTTTATTCCATTTACATGTATTATTGTCTCAACAAGTAACCAACCTCAGCAACTCAGTTTCAGAAGCATACTTAAAGAAATCTAATCAAACCTATAAAATTTATGAACTATTGGTTTCATTTCTGGATAATGCTTTGGCTGGTGCTCGTAATTGTTTTTTGGATCATGTGCTGACATATGGAACTAGTCCATGACCCAATTTAAGGCACAGCGAAGAGCATTATATTAACTGCAGGAATTAATAATTCTAGAGAACTTAATACTGCCGATTAAAATTAACAGACTATATTTCATAAAAAATGTGATTGTTGACTTGAAAGCAGCAGCAGAATCACTAATCAGACCATTGATTAAATGAACGAGTCACCCAAGTTCTGATTGCACTCACCAAGCTTGTGAATTCCATGTACCTCGACAGGGCTGGAAGACGGCACCCTCGGTCCAGTTTGGCACAGTACATATTTCAAGAAATTTTAATTTTTCTTTATTTAAGGACTTTCCTACCAATAGGCATATAGGTCTTGAATTTCTTAAATCCAATCATCTTCTACTAGATGCACGTCCTCAGTTCTATGTTGACGGTTATAATGGACAATCATGGAGAGGAAAAACTATGAACTTACTCCAATCAAGCATAACGACCAAAGTTCAGCGGACATGATAACATTGCAAAATTCTGAATAGTAAAAGTTATCCCAAAACCGATGTTACACACGCCTCCATGACCGGATATATATTAGGGTACGTCATAGACATTTCGTCAAACAGATCGCGGCCGATCGATTAAGGAGCAGATTTTGTGATTTCAAAGTCGTGTTTGTGACCATACGCAAACGGAATTAACAGAATCGAATAAAAGACTCTAACATGACCAATCCTAATCGAAGCAAAACGAGGTTTACATTCACTTCACCTTCACCAGAATCATGGCTTGATGGAGAATTGGAGATTACCTTGTCAATGAATCGCAGTAGGCAGTCACAATCAACTATTGGGATCTTTCATGATCGTCGTCAGCTAAATTGAAGACCAGTGGAAGAGCTTCAAGCGAGTTTTGGCCCCTGAAACAGAGTTGAACAAGGCTTCTCGGGAGCGGTAGTCCGGTGATGGCTAGTGGCCTTAGGCTCGGTGATGAGCCAGAAATGAGAAAGAAGTCTCCGGAAATGGATTCCCCGAGGTGAAATTTTCGGTGAAATTTCTCTCAAAAGTGCTCTCCGGAATGTTTTGAACACAATTCGAGGGGAGCGCGTCTCCCTAGTCTCTACCGTGCGAACGACGATGGCAATGAGGTTGCAGCGGTCGAAGGTGATGACCAGCGGCGATGGAGAAGGAAGAAATTTAAGTCTCATGGGCCTTGTTTAAATCCAAAATGGGCTCCAACTGGAATCGAGGATTGAGGTTTTATGGGTCGAGTAAGCCCACACATCGATTGAGGACTTATGGGTCAAATTCATGAGCAAACGGGTTCAGGTTTGAGTTGATGGGTTTGGATCAAGCTATCGGGTCAATTTGAACTACGGTCGAATGGACTTCAAGAATGATCTATCTCTCTCTTTTCTTTTCTCATTCTTCCTACTATTTATTATATATATATGATTTTGTCCACAAAAATTCCAGTGTCAACATCACTTGACTGCCATAATTTATTTTTCTGATCATTTGAGCATCATATAACTTTTTAATTGATTATTTGAGTGTCGTAAATTTTTTAAAAATGTTCCCATGAGTAAAAAGCCATGCTAGATTTTTGGCACTTAGGTGAACATTTTTTAAAAACTGTGGCACTTGAATGATCAATTAAAAGTCGTGTCATTCATGTAAACATAATTTTAAAGTTATGGCACTTAAGTGGTTGAAAAAAAAAATTCTTACAAGTGAGTCATATAGTTTTGACAACTAGGAAAGTTACAAAGAGGAATAGCTTGATGCAAAAAGAGTTCCATAAATGCAACATTTACACGTCGTCGTTTTTTAAAGAATGGTATGTCAAACAGTGCTGCCATGAGATTTTTTGTCTAGAACATTTAGATGATCCACAAGCACGTCATGAAAGCATGTGAGGGAGCTGATAGAGTTTGTGTTTTTGAGCACTAGAATCCAAGGTTGAGGTGGTTGTTCATAGAGAGAATACTGGGAAGTTGTTGCCCTTTGGGGAGGAGAGAGATGGCAAGTACATGAATGTGTTGACCAACCATTGCTTGAATAAGCGGTCAGATGAGACTCTGACAATGTTTTTGTGGATCAAAGAGGCTTGGATTAGACTCTCACTTCGCCTTCTTTGATTGCATTCTTTTTTTCTTTTTTCTTTTTTGTGGTTTGCTAGCTATATTCCTATACTTTGGAGCTCTCAAATGAGGAGTTTGGTAGGCCCCTAGTGAGCCCACCTAGAGAAACCCTATAAACCCATGAACCTCCCATTCTGAGGAGAGGATATTGGAACTCCTCACCTCCCCATTTCCATGTGAATGGTGACTACTAGAGTAAACCCGGTAGTTTCATTGATTGCTTTTGATAAATTTTGTACTTCAATAGCATACGGATTTGGGCCTGATAGAGTTGGTGTAAAGGTCATGAACAATGTGGGGATCAAGAGGTTTAGTTTGATTTGGCTAAGAGAAAGGGTAAGATGGGTATATCCACTAAAGGGGTCTCTCAATCTTGAAAGAAGGTTAAAACAAGAAACACTAGTTCGATTAGCAATTGGCTTGAAGGTGACATCTTCGAGTTCAGATGATGAGACATCCGATGCGCCCAGCACCAAAAATCGACATTAGTTGTGTGCCCTCCATTTGTGGTTTCCACTTGGGTCATGCGGTTAAGTGAGCATATTATACCTAGAAAGATAAAAGTACATAGGTATCATGAAGGCGGACAAGAGACGTCAAGAAGCTTAGAAAATATGACAATGTATTCTTACCATAGGATCATGGGATCGCTGCATTGTAAGAGATAGTGGGATGCTTTTAAGTAGGAGATAGAAAGAGTTATGGTAATGACAATGAATGGGGATTTCAAATATTGATCAAATAGCATTTTCGTGCGTTGAACACAAGGAGGGTCCTCCCGTCACTTTGATTCCTAAGATGATTGGAATTTGACTAAGTACCTATCGAAATGACAATGGCTCTTAGAATGCTTGTTGTCATTGTGGTTTGTAAACTTTCACATTTTTGTTGATTTGTAGAGAAACTGTTATGTTCACACTTGTATTTTGTTAAAGAACCTCTTTATAGATTGGTGAACTGAAGCACAAACCATTTTCACCAACAAAATCACATAACCTCTCATTCTTCCATTTATCAAATAGAATGCATTGTATAAATCATTTTGCAATCAATATGAACATTTTTTAGCAATTCCCTTCACAAAACATTCAATCAAAACATTTACAAATGATCCTTTCAAACTATTTCAAATAAGGCTTTCCAATGCCTTTTCAACGGACTAAAAATGTAATAAAAGTTTGATCTCATTTTATGCAAGAAACATGCTCTTAATAGATCATGCTATATTAAAACTCCACAATTTTAAAGACACGAGTTTGTAAATTCAAAGAAGAATTAGTACCACTTACTTACGAAAAGTTGAAAACCAACTTATGGTGATTACTCTAGCTGACACATTGGTATTAAAATATTTGAAAAACAATATAAAAAACCAAGTAATACACTATTGTAATGAACAAATTGACTAATTACACTTATTCTTTTGTAACATGACACTCACGTGCTAATGAATAAACTCGTTTAAGCAGACTTCCATCTTTTTTCCTTACACGTATTATCCTTTACGTGTAACTCACACGTGAAACTTCTGAATTTCAATCCAAACAAAACATACTTTAAAATCGATTTTCGTCAAACATCACCACTCCACAACACCTTAGGCTACCATTTCTACATAAATCACGGCTCAAAAACGCCTCAATTAAATCTCGTAGTGCAAAATCTACAAAACTCCAAATTTGTGCCATAGCTTCCAAAATTACTTCGATTACAAGAATAATAGGCTTGAATACTTGTCCCGCATTGCAATTCACAATTGATTTTGCTTGTCAAGGTATCTCGGATGTAAATGCAGGAAATTTGTTCTATTTTCCCCTTTTTCTTTCTTCACCGGCAAGCTCCCTTCTTCGTTATTGTCAATGGGGCTCTTCTTGCGCCATCTACTAAAGAAGAAGGAAATAAATGGGCTAATGGGCTGGGCTTTAAGAGACTTGGGTTGGGAGCCCATTATTACAATAACACACCACATTCTAGTATAAAGAATTGTCACATAAAGGGTGAACAGTTGGCGTATATTTTTAGCATCCATGATTGCCTTTCATATAATTGAGAAGCGGAAGCCTCAGCGTCGTGATTTAAAAAATTGGACTTTGGAAATATTTCCCTTCAAGGACTCAAACCCATGCGGTGAATGTTAGGTTGGTAAGTTTCATTCAAACCACACTAATGCAAATTTTGATCTTTGCGCATGAAAGATTGTTTTTACATGGTATATAAAACCCAAAAAAGTGATTTTGGAATTTGATCTAAAATTGCTTAAGAATACAATTGACCTTTTGGTCCACCAATAGTGAGAGAATATCCTCTCGTAACAAAACAATACCACAACATACTTAGATATATTAGACTCCGAATTTCCGTTTTCAAGATATTTTATTCCTTCACAATATTCTGAATCATTAATATATAAGCTGCTTCTAGATTTTAGCAAGTTGTGACAAGTGATAACATAGGGAAGTTACAGCAGAGGAAACACTCAAGATTCATGCCAAGGAAAATACACTGTACAAACCCAACCGCCATTATTTCTATGTAAAGTTCTGAGAGGTATTGAGTGCTTGCAATTATATGAGTCATGACAATACGTAATGATCATTAACACATAAAATTTTCAGAGACGTATTGGAGAGTATGCATATCCCAGTTTACGAATTTCGCTGACCAAATTTCAGCCCTTGACTTTGTCAGATTGATCTCACTCCATTTAATAAGTTGAGGAATAGTCATCATCAAATTAAATGGTTATAAATTGTCCAACTTTGACCTCAGTATGAAGAAGAGAAAAGAAGAAGAACATCATAGATATGCTCACTGCTTCGACAAGTCAATGGGGAAAAAGTATGCCTTTAAAGATTCAGCAGGTAATATACATGGTGACAAAATTGCTAAATTGTGCCGTTAGGAACAAAAAGTCAAGGCATTGATGTTCCAAGATAGCAAAATGAGAAAGTAAGATGGAACAATGGAGAAGGATATGAAAAAATTGATTATGTTATCAAAATAAACCTTGCACACAACATTCTTCCTACCTTTGGAGAATTGCAACATTAGAAACCTATTTTTGGGATAAACTACGGTCCGAACAACTCCATTGGTCCTTACAATTTAAAATTAGCTAAAAGAGATTTCAAAAATTAATAGGTAAACTCAATGTGCTCATTAATAATCTTAATTCTTCATATTGGGGAGAAGGAAACACATATTCCTATCTGCATTTTGAGTCTGAAATGATTTCAATGGTATGGCTGAAAGAATTAAAAAATAAAAGGGCGTCAGAAATTTTGGTGGTAGATTGTTTCCCCTTTACTAAGTGTCGTTTTCCTAATAACAGCAAATATTTGGCTCTTTGCTAATGACAACCATCTAGAACCATTGATTTCTTTTTCGTAAGATATAAGTGATACCATTTGAAATACATTTCCTTGACCCGGGTAACATCTTTCCTTTATGCTAGTCCCTGCTTTCCCTTCTTGTATGGTTCCGACTCGGTTGCATTTATGATCGAATGTAATCTCGAGGCATAGTTAAAGGAATATATCAACAAAGCCATTTCGATCGAGCTCCAATTGAAGTTCAATCACGCTTGAGTTCGGTATATTGACCGTTTAGTTTGGAGATGAAGCAGGGTTTTGCAAACGACAAATTTGTATACGAAATCTGTGTACGTGTATTTTGGTTCATATTGGTAGGGATTTAGCCAGGGAGTTTGTTCACACTAGGGAGCTTAATGATGTCGTCGAGTGAACATGAAAAGTATTTGTTAGAAGAGCAAGATCTTGTACACTGCATTAGCCTTCTAATTAATATTCCACCAACTTTTAGTTGCGTGTGCAGTCCAAAAGTTCGGATCACAAGCTTCCTGTTGATATAAAAGTCGAGTCAACCAAAAATCAGATGAAATTGTCATAGTCGATTGAGGTTTGGCTAAATTTGGATAAAAATGAATAACAAATATGAAATCTCATATGTTAAAAAAAAAAAAAAATGGGCACTAACCCACCTGCAGTTGAGGAGGATTTATCTATAAAGAAAAGACAGAACAAAAATATCTAACAAAATACAGTACCGAACTATAATACGAACCGCAAATCAGCCCTACTTAAAGCAATGAGAGGGGTTCGATGAGTTGCACTAAAGTAGTGCAAAGCTCTTGTTGGGAATAACGGATCCCCGAAAACCGGATTCGACACCGAATCGAACCCCTAAATCAATGCGGAAGACGAAGCCCGGGAAAACACGCATCACCGATCGTAAAGCACACCACGGATTCGAGCGTACCTTGTTAGCCACAGATTAAACACCAACGCTGAAGAAGAGGAAGAGAAACGGTCCTGTTCGATCCGATTAAGCAATGAAGGGAAGAAGAAATTGCCGAAGCCTTACTGTTTCTTCTTTTTCTTTTTGAGAGAGAGAGAGTGCGCGGGAGAAAGGAAGCGTACGTACTGATTATTCCAACAGGTGTTATGTCTCTCTCTCTCCTCCCTTTTATACCTATCTCCTTCCACGGGCCCTATTCCCGTGGGCCGGGCTTTCTGGGCCCAACTTGGGCGGATGGGCCTTAAGCCCAATACCAATAAAGCCTTCAGCTCTAAATCAGTAGCTAAGAGAAACCGCTACGGCGGTCTAACTCCCGACAGTATTGCCGAAAGATTGTGATTTTCAGCTTAATCTCATGCTATAACTGCCCACGTTTGCTCTCTGTTAAAAGTGGTTTTCAGCTTACGCCCGATACGCACATTTTCTTTTTCCATTTTTCATTTTCCCTAACTTTTTCTTCTAAAAATTAACACAATTACCATTTCCCTCATCAATGATAAACATTTCCCCATTTCAGCCTCATTTCTCAACCTTTACAATCTCATACCAAAGTCATTTCACCAGAAGCGATGCTACCTGCGGCAAACTCTTCCAAGTGAATGGACTCAAGGAACATAATAAAGTCCATTGGCTCCATCTTCCTCTATTTGCCACAACTTTAGGATCACCGACTTCTATTGCGACAAATGCCAAGGCGATGGTGAAGCTCCTACGCCAAAACTGACGGTGGAGCTGGAGCTGCAGCAACGAACGCAGAAGCTAGAGTTGTAGCAATGAACGTTGAGTAGCTGCACAACTAATGGCATGGTGCTGCTGCCGCAGCCTCCTCCAACTAACAAAGGTAACTATGTTGTGAGTGTATTAGTTTGAGATTTTTGGTTAATCTAATATGAATTTCAGATAATTTTGTCATAGGTATCCCGGTTTAGGGTTTTTGGTGATCCAAAAATGAGTTTAAGGTAAATTTGTCACAAATGCACCACTATGAAATTTTATATAGTATTAACAAGTGCACCAGTATTTTTCCTTAATAGAAATGCATAACAGAAAATCATCAATGATTATGATCACGATTTTGCCAACTTTGCCATCGAGCGATGGAGGGAAGTCTACGAAACCTCATTAGCAGATTTTTGAAATGCACAAGACTAATTTGTAAAATGGAAAAAAATTATTACTTTTGTACAATACATAACTAAATTGATTAGTTGTCGTTACATAATGAAATCAAAGAATTTATACCACACACGGGAGGTAGAGTCTATTTTTCCTTATACAAAAGTGATTATTCTTTTTTCATTTTACATAGTCATTAGATTACTTGGTTGGATTCATTAATCCCCCTTTAAATATCAATTAAATGGTTTTCCAATACTGCCAAAATCATATTGATTGGATATTTGATGGAAAAAAATATCATAACTTTCCACTCCAGTAGTCCATTTGACCCAATTCCATAAATTTGCGATCCCGACATATCTTTGAAGATCGAATTGCATTTTTAATAGTTTGAATCATGAGCTTTCTGTTGATATGAAAATCAATCTGATGTAAAAGTTATAACCAATTGAAATATGGTCAAATCTAGATAAAAACAAATAATACATATAAAATATCATCTTTAAAAAAAAAAAAAAAAAAAAAATAGTTTGGCTGTGCAGGAGGTTGGCTAAGCTTGCAGCAGAAATAAAGGATAGTGCATGAACTTGCATGGGATTTCAATGGTGCTGTGTTTGGTCTAATTCATATCACATCTTATCATTAATTTCAGTGGTTCATGACTGTGGATGCAAATTCTTCAATGATCTTACCTTTGATATTGACTCTACTTATTTGATCAAGTAATTGGGGCAAATGACCAAATACCCCCATAACAAATGGTGTGTAAGATGAACGGCGGTGACAACGTCCTTGATGCTTGGTTGCTGATTTTCACTTAATTAAGACCACCTTCGCTACAAATTTGACTTGATTGGAGAAAGCAAAAGTGCCGTTTTAGCGGGTGCTCCCCGATGGGCAGATTTTACAACCAAAATGGAATTTGTTCCGTCTGCGGTAAACACCAAATATGGATAGTAAACTAAATTTAGAGGGTTGCCTTTTGTCCGCACCCTATTATGGTGTTGATCCTATTGCCACTTTTGTGACTTTTTTTTTTTTGGTATTGTTTTTTTAATCCCACTTTTCTCTTCCTCATTTTGTATTCTCTCCGTTCTCTCTCAGCGAATCATTGCCAGCCTCAATTCTCCTCCTCCGCATTGGCCACTCCTCCAAAGTACGAGGAGATGACATGAAGCAGCTGATCATCATCACTGCTGTGAACGATGCCTTCTCCATATATTGATGCTAATAAAGTTGTTCAGAGTAATGACCCCTATATTAGTTATATAAAGGCCTAAATCTTCTAATCAAGACTAGAATGATGCAGATAATCAAACTATAATTGATCAAAATATCCAAATTGGTAACAAAAATTTGACAAGTCAAATTGGCCAACAAGCCGATCAACAACCAAATGTTGAAAATATAATGCTAGTGGTTCCATTTATACTACTCGATGTGAAAATTCTTGTTGGGCCTAACATGTCAAATAAAGTAAATAATCCGAAAAGACCAGCATTATTACCTAGAGGCAAGATGGCCAATTAAATCCACACAAAAATCCTACATAGTTTGCCGAAGAAGTTCGACAACAATTAGGCTTACAAATGAGTGCTATTATACATGTTTATAAGAAACCATACACGAAAGGGTCGATAATCAGCCTTTTCAAGAGGTTTCTAATTGGAAAATTTTTATAATATTTTGAAGACGACAAAATAATCAAAGATTACTAATGTGTATGGATTGAATAGACCATGTGAAAGAAGTACAAACCATTGTCCTAATAGGGTATCTAGAGCTTATGAGTTATGTATTGCTGACACCTGAATTTTTGTCCAACAAATCATACAAACAGATGTATAAAAATAAATGTAACATTCCGGGCCCCACTATGTAATATTGTCCGCTTTGGATCACTCGCCCTGGCGCGGACGAACCACCATTTCAACCATGGTCTTTTCCCTCATGGCTTTAAAATGTGTTACACAGATTAAAGGGACCCAAGCCTAACCAAGACCAGAGAGGAGGCTATCACACTCTCCACCTCTTAACAGAAGAGCGTCCTTGCTGTGGCCCCACGGGCGTCAGAACAACATTTTTGCTGTGGCCCCACGGGCGTCAGAACAACATTTTTGCTGTGGCCCCACACGCGGTCGGGAGTCGACTCTGATACCACTTGTAACATCCCGGGCCCTACTGTGTAATATTATCCGCTTTGGGTCACCTGCCCTGGCGCGGACGAACCGCCATCCTAGCCACGGTCTTTTCCCTCACGGCTTTAAAATGCGTTACACAGGTTAGAGGGACCCAAGTCTTATAAGCTAACAAAGACCTTTCTCCCTAGGCGATGTGGGACAAGAGAAAAGAGGGACCCCTTCCTTGCGCACCTCCGAGGACTGTCGCTCGGGCTGTCACACTAGTGTGATAGCCTCCTCTCTTGTCCCACATCGCCTAGGGAGGGAGATCTTAGTTAGGTTATAAGGCTTGGGTCTCTCTAATCTGTGTAACGTGTTTTAAAGCCGTGAGAGAAAAGACCGTGGCTGAGATGGCAGTTCGTTTGCGCCAGGGCAAGTGACCAAAAGTGGACAATATTACACAGTGGAGCCCGGGATGTTACAAGTGGTATCAGAGCCGACTTCCGACCGCGTGTGGGGCCACAGCAAGAATGTTGTTCTGATGCCCATGAGGCCACAGCGAGGACGCTCTTCTGTTAAGAGGTGGAGAGTGTGACAGCCCAAGCGACAGTCCTCGGACGTGCGCAAGGAAGGGGTCCCTCTCTTCTCTTGTCCCACATCGCTTAGAGAGGGAGGTTTTGGTTAGCTTATAAGGCTTGGGTTCCTCTAATCTGTGTAACACGTTTTAAAGCCGTGAGGGAAAAGACTGTGGTTGGGATGGCGGTTCGTCCGCGCCAGGGAGGTGACCAAAAGCGGACAATATTACACAGTAGGGCCCCGGATGTTACAATAAAAGCGGCCTCTCGCGCGCTCTCTCTCACGTGCACTCCCTGGGCACGAGGAACACGTACACAAACTGAGAAAATCTCTCTTCTTCAGCGCTCTGAATTAAATCCTGCCTTAACCAGCGGTGACTACTCTCCGCAGAGTGCTTCGATCCTTCTCGAATTTGTTACATTTGGCTTCTTCATATATCACTGCTGAGCATCGCCATTAGAGATTCGCCTAATCTGCGTCTGATTTCTATCATCTTCTTCCTCCGATGGAGGAAAATGGCAGTGACTGAAGCTTAATCGAAATTGAACTTTTCACTTCGAGCTCCTACTCATTAAATCGAGCACAAAAGGATTAAAAGCTGGTTTCCGATTTCGATTCGATCAATAGCACTGATTTCTCGGTATCTTTCTTGGATCACCAGTGCTCGTCTCAGTCCTCTACAGTCACTGAAGAACCTCCGGACGGAGTTAAAAATAAAATCCTCGTCCGGCTCAGGAGCTCCAAGGCGGCTTCCTCTCTACATTTCCAGCATCGCAGTCACGAGAAGTGCTCTGTTAGCCCTTGCCTTTTAGTCAAAATCGTTGGAGCACTCAGATTCAGGTTCCTTCCTTCTTCACGGGCGTCAAAACTCATTGGTGACATCTCCAGGACCTCTTCCATCTTTTCCAATCATCAGTCGCGCTCAGTTATTGTTCTTATTCAAGGTCGCGAATTCGTGCCAAAGCCAATCGTGTCTGAGTTGATCTCTATAATTGTGAATGTCGTGCATTGCTTTGGTGTTAGTCTGGTCTTGAATACATGCTCGCTGTCATTTCGTTTTGTTCCTCAACCAGACCCTCGCCACCCGTTTGCTAATTTGCCTGAATTAATCACGTGATGTGTAGTTGATGTCAAACAGAAACTGAGCTTAGACTGAGAACTGTAGGTCTGGATTAGATGAAGATCATCTCTAATTGAATATCTATTTGCGACTTGAGACTGTTTTGATGATGCCAAGATGGTTTGGTTGTGGACTCCTGTTTTGTAATCGCAACCAGATGCATATTGCCTGGTTGATGATACATCTGAACGGAGTAGTGTGGATTTGTTCTTGTTATCGACCGATATAAGAACATATTGATATGATACGCAGATAGCGATCTTATAATGCAATTACCATGACGTTGTTTGCTGGCCAAGATGCATTACACACGATTTTAGTACAATTTTTGGTCTTCATTACTTCATGTTAATTTTTTATTGTTTGTTTGTTCTTGTATAGGTTGATACCTTGCCTCTTGCCTCTCATTTGAGATAATCTTGTTCGGAATCGCTTTCTGTGAATTCAATTCAGTGTACGTTTTGGGAATCAATGAGGACTGAAAAGCATAAACAGTATAATACGGAGAATGGATTCATTTGATGTTGAAGTGCTCATACATGTGTAATTCAAAAACTGATCAGTGAAAATCAGCCCAAACAAATCAACCTAAATGTTATAGTAATATGGTTCAATCATGTCAAATAGACCGTTTCTGATTTTGGTGGATTTGGGCCGCTACCGGTCTGCGGATTGCCTTCATGGGCTGTGCAAACTAGACTAAGACCAAATTAAGCCCTCTTTTTATTTATTTATATTTTATTTATATGTAATTTGCATTATTTTCGAACAAATATTGCCTAAAGTGTCGACCAAAAATTAGATATCAACCATCCTTCCTTTCTTTCAACATGGCGAGTTTCCTTTTTTAGCGGTAGTTGCACACTCTCAGGTCTCCAACTTGTCTACCCTAAAGCCTACGACCACCACGACGATGTGCACTCTAGATGGATGTGCGTACGAGAAACAGAAAATAATGTGTGCGTGTGAACGTGTCCACGTTAGTTTGGCCCCAAAAAGGCAAATCAACTTTTTTTTAAACGGCATTCAATTCACATGAGAAAATATGGTTATTAGAATGGTTCAAAATTACACAGAGACATTTTTTGAAAGTACGAAGACCATATTTTGAACAAAAGAAAGTAAAGGAAATATTTTGAATCTCAACTTATTGTATAGGACATTTTTTTTTTTTTGGTAAAGTACTGTATAGGACATTGTTTTTTTTTTTTTTTTTTGGTAAGGTAAGATTTGTATTGATAAGACTTTGCACAAAGTACAAGAAAAGCCTGGCACCACCAAAACGAACACTCAAAGGACCTAATTCGCGGGAGAGTGTAAGGGTGCCAAGTTCCAAAAAACAAACTGAACTAAGAAACAAAAGACCAAGCCAAAACTAAAAACCCTCTATCAACGAAAGATAGACGGACTCAAGTCCCAGCTTCGTTGCAGCCTTCTGTTCTTAGGATTATCCACAACATTCTTCAGGGTCGACGATTTATCCTTAAGCGCTTTACGGAGATGTATCCTCATTGCCGGATGGATAGAGTCGATTACGGAAGATGATATTGTTACGCTCCTTCCAAATAATATAGCAAAGAGCTCCATAACTAAACCGGGCCAACACATCATAGAAGTTTTTGTCCGAGAAGCGTCTAGCCGCCCAGTCCAAGTTCTCAAGCCACAATTTGTTGCGCCAAGAAATATTAAATTTAGCCGCCCAATAGGTAGCTAGATTACCAGGGACATGACAAGCAAAAAATAAGTGATCTACTGAATCCGGCCTGCATGAACAGAAGGGACAAGTAACTAAAGAAAGCCTATCAATCGAAGCAAGTAGAACCTGGGTCGGCAACCTCTTGCGGGTGATAAGCCACAAATGAGTCTGGTATCTAGGTGGCATAGTAGAACTCCAAACGAAAGAAGACCAAGGAACAACGTTGCCTCTAGGTCTCAAAAGATCCCAAGCAGAGGCTGAAGAGAAGCGGCCCGAGGGATGATGAATCCACTGGATTCGGTCTTCACTCTGGTTGAAGGTAGGAAGAGGATCCCACCATCCAGCCAAGATGTTAATAACATACCAGCCCATCGGAGATGAGAAGGCGTCAGCTACGGAAGTACCCCGAGATATGCCCGAACGATAAATATCCTGGTCGGAAAATACCTTATAAAGAGGACCATTGATGTGCCACGGATCAAACTAGAAGGAAGCAGTTCGACCATTGCCAATTTTCCATCTAAACTGTTGTTGATATAAGTCCCGAAGACGGAGGAGCTTTTTCCAAGCCCAAGAACAATGAGTCGGAATAGGGACCACCCAAAAGTTCTTGCGGTTTAGGAAAATGGAGTGAATCCACTTGCACCAAAGTGATTCTTTATCTGAGAGGAGAATCCAAATGTGTTTAAGCATTGAGGCTATGTTGTTCTCCTTTAACGACCGAATTCCAAGTCCACCTTCCTTCCTTGGCAAACATACATCACTCCAGGAGACTTTGCCCCCCCCGGACCCATAGCTGGTCCTTTCCAAAGAAATTGGCGAAAGATTCTTTCAATACGATCTAGCACAGCACACGGCAAAAGAAAACACTCGCCTAATATACTTGAATAGAGTGGAGAACCGATTTTATAAGCTGGATTCTACCGGCAAGCGACAAAAATCTGTGCGTCCAAGATTGGAGTCGAGCTGTAATTGCATTTACCAAAGCCACACAATCCGCCTTTGCTAATCTCGAGGAAATAACAGGGACTCCAAGATACCGAAAGGGAAGGGTACCAACCTAAAAACCTAGCTTGTTCAAGATGTCATTGCGCAAAGTAGGCGATCCACCGGATAGATATACCTCACTCTTGCTCACGTTCGGTGCCAAACCGCTCCAATTAGAAAAGGAGTCAATCCCAACCTTCAACAGTTCCACAGAGGCAGTGCTTGCTTCCGAGAATAAGAGCACATCATCGGCAAAAAATAGATGGGAAAGCCTGGAAGATTTACACCGCCAAAAAAACCGAAACGAGGGGTGGTTGGTTTGGATATCCAACAAACCGGTAAAAACTTCCATTACTAAGGTAAATATATATGGCGACATTGGATCTCCTTGGCGAATACCTCTCCCACTTGCGAAAAAGCCATGGAGGTCACCATTCAAGGATATGGAAAATTTAGGGGTTTTTATGCAAGCCATAATTCGATCAATAAAACTCTGAGGGAAACCGAAAGCCTGCATGCATACTTCAATGAAATCCCATCTCACCGTGTCATACGCTTTCCGAAAGTCCACTTTAATAGCACATTTGGCCCGATAGGGGTCATGGTGGAAGCCACTGAAAAGTTCTTGGGCTAGCAAAATATTATCACTAATGTGTCTCCCCTTGACGAAAGCATTTTGGGTCGAACTAATGATGCTAGGCAGCACATGAGTCATCCGGTTTGCAATGAGCTTAGTGATGCATTTATATATAGTGTTGCAACAAGCAATTGGCCGAAAGTCATGGACAGTTGAAGCATTAGGGATTTTGGGCACTAAAACAAGAATGGTAGCATTAATTTGTTTTAGTAGCTCGCCCGTTTCAAAGAAATCCCTAACTGCTGATATTACCGAAGTACCAACAATATCCCAAGAATGCTTGAAAAATTCAACATTAAATCCATTAGGACCAGGGGCTTTTCCTACCGCAAGAGAGAAAAGAGTTTCCTTGATTTCCATATCCATAATAGGCCTAGATAGAAAACAAACCTGTTCCGCATCCAAGGAGTGATTAAGAACAGCTTGAATCTCCTCCTTCACTGGACAAGACAAAGAAGGGGGAGCAGCCAAAAGATCATGAAAGTGATCGACGAACATCTTTTGAACTTCCGCCGGGTCGGAGGTGGTGACATCCCCATTGGTTAAGGAGATGATTCTATTTTGGAGGTACCTCCTGTTCACGACTTGGTGAAAAAATTTAGTATTTAGGTCCCCGTCTTTCAACCACCGAACTCTAGACTTTTGCCTATAAAACGATTCCTCTTGGAGCCTTAAAGCTGAAAATGCTTGAATCTGTTGCTTTTCAGTTTCAACAAGGAAAGGATTCATAGGATCATCTTGAATAGCATCTTGAGTAAGTTGAAGAGTTCATCTAGCCTCCTCAGTTCTCAAAGATATCTCCGAAAACGATTCCCCTGTATAGGACATTGTTGATGATACCTACTTTGCAATTTTCTCCCGTCTAATTTTTTTTTGGGTTACAAAGTGGATAAACTTTTGGACGGTTCTAGTGTCTTGAAACATACTACGAACGCTATTATATGCTGTTGAATTCGGGAAAGAGTCGGCAAATGGAAAACTCCATTGGTAGCAAAAGTTGACAGAGGATTACTTGTCTGTCACAGTTACAAATTTACAATCACGCGATAATTTCTTATAAAAATTAATAAATTCAACCTATAAAAAAAGTATAGTATGAAATACATATTCATAAGTTTTCAAAATAGTATGAAATAGTTGTTGTCTATTTGCTAACATTTACCAAGCCCTCCACCCCTTCTTGCGCCTCTCCCGGTCTCCCACTTTTTTCTTCTACAATTCACTTGAAAAATTGGTTTCTTTTGATTTTGACATTATTGACATTTTACCTTTTTGATAACAAAAAGTAAATATCATTTTAGCATTCTACATCTGACCTACTAAAATTGATTTAAGTAGGACATGATCGAGAATATGGCAGAGTTATAGGAGTCGATCCAGAAAAAAGGAATAAAGGATCCAATTGCGCAAGCAACATAAGTGTAGGTACTACAGACGAATACCTATTTTTCTTTGTTATGGCGGTTTCAACAATAGATGCAGACCTACTTTTTATTTCGATTAGTAAGCAAGAGTTCTATTGATCAATAAACAAAACCTGTCTTTTTAATGGTGATGAAGAACTATGAAAAGAAGAAAGATTGAAATTGCTCTTTGTCAAGTTTAATAGCCGAACCACTGTGGAATTTTTCATGGACGTGAGTGTCTGAACAACACTTTATCCCATAATCGATAATAAGCAAACCTCCATGATCTAACAAAGACTAACAGACCACAAAATATCCAAAAGCCAACCACGAATCCAAGTGGAATGCCCATGTAAAACCACTTCTTCTCGCTATCATCGTCATCACCGCCATCATCTGGGTCACTTTTAGGTGGAACACGACTTGCTTCTTCCATCCTATTCCTGGTAATTGAGCAAGTTTTCTCGAGTGGAATCCTGCACAGTCCAAGATTTCCTCCAAAAGAACTTGAGCAAATTGTTTCCGGTGGAAATCCACACAAACCACTATTATTTTTGAAGGAACTTGCTGAAAAGGTGAGAAATTGTTTGATCGCTAGGATGCATCCCACAAGTTTATTGTATGAGAGGTTCAACATGGAAAGAAAATTAAGGTTTGAAAGCTGTGTGGGAATCGTCCCATTGAGGTCGTTCCATGAAAGGTTCAAGGACTCAATCTATGGCAAGTGTCCTAGGGATGAAGGAATTAGCCCTGAGAATGCATTCCTTGATAAGTTGAGGAGATAAAGCCCTTTCAGATCCCCCAGAGTATCAGGCATGGGACCTTCGAAATTGTTGCATGAGAAGTTGATTGAAGTGAAAAGAGTCAAGATCTTCACCAGCTCCACTTGCAGACCTTTGAGGGTGACGCTTACTGTGTCCTGATAATAGAGTCCACTCAAGCGAAGAAATGGATATTAAATATGATTAATGTCTACATTAAACTTCATAGCCTCCCAAGTTGTGAGGCATTTAGCAGGCAGAATGCCACTGAAATTGTTGGAAGATACGTCTACAATTTGAAGCATCTTCCAAGTGCCACTGGGCTTTGGACATCCAACCTTCCCATGGAACTTGTTGGATCGTAAAACAAGGACACGTAGACTTGCAATGCTTTTCAGTTGATATGGAACACAACATCAATCTGGTTGTTTCAGATTCTTGGACACACTGAACGAAGGAACTGAACTAGTAAGATTATCTAAAGGCAAGTCCAAATAAGTCAGCTTTGACGGGTTCTCCATCGAACTTGGGGTCAATCCACTCAATCTGCAATTAGACAATTCCAATCTCGACAATTTTCTAAGATTACCCATTGAATCTGGAAGCCTCCCTGAATTACTCGTGTTACTCAGCACCAGAGTCTCAAGAGAACTATCCTCAGGAAAATTGGGCAGAGTACCCTGAAGAAGTTGGTTGCCTGATAAGGATCTGGAGTATCTGCAGCAGAAAGATTTTACTAGGAAACTCCCCATAGAACCCACAATAACTCAGACGCAGAGTAGTTAGATTGGTGAATCTGGTAAGGAACTCAGCAAATGTGGTTGACAGGTTGTTGCCATTCAGTTAAATGAATGACGAATGATGAAGATTCACGAGAGAAGAGTCAGCAGGACTAGAGAGAAAGCAATTAGACATGCTCAGCACCTCAAGTTTTTGCACTGAAGAGGACAATGTATTGCACCACTCATTTCCCTGGGAAGACAGGTTGATGCCGTCAAGATGTAACTGTCGTAGCACCATGAGATTTCCAATCATGGTCTTCTAATTGGGATTCTTGAGCTTTTGTGTATCAGTTCTAGGGAAATAAAGAAGAGAAAGATCAAGAATGCATAACTTCCTCAACCGCGCTAACTCCATCAAAATCTGCCTGGAGAATCCAGCATTGGACGAGTTCAGATGAACCAGGCCAATGAGATCTGTGAAGCCAGACGGAATTGCAGAGAATTTGAAATCGTTGAAAGCCAAGTTTAGCTTTTGAAGATGCTTTAATCTAAAGAGACTCGATGAACTCTTAATATTGCAAGAGATTGATTCAAAGCTGAAGTCTAGTTCGATGACCTTTCTGTCCTCGTCGCACGTCACACCATTCCAAGGGCGAGCATTATGATTCCACATGACCAGCTGGGAAGATCGGGATGCATCGAATACAAGGCTATTTTTCAACTCAACCAGCAGCAATTCTTGATTGCCGAAACATAGACTAGAAGCCGGTACCAAATAGATTCCGAAGAAATTGGTGCATATGAATGGCAAGAGAAGCCACAACAAATGCGAGGTTCTCATTGAGTGTAATTTCGATACTGTTTGACAGAGTTTGCGGGTTTACTCATGCAAGGAGTGCTGTTGTTATGGGAAGGCAGGTGAACATGAACCTCCTCGTATGAGATTCCAATGGAGCTGTATTTGGTCTAATTCATCACATCGTATCATTAATTTTTTGGTCCTCATGCACGACTATCTTAAGTTGACTTGACTTGGATTGCAAATTCATTAAGTAACTTGGCTGAGCCAGTGCTGGCCTTCAGTGGTTCTTGACTGTGGATGCAAATTTTTGAATGATCTCGCTAACGTTGCCACATTCAATATCGACTTGAGCTACTTGACGGAGTAATATGGGCAAGTGTAGATACCACCGGAACAAATGGCGCACGAGTACTTTGGTAGCCCATTTTTCTTTTTCTTTTTGTGTGTGTTATGAGCAGGTTGCGAGACCTCTCTCCCTCACTTACACATCCTTACCTCAATGCCAAGAAGGATGGAAAATGAACTCCATACCTCTGCATTTTTAAGAGGGAAGAGTGGCCACTTAAGCAATTCCAATAGTTATAGTCCTTGCTCCTTCATTTCCTTTGCTGTTTTCTTTCACTTTTTTTTTACCCTGCTTAAGACATTCACCTCAAAGTTGACTAGAGAATGCAAAATTGATATTTCTATGGTGCGCCCTGATGGGCTGATTTCTAAAATTCCGCATAAGACGGACAAAAATGGAAATTGTTCCGTGCGTTGTTAGTTCGTAACAGCGGTAATAAATTTCATATTTTGATGATGAGTTGATTACAAACTAAATAATAATTTTTCCATCACCAAACTGAATAGTAAATTATCACTTATTTACATTTTACAAGCAGGTGCGGAAATGTTTCTAAGTTATCAATGAAATATCAACTTTACCACTCATAAAACACAATATTAGCATACCACTTGTTTTTTATTTATTATTATTTAAACAAGGGGGGCGCATTTGTAAGTTACTAATTACATAACAATTTTATCACTCACAAAAGCCAATAATATATTGTCACTTTTTTGTGACTTTATAAGTGTCCGCATCAATGTTTGTAATTACCAATGAAGTAGAACCTTTACTATCCACAAACCTAATAAAAAATTACTAGTTGTTTTGGTTTTTACAAGTAGGCACATAGCTGTTTCTATGTTCTCAATAAAATAACAATTTTACCATCAACAAAACCAATTAGTAGATCGGCATCTGTTTGTAGATTTTGCGTGTGGGCACGTAAAGGGGTGCATGACAACCATTTTGTTCCAGAAATAGTTTCTGGAACAAAAATAGATTTTTTTATTTCTATTTCTAGAAGAGTTTCTAAGTAAAAATAACCGTTTGATAACGACACAAAATTTCTACTCTAAAAACAGAAATTCGTTTGATAACGACACAAAATTTCTTCATTTCAGATGGCGGTGGACCGCGATCGCGGATGGACGGCCGGTGGCAGCGGCGGCCGATGATCGGTGGCGCGGTCGTCAGACGCGTGATGTGGCCAACGACGAATAGCGGCGCAGCGCGACCGACCAGGACGGTGGTCAGCGGCGATGAATGAAGGACCAATTGACAAACGATGAGAAGAATTTTTATTTCTGATTTCTATTCCAAAAATAGAGAAGTAGAAAATTTTAGCTTCTGATTTCTCTTCCAAACCTATTTCTGGAATAGAAATCTATTCCAAAAATAGAAAAACTAAATAGGTTTATCAAACGGATTTCTCTTCTAGAAACAGGTTTGGAACAGAAAAATTGTTTATGGAACAGAAATTTTGGTTATCATGCACCCCCTAAGTGTTTGTAAGCAAGCATGGTAGTCCATTACCACTTGTTGCAAGTTTTAAATGTGGGAGCATCATTATTGGTAGTTTATCAATGAAAAAACAATTTTATTATGTATAAAACCCAAAAGTGGGCAGGTAAATGTTTATAAGATACCAATAAAATAACAACTTTACCACATTACCGACATACTCAAAAATAATTTACTACTTGATTTTAGATTATACAAGTGGACAGGTAGCTGTCTATAAGTTGTTAATGAAATAATTATTTTACCATCCAAAAATCTTAATAGTAGATTCGCACTGATTTTTTTATAAGAGTTAATATCTTGAAAAACCCTAAACTGGTACACACACGTGACAAATTTACTCTAAATTATTTTTTTTACCACCAAAGACCCCAAACTGGTATACCTTTGACAAATTTACCCCAAACTGGTACAATTGTGACAAATTTACTCAATGTTAGTTTTCGTTAAATTTTACTGTTAAATTATTAAGTTAAATAACACGTGACGTTGATTTTTACACTAATTTGGGATTTTACGCTTCGTTTATCACAGTTTACAATTTTTGTGATTTTTTTATGGTATTAATCCAACTTAGTGGATTGTATATTTGTCACAAATTTACCATTTTGGGGTTTTTTGCGGTCGAATAAATTAGTTTGGGGTAAAATTATCATAAATGTACAAGTTTATGGTTTTTTATGGTCAGTCGGGGTAAATTTATCATATGTATATCAGTTTAGGGTTTTTCATGGTAAAAAAAATAGTTTGAGGTAAATTTATCATAGGTGTACCAGTTTGGGGTTTTTCATAATATTAACTCGTTTATAATTTACAAGTGAGTGCATGACAATTTAAAAGTTACTAATGAAACTACGAATTTACTATCCATAGACCCACTGGTAGATTATCACTTATTGCGTTATGATTGAGTTATGATTAGTAAATACACAACATAATTGGAAAGCTACTAGAACATTGATGCTTGTTAGTTGCTAATACTGTTGCAAAATCAAGTCAATATACATGACCAGTAGGTAACAGGTTATGCGATCTTACCACCGTTATTCATAATTTATGGATGTTGCTACAAATTTACCGTTGAACGGAATTTTCTTGTATAGGCCACGGAATGCTAGACACTTCTTCGTGATTCTTAGACAACTTATTGTAACCAAAAAAAAAAAAAAAACGTAGCACCGTCCTTCCCTACACTCAACATTAGCAAGTTTCCTCTTCTAGTTTTCTTTCTTCCACAGACATCCATATGGAGTGTTCACGTCAGTTTGATCCCTAACAGCAAATCAACATTTTTTTTAACGGCATTTAATCCACTTGAGAAAAAAAAAATTCATCGCTGTAACTCCTCAAAATTGGACAAAGACCCTTTTATAAGTATGAGGACCATTTTGAACAAAAGAAAAGTAAAGGAACGATTTTGAATTTCAAGTAAGAGTATAGGGTTATAATAGCATCTTCCTTCTGTCCTACTATATAAGACATTGTTTGTGATAGCTACTTTGAAATTTTTTTCATGTTTTATATTTTTCTAGTTACAAAGAGGATAAGTTTTGGAGAATCTACTATTCTGTGAAATAAAATATATGTTCTCTGAGAGTTCTCAAATTTACAAAAAATGCAATCAAATCCTAAAACTTGCTAAATTAGTACAATCGAGTAGGGGGGATCGGGTCCAGGGTAGATAGGGTCTAGACTTGGACCCTGTACCCGATTTTGTTATAATCGGTTCCCCTTTTTCTGGACCCTATACCCGACCTTGTTTGTATTGGACCCTGTACCCGACCCACCCTATTTTTCGAATCCGGTTCCAGGGTCAATCCTGTTTTCACTAGAACCTATTTTGCAATTTCCCAATAACCTATATAACTTCGAATTTTATATTAATACGCGAGAAAATAATATAATCCTCATAATTTGTATTGAAACATTAAACACTTGTAATAAATAAATACATTAACTTTTTTACTAATCGAAAAATTAAGGATCCACAGGGCTAATTATAATAAATAAAATCATAAGGCAAATAATTAGCAACAAACATGGGTCTAATATTAATCTTATTCCCACAACTATTACATGAAACTACTCATTTATGCAAGCATAACTCATACAAAAGAGAAATTTGGCGGCAACGAATATCGTCCGTCCATCAGACAGTGCGAGAGGGAGTCGGTGAGGGAAGGAAGCAAGTGAGGAAGAGGAATGACAAAGGAGGAGTGCCATGCGTGTTTGAGAGAGCCAAGAAGAAAAACGTCGTATGACTGCGGGAGTAAGAATAGAAATCAGGAGAAAAAAAGGGATTTTGGACCTTTACTTACAAAATCGGTCCGGGAATCAGTTCCAAAACTGGTCCGGGAACCGGTTTCCGGGTGGGTAATCACTCGGAACCTATTCCCGGACCGATTTAAACCGGTTCCAAATTTTAGGAACTGATTCCCAGACCGGTTTCAACGAGAACCGGTTCCCGACCCTGTTTTCCGGGTGGGCCGGTCCGGGAACCTGGTATACCCGGTCCTGTTGCACACCCCTACAATCGAGTCATTGTGTTGACTCCGTCCATTTAGATTAATGCAAAATGCTGATGTTGCCTTTTTTTATATTTTCTCTCTCCTACGTGGTGATGACGTGGCAAAAATGTGGAACACAAAGCTAAAACAATATTGTTTTGGATTAATTTTTACTTTTTAAATTAAAATTTTAATTAAATACAATTAAAAAAAGTATTTAAAAAACACAAAAAAAAAAAAAGAGCTAAGGGCAAGGGGGCAAGCTCTTCTCGGTGCCGCCCCCATTGTCGAAAAGGGTCGCGAGGGCTCAACAAGGGCTAGTAGGGGTCACTAGAGCCTAGTCTAGGGCCAACAACCCTTGTTGATCACAAGTGCGGGCCATGGCGCGGGCCCTCGCCGAGCCCTCATTGACCTTTTTGGCGATGGGGGCAGTAGTGACAAGGGTGGCAAGCCCATGCCTTTGGCTTCTTTTTTTTTTCACCTTTTTTGTGTTTTTTAAATAAATATTTTTATTTTATTTAATTAATACTATGGTTTAAAAAATTAGAAATTAATCCACATCATCGTCACGTTGGGATAGAAAATATTTTTAAAAAACCATGTCAGCATTTTTCACTAGTCTAAATGGATGGAGTTGATTGAAAGACTTGATTTTACCAATTTGATAAGTTTTATGACTTAATTATATTTTTTTGCAAGTTTTAACATTCAATTGTACTTTCGTAATATATTTTTGAATTTTCCATACATATATCCCATGCCCCCATCCCTAAGGTCGGTAGCATAAGTAGACGGGCAAGTGATTTACTTGTCTATCATAGTTTATTAACTCACAACCATTTTCATAGAAGGATCATCATTTGTTTTCAAATTATCGACTATTCCAAAAAAAAATAAAATTACCAATATTTCTTAAGCTACGAATGTGTTAAAGTTACAACTTTTATACGAGACTACCAACCTTAATTTCAGTTACTCACCAATGGTTGCATTATTTTTTCCATTGTTCTCAACCAGGGGTACTGAGTTAACCTATGGTTGAGAACAGTGCCGTAAGGCATGCTAACTCAGTAGTGGGCATTTCACCTACCCCCACTCACTCTAGGTGCGGGAGGCTACTATATCTGCTTACCTAACGTTAGCTAGAATCGAAGTCCTAACGTGGTGTCTACCTTCACCACCATGAAGCCCCCAAATTTCTTATCTATCTTTCTCTTCCCAACAGAGAGGGAATACAGAGGACAATGTGGGGTCTCCCACCCCCATGGCGGTTCTTCTGCCTGTTTTCTCCTTAAGCCTTTTAAGAACTTGCTTAGGTTCGATTTTACCAAACCTTTCCATGAGTCAAAATATTAGCATGATAAACTTACCATGTAAGAGTTGATAATCTATAGAAGAGTCAGTTGCTTCACACTTTGGTAGATTATCATAATAAATGCTAATCAATAAATAATCAAATAAAGGTTGGTAACTGAATTTAAATGAAGTTAATAATTACATATAAAAGTTGGTAACTTAAGTTCCACCGATAAATAATAGTAATTGCCGGAATAATTGGTAATTTAAAAAAGAATTGATAGTGTCTTATAAGAATTAGTAAATTGAACCCATTCCTGAGCTCCCAAATTAATAGTCATAAGTGATGATTATGATGATTTATGACTTGCAGCCTGATAATCATAAGTCTCTCGAATTTGTCGAGTTTTCCCTATCGCCTTGATAGTTACTGTCTGTAAACCCTAATTGGGTGCAATTTCAACAATGTTGCTTGTTCGGTGATTCCCGTCATCCTTCATCCTTCCTGCCGCTTCGCGTCGAGATCCCAGAAATGGATTTCGTTACCCTTGACAGAATCTTTTCTTCCTTACCTAGCAATTCCGTATATAGTTGTTACATCCACCTGTTCTATCTCGCTCGACTTCACCTATAAGCCTTCTTTTCCTTTCAGAGTGCCACAAAACCTTTCGATCTTTCTGTATGTCCTTTGATATTGGTTCTTTGGGTTTCAGCGCACTACCGGCCACTGGATTTCGCCTCCAACCTTTCTTTGAAAAGATATCTGATCTGGCGACTGCAACTCATGGACCCTTGTGACCAGCAAGAACAGCTACGCCTAGCTACTTTATGTCAACGCTTGGGCAGACTCTGGTCCCCACAAGAGATTGAAGACTGGGATGAACAACCACCTGTGGATAAAGTGGAAGAGTGTAAATTGATGCTGGTAGGTAAAATTCCATCCAACCCCAATATAAATTTCCTAGCTTTCCAGAATACTTTAAAAAGGGCATGGTGAACAGACCAAGTAGATATTGCTCAACGTGAGGCCGGCATTTATGTCGCTAAATTCAAGTCAGAAGAAGAAAAATATCGAGTGCAACAGGGCGGGCCTTGGCTGTTTTCAGACCATTTGGTTATTTTTAAACCATGGCTGTCCTATACACCCTTACATTGCTATGATTTCTCAACCTGTGCATTCTGGGTACAAGTATATGGATTGCCGTTAGAATGGCATTCGGACGACATGATTTGTAAAGCCGTTAGACACATTGGGAAAGTGCTTGAAGTAAAGCTGGATTCAAAAGATGGAACAACAATCAGAGTAGGCAAAGCACGGGTAGAATTGAACTTACGGGCCAACTCATACGTATAGCAAAGAAAGCAATATGGCTCGATTTCAGGAATGAAAGACTGCCACACTTCTGTTATTCTTGTGGCAAAATAGGCCATTATGCAATGCATTGCAAGGACATTCCCTTCACAGATGCAAAAATGGAAGGTAAAGAAAAGATGGCGTATGGACAGTGATTGAAAGCGGAAGTTAGAGAAAACAGTCCTTACTGGCGAACATTTTATGAGGCGCAGGAGCAATCTGTTGATGAAATCATTCCTGAGACCCCTAGTTCCTCTAACATGATTCTAGCTTTACCTCCGTTACCTGAAAAGGATTCTGCTACTCTTCAGCAGATGATTCTGCAGCACCAAATTATTGAACTGCAGCAAGGCAATGCATCTACTCACCACATACTAGAACAGGGGAAGGATAATCACATTACCGGGCAGCAAAGTTTACAACTGGAAGCTGGAAAACTGAAACAACCAGCACTAGAAACCTTTCCCTCGGTTGTTGATCCTCTTCAACCACAACTTCGCGAAACAACCATGAATGCCTTGATCTTCGACCCTGTCAAGAGGCAGAACAAGCAGGATACTGTTATGGAACCAACAAAACCAAGAAAATTAAAGAACACAAGACTCTCCACAAGAGCAGGAGCTGCAAAGAAAATCAAAAGGTATAATCCTTATGACTCCCGTATCACTATAGCAGACGATTTAGATGAAACTCGATTGTTGGAAACGCCAATTGTAGCGGATGAAGAAATAGCTAAGTGGGCGATGGCGGCTGGCCCTCAACAGCCGCTAGGGCACAAATGAAACTAATTAGGTGGAACTGTCAGGGGTTGGGCTCTCCCCTGACAATTGAGCCCTAAAGGCCCTGGTGGTCAAGGAAAAGCCCGATATGGTGTTCTTGATGGAAACTAAGAATAGAGAGGCAGTGCTTACTCGAATTCAGCATAGGCTCAAATTCAAGAAATCTTATGTACTTAATCCAGATGGGTTAGCGGGAGGGATGGCACTTTTTTGGCATGATACTGTGAAGAGAGACTTGATCGAAGCCTCTCAAGAACTTTTTGATATGACCTGTTCGGATAATAGCTGTGCTATATCCATGCGTCTCACCTGTGTCCATGCACCTGTGATTGATCAGCTTCGTCAACAGTTTTGGACAGACCTTCGATGGATTGCTCTTTCAAATACTCTACCATGGATCTGTGCGGGTGATTTTAATGATATCTTATATCACTGGGAGAAAGTTGGCAAATGCTTACCGGAACCATACAAAATGCTCTCTTTTAGACAAGTTACACAAGACTGCTCCCTCATGGACATGGACAGCAAAGGCTATGCTTTTACTTGGACAAATAATCAGGATGGAGATGAAATTGTAAAAGAAAGGTTAGAGAAAATGCTGTGCAATTTGGATTGGCGTCTAACTTTCCCTGATGCGGAGGTTATAGCTTTACCTGCAGTGGGCTCGGATCATAGCCCCTTATTGCTAACAATGGAAGCATTACATAGACGACAACACAAATCCTTTATTTTTGAAGCATTCTGGTTGGAAGACAAACAATGCAGGGAGGTAATAGCGACATCCTGGCATTCACGCCAGGGAACCAACTACAGCTTGCCCCAACGATTAAAGATGGTATCTTTGGCCCTCACCAACTAGAGTCGAAGGAAGTTTTCCAACGCTAAAGAGAGAATAGCTAGCTTACAGCTACAACTCCAATCTTACATTAATTATCCGCACAGCCAGTATGATAAACAGTTAGTTAATGATTTGAAAGCTGAGATCCAGAGACTATGGCAGCAAGAGGAGCAGTTCTAGGCTATGCGTTCTAGGCTACAGTGGCTTAAGTGGGGAGACAAGAATACGAAATTCTTCTAGGCAATGACAGTACAACAACGGCAACGGAACATAATACGTGTGTTAATGGATGATGATCAGACTTGGGTCAGGGAAGACAACCACCCCAAGGCAATGACGCAGCAATTTTTCTCCAATCTCTACAGAACAAGTGGGCAACGCGACTATGGGCCAATCCTTGAACAATGCCCGCAAGTTGTTACAACGGAAATGAATCATCTCTTGACTGCTGAGGTAACTCAAGAAGAAGTTTGCACCGCAACTTTTTAGATGGGGGCGACAAAAGCACCAGGACCGGATGGTATGAATGGCCTGTTTTATCAGACACATTGGGATATCCTACAGGACCATATTTTTCACTCGGTACAGTAATTCTTTACAACCAGGGTTCTGCCTACTGAGCTTAATAAGACCATCATTTCTCTGATTCCGAAAGTACCACACCCAGAAAGCCTCCACCAATACCGCCCTATTAGTTTATGCAATTATGCATATAAGATTATTTCAATGGTGCTTGCCAACAGGCTTAAACCTTGGCTCTCTGATTTAGTATCAATTGAACAAAGTGCTTTTGTGAGCAGCCGCCAAATTCAAAACAACATTCTCATTGTCCAGGAGGTGCTTCATCAGCTGCGAACCAGGAAACGCAAGAAAACTTTTTAGGCGGTACTAAAAATGGATATGCAAAAGGCCTATGACAGGGTAGAGTGAGATTTTCTGGAAGCTTATCTACTGAAGTCAGGATTTCATACCACTTGGGTAAGGTGGATCATGCAATGTATAACAACTGTATCTATCAGTGTCAAATTTAATGGAGAGCAGCTACTCTATTTCCATCCGACCAGAGCTGGCAAATGTTTTAACAATTCTCATACACAGAGTGATTGACATGGGCAACATTAGAGGAATTCAACTCAATATGTGGTGTCCTATCCTATCACATTTATTTTTTGTTGATGATGCAATCTTTTTCTTAAATGGTAAGCTTCAGGAATGCCAAAACCTAGCCAATCTATTGAACCAATACTGTTTAGCAACAGGACAGGCTATTAATAAAAATAAATCTATAATATTTTTTAGTAAGGCTTGTCCTCTTAGCTTGCAGGAAAATCTAGCAAATGAATTGCTAGTCCTAGTGCTAGCCAGGAAAGGGAAATATTTGGGGCTCCCATCAGATTGGGGGCGATCAAGGAAAGAGATGTTTGCTTGGATAATGGGGAGAGTGAATACAAAACTGGATGGATGGAAAGAAAGTTTAATATCTAAGGGCGGCAAGGAAATCTTGATTAAATCTGTTGTACAGACAATCCCTCAGTATGCCATGTCCATTTTTAAACTTCCTGTATCAATTTGTGTAGCCATTGAAAAGAAGATTGCTCGCTTCTGGTGGCAAAATGATTGTAGGAAAGCTGGAATCCACTAGACACAACGAGATGTGCTTAAAACTAGCAAGAATATGGGAGGTCTCGGTTTTCGAGATCTCATGGACTTTAATAAGGCCATGCTCGGTAAACAGGCCTGGCGTCTACTCCAAAGAACTACATCATTATGGAGTTTGCTATTCAAGGGACATTATTTCAACTCCCGGGATTTTATACATGCTGGTAGAGGCAACAGACCGTCTTGGGGCTGGCAAAGCCTACTTTTCCGATGGGATTCAATTCTACCAAATCTGCAATGGTCGGTAGGCAATGGGCAAAATATCATAATTAGGGAAGAGCGATGGCTACATGGAGGCATATTGGGAGGCCCGGCAAATCGCGACGAACCCAGAAAAGTTGCGGAACTTCTAGATATGCAAAGCAATAATTGGAACATCTCTTTACTTCAAAGGTTCTATGATTTACATACTGTCCAAGAAATCCTTACCATTCCGTACAGACCATCTTATACAGAAGATAAGATGATTTGGACAGCGACTTCACATGGTAAGTATACTGTCAAACGTGGTTATTATGCAATGAAAAACACAGCAGATAGCAAGCAGCAACATGCAGCATCATCATCTTACCAAACCCCACAGTCATTGTGGAAACAAATATGGAAGTTAAAGACAGCACCAAAATCAGAATATTTCTGTGGACGCTATGCCACAACGCCCTTCCCACAAAGGCCAATCTATTTCATCGTCGTACATGCCCAGAACCGATTTGCCCTCTCTGTCCCACTCCAACTCCAAAAACTGTTGAGCACATTTTTCTGCTCTATCCATGGACAGCAACTATATGGTCGCATCCGGACATTGCCATCCAAATAGACCCGCAGCGAATCCAACAAATTACAGCATGGATCGCAGATACATTCCAGAGGGATCAGCCCTTACCTAAGCCGGAAACGGTCGCCTCTATTCTGTGGCAGATATGGAAAGGGAGAAACAATTTTATCTTTCGTCGCCAACATCCGGACGCGCTTCAAGTCGTTGATGCAGCCCTCACCAATGCTCGATCTACCAGTTCTGTCAATCGTGGCCCTGCACTAACAGGGAGGATGCAACCTATTCTCGGTGAAATGTGGAGACCTCCCGGATCCGGGCGTCCTTAAGGTGAACATTGACGGGGCATATCAGCTAGACAGCAACCAAGGAGCAATGGCTAGTATATGCAGGGATCAGAATGGGCGAATGATCGATGGTCTTACCAAAAGCTTTGTTGTCTCTTCGGCTTTGCAGGCGTAATGTCTGGCTCTTATCAACACCCTCCATCACCTGCTGGAGAAGGGTCGAGATCAGGATCAATTGATCATCGAATCAGACTGCCTGGCTTTGGTGGAATCTGTCAACGCAACCATCTTGCCGCCGTGGGAAGTTCGAGCGCTCATAGCGGAAGCAACTGCTCTCCTCTCCAGATTCCCGAATCTTAGGGTTATGCACTGCAAGCGTGAAGCCAATGCTGTGGCGGACTGGGTCGCAAAGGCCCAAAGAAAGGGTACCCTTCCTTCTGATTGGGCCAAAGCGATGCCCTCTGTTTTGATAAACCTTCTCTGTGCCGACGCTTTAGATACTGCTTGTACTTCCCCTCTTTCATGAATATATAACTTGTTTTAACGACCAAAAAAAAAAAAATTAATAATCATAAGTTGTTAAAACAATGTGAAATAATGCAAAAAAACAAAAAAGTTGGTAAGTGAGCTCCAATACAACTTGGTAGCTCAAACAATCTTGTGATAAGTTCTTCATATTTTCTAACCATCGCCAATTATCGCTGGTTGGGGCTGCTACCGCCAAGTCCACCACCCCTTCTCGTGTATCTCAGGATCCCACTTTTGTCTTCTACATTTTGCTTCCTTTTTGTTATTATAAAATATAATTAATTTCCTTTGATTTTAACATTATTGACTTGTACTTTTTTGATAACAAGAAAAGTATAGCATACCACACCTAACATACTAGATGTTATCGAATAAGAATTGGGTAGAGTTAGAGGAGTTGGTATATATATATTGAAGGATCCAATTGCACAAGCAACAGAAGTGTGAATACTGTATATGCGGATCAATAAACAAAACGTCTTTTTAAAGGTGATGGAGAATTATGAAGAGAACGAACAAAGGAAAATACTATTTCTTGAGTTTAATAACTGAATCTTAGCTGAAATCTTCATGGATGTAAGTGTCTGAGCAGTACTTTATTCCAAAATCGATAATAAGCACACCTCCAAGATTTGATTGACGCTTACGGACCACAAAATATCCAGAAGCCAACCACGAATCCAAGCGATATGCTCATGTAAAACCACTTCTCGCTATCATCACTGTCGCTGGCATTGCCTCCGAAGGAATCTGAGAGATCTGTTCCCTTGCTATCGGGATTTGAGCATTTTGTGGGCAGCGGAAATCCACACAATCTGCTATTGCCTTCGAAGGAATCTTCTGAGAAGGTGAGAAATTGTTTGACTGCCGGGATGCTACCTTCAAGCTTATTGTATGAGAGGTTCAGGAAGGAAAGAAAATTAAGATTTGAAAGCTGTGGGGGAATCGTCCCATTGAGGTCGTTCCATGAAAGGTCCAATGACTCAAGCTGTTGCAAGTGTTCTAGGGATGAAGGAATTGGCCCTGAGAATCCATTCTTTGATAAGTTGAGGAAATAAAGCGCTTTTAGATCCCCAAGAGTATCAGGTATTGGACCCTCGAAATCGTTGCATGAGAAGTCGATTGAAGTGAAAAGAGTCAAGATCTTCACCAGCTCCAATTGCAGACCCTTGATGGTGACGCTTATCGAGTCCTGATAATAGAGTCCAGAAATTATAAGGAATGGATACTAGATATGATTCATGTCTACATTAGCCTTCATAGCCTCCCAAGTTGTGAGGTATTGAGAGGGCAGAGCGCCACTAAAATTGTTGGAAGATATGTCCACAATTTGAAGCATCTTCCAAGTGCCATTAGTCTCCGGACATCCAACCCCTCCATGGAAGTTGTTGGATCGTAACATGAGTACACGTAGACTTGCAATGCTCTTCAATTGACATGGATACACGTCATCAATCTGGTTGTTTCCGATGTCTAAAACCTCCAGAGTTATGCAATTTGCCAATGACTCTGACAACTGCCCTTGTAATCGATTAGTGCTGAGATCCAAAGTCTTCAAACCGCATGTTTCAGGGAAATTGATAATGCTACCATCCAAGGCATTATTTCGCAGATTTAATATCTTGAGAGACTCCATCACCAAGCAGTCAGGAATATTTCCCGTCAAATAATTATTAGATAGGTCGAGCACCTCGAGATAATCAGCTCTGCAAATTGATTCTGGGATAGACCCCTGGAAATTGTTATTGGACAGGGAGAAGAATATTGTCACAAGAAGACTCGTACCAATAGCAGGTGGAATGTCTAAAGTGAAGTTGTTACTCGAGAAGTCCATGTGTATGGCAAGCGGCGGTAGTGGTAACGTTTGTCCACGGAGCTTGTTCTTATGGAGGTCAAGAACTATCAGAGAAGAAGTAAGATTAGACAACGGTGTTCCAATATCGTCTAGTAAATTATGCGAAAGATTAAGATACACAAGATCTTGAAGCTCCCATATCCATTTTGGTATCTTGCCCTGAATTTCATTGTCAGAGAGGTCTAGATATACCAATCTGTGTTGCTCAGCCAAGAACTCAGGTAAGGTGCTCAACTGGCAAGAAGCCAACTTTAAAGTTGTAATGTTAGGGAATGAAGATGCCTGAGAAGCAATATTTGTGGCATCAATGGAAAAACGATTGTAGGAAAGATCCAAATGAGAAAGATTTCTCAGCTGCTGAACCAAATTAATGTGGAATGAGCCACTGAAATTATTGGAAGAAAGTGAGAGGTATTTGAGCCCTCGGAGTTCCCATATAGACATCAGTAGTTCTCCTCCTATATTGTTGTTGCTCAAATGAAGTGTATCCAGTTTGTGCGATGGAGCATTAAAAGATCCATTCACTTGACCAGAAAATCGATTGTTGGAAAGTTGAAGCTTCTCAATCAATAGAAGTGTGAACAAAGATGAAGGAATATTTCCTTCCAGTAAATTGAATTGCAGGTCGAGAATAAGAAGACTCGAGAGCGATTCCCATTGGGTTGAATCAATCTAACCATCTAGATTATTGTGGGACAAAGTGACTTTTGTCAGATTCTTGGACTTACTAAGTGATGGAATTGAACCAGTAAAATTGTTGAATGAGAAATCCAGATAAGCCAGTTGCGAAAGATTGGTGAAGGAGCTTGGGATATTTCCATGAAAATTACGATTCACTAATTCTATTCTTGACAGATTTTTGAGATTACCAATTGATTTTGGGAGCCTCCCGGAAATATTTGTGAAACTAAGAACCAGTCTCTGAAGAGAACCATTCTTTGACAACTCAGGCAAAGAGCCCTAAAGGAGTTCGTTGTATAATAGGTCAATGGTTTGAAGTGTTTGTATCTGGAAGATTTTTTGAAGAAGTTTTTGAGGAAGTTTGTATCCAGAGTCCTCAAATTGTGGAAGTGGGCAAAGAACTCCAGGACGGTGGTAGACAGATTATTGCCGCCCAGTTTAATCACCGACAGAAAAGGAAGATTCACGAGGGAAGAGCAAGACGCAATGGGACCTGATAAATAACAATTCATCATGCTCAACACTCGGAAGTTTCAGCAGTGAAGAAGATAGGGTGTTGCGCAATTCATTGCCTGTAGCAGAAACGTTCACTCCATCGAGGTACAACTCTCTCAGCTCGCTAAGATTCCCAACAAGCATCTTTAGATTCGGATTCTCGAGTTTCAGTGAAGCAAGCCCAGGAAAATAAAGCTGAGATACATCAAGAGTAACCAACCTTATCAAACGTGATATTCCATTTGGAACCTGTCCCGTGAACCCTGTATTCGAAAGATTCAGGTAGACCAAATTGGTGAGATTACCGAACCTAGAAGGAATCTTGAAAGACCGGAAGCTGTTTAAAGCCAAATTCAGCCTCTGAAGATAGTTGAGCATGAAAAGACTCGATGAACCTGTTGGAAGTTTGTTTGTAAAACAAACTAAAGTGCTTTTCTCTTTGTCCCACATAGGAGAAATGGGAGGAAATGGGCTAGTTTATAAGTGTGAAGTTTCTTTATGCATCTAAAGGACTGATTGGGGTAGGTTAGATCTCACCATACTCGCATGCGGGTGCGTGATTATTTGACGCACTTTGCGCGCTCACGGTTTAATTAGCACTAATCCCTTTGTCTTTTTATTTTTATTTTATTTCGTACGGTAGTTTTTGATTATTGAGAATTTTCGGAAATTAATTAATTAATAAATAAAATTGTTCATTTTTTTTTTAAATTTTTCAGAAGAGTTCTGCAAGACCGTTTCATATATATACTTGTCAATTTTCGGAAGAAAGAGAGTGATAATTTTTTAGCCTTCTTTCTGAAAACTATAGCCAATTTTTCGATTGTTTTGTAGAGATCACCTTTAGAAATACTTTAAATTCTTTATCTAGATTCTCATTTGAGACTTTGTTATATCCTGGATGATATTTGCCGGTGACCATTAGCAACTTTGTGGGGTAAATAAATCCTTAAAGAAAATGATATCACGCCTCAAAGTCCGACTCGAGTACTCTAAAGATTCATTTTCATTGTTCTACCCAATTCGAAGTATTTTTTGCAACAGAATCATTAAGTCCACCAGTGATACTCTCGTTGCTCAGATCGAGTTCCCTGACTTGGCCACCTTCGCAGGTCACGCCGTCCCAAGAATCATCGCTCTGATTCCATTTGATCAATTTCGTGGACAGAGAAGCATTGAAGTTGAGGCTATTCTTCAATTCCAGCAGCAGCGATTTCTGATCGCCGTGACACTGGCCTGAGACCAAAACCGTGCCTATACTGAAGGGATTGGCATGCGCGAGCATTAAGACCAGCCATAGGAGGAGCAAAATCCTCATTATTTTTCAAGCAGATTAGGAAACACTCATGTAGTTGAGGGAATAAGCTGTTCTGAGTTCAAGAAATTGAAAGCCTTTAAATTTTTTTGAAAAGGAGAGAGAAAATACTCAGCTCAATAACTTGACTTTATAATTTGTCACAATCAAGGTGTACCCACACTATAACAGGTTATTATATAATTTCAATAAATATACTTCAACACGCCTCAAGTTGGAGCATTCAGCTAGTGCAACTTTCTTTCAAAGTCTCTGAACAAAAAGCACCATGTAAGCCAAACCTTACACTAGAGAAGGGATATGGGTACATCAAGCCAGATTTAGGTCACTGACAATTGGGTACTTTGGGGTCACGGGTACAAATTTGGGGTATTGTTGACAAGCAAAAAAGAAAAAGCTTGAAGTATTGATGTTGTACTGAATAATGTTTAGGATTTTTGGTGGACGTGGGGCAATGGCAATTGGGTACTTTTGGGTCACTCATACAATCGTGGGGAGCTTTGTTACATAAAAACGAGCTTATGGTATTGGTATCATTGTTGATATAATTATCATGTGAATCAAATTTATCTTTGTACATTGCATTAGGGATGTAGAGATCGAATAAAAGTAATTAGTATAAATACCCCAACTTTTGACCGTACCACCAAAATGCATCTACAATGTCCTATTTTGTCCATTAAATAAGTAGATTCAAGAACAGAAATTAAATGATTTACTTAAATGTGAATGCAACTTCAATTCTATATTACAGAGTTTGTGGAGGATCTGTGTTCTTATTGGAAGGCGGATAAACATGAACTTCCTTGAGCGGGATTTCAACGGAGCTGTGTTTGGTCTAAATTTACCCCATTGTATCATTATTTTTTTAGTCCCCATAGGCGACTGTCTAAAGTTGACTTGAATTTTTTTCGCGAATGCAAGTTCACCAAGTCACTTGGCTGAGCCAGTGGTCGCCTTCGGTGGTTCTAAACTGTTGACGAAGAACAGCCGAGAAAGAAAACAAGAGCATCTTCCCCTTGTGTATCATTCCCTGCTTTGTGCAGCACAGGTGCCCTTCTAGAGAACAGATATTCATTTCGCTCCCATTTATAAAGAATAGTTTCTCTGATTTCTTATCTCGTGTAAGAGAGCTACACTCCTGAGCTGCCTTTGAAATATATAAGCAATATGTTGTGATTTCGAGCAGCGGGACACTGCTACTGTCACTGCTTCAAGCTCATCTCCACTAACACAAACCTCATGAAGTTGCGAGATTCTTCAATGATCTCCCTAAGGATGTCAGGTTCGATATTGGCTCAAGCTACTCGACTAAGTAATTCAGGCGAGTGGCCAGATACTACCGGAAAAAAATGGCAAACGAAATGGACAGGGATCGAGCGCGAGTACTTTGCCAACCCTTGCTCTAGCTACTACTGCTTTCATTCTTTTAGTTTTTACCGTTATTAAAGCCTTCTTTGCCACTTACATATTTTATGATCCCTGGACCTGGACAGGTCCTTAAACTGTCCCGTTTATCGGAATTAACCCCAAACGTAAAATGGGGTAATAATAAACCGCGGGAGGATTTGTAACCAAATTTGGAAAACACTCCCCGGCCGGATCCTGGCTCTGCTACACTGGCCTCTCGACAACTGCCAGCCCAGTATCTTGGAAATGAAGGCAGCTGGTTACAAATGGACAGGGATTGAGTGCGAGTACTTTGCCAACCCTTGCTCTAGCTACTACTGCTTTCATTCTTTTTGTTTTTACCGTTATTAAAGCCTTCTTTGCCACTTACATATTTTATCATCCCAAAAATTAACCAACCTCAACAACTCAGTTTCAGAAACATAATTAGAGAAACTTATAAGACCAATAAAATATGTGAAACGCTGGGTTTCATTTTTTGATATCGTTTCAGTTGTTATTCATAACTAGTTTTAGATTGCTTAAAACTGACAGCTTCATTGCAGTGATCAATCATGTGCTACCACATGGAGCTAGTCCATGACAGACGAAGAGCATAATATTAACGCTGGGATTTGACATTTTCAGAGTACTTACAAAATGTTATTGCAGCCAATCGAAATAAGCAGAACATATTTTTCATACAACATGATAGTTGACTTGAAAGTCGCAGTAATCATTAGTCAAACCAATGATGCAGTGAACCAGTCAACCAAGTTCAACTTTAAGCCCATGAAATGGGCAGGAATTCGAAAACCTTGCGGGATTGAAATTTTCAAATCCCGAAAATTTCCATGCACCTTATATGAGTAAGAACTGGGGAGATACCAACTTTGGTCCAATTTGGTGAGCACATGCGTAAAGAATCTTTATTTTGTTTGAAGTTAAAAAACTTTCTTGTTGAAGGACTTTCTGACAATAAACAATGATGGAGAGGAAAAACAATTGGATTTATTCCAATAAAGCATGACCAAACTAGAGAATGCAAAATTATCGTTTAAGTGAGGTCTCCGATTTGGTGATTATAAAATTCCGTTCACGAATAGAACAGCCACATGCGTAAAAAATCTTTATTTTATCCGAACGTAAAGAATGTTTTTAGTTGAAGGATTTTCCAACGGTAGACAATTATGGAAAGGAAAGACAACTGAACTTACTCCAATAAAACATAATGAGCAAACTACACGCAATAGTTAGAGAAAGCTAAATTGTCGTTCAAGTGAGCTTCCCGCTTCAGTGATTTATAAAATGCAATAAGTCAGGTCCAACATCAAGCCCATGAACTGAGTAGGAATTTGAAAACTTTTCGGAATTGGAATTTTCAAAGCAAAAATTCTCGTGCACCTTCTTAGGAAAAGCTGGGAAGGCCTTTGGCCCAGTTTGGTGGCGGGTACACGACAGGTACACACCTTCTTAGAAAATTATGGAGAGGAAAAACATTGAACTTACTAACTACAATCAAGCATAACAACTAGCAGTTTTTAGTTGACTCGACTAGGAATCCAAAATTGTCCTTTCAATGGAGCTCCTCAATTAAGTGATTTATAAAATTCTGTTGACCAATAAAACAGACCGTGGATTGTAATTGTGTAATGTTGATGATAAATTCGAAATAATAATGATAAGTTAAAAAGCTATCAACAATTTATTGATTAACTCATTTGTAATTAGCGATGGAATGGTAATTTTACCATTGACAGACTCAATATATATATTTGGTGAAAGGTAATTAATATATTGAGAAAAGATCAAGTGAACAAAAAGATCACGGCATCAAAACCCACACTCAAAACAACGGATCATAATGAGTGAAAGGATGCTGGGATAAAAAAGCCACAGCCGTGGCAACCCACTAACAATTAGAAAGAAAAAGCACGGCATGAACAACCGGCGAATAGATACAAAACGCCCTCAGGTAGGGAGAGAACCATCCTCAGGATTCAATAAGAATTGCTGCACCAACTGCCTTAATCAAGACGCACCAGCTAAAAGGGAGGGAATTAACACTCCCTAGAAAAGATGACTGGGTCAATGCCCCATTTCCGCTGCAACCTTCTATTCCTGATGTTATCTTCAACATTCCTAACAGTGATTGCTTTATCTCTAACCACTTTAGAGAGATGGTTCTTCATAGCCGGGACAAAAAGAGGTTGTTCTTTGAAGAGAATGCTGTTTATGTTGTTCCAAATAATATGACATAGCGCTCCAAAGGAGAAGTGAGCTATGCACTTATAAAACTCCTTTCCCATAAGCATGGTGATGGCCCAACGGAGATTATCCTCCCACACCCTGTTACACCAAGGCAGATTGCATTTAGTCGCCCAAAAGAAGGCAACCTCGGCCGTGACACGACACCTAAAAAACAGTTGGTCAATAGAGTCCGGTACATCGTTGCAGAAGGCACAAGCACCACTATCTATTCTACCATGTGACAAAAAAAGTGTCTAGGTGGGCAGCCTGCGCTTAGCTATAAGCCAAAGGTTTACTTAATACCGAGGTGTAATTTTGTTGTTCTAGACGAACATATACCAAAAGACCTGAGTCCTCTTCTACCTGAAGGTCTCCTAAGCCGTCGCAACAGTGAAGCATCATGACGAATTCTCTCCAGCAAAAATAATCTGAATTCTGAGAGAGGCTCAGGAGGAGATGATCCCACAACTCAAGCACCAACTTGAGAGGTTGCCCAACATCAAAGAAGAGATCAATCACTGTTGCCTACGTAGAAAGCCCTGAACTGTATATGAACGAGTCCGAAAAAAATTAAGTTCAGGGGGCCCCTAGGGTGCCAGTTGTCAAACCATAAGGAGGTAGAGAGGCCGTCTCCAATCCTCCAATAGAAGGCATTGCGGACCTCACTTCTGAAGGATAGGATTTTTTTCCAAGCCCAAGAACAACGGGTGGGTTTCTTAGCAACCCAAAAATTCCTTGATTTTAAAAACGTAGAGTGAATGTACTTACACCACAAGGCCTCCTCGTCTGAAAATAGGAGCCAGATATGCTGCAGCATAGTAGCCTTTTTGCAATTCCTGAGCCTCCGGATGCTAAGGCCTCCTTCCTCTTTTGGTAGACACACTTCTCCCCAGGCAACCTTAGCACCCCCTTTCTCTAGTTCCGAGCTTTTCCATAGGAATTGCCTAATAACTTTATCCATCTATTCCAACACGGCTATAGGTATAATAAAAAATCTCGCCTAGTAAGCTTGGATAGCATGAAGGACTGACCTGATAAGCTGAAGCCAACCAACAAAAGAAAGAAAGCAATGAGTCCAAGATTGTACCCTCGCAGTAATACGGTTAATAAGAACACAACAGTCTGCCTTGCTAAGCCTAGCGGTAATGATAGGAACCCTCAGGTATCGTACCGGTAGGTTGCCTTCTTGGAAATCGAGGTGGAGGAGGATCTGAGTCCTTAAAGCAAGCGATCCACTAGCCAAAAAGATTTCACTCTTGGAAGGGTTTGGGCACAAGCCACTCCATGCCAAGAAGAGCTGGAGGCCCTCTTTGAGGAGACTTACCGATGTCGGGTCTGCCTCACTAAATAGGAAAACATCATTTGCAAAGAAAAGATGCGAGAGATTCGTCGCCTTGCATCGCCAGAAGAATTTAAATTTCGGCCTGGAAGAGGACCTTCTCAGGATTCCAAATAGGACCTCCATAACCAAAGTAAAAAGGTATAGAGAAATAGGATCACCTTGACGTAGGCCGCGCCCACTTGCAAAGTAGCCATGAAGTTCCCCATTCAGAGCAATAGAAAACATGGGTGTACGCACACATGTCATAATAAGCGTAGTCACAAAGTCGGGAAAGCCAACAGTAAGCAGAATTCTCTCAAGGAAACCCCAATCGACTGTGTCATAAGTTTTTCTGAAGTCAACCTTAATTGCACACTTAGGAAGGTATGGTTCCAGGTGGAAACTAGAGAAGAGTTCCTGAGCCATCAAGATATTGTCTCCGATTCGTCTGCCCTTCACAAAAGCACTCTGAGTCGAACCAACAACATTTTTTAGAATAACCACAATTTGATTAGCCAGCACTTTTGTGATACACTTATATATAGTGTTGCAGCAGACAATAGGCATGTAATCATCAACAGAAGTTGCATTGGAGACTTTGGGCACAAGCACCGGAATAGTGGTGTTTATCTCCCTCAATAGCTTCCCCGTTAGGAAGAAATTCTCACTGCTATTGTGACCAAATGTCCAACCGTCTCCTAGTTCTCCTTAAAGAATTCCACCGTGAAGCCATCCAGGCCAAGGGACTTGCCCCTAGGTAGAGAGAAAAATGTATCCCGGATCTCCATCTCTGTGACCGGTCGGGCAAGAAAGCTACCTTGGTCGGCCGTAAGAGGATGCTGGATAGTCTCCTAAATCTCCTCAATGGACGGCCCTTGTTGCTCCACTCACGGGGCCAAGAGATCTTGGAAATGCTCCACCAAGCGCTGCTAAACTAGGTTCGATTCAGTAATTTGGTTACCAGAGGAATCCAAAACCAAAAGAACTCTATTCCGAAGTTGTCTCTTGTTTACATACTGATGGAAGAACATGGTGTTGCGGTCTCCTTTCTTGAGCCACCTGATTCTATATTTCTGTCTGAAGAAGGACTCCTCACTAGCCCGAAGGTCAGCAAAGATACTTCGCCGGTCCTTTTCCAACTCAGCAAGGTTAGTCGAGAAAGGACCCTTTGAAGGTCAGCTTGCGTGCTCTCTAAGGCGATCCTTGCTTCTGATGTCCTGGCAGAAATATGAGAGAATGATTCCTTATTAAGCTACTTGAGACAATACTTGAGTGCCTTAAGCTTACACACAAGCCTAAACATGGGAACCCCTTCCCTCGAGTCCTCCCAAATTTGAGTAACAATTGCATTGAACTATAGATACTTCATCCAGAAGTTAAAGAACTTGAACGGTTTCCTCCGAAGAATCGAGTTCAACACTTTCACCACCATAGGTGTATGATTCGAGATACCTTACAGACTCAATATTATATTTCCACTTTCTTTTTAGATTTTACAAATGGACACGTAAGTATATGTTGCCAATGAAATACATCCACAAATCTAATAGTTGATTGACACTAAAGTTTACATTTTACAAGTCGGTGCATAATTGTTAAGTCACCAATTAAATAACGATCTTACAATCCACAAACTCAATATTAGAAAAACCATTTATCGTGATGAGATTTAGTTTTAAGTGGTAAATATATAACTAGAACATTGACAATTATGATTCACTAATATTGTTGCAAAATATCATAAATATACACAGTTATTTGAAATTTCATGAATGGTATTACAAATTTACTATTAAAAGGAAAATTATTCTATTTGGGCTAGACGTAAGGTTAAACACTTGTTTGTGATTATAAATGAATCATCATCGTCAAGAAACAAGAAAACGGCCACCCTTCCCTTGTCTCAATGTAGCAAGTATCCTCTTGCAGGGGTAGTCGTAAGCTCGGAGAGCAAATGAATGATTTTAAAGTTGCGTTTGTTCTACAAAAACCCAAAATTTAGAATACATTTTTTCGAGAAATAATTTTGTGTTGCTTACGAATTGAATGAACAAAATATATTTCCATCACAAACAAAAATAGTTAGGCATAAGTTGCTATTGATATGAAAACATTTTCTATTAATTAACTTTTCTAAGTGATATAACTAATAATTTTTCAAAAAATACTTTTCGAATCTTGAATTTATCTTAATACAAATGCATCTTGAATTTCAAACAATATTTAAGGCTCCGATGACATTTTCCTTTTGTGCTACTTTACAAGGCATTCTTTGTGATAGTTACTTAGCAATTTTCTCTTGTTTTCTAGGCTCCAAAGAGGAAAGGTTTTTGGACAAGTTTGACCTTTCGTGAATCAAAATACGGAACACCATCGGCAATGCTCATGAGTGCAGTTGAAAACTTGGCTGAAACCCCTTTTAATCGTCACCGACAAGCCCATCCCCCTCGTGGCGCACACACACAGTCTCTCTCTCTCTCTCTCTCTCTCTCTCTCTCTCTCTCGGTATTGCTCGCGGCCGTGAGAACTCCTACAACATGAGCCTGAAGCTCGAGGTGGCTGGCAGAGCCCTCTGGGATAGAGCTCACGTCCATTGAAGCTCTGCAGGAACAGCTAGTGGGGATCCGTGGCTGCGGCCATAGGACCCAATTTGGTCCACTGGCTGGGGTCGTCCAACCTTGATCTGGACCAGATTCCAGGATGCCCACTGGCTGGGGTCGTCCAACCTCGATCTGAACCAGATTCCAGGCAATGACCATCGCTGGGCTCATACTTGGGGTTTGGGTGACGCTCACGAACGACTCTTCAAGAGACGATCTTATCTTAGGCAATGATATGAGGAAGACGATTGTATAATTCAACCATTTTCAATATTTTCATTGGCACTTAACAGTTTTTTCATCCCTTAAAACTCTAGTTTACTTTCCAACACATTTTGGCCAAAAACATTTTAGTTTTTAATTTTTAATTTTCTATTAATTTTAAGAACAAATTAAAGCGCCAGCATCATCCGCTATGGAAAAAGATGATGATGGTCACTTTTGTCCCTCGAGTAACTCAGTCATTTTTTCGGGACATTTGGTGAGGTCATTTTTATCCCCCATAAATGTGTACATTATCTTTCTTGGGATTTAGCCTAACATTTAAATTAGAACTAAGAAATTTTATGTGCTTAAGAGAAATTATTTTTATAAACAACTATTACTTTTCTTTTAAAAGTTACCAAACGGGAGAGTACAAATCCGACTTCCAAGCCTTCAACAATCTCGGGAAGGAAAATATCGGCTAGGACTTTTAACTGTTCAACAATAGAAATTGATCAAGTGAACAGCGACAGATTAGGATGAGACCAATGGTTAAGTTGAATTTTACTATTATATTGCATGATTTACAGCTGACAATAGCCCATCACAAGCATCTTTTGCTAAGGATTATTAACTCGCTCTCTTATCTCCATACACAAAACAATAGCAAGCTCTATCTACTAACTACAAAAAGGTGACAGGAGGATGATGAGTGAATTTGTCACCTTTGCTCAGCCTATAAAGCCAAAAACCACAGCTCCTATACATAACCCTCAGCTGCTGCCGAGCGTTGCCGAGAGACTCCAGCCACTAATCCAAAAGGAAATCTAGCTCGTTGGGTAGAGTAACTCTTTTTCGCGGTAGGGACTCGATCGTCAGACATTTCCTCTTTCTTCCACCTCTGGGCCTGGATCGAAATTGCTCATCTAACTCCTCAAAATCACCCTGAACCTAAGGAGCCAAAATGCTAGGAATGAGAATCATCTAACTCTAATGTAGTAAAAAGCCGGAATTCAACAGCACTAAAATTGAACTTCAATATTTGAGAGAACGAGAGAATGGGGCTCATTGGAGTGTAAACATGGCAACCAGTTTTCTTGTGATGGTCTCTTGCGTGCTTATACGCAAACTTCTTGCCACAATCCTTATGGCCGCATATAAATGGCCTCACCTTAAGATGAACAGCCTTCACATGTTGACGTAAATTTGATTTCTGTGAACAAGAAAATAATGAGCTAATGTACACTCAACAGGCACACGATAAATGAGCTCAAGCTTCAAAGTTCCAAACAATTATATTCCATGCCCAGCGAGAATCTACTTAGTAGGTGACTGCATCTTACTGTTGAAAAAATGCGGAGACGACCCTCAAAATCACATCCGAATGCTTCTGAATCAGCCGAATTTTTTTTCTCATGCGTGCAGAGATGCCATTGGATATTCTTCCTCAACTGCTTAGTCCCACATATGTCGCAATTGACTAATTGGTGAGCCGACCACCTATGCTCCTTCAGATAGTGAACATTGATGAAGTATTTCATGCACTCACAACAGAAAGCCTCCACAGTCTCTAGTTTGACTGCATTAGTTGAAATGACGTTATTATTAGATAGCACGTTAAACAGCTCATAGATATCATTCGGCTTCACCAAGACACCTTCATAATTAAGTGACTCACCATGAGAATCCTCATGCTTTCGCAACTTCGATGCAAACTTGAAAACCTTTCCACACCCAACCTCCGGACAAACATGCTGCTTCAGACTCTTACATTCACCAGACGTCAATGGTTCCTCATCATTGTGAATTTCATTTAAGTGCCTCTTCATGTTCCCTTGATATGCAAATGACTTATCACAACTATCAACAGGACAGTTGAAAATCGTGCCTTTATGCTGAAGAAAGTGACAAGCCAAATGGTCTTGTCTCCTATAGTTGGCAGAGCAATCCTCTATAGAACACTTGAAAGGCCTCTGCACATGAATTTAGCATATTGACACATAGATACAAAGCATACCAAATTTCTAGACATCAATAGGGAAAAAAAAACGATGCTTCAAACCTCAAGATAGAACATGTGTGACCGAGGCTGACTTGATGGATCTTCTCAGGTGGTCCCCCAACCTGATACTAGTCCAATCAAAATACAAGATTGCAGCCTCTCGCATTTTGGAGTTCTTTTCGGTGGGATCCAATGCTTCACGCGATTATCATATCATAATCAGATGAGCCAACATACTTTATCCTACAAGGTCTTAATTTCAGTATAGGCAAATTCGCCGTAGACAAATGGAAAAGAACAAAACAGCTTCAATTTTCAACCAAAATTAGAACTTTTTTATCTTAGAAATCTATCTTTGAAACCAGACACACAAAAAGATTGATGCTTTCTCATGGGTGCTTCCATGTGATGATGCTTCACAAATTCACGGCATCACTATTCCACAGCCCAGAAAATCATGTACATCCCCAACGATAATATCCGAGTTGCCGTTTCTGACACCTCATTAGAAGTTGCAAATGTGAAATTTTAAGAGCAAAGACCGAGCATTGTACATCAAAACCGTCTGTTCAACAAGACTGGTGCGACCGTGATCAGAACCTCCCCACTTTATAAACTGTACCTCACCATCGACCACCTCCATGACAGGTGTAATCTAATTGCGGATGTTGGAGAAAGACCTGATGAAACCACAAAAGGGAAATTTACATGCTTCCTCTTCAAAGATCGAGGACACCAGATTATACTTAAGAACGACATGAGTTTCAAAGCCACGACATGAATTTTTTGGTGAAATCTCCCTCAAAAGTGCTCTCCGGAATGTTTGGAACTCAATCCGTGCAGGGCGCAACTCTCTCTACCGCGCGAGCGATGATCGGCAACAAGGTTGCAACGGTTGAAGGTGAAGACTAGCGGCGATGGAGAAGGAAGTAATTGAAGTCAAAATGGGCCTGGTTTAAATCCAAAATGGGCTCCTATTGGAAATCGAGGACTGAAGTTTTATGGGTTGGGTGAGCCCACGCGTTGATCGAAGCCTTATGGTTTAAATTCACGAGCAAACGGGTTTGGGTCTGGATCAAGCTATCGGGCCAAATTTGAATTCAATGGCCGAATGGGCTTCAAATATTATCTTTCTCTTCTTCTTTCTCTCATTCTTTTTATTATTTATTATTTATATTTTCCGATTTTCCGAATTATATATCCAATACATGCATATACGATTTTGGGGACAAAAAATTCCGAGTCAACATCACTTGAGTGTCATAAATTATTTTCAGATCACTTAAGTGTTATATAACTTGTAATCGATTAATTAAGTTCTATAACGTCTTGTTTCCAATCATTTGAGTGTTATATACCTTTTCAATCGATCGCTCGGGTGTCATAATTTTTTGAAAAGTTTCATCACAAGTGCTTTACAATGTTAGGTTTTTAGCACTTATATAAATGTTTTTAAAAAATTGATGGCACTAAGTGATCAATTGAAAATTATGGTAGTTAAATAATTTTTTTTTTTTAAGTTATGATACTCAAGTTATTAAAAAAAAAAAAAAAAGAAAAGAAGAAGTTATGACCCTCAAATGAGTGCCGTACCAAAATTATGACACTTGTGTTGTCCTTATCCAATAGTAAATCACTATCTTTGTTGCAAAATAAAGTCAATATACAAGAGCAATGGGTAGGAGATTGCACAATATATTATTAAATTAGTGCAATATATTTAAGAATCAGTGTGCAAGCAATCTATTGTTGGAAAGTGCACTCGATGATGATTGTTTTGGTGCCCGAAACTCAGTCATTTGAGTTCGTATGGACCTCAAAACAAGCAAGAGAAGTTGCCAAATCTGCCATGTTGGATTAGAGAATTCACGAACTGTTCGTGCAGAGGAGTCCAATCCCGGCGCACCACATCTAACATACCAAGAGTTATTTAAGAAGGACTTGATTAAGAATTGGGTAGAGTTAGAGGAATTGATTCCAAAAAAAAATTGAAGGATCCAATTGCACAAGCAACAAAAGTGTAAATACTCTAGATGCGGATCAATAAACAGAACGTCTTTTCAAAAGTGATGGAGAATTATGAAGAGAAGAACAAAGGAAAATACTTCATTTTGAGTTTAATAACTAAACCTTAGCTGAAATCTTAATGGACGTTAGTGGCTGAACAGCACTTTATCCCATAAATGATAATAAGCAAACCTCCAAGATTTGATCAATGCTAATGGACCACAAAATATCCAGAAGCCAACCACAAATCCAAGTGGTATGCCCATGTAAAACCACTTCTCACTATAATCATTGTCACCATGGTCATCTGTGTCGCTTTGAGTTGGAACACAACCTGCTTCTTCCACCCCATTTGTGGCAATTGAGTGAGTTTTCTCGAGCGGATTCTTGCACGATTGGTTTCCTCTGAAAGGACTTGAGCAATTTGTTCCTAGCTGTAATCCACACAATCCAGCATTGCCTTCGAAGGAACTCGCTGAAAAGGTGAGAAATTGTTTGACTGCCGGGATGCTTCCTTCTAGCTTATTGTATGAGAGGTTCAGGAATGAAAGAAAAGAAAGATCTGAAAGCTATGGGGGAATCATCCCATTGATATCGTTCCATGAAAGGTCCAAGGACTCAAGCTATTGCAAGTGTCCTAAGGATGAAGAAAGTGGCCCTGAGAATGCGTTGCTTGATAAGTTGAGGAAATGAAGCCCTTTGAGAGCCCCCACAGTATCAAGTATTGGACCTTCGAAACTGTTGCGTGAGAAGTCGATTGAAGTGAAAATAATCAAGATCTTCACCAGCTCCACTTTCCGACGTTTGACGGTGATGGTTATTGTGTCTTGATATCGGAGTCCAGCGGAGTGAAGGAATGGATATTGGATACGATTGATGTCTACATTAGCCTTCATAGCCTCCCAAGTTGTGAGGTATTGAGGAGGTAGAGTGCCACTGAAATTGTTGGAAGATATGTCTATAATTTGAAGCATCTGCCAAGTGTTGGGACTATGCCAACATCCAATTTCCCCGTGCAATTTATTAGATCGTAAAACAAGGACACGGGGACTTGATATAGCTTGAAAATGGCATGGAAATGTCCCTTCTATTTGATTATCCCTGATGTTCACGATCTCCAACCTCGTGCAATTAGCCAATGACAACGGAATTTGCCCTTGCAACAAATTCTCACTGATATCGAATGTCCTTAAAGCGCATGTCGCCGGGATGTTTTGCGGAATATTGCCACTCAACTGGTTATTTCGCAGATTCAATACACTGGGGGACACCATCATTAAACAATAAGGAATAGTTCCTTTCAAATGGTTATGCGATAAGTCAAGCACTTGAAGAGAATCAACTTTGCAAATTGACTTTGGGATGGACCCATGGAAGTTGTTCTTTGAAAGGGAGAAGAAATACGTGTTTGATGATAGGTGGTCGCCAATGTTATCCGGGATAACAGAAGTGATGTTGTTACTTGATAAATCCAAGTAACTAGTGCTTGGCGGCAAGGTTGGCATATTTCCTTGGAGCATGTTTGAATGGAGGTCCACGATAGATAGAGCAGAAGTAACATTGTGTGTAGCTGTTTCCAACTCTTCAAAGAGATTAGTAGAAAGATTGAGTTCTTGAAGTTGTTCCAATGTCCATATCCATTTCGGTATCTCCCCTTGAAGAAAATTGTTGGAGAGGTCAAGGGCGACCAATTTGGACTGGTTAGCCAAAAATTGAGGCAATATCCGCATCTGGCAGGAAGCCAATGATAACGAATGAAATTCAGGGAAAGAGGATGCAGCAGCAGAAGCAGGCGCCATAGCGTCAATGGACAAGCCATTGTACGATAGATCAAGATTAGTTAAATTTCCTAATCCCTGAAGCGCGTCGATATTCATTGAGCCGCTGAAATTATTGCGTGAAAGGGATATACTCTCAAGTCGGGGAAGTGTAAACAAAGCTGGGGGAATGTCACCTTCCAAGGAATTGTCTTGCAGGTACAGGAATTCAAGATTCAGAAGGTCTTCCCAGCCAACGTAGGTGATATGACCTATCAAAGCATTATGAGATAAATCTATTTGGATCAGATTTCTGGATGCACCAAGTGGCGGAACTAAACCAGTAAGACTATTATTAGACAGGTCCAAATAAGTCAGCTTCGATAGGTTCTTCATTGAGCTTGGGATCGACCCACTCAAATTGCAATTCCGCAGGTTTAACCACGACAATCTTCTTAGATTACCGATTGAATCGGGTATCCTCCCTAAGATATTGGTACCATACATGACCAGAGTCTCAAGAGAAATATCCTCCAGAAAATTAGGCAAAGATACTTGAAGGAGTTCATTGCTTGATAGGTCAAGGTTCTGAAGTGTTTGTACTTGGAAGATTTTGTGAGGAAATTCTCCCTGCAGGCCACAAGAAGATAGGTCCAGTGTTTTCAAGCTGGAGAAATTTGCTAAGAAACTAGGAACTGTGGTGGACAAGTTGTTGCCTCCTAGTTGAATGAACGACAGATTAGCAAGACTCATAAGCGAAGCGTTAATAGGACCAGAAAGAGAACAGTAAGATATGCTCAGCACCTCAAGTTTTGGAACTGAAGAAGACAACGCGTCGCTCCACTCACTTCCCTCAGCAGACACATTGACCCCATCAAGGTACAACTCCCTTAACTCCCCCAAATCCCCGATCAACGACCTCAAAGTGCGCTTTTGAAGTTTTAGCAGAGCCGGAATAGAGAAAGAGCAACTGAGATCAAGAGTACGTAGCTTCCTCAGGCGAGATAGCTCTGTAGGAATCTGCCCATCAAACCAAGCGTCGGACAAGTTGAGATTTTCCAAGTGGCTAAGATTCACAAGGCCCAACGGAATTGCCACGATGTAGTTGACAGCCAAGTTCAGGCTTCGAAGGAACTCGAGCTTGAAGAGACTTGACGAATCGTCGATTCGTCCAGAGATCGACTCGTTGCTCAAATCGAGTCCCACAACAAGACCGTCCTTGCACGTCACGCCGCTCCATGAATCGGCACTTCGATCCCACTGTACTAGCTTGGAAGACTCGGAGGCGTTAAAGATGAGGCTGTTTCTCAGCTCAAGCAAGAGCGATCTTTGGTCGATACCAAGACACTGGGCTGAAGCTGAAGCCCTAGCTACGTCGGAGAAGATGGAGATCGTGGATATAGCAAGAAGAAGCCATGAAACAATCAAGCCTTTCATCGGAAGAGGTGTAAGAAGGGCGCGGGAAGAGGGAGCAGGGAAGAGGGAATCAACTGAAAAGAAGAGGACACTTGGGAGTGGAGGAGTCGTCCTACTTTAAGTGCATTCTAGGGTCAATTTTGGGTTATCATTAGTCGCCAAATTTGACTTATAACACTTCCGAAAATTCATAGTAAAAATCGGTGACATTGAGCAACAAAGTGACATTCTTTTTTTTCTTTTTTCTTTTTTTATATCCTGATTTTCCAATCGAAACAAAAGACCACCTTTATGTTTTATAGGAAAAAATGATTTGCCTAAGGTATTGAAATTATAACTTGACATCCCTTGAAAATGCTTTTGGCTCACCTTATTTAAGATCATAAAACCAATGATAATATGTGATCATTGTTGTCTTTGTTCGTGAACATTAACCATGCAGAGACCGGTTAAAAGCAAACAATATAAATATTATATCCAACTATTTTACTAAATACGTAGATTCTATAAGATAAATGCTTATATTTGAGAAAGAGGCAAATAAATAAATAATTACAAATTATAGAATCATATCAACTTTAGGATTTCACCTTTCATATACAACATGATATCACCTTTCATATACAACATGATAGTTAACTATATTGGGTCAAGCAAACACATGAAAATTACTCCAGTGAAGCTTCCGACCAAAGTACACGTAGTAGCTTTTAGTTGACTTGATTAGAGAGTGCAAAATTATGGTCGCGGTGGTGGTGTCCACCTACGCTTTCACCGGTCACCATCACCAACAAAAACATTAGACTTACTCCAGTCAAGCCTCATACCAAAGTACATGGAATGGTTTTTAGTTAACTTAACTAGAGATTGCAAAACTATGGTCGCGGTGGTGGTCCCCCCTCCTCCCCCCCGCCCAATCCCAATGCCCACGCCGGCGATGATCTTTAAAATCCCATTTTTGAAGAAAACCTAATTTTGCGTTTGGTAGATACAAAATATTAGTAGTAAGTTTGAAATATGCTAAGAGGCCGCGTGGAAACACTTGCTTTTTTTTTGTTAGGGAATAGAAATACAAAAAAAAGTGTTTCTATTCCGAACAATTTTTGACCGGAAAAATACGTTTGATAAATTTGTTCGGGAATAAAAAATGAATAGAAACACGTTTAGAAAATTTTATTCTTTTTTTTGTTTCTTTTAATTTTTTTAATTTTTTAATTTTATTTTTAATTTTTTTCCTTTCTTTTTAATTTTTTCTTCTTTCGGCGGTCCCGGCCTCCGGCGACCGAAGGGCCGACGGCCGGCAGCCTCGCCCGCCATGGCAAGGCTCGCCGGCCCTCGGCGAGGCCGAGCCTCGCCGTGGTTGGGCAAGGCTCGGCCTAGCCTTGGCCGGGTAAGCTCGGGCTCGCCCGGATCCGGCGAGGCCAAGCCTCGCCATGGCTAGGCGAGCTCGAGCTCGCCCCGCATTCGGCAAGGCCGGGGCCGGGTGACGCTCGGCGAGGTCGCCAACCTCGACGGCCGGCCGCGGCCATGGCCGAGGCCGGCGACCGGCCAAAAAAAAAGAAGAAGAAAAGAAGAAGAAAAGAGAAGAGAGAGAAGAAGAGAAGTGTTTCTTCAAAATCGTTTATGGAACAAGAAGTAAGTTTTTTTTTGTTTCTTTTTTTTGTTTCAATTTTGTTCCAGGAACAAAAAAACAAAAAAAGAACAGAAACGCAACCAAACGCGTTTCTGTTTTTTTGTTCTCGAAACAAAAAAAAAAAAAGTGTTCGAAACAGAAATAATGAGTATTTCCATGCAGGCCTTAACAAACCCAATAGTATATTATCACTTGTTTTTATTTATTTATTCTATAAGTGACTACCTAAATATTTTTAAGTGACCAAAAAAATTAAAGTTTTATCATTCACGAACTCGGCAGTAAATTGCCACTAATTTTAGCTTCCGCAGGTAAGTGCATGACTTTTTGTAGATTGTCAATTGAAATAACATTTCTACCATCCACAAAACCCAATAGTAGTTACCATTTATTTTTTAGATGTTGGATTTTACTAGTAGACTAGTAAGTAACTGTTTGAATGTTACCAATTAGATAACAATTTCATTGTCCACAAATCTAATAGTAAAATTAGAAGGTGCATAACTGTTTTTTTTTTTTTTTTTACAAGAAGGTGCATAACTGTTTGTAAGCTACTAATGAAATAAATATTTTGCCATCCACAAACTCAATTGTGTAAATATATAACGTAGGTGGTAAGCTATTAGAACATTGACAATCGTAAATCCCCAACACAGTTGCACAATCAAGTTAATTTACTTAATCAATTGGTAGCAAGTCAGATGATTACCCTCCGTTATTTAAAATTTATGGATGGTGTTACAGGTCTCCTATTGAATGAAAACTAATATGTGTGGGTCAAGCGGACTGTTAGACACTTCTTCGTGATTCTTAGACGACTCATCATGACCAAAAAATGAGTACAAGCTTCCATGGCGTTTTCTTCGGTCCTACTATACAGGGCATTTTATGTGATAGCTACATTGCAATCGTCTCTTTTTAAATATTTTCCGGGCTACAAAGAGGATAGCGTTTCGCACAATTTTGGTCGTGAAACACAATACGGAACATTGTTCCATGCTGTTGACTTTGTGTAAGAATTGGCCATTGTAAAACCCCGTTGGCAGCAAAAATTGACCAGTGACTTGCTTGGTCTGTACGTTAGTAACGTTCAATCACTTTTTTTTTTTAAAGTGCCAGCTTTATTTGATTCATTGAAGTTAATGATTATTCTGTAATTTACTATCATTTATTTTCTTAAGCCACAAGCCTTTTAAAGTTACAAATTTTAAAAACAAAACTGCCAACCCTAATTTGGGTCGCTTAGCAACATTTATCTTATTTTTCCAATTTAACAACCATTTCTATAGTTTACGAAATTTAATTAAGTCAAATACAAGCATGATAAACTCACATAAGTTGATTACTAAATAATCAAATAGAGGTTAGTAATTGAGTTAAATAAAGTTACTAATTTCATAAAAAGGTTTATAAGTTTAAATTCCACCGATAAATTATGGTAATCACAAGAATAGTTGGTTAGGGTCTGATTGATAATTGGCCAATTCTTCGCTATTTCTGCTTTTTTGTTCTCGAAACAAAAAAAAAAAAGGTAAAAATCCATTTGGTATTGTCAATTAATTTCTATTCTCGGGAATAGATTAGTGGCCAGGGAATATATCTACAATGGAATCAAGAAGTTGAAAAAAATTACTTCTTTGTTCCCAAGAACAATTCTAGAAACAAGCCATTTTCTTTTTTTCTTCTTCCTTCTCTAACTTGTTGCCAGGCTTGGTGATGGCCGGCAACTAGCCAGAGACGAGGTCCAACAACCTCACCGGAGCCTTGTTGGCCCTATGGTGAGGCTCCCTTGAGGCCAGGGAGGTTGTCGGCTCTCTTCTCCGGCTAGTCGGTGGCCATTGCCGAGGCTTGGTGCAACCATTAAGAGGAGGAAGAAGAGGAGAAGAAAAGAAAAAGGAAAATCTCTGAAAATTATTAAAAAAAATTATTAAAAAATTATAAGAAATTTTGCATCACAATTTTTTTTTTGAGAATTGTATCATACACATTCCTATTCTTTTTTTTTTTTTTGTTCTGAGAAGAGAAATTTTAAGCAATTACTAAACGCGTTTGAATACCCAAAAATTCGTACAGGGAACAGAGTTGGAAACAACTATTTATGAGCAGAAATTGTTCCCACTAACAAAATTATTATAAAATTTGAAAAGAGTTGATAATTTGTCTTATATTAAACTGAAAGGCAGAAAAAAAAAAAAAGGAAGAAAGGCCAAAAGGCAAAAGTAAAACGATGGAAAATGGACGTTCTCTTTACTTAGAGGTATTAAGAGTAGTATAAAGGAAAATAAAAAAGAGGGAAAATTCCGAAAATATTTAAAATTAAAAGAAAGGAATGACAAAGCGAACTGTAAGCACATTTAATTGATATGTCGTGCACGTTGGAAAAGTACCATGGGCGTACCATGGGACCCCCACCTCCACTGGCCTATTACCATATTTTTATTCCTTTAAGCAACTTTTTACTATGTATAATAGAAATGCGTGTTCGTTGGCTAGAGGAGCAATCAACGTATGATGAATGGCAAATCCTCATAGTCGCCCCCATGTTTTCTCTTCTAGTATCGCAGATATATATATAGTTAAAGGATTTCTTCCTTGTTTTGTTGTTTCATTGTGAGTTTTGCTATGCTGATAGTGGTTTGGCAAAGAAGAGGATCAAACTCTCTTACCATCTAAGACAACACCTTATTGTTGGGTTTTTATTGTACTTAAACTGTCAAAATCTTACATCAATCGAAAGAGATCTTACTGAGTAATTCATAAAACCAAATCGCCCTCAAATGAGCACCCCATTGCTCAAGCCAATGAAAAGCTCTATTTTCTCCTAACAAAGGAAAAATGAGCACCTCATTGCGTGTTTACTTACACACTTCTCAAGGACTTTTCCTGCTTGAAATGAGTCGGATTATTGCATTTGTTATCCACAAAAACATAAGGTATAGGCTCAATTTCTTTTCGCTGGACTAAATTACCCTTGTCTCTGTCTAGACTTGCGAATTGTGTGAATTGTTGGATTCAAGTCGACTAATGCATTTGTTCCTGCACAGAGGAAAAGTCAAAGTAAAACAACAAAGAAATATCTATAAAGGAAATCACCATATGTCTCTCTAGGTACCACAACAAGAGAGACCGACATTAGAGAAGATCATGGATTTGTTGGGATTTTGTGAAAACATGCATAGGTGGAAATAAATCGAAATTACAGCGAAAGCAAAAACTCATACACGTATCTCCAAAGTATTGTTCGTGCAATTTAATTCTTATCCGTAGAAATGAAAGAATAAAATAAAAGGAGGGCTAATCAGATTATCCTTATAGCATGCCCAAAGTAATTTGGTCTAGACATTCCTTGGAGCGTCCTCAGGGTAATTTGGTCCATATGTTCTTTAGTTCTAATTCCACAAATGTTTGGCTTCTAGTTCACACACCACTAATCACATGTAAAAAGAATTCTAGAGAGTTCACCACTTCAATAGTCCTAACAATTTTGTGTGAAAACATTTTTGATTTGATTACTCTAATCTCGTCAGACTTGGCTCCAATTTATTTAAATTAATCCGGCCATTAACTCTAAAACCGTTCAGAGCATTAATTAGGACACTAACTTTGAAACTGTTTCAAGGCATTAATTATGTTGTTGACTCTGAAACCGTTTCAAAGCATTAATCTAACACTTGACTCTCAAACTTCAAAGCATTATTTAGGCATAACTAGTGCTGATTTTGTGCGCACATTATTGTGCTTGTGCATCATATGCACGCATGACCATGACCCAAGACAATTAATTAAATCCCATTAATTTAACTTCAGCTCGACTCGTAATTGCAAATACATTTATAATATCGTTTCTCTTGTTCAAACGTCATTTTGAATTAGTTATGGTGTGTGACCTTTCTAAGTTCATCACTAACACATTAACACACCCAAGAAAATTGATTGTCTTGATCAATCTCTAGGTCCTACAAGTCATGAGTGACATATGGCAATATGTCATAGTGTGAATGTTTTCAGAACATAATAAACCTGTCATCTTTGGTTACCATGTAATTCAATCCTTCCATCTTATCATGTCCCAATCAAATAAAAGCCATGGAAATTACTTGTCAAGCTACCTATTCAATCACATCCACAAAACCTAATTGACATATATTTTTAATGAGGCATAAACTATTCATTCTTAGTTATAACTCCGAACGAGGATTTCAATACAATGTCATGATTAAATAGTATTGGACATCATTATTGTACCTTTTATATAATAAGAAAACAGATTCCACATTGCTCACATGTGCGCCTTTGTATGTGAATAAACTATGACCATCTAGTACAAAGACGGTTCATCGAAGCATCACTATATGCATTTGTAAACCATAGCCATCCAAAACACAAGTTAACACTGTACTTCAGGTCTAAAGATTATTTACACAAAACTAGAGCATGAAACGCTAAAAGCTTCCATGTTGCCAATTATTCTATGCATGTCACGTTTAGTGAATCTAGCTTGGGTATCACAATACCTAATGGCTCGTAACTCATCATTCCCTTTGGTATCCAATATTTAATATGAAGCTAAGAACACACCAATCTCAATAGGATCATCAATATCTACTCATTGATCTACTGATCGGGAATAGTCTAAAGAATTAGACTAGCCATAAACCTCTACACACATTCTTAATGCCTTAAGAATAAGTCAAGTAACAGTTGAACTTATGGAATCATTCATATATATACATAACTGGACAATGAATGAATACATCTTTTCCAATAAATAAATAATACAATTGAAAGTACAACCGAAATCCCTTACATGCAATTATTACATGGTTTCTTTAGGGCATACACCCAACAAAATTTGCACAAATTCCATTGAAAATATTTTAATCAATTACATTGCACACTTGAAGAATTTTTTGTATTGAATGACCATTTTAGCAGCAAGAGATACAACCAATCTCGAACTTCTTTATCTTAGACATCTTCTCGTTGCTGCAAATCCACAAATCTACTTCACTGACCACTAGGACAGCAAGGGGCAATCAAGAAGAGAATATTGAAACATATTCCGGATCAAGCATAACAACGGTACTAGTTGGGTTTGTTGACTTGGTCAAATGAAGTAGTTAATTACAAAAATCGATAGTCCACTTTCCTTTTTTCTTTATGACTAGTCAATTTTCAGGTTGTAGGATAGAGGAAAGGAAAGAAAAAGAAGAAAAGAAAAAAGGAAAGGAAAGTGGGCTCTCTTTTTAAAGGGGAAAAGGAGAGCACGCAAAGCACGCAGGATAGAGGAAAGGAAAGAAGAAAAAAGAAAAGAAAAAAAAAAAAAAAGAAAGAAAAGGGAAATGAGTACACGTCACGGTAGTCATGCCAAGATAGATTAACTTTATTTCGCAATGCCTAGCAAAGCCCTTTGTTCATCTAATCAGAGTTGCAAAGTCGATTTTTGAGTCGTTAAGATGAGAAATTTCATGAAAATGATAGACTAGGGTGTTGTGGAGCCGTGGGGTATTGATAAAAATCGATTTAGAGTCTCACGCTCAGATTCAGCATTATGGATAGTTTTAGTTTTGTTAGCGCATATGAGTCATTTCAATAGCCAGTGAACTTGGTTTAGCCGATTCATAATTGAGGTAGCGTTTTTACTTGTTTTATGTTGTTTCTCCCTTATTTGATAGAAGGACCATTTTAGCAGCAAGAGATACAACTAATCTCAAACTTCTTTATCTTAGACATCTTCTCCTGCAAATCCACAAATCTACTTCACTGACCACTCGGACAGCAAGGAGCAATCAGGAAGAGAAGATTGAAACATATTTCGGATCAAGCATAACAACGGTAATATTTGGGTTTGCTGACTTGGTCAAATGAAGTGGCTAATTACAAAAATCGATAGTCCACTTTCCTTTTTCTTTATGACTAGTCAATTTTCAGGTTGTAGGATAGAGGAAAGGAAAGAAAAAAAAGAAAATAAAAAAGGAAAGGAAAGTGGACTCTCTTTTTAAAGGGGAAAAGGAGAGCACGCAAAGCACGCAGGATAGAGGAAAGGAAAGAAGAAAAAAGAAAAGAAAAAAAGGAAAAGAAAAAAGGGAAATGAGTACACATCACGAGAGTCATGCCAAGATAGATTAACTTTATTTCGCAATGCCTAGCAAAGTCCTTTGTTCATCTAATCAGAGTTGCAAAGTCAATTTTTGAGTCGTTAAGATGAGAAATTTCATGAAAATGATAGACTAGGGCATTTTGGAGCCGTGGGGTATTGATGAAAATCGATTTAGAGTCTCATGCTCAGGTTCAGCATTATGGATAGTTTTGAATATTCACTTTGAACAATAGTTTTATTAGCGCATATGAGTCATTTCAATAGCCAATGAACTTGGTTTAGCCGATTCGTAGTTGAGGTAGCGTTTTTACTTGTTGATGTTTCTTGCTCATTTGATAGAATTGCGAGTTCGACGGTTCAAGCAACCTTTGTAGTTTGGTTTTAAGCATTTCTAGGTGAGTGATGATATCTTTTCTTTGAGTTTGTAAACTTATATTTTGAAAGCAATATGGATTAAATATAGTATAAGTTATAAAATGGCATTTTTCTTACATAAAAGTTTGGATTGAGCATTTACTACTCATTGGTTATTTATAAATGATTTTAGAAACATGTTATGAAAGGTATTGTGAAAGTTTATATGTATTGCTTTACAAATTTGGTTTATGAAATGAATTTTAAAATAATTTGAAAATACTTTACAAAAAGTACTTCTGCAGTTAAGCTGAATTAATGATAGGTAGTCGCCAATGTCATTCAAAATAAAAGAATTGATTTTGTTACTTGAGAAATCAAGTAGTAAGCGTATGATGGCAAGGGTGGCATAGGAGTGGAGAAGTCCAATGTAAATGCAACCTAGTGTGAATTTTCGGGATGTCATTAGTCATCAAATTTGACTTATAATACTTTCAAAAATCCTAGCTATTGAAATATTATGTCACACCGCTTGACAATGGGTCATAGATGCTTATTATATGCATGTGGTCTTCCTTCACCTATCAGCCTAAGCTTTTGAATTGGATTTTCTAACATTAGAGCAGGAGATACTAACTTCAAATCTTTTAGGCCCTAAAGCTTAAGATGTTAGAATGTTGCTAGTATTGATAATGGGTATTTATATTCATGTGGTCTCCTTCCACCTATCAACTTAAACTTTTGGGTTGGATTTTCTAGAATTAGTAGAATTCGACGACATTGCACAACAAAATGATATTCTTTTTTTTTTTATCATAATTTTTCAATCTAAACAAAAGACCATATTTATGTTTTTTAGGAAAAAAGGAAAAATAAAAGAAATATGCCTCAGATGTTGAGATCAGAACTTTACATTACTTGAAAATGCTTTTGGCTCATCTTATTTTAAGATCATAAAATTAATGACATTATGTGGTCAATGTTTGTCTTTGTACATCAATATTAACCATGCTGAGATCAGTTAAAAGCAAACAATATAGATATTATATCTGATTATTTAATTAAAAAAGTAAATAAAAAAAGAAGATAAATAAAATGATTTACTTTGTAAAATTTTTATAAGACTATAAAAAGAGAAGAAATATAAACTTGAGAATTAGGGATCGAATAGAATTCCGTGCATATGAACCGAGTAGGAATTTGCAGGAATTTGAAAACTATTGGGATTGAAATCTTCAATCCAGAAATTTCCGAGCTGCGAAGACTGCGCTTCTGGTCCAATTTGGCGGGGGTAGATGCGTGAAGAATCTTTATTTATTATGTGAACTTGAAGAATGTTTCTGATTGAAGGACTTTCCGGTGATAGCCAATGATGGGGAGAAAAAACAATTGAACTTACTCCAATCAAGCCTAATGACCATGGAACACGTAATAGCTTTTAGTTGACTTGACCATAGAAGGCAAAATTATCGTTTTAGTGGTGCTCCTCCCGTTCACGAATTTCCAAAATCCCCTTTTCGAATAATATGAAATTTCATTGATGGATGATAAATACTTAACGTCGATTGTAAATTTGAAATGTCAATGATAGTGAACCCAATTGTAAATTATCACTTATTTTTTATTTTACTATTGATTGCGCAAATGTTTGTACGTATCTAACAAAATTAAAATTTTATCATGCACGAAATCAACAGTAAATTGCCACTTATTTTAGTTTGTACAAGTAGGCGCATAACTTTTTGTAGGTTGTTGATTGAAATAGCATTTCTACCTTCCACAAAGCCCCATAGCAGCTACCACTTATTTTTAGATTTTACCAGTAAACGCATAAGTAAGTGTTTGTATGTTAGCAATTAGGTAACAATTTAATTGTCTGCAAATCTAATAGTAAATTAGCACTTTTTTTAAATATTTTACAGGAAGATGCACAACTATATGTAATTTATCAACGAAATAACAATTTTACCATCCACAAACTCAATAGTAAATAAACAGTATAGGTGGTAAGTTATTAGAACATTGACAATTGTAAGTCCCTAACATTGTTGCCCAATCAAATTAATTTACTTAATTAATAGGTAGCAAGCTGGATGATTAACACAGACCAAAAAAAAAAAAAAAAGGTCGATGATTAACCATTGTTATTTAAAATTTATGAATGGTGTCATAGATTTACTATTGAACAAAAACTATTCGTTATTGGCCAAATGGAATGCTGCACAATCAAGTCACTGTACTTGATCAATAGGTAGCCGGTCCGACGATTAACCATCATTATTTAAAATTTATGAATGGTGTAGAGATTTACTATTACACGGAAACTATTTCGTATGGGCCAAATAAAATGTTAACACTTCCCGTGATTCTTAGACGACTCATCATGACCAAGAAACGATTTCCATGGCATTTTCTTCGGTCCTATTGTATGGGGCATTTATTGTGATTGCTACTTTGCAATTTTCTCCTATTTAATATTTTTTGGGCAACAAAGAGGATCAAGTTTTAGACAATTTTGGTCGTGAAACACAATACGGAACATTGCTCCATTTGTGAAAGACTACCATTGCAAAACCCCATCGGACGCAAAAATTGACCGGTGAATTGCCTGATCTGTCGTACTTCCGTAACATACAACCACTTTTAAAAAGGTACTGACATTGTTTGATTCTTTAAAATTATCGATTATTTTAGAGTTATGATAAATTTTCTTAAATTATTATTTTAATCATCAAAAACTCCAAATTAATATATTTATATAAATTTATCCATAAGTAATTTTTTGACAATGAAAAAATACAAATTGATACATTTATGATAAATTTATCCCTCCATTAGTTTGCGTTAAATTTAATTAATATTATGAAAAATCATAAACAAGTAAATCTATGACAAATGGAGAGTAAAACTCAAATTGATACATTTGTCATATGTCACGTGTCATTCAATTCAATAATTTAATTATAAAATTTAATGGAAACTAACGGAGAATAAATTTGTCACATGTGTATAAGTTTGAGATTTGTTATAAGTGTATCAGTTTGAGAGTTTTCATAGTATTAACCCATTATTATATAATTTACCAATATTTATTTTCTTAAGTCACCACAGTGTTATAATTACTAATTTTCGAGACAAAACTACCAACCTTAATTTGAGTCACTTAGTAACATTTATCTTGCTTTTCCAATTTACCAACCATTTCAATAGTTTTGCGAAATTTTCTTAAATCAAATACCAACATAATAAACTTACCACAAAAGAGTTCATGATTTTGTATAAGATTTTAGTAATTTGTAGGTTGGTAGATTATTGAAATAGTTGGTGATTACTAAACAATCAAATAAAGGTTGGTAACTGAGTTTAAATAAAGTTAATTATTTCATATAAAAGTTTAAAAGTTTAAATGCCACTAATAAATGATGGTAACTATGGGAATAGTTGATAAATTTGAAAAGAGTTGATAATTTCTCTTATATTAAACTAAAATGAGAAAAAAAAAAGGAAGAAAAAGGAAAATGACAAAATTTAAAATGATATTATCCAATCTGTGGATCCTTGGTGTTTGGCTAAGAGGTAAACTCACTATAGAAGAGAAGTCGAAGCTCCCATAGGAGCCTTTACGGCCTCCGTTTGATATACAAGTTTGGCAGGCTCTACAGATGTATTCCTTATTTTAATATGCCGGTACCCACACGCCATGTGCCACTAAGTTCCCCTAATATCTTTGTCTAGGAGGAATATCCTTTGGAAGTTTTACATCTCGAAAATTCTGAAGTCCGGAGAAGGATTAAGATGAATCATTTTTAGAACTTGCTTAGATCTGTTTACTTAAAGTTTATAAAGGAATATAAAAAAAGGGAAAAAATTCGAAAAAATTTAAAATTAAAAGAAAGAAAAAAAGCAAATTGTAGGTGCATGGAATTGATCCATCGTGCATGTTGGAAAAAGTACTATGGCCCCTCCACCGGGCTATTACCATACTTTCTATTCCTTTATGCATCTTTTACTTTATATATGATAGAAAAGCATGTTTGGTTGAAGGATGATGCATGGCAATTCTTGAGTCACCCCGAGTTTTCTCTTTCGGTATTGCACATTGATATATTTTAAGGTTTTCTTCCTTCTTTTTTTGTTTCATTGTGAGATTTGCTATGCTAAAAGTGGTTCGATGGAGATTTGTCAGGCTCTAGCTTTTCTCTTTTTGAATGTGCAGTCAAGTACTGAGTTAAATTTCTAATAAGACTGGAAACCAAGATCACAAGGAGATGAGCAAACTCCCTTACCATCTAAGACGACAACTTATTATTAGGTTTTTATTGTCAAAATCTTATGGCAACTGAAAGAGATCCTATTGAGTAATTCATAAATAAAATAAACCCCAAAATGAGCACCACATTGCTCAAGCTATTGAAGAGTTCTATCTTCTCCAAACAAAACAAAAATAGCACCACATTGTATGTTTGCTTACACATTTCTCTAGGGCCTGTCCCGCATGAAATGGGTTGGATTATTGCATAAACTATCCACAAAAACATAAGGTATAGGCTCAATTTCTTCTGGATGAATTAAATTACACTTGTCAAAATCTAGACTTATGAATTGGGGGACTTGTTGGATTCAAGTCAATCAAGGCATTCGCTCTTGCACAGAAGAAAAGTCCAAGTAAGACAACTAAGACATTTTTTAAAAAAATCGATTGAAGTGTCTCTCTTGGTGTCTTGGTACCACACCAAGAGAGACAAACATAATAGAAGGTCATGGATTTGCGCAAATTCTATTGGAAAGACTCCAACCAATCGCACTGCACCCTTGAAGAATTTCCTGTATTGAAGAACATTTTTAGAACTAAGAGATAGAACCAGTCTCGAAAACTTTAGCCTAGTCCTCTTCTTATTGATGCAAATCCAGAAATCTACTTCACTGACTACTGAGACAACAAAGGGCAATCAATGAGAGGAGAAGATTGAAACTTATTCCAGATCAAGCACAACAACTATAATATTTGGATTTGTTGACTTGGTCAAATGAAGTGGCTAATTAAAAAAAAAAATGACTAGTCAAATAGAAAAAGGAAAGTGGACTCTCACATCAAAGGGGAAATGGAGAGCACAAGGAGGACGCAAGACAGAGAAAAGGAAAGAAAAAGAAGAAGAAAAAGAAAGAAAGGGAAAAAAGTATACATCACGAGAGCCTTGTCAAGTCAAAATAACTTCGTTTCCCAATAACCGATAATGATTTAACCCTTTTGTTCATTTAATGATCAATTTTCAAAATTAAGACATAAGTTCAAAGTTATGTGAAATTTGAACAGCAAGGTTCAATTTTTAGTTGTTAATCTGAGAAATTTCATGGACATTGTAGATTAGAGCAATGTGGAGCTATGGGGTTTGACAAAATTGATTTGGAGTCATGGTTTAGTCGAAACGAAATTCTAAATTTTCATGCTCAAGCTCCGCATCACGGATAGCTTTGAACATGTTGAGAGCTCCGCATCACAGATAGCTTTGAACATGTTGAGTCATCTTGTAAGAGAGTAAACTTGGTTTAGTAGATTTGCAGTTGTGATAGGTTTTTCTCTTTTGGCTGCGAGCTGAGTTAGTTATATATTTCTAAGTTGTATATGACTGAGATGAGTTTCCTAGGTTTAGTTGTCAGTTAGAGATGTATATATTCTTTCTGATGGATTATGGAAACTCTGGCATTACAACAAACCTGATGGTTTATTAGATATACATACACACACACACACACACACACACACACATATATATAATGAAGATGATAAATATATATTTAGATAACATGTTGTTGGTTGTGTTTGAGATTGTGTTCTTCAGGTGGAAGGATGGCTATGTCATTCCCTCATTCTTGTTGGATTTGAGGTGTGACAACAACTGTAGTTCAGTAAAAATCACCAATATAATCTCTAAAACCTAAACAGGAGTCGTACCAAAACTGACCGAAAATCAACCAGAAGCCAATGGCAAATCCGAGATGCATGCTCAAATAGATTTGCTGACCGGATAGCAAATTTGGCAATGGAACTCGTCGGAATTCAGCACAAGGACTCTCAAGGTAGATGTGCTATTCAACTGGCACAGGAATACATCGTTCATTTCTTTGCATGGTGCAGTTTGCCAAGAAATTCGGGAGGATTCCTGTCAAGAGGTTACCATTAAAATCTGAAGTCCTCAAAAGGCACGCGCCTAGAAATGTAGGCGCAATTCCTCCAGTCATGTTGTTACTCCTTGTGTTCAACAGTCAACACCTTAAGAGTCTCCACCATTTCCCATCCAATGGTTGGAGGAAAGGTTGAGTACTACAAGAAATCGAACTTTGCAAATTGAATATGGAACGCGGCAATGGAAATGATTGTCTCTGAGAGAGAAGAAAATTGTCTAATTCAGGAGTACACCAATATCATCTGGAATCAGTATATCAATGTTGTTCCTCCAGAAATCCAAGTAGATATCATTCGGTAGAAGAGGTAACATTTTTCCATTGAGCTTGTTGCTACAAAGGTCAATAATAGTCAGTGTAGAAGTATGAATAAATGGATCTTCTCCCAAATACTCAAGAAGATTAAAGGAAGATTGAGATGTACAAGCTTTTCAGCTTCCATATCCATTTAGGTTTCTCTCCACGGATTTGATTGTTTGAAAGGTCCAGCAACTTCAATGCCAATTCTTTTGCCAAGAATTTTGGTAATGAATTCAACTCAGCTGGCTGGGACCCAACTTCAAAGTGTAAAGAACAGGGAAGGAGTGCAAAGAAGTGGAAGCAGTAGCATTATTTGACAAACCATTGTAGGAGAGACAGAGATGGGTGAGGTTTCTGAGGTGCTGAATGACATCAACACACAACGAGCCACTGAAATTGGTGAAACAAAGTGAAATGTAGTTAAGCCCTCGAAGTTCACAAATAAATGCTGGGATGAAACCCTCTAAATTGGTGCTGCTCAAATCAAGCAATTGATAGCAAGAGACAATAAAGACACTCAACTGACTGGAAAACTGATGGATGGAAATGTGCATCGTCTTAATCAAAGGAAGTGTAAAGAGAGACGGCCATTGTTCCCTTCAATGAGTTGCACAGCAAATCTTGTTTTACAAGGTTCCAAAGTTCTTCATATTGTGGGGACTTCTTGGACATAATAAAGGAACTGAACCAGTTTGATTGTTTAAAGACAAGTCCAAATAAGTCAACTACAAAATGTTCTCCATTGAGGTCCAGATCGATCCACTCAAACTGCAATTGAACAATTCTAATCTTGACAAGATTATGAGATTACTGACAGAATCTGGAAGCCTTCCTGAAATATTCATGTAACTCAGGACCAAAGTCTCCAGAGGACTTTGCTCTGGAAAGTCATCAATGAACCCTGAAAATCACAAATTACTTGACCACAAATCTCCATTTTACCCAACTTTCTAATTGTTTATAGATACTGACTGATCTTGGAAAATTTAAGGATAAAAGGCATCAGTCGGACGAGATCACGTGTAAACCTAATTGATCCATGTTTTTTTGGTCTTTACTTTTGCATTCTTTCACATAGATCACATTCCTTTTCCTTTCAACATAAATGAAGTAATTATTGTGGCTATGAAAAAATATGTTTACTGGTGGAACACATTCTTTGATTATCCTGTCACATAATTCGAATCTAAACTCCTCAGGTACATTTCGACTGATGAAATATTTAACAGCAATGTTAGGATTTGGAACAGTGCTGCTGCCACAGTTCCAAGCACATCAGTCAAGTGATCCTCATGAGATGATGCCTAGTGAGCATGCCTAGGGATCAACCATTTTGTCTCAGTGCATTTTAATTCTAGGAACTGGGCAATAGGTTGTGAGAGTCTTCGATGATCTAGCTAAGGATGTCAAGTTCCATAGTGGCACATACTACTTGTTGGAGTTCTTCAGGCAATACCACCAGAACAAATGGCACACGAGATGGACAGGGATCGAGTGTGCGTACTTCAGCAGCACGTGGTCCTTTATCTCGCCTACTGCTGCTTTCACTCTCTTGGTTTTTTCTGTCGTTCAGGCCTTTTATGCCATTTACATGTATTATCGTCCCAACAAGTAACCAACCTCAGAAACTCAATTTCAGAAGCAAATTTAAAGAAATCTTATCAAACCTATAAAATTTATGAATGTACTGGTTTCATTTCTGGATAATGCTTCGGCTGCTACTCGTAATTGTTTTTTAGATCATGTGCCACCATATGGAACTAGTCCATGACCCAATTTAAGGCATGGCAAAGAGCATTTATATTAACTGCAGGATTTAATAATTCTAGAGATTAATACTGCAGATTGAAATTAACAGACTATATTTCATAAACAATGTGATTCTTGACTTGAAAGCAGCAGAATCACTAATCAGACCATTCATTAAACGAATGAGTCACCCAAGTTCCGATTGCACGCACCAAGCTTGTGAATTCCATGTACCTTGACAAAGCTGGAAGACGGCACCCTTTGTCCAGTTTTTCACAGAACATATTTCAAGAAATTTTAATTTTTCTTTATTTAAGGACTTTCCTACCAATACACATATAGGTCTTGAATTTCAAGTCCAGTCATCTTCTACTAAATGCACATCCTCAGTTCCATGTTGACGGTTATAATAGACAATCATGGAGAGGAAAAACTATGAACTTACTCCAATCAAGCATAACGACCAAAGTTCAGTGAACATGATAACATTGCAAAATTCTGAATAGTAAGTTATCCCAAAACTGACAATACACACACCTCCATGACCAGATATAAATTAATATACGTCATAGACATTTCATCGAATAGATCGCGGTCAATCGATTAAGGAGCAGATTTTTGTGATTTCAAAGTCGCGTTTGTGACCATACGCAAACGGAATTAACAGAATCGAATAAAAGACTCTAACATGACCGTTCCTAATCGAAGCAAAACGAGCTTTACATTGACTTCACCTTCACCAGAATCATGGCTTGATGGAGATTGGAAATTACCCAGTCAATGAATCGCAGTAGCCAGTCACAATCAACTATTGGGATCTTTCATGATCGTCGTCAGCTAAAATGGAGACCAGTGGAAGAGCTTCAAGCGAGTTTTGGCCCCCGAAACAGAGTTGAACAGGGCTAGTCGCCTTGGGCGTGGTGATGAGCCAGAAATGAGAAAGAAGTCTCCGGAAATGGATTCCCTGAGGTGAAATATTCGGTGAAATCTCTCTCAAAAGTGCTCTCCGGAATGTTTTGAACTCAATTCGAGGGGAGCGCGTCTCTCCAGTCTCTACCGGGCGAGCGACGATGGCAATGAGGTTGCAGCGGTCGAAGGTGATGACCAGTAGCGACGGAGAAGGAAGAAATTGAAGTCAAAATGGGCCTTGTTTAAATCCAAAATGGGCTCCCACTGGAATCGAGGATTGAGGTTTTATGGGTCGAGTAAGCCCACACATTGATTGAGGACTTATGGGTCAAATTCATGAGCAAAGGGGTTCAGGTTTGAGTTTATGGGTTTGGATCAAGCTATCGGGTCAATTTGAATTACGGTAGAATGGGCTTCAAGAATGATCTCTCTCTCTCTCTCTCTCTCTCTCATTCTTCCTATTATTTATTATTTATATATTTTTATTTTTTTTCAATTTATTTATCCTGTATATAAATATACAATTTTTCCACAAAAATTCCAGTGAGTGAATGCCATAATTTATTTTTTTCGAATCATTTAAGCGTCATATAACTTTTTAATTGATTATTTTAATGTCATTATTTTTTTTAAAATGTTCCCATGAGTAAAAATCCATGCTAGATTCCGGCACTTAGGTGAACATTTTTTAAAAGCCATGGGACTCAAATGATCAATTAAAAGTCGTGTCATTCATGTAAACATAATTTTAAAGTTATGGCACTCAAGTAGTTGGAAAAATAATTCTTACAAGTGAGTCATATAGTTTTGACAACTAGGAAAGTTACAAAGAGGAATAGCTTGATGCAAAAAGAGTTCCATAAATGCAGCATTTACATGTCGCCGTTCTTTATGGTATGTCAAACAATGCCACCGTGAGATTTTTTGTCTAGAACATTTAGATGATCCACAAGCACGTCATGAAAAGCATGTGAGGGAGGTGAAAGAGTTTGTGTTTTTGAGCACTAGAATCCAAGGTTGAGGTGGTTGTTCATAGAGAGAATATTGGGAAGTTGTTTCCCTTTTGGGAGGAGAGAGATGGCGAGTACATGAACATGTTGACCAACCATTGTTTGAATAAGCGGTCAAACGAGGCTCTGATAGTGTTTTTGCGGATCAAAGAGGCTTGGATTAGACTCTCACTTTGCCTTCTTTGATTGCCTTCTTTTTATCTTTTTTCTTTTTTGTGGTGCTATATTCCTAGTGAGCCCACCTAGAGAAACCCTATAAACACATGAACCTCCCATTATGAGGAGAGGATATTGAAACTCCCCACCTCCCCATTTCCATGTGAAGATGGTGGCTACTAAAGAAAATCTGGTGGTTTCTTTGATTGCTTTTGATAAATTTGGTACTTCAATATCATCCGGATTTGGGCCCGATAGAGTTGGTGTAAACGTGGTGAACAATGTGGGGATCAAGAGGTTCTATTTGATTTGGCTAAGAGAAAGGGTAAGATGGGTATATCCACTCAAGGGGTCTCTCAAACTTGAAAGAAGTTAAAACAAGAAACACTAGTTCGACTAGCAATTGGAAGGTGACATCTTTGAGTTTAGATGATGAGACATCCGATGTGCCTAGCACGAAAAATCGACATTAGTTGTGTGCCCTCCATTTGTGGTTTCCACTTGGATCATGCAACTAAGTGAGCATATTATACCTAGAAAGATAAAAGTACATAGGTATCATGAAGGCGGGATGAGAGATGTCAAGAAGTTGAGAAAATATGACAGTGTACTCTTACCACAGGATCATGGGATCGTTGCATTGTAAGAGATGGTAGGATGATTTTAAGTAGGAGATAGAAAGAGTTATGGTAATGACAATGAAAGGGGATTTCAAATATTGACCAAATAGCATTTTCATGCGTCGAACACAAAGAGGGTCCTCCTGTCACTTTGATTCCTAAGATGATTGGAATTTGACTAAGTACCTATCGAAATGACAATGGCTCTTAGAATGCCTGTCGTTATTGTGGTTTGTAAAATTTCACATTTTTGTTGATTTGTAGAGAAACTGTTATGTCCACACTTGTATTTTGTTAAAAAAAAAAACCTCTTTATAGATTGGGGAACTGAAGCACAAACCATTTTCACAAACAAAATCACATAACCTCTCACCCTTCCATTTATCAAATAGAATGCATTCTATAAATCATTTCGCAACCAATATGAACAGCTTTTAGCAATTTCCTTCACAAAACATTCAATCAAAACATTCACAAACGAGCCTTTCAAACTATTTCAAATAAAGCTTTCCAATGCCTTTTCAACTAACTAAAAATGTAATAAAAGTTTGATCTCATTTTATGCAAGGAACATGCTTTCAATAGCTCATACTATATTAAAACTCCACAAATTTGAAAGACATGAGTTTGTAAAGTCAAAGAAGAATTAGTATCACTTACTTACAAAAAATTGAAAACTAGCTTCTAGTGATTACTCTAATTAACACGCTGGTATTAAATTATTTGAAAAACTATTTAAAAACCCAAGTAGTACACTATTTTAATGAACAAATTGACTAATTACACTTATTCTTCTGTAACACGACACTCACGCACTAATGAATAAACTTGTTTAAGCAAACTTCCATCTTTTTTCCTTATGCGTATTATCCTTTACACGTAACTCACACGTGAAACTTTTGAATTTCAATCCAAATGAAACATACTTCAAAATAGATTTTCATCAAACATCACTGCTCCACAACACCTTAGGCTACCATTTCTATAAAAATCGCGGCTCAAAAACTCCTAAATCAAATCTCGTAGTGCAAAATCTACATAACTCCAAATTTGTGCCACAACTTCCAAAATTTCTTTGATTACAAGAATAATAGGCTTGAATACTTGTCTTGCATTGCAATTCACAATTGATTTGGCTTGTCAAGGTATCTTGGATGTGAACGCAAGAAATTTGTTCTCTTTTCCCCTTTTTCTTTCTTCACCAGCAAGCTCCCTTCTTTGTTATTGTTGATGGGGCTCTTCTCGCGCCATCTACTGAAGAAGAAGGAAATAAATGGGCTAATGAGCTGGGCTTTAAGAGACTCAAGTTGGATGAGCCCATTATTACAATAACACACCACATGTTAGTATAAAGAATTGTCGCATAAAGGGTGAACGGTTTGAGTATATTTCTAGCATCCATGATTGCCTTTCATAATTGAGAAGCTGAAGCTTCAACGTCATGATTTAAAAAATTGGACTTTGGAAATACTTCCCTTCAAGGACTCAAACCCATGTGGTGAATATTAGGTTGGTCAATTTCATTCAAAGCACACTAACGCAAATTTTGATCTTTGCGCATTAAAGATTGTTTTTACATGGTATATAAAACCCAGAAAAGTGATTGTTGGAATTTGATCTAAAATTGCTTAAGGATACATAGCGAGAGAATATCCTGGCGTAACAAAGCGATACTACAACATTCTTAGTATATTAAACTCTGACTTTCCATTTTCAAGATATTTTATTCCTTCACAATATTCTGAATCATATAAATAAGTTGCTTTTAGATGTTAGCAAGTTGTGACAAGTGACAACATAGGCAAGTTATAGGAGAGGAAACGCTCAAGATTTATGCTAGGGAAAATACACTATGCAAACCCAACTACAATTATTTCTATGTAAAGTTCTAAGAGGTATTGAGTGCTTGCAATTATACAAGTCATGACAATACACAATGATCATAAACACATAAAATTTTCAGATTTGTACTTAAGAGACATATCGGGGAGTATGCATACCCCGGTTTACGAATTTTGTTGACCAAATTTCAGCCCTTGACTCTGTTAGATCGATCTCACTCCACTTAATATGTTGAGGGATAGACATCATCAGATTAAATGGATATAAATTGCCCAACTTTGACCTCAATATGAAGAAGAGAAAAGAAGAACAACATCATAGATATGCTCACTGCTTCAACAAGTTGATGAGGAAAAAGTGTGCTTTTAAAGATTCAGCAGGTAGTATACATGATGGAAAAATTGCTAAATTGTGCCGTTAGGAACAAAGATTCAAGGCATTGATGTTCCGAGACAGCAAAAGTGAGAAAGTAAGATGGAAGCAACGGAGAAGGATATGAACAAAATGATAATGTTATCAAAGTAAACCTCGCACATAACATTCTTCCTGCCTTTGGAGAATTGCAACATTGGAAACCTATTTTTGGGATAAACTATGGTCTCGAACAACTCCATTTGTCCTTACAATTTAAAATTAGCGAAAGAGATTTCAAAAATCAATAGGTAAACTCAATGCACTCAATAATAATCTTAATTCTCCATATTGGGGAGAAGGAAGCACATATTCCTATCTGCATTTTAAGTCTAAAATGATTTCAATGGTATGATTGAAAGAATTAAAAAAAAAAAAAAAGGCATCGGAAATTTTGGTGGTAGATTGTTTCCCCTTGACTATGTGTCGTTTTCCTAATAATAGCAAATATTTGGTTCTTTGTTAATGACAGCCATCTAGAACCATCAATTTATTTTTCGTAAGATATAAGTGATACCATTTGAAATACATTTCCTTCACTTGGTTAACATCTTCCCTTTATGCTAGTCCCTGCTTTCTCTTCTTGTATGGTTCCAACTCAGTTGCATTTCTGATCGAATGTAATCTCGAGGCAAAGTTAAAAGAATATATCAACAAAGCCATGTAGATCGAGCTCCAATTGAAGTTGACCTCTCGAGCTCGTGAAGTTAAAGCTCGATCGCACTTGAGTTTGGTATGTTGAAAGTTTAGTTTGGAGATGAAGTGGGGTTTTGCAGATGACAAATTTGTATACGAAATCTATGTACGTGTATTTTGGTTCATATCGGTAGGGATCTAGCCAGGGAGTTTGTTCACACTAGGGAGCTTAATGATGTCATTAAGTGAACACGAAAAGTATTTGTTAGAAGAGCAAGAACTCGTACATTGCATTAGCCTTCTAATTAATACTCCATCAACTTTTAATTGTGTGTGCATTCCAAAAGTTTGGATCACGAGCTTCCTGTTGATATAAAAGTCAAGTCAACCAAAAATCAGATGAAATTTTCATAATCGATTAAGGTTTTGCCAAATTTGGATAAAAATGAATAACAAATATAAAATCTCATATTAAAAAAAAAAATTTGGGGGCTAACCCACCTGCGGCTGAGGAGGATTTATCTACTGAGAAGACGAAGACATAAAAAAAGACAGAACAAAAATATCTAACAAAATACAGTACCGATCTATAATACGAACTGCAAATTAGCCTTTCTCAAAGCAATGAGAGGGGTACGATGAGTTGCACTAAAGTAATGCAAAGCTCTAAATAGGTAGCTAAAAGAAACCGCCATAGCGGTCTAACTCCCGACAGTATTGCCGAAAGATTGTGATTTTTAGCTTAATCTCGTGCTATAATTGCCCCCATTTGCTCTCTCTATTAAAAGTGATTTTCAGCTTACGCTCGATACGCACATTTTCTTTTTCCATTTTTCATTTTCCCTAACTTTTTATTTTAAAAATTAACACAATTACCATTTCCCTCATCAACGATAAACATTTCCCCATTTCAGCCTCATTTCTCAACCCTCACAATCTCAACCAAAGTCATTTCACCAGAGGCAGTGCTGCCTGCGGCAAACTCTTCCAAGTGAATGGACTCAAGGAACATAATAAGTCCATTGGCTCCATTTTCCTCTAGTTGCCGCAACTTTAGGATCACCGACTTTACTCAAGGAACATAATAAGTCATTAATTTCAGTGGTTCTTGGCTGTGGATGCAAATTCTTCAATGATCTCACCTTTGATGTTGACTCTACTTATTTGATCAAGTAATCGGGGCAAATGACCAAATACCACCATAACAAATGGCGTGTGAGATGAACGGCAGTGACAAACGTCCTTGACCCTTCATTATGGTTGCTGGTTTTTTACTCAATTAAGGCCACCTTCGCTACAAATTTGACTTGACTGGAGGAAGCAAAAGTGCCGTTTTAGTGGTGCTCCCTGATGGGCCGATTTTACGACCAAAATGGAATTTGTTTTGTCCGCAGTAAACACCTAATATGGATAGTAAACTAAATTTGGAGGGTCGCACTTTTCCACGCCTATTTCGTTTATCCGTGCCCCCCGATAGTGTTGACCCTATTGCCCCCTTTTGTGACTTTTTTTTTGTTGGTATTTTTTTATCCCACTTTTCTCTTCCTTATTCTTTGTTCTCTCCGTATTGCTTCTCCTCCTCCACATCAGCCACTCCTCCAAAGTAGGAGGAGATGACATGATCCGGCTGATGATAATCACTGCTGTGAATGATGCCTTCTCCATATATTGATTCTAATAAAGTTTGGTCAGAGTAATAACCCCTATATTAGTTATGCAAAGGCCTAGATCTTCCCATCAACGCTAGAATGATAAAGATAATCAAAATATTATTGGTCAAAATATCCAGATTGGTAACAAAAATTTGACAAATCTAATTGGCCAACAAGTCAATCAACAACCAAACGTTGAAAATATAATGCTAGTGGTTCCATTTATACTACTCAATGTGAAATTCTTGTTGGGCCTAGCATTTCAAATAACACAAATAATCCAGCAAGACCAGCAATTAGGCTTAGTACCTAGGGGCAAGATGGCCAATCAAATCCACACAAAAACCCTACATAGTTTGCCGAAGAAGTTCGACAACAATTAGGCTTACAAATGAGTGCTATTGTACATGTTTATAAGAAACCATGCACGAAAGGGTCGATAACAGGTTTCCATTTGGAAAATTTTTATAATATTTTGAAGATGACAAAATAATCAAAGATTACTAATATGTGTATGGATTGAATAGACCATGTGAAAAAAGTACAAACCATTGTCCTAATAGGATATCTAGAGCTTATAAGTTATCTATTGCTAACACCTGAATTTTTGTCCAACAAATCATAAATGCAATTATTGATAAAAAAAAAGAAAGTCGACAAATATGAATGAAAAAAAGAAATGAAGTGAACGAAATAAATAAACAGATGTATAAAAATAGAAGGGGCCTCTCGCGCGCTCTCTCTCACGTGCACTCCGTGGGCGCGAGGAACACACACGGAGACTGAGAAAATCTCTCTCTTCTTCAGCGTTCTGAATCAAATCCAGTGCCTTAGCCCGCGGTGACTAATCTCCGCAGGGTGCTTCGGTCCTTCTCGAATTCGTTACATCCGGTCGAAGCTTCTTCATCGATCTCAGACTAGAGCCAGTTGCAGATGAACTCCGTTGGATGGATTTTATCACTGCCGAGCATCGCCATTAGAGATTCTCGTAATCTGCGTCTGATCTCCATCATCTTCGTCCTCCGATGGAGGAAAACGGCGGTGACTGAAGCTTGATCGACATTGAACTCTTCACTTCGAGCTCCTAATCAATAAATCGAGCACAAAAGGATTAAAAGCTGGTTTCCGATTTCGATTCGATCAATACCACTGATTTCTCTGTATCTTTTTTGGATCACCAGTGCTCCTCTCAGTCCTCTACAGTCACTGAAGAACCTCCGGACGGAGTTAAAAATAAAATCCTCGTCCGGCTCTGGAGCTCCGAGGCGGCTACCTCTCTACATTTCCAGCATCGCAGTCACGAGAAGTGCTCTGTTTGCCCTTGCCTTTTAGTCAAAATCGTTGGAGCACTCAGATTCAGGTTCCTTCCTTCATCACCGGCGTCGAAACTTATTGCTGACATCTCCAGGTCCTCTTCCATCTTTTCTAATCATCAGTCGGGCTCAGTTATTGTTCTTATTCAAGGTCGTAGATTCGTGCGAAAGCCAATCGTGTCTGAGTTGATCTCTATAATTGTGAATGTCGTGCATTGCTTTAGTGTTAGTCTGGTCTTGAATACATGATCGCTGTCGTTTCGTTTTGTTCCTCAACCAGACCCTCACCACCCGTTGGCTAATTTGCCTGAATCAATCACGTGATGTATAGTTGATGTCAAACAGAAACCGAGCTTAAACTGAGAACTAAAGGTCTGGATTAGATGAAGATCATCTCTAATTGAGTATCTATTTGCGACTTGAGACTGTTTTGATGATGCCAAGATGGTTTGGTTATGGATTCCTGTTTTGTAATCGCAACTGGATGCATATTGCCTGTTTGATGATACGTATGAACCGAAGTAGTGTGGATTTGTTCTTGTTGTCGATTGACAGAAGAACATATTGACATGATACGCACATAGTGATCTTATAATGCAATTGCCATGACGTTATTTGCTGGCCAAGATGCATTACATATTGGTCTTCATTACTTTGTGTTAAGTTTTGATTGTTCATTCGTTCTGGTATAGGTTGTGACCTTGCCTCTTGCCTCTTCACTTTGTGAATTCAATTCAGCGTACGTTCTGGGAATCCATGAGGACTGAAAAGCATGGACAGAATAGTATAGAGAATGGATACGTTTGATGCTTAAATGCTCATATATGTGTAATTTTAAAACTGATCAGTGAAAATCAGCCCAAACAAGTCAACCTAATAGTAATATGGTTTCAATCATGTCGATTCCCCCGTTTCTGATTTTGGTGGATTTGGGCCGCAACCAGTCTGAAGATCGCTTTCATGGGCTGCGCAAACTAGACTAAGACTGAATTAGGCCATCTTTTTATTTATTTATATTTTATTTATATTAAATTTTCATTATTTTTTTAATAAAGATTGCCTAATTGTCGACTGAAAATTAGGTATCAACCGTCCTTCCCTTCTCAACATGGCGAGTTCCCTTTTGTAGCGGTAGTTGCACACTCTCAAATCTCATATTAGAGACCTGGTTGTCGACTTGTTGTCACGTGAGCCTATGACCACCACGAGGCCATGCACTATAGATGGATGTGCGTAAGAGAGACAAATGTGTGCGTGTGAATGCATCCGTGTCAGTTTGGCCCCAAAAAGGCAAATCAACATTTTCCTTAAACGGCATATAATTCGCTTCAGAAAATATCGTCACTAGAATGACTCAAAATTGGATAGAGACCTTTTTAAAAGTATAAAGGCCATTTTGAACAAAAGAAAGTAAAAAAACTATTTTGAATTTCAAGTAAAGAGTACACGATTTTGATCCCACTCTTCTTCTAACCTACTGCATGGGGCATTGTTTGTGATAGCTGCCTTAATTTTCTCCCATTTAATATATTTTTTGGCTATAAAGAGGATAAGTGTTTGGACAGTTCCAGCGTTCATGAAACAAATTATGAACAGTATTTAACATATTGCACATTGGTAGCAAATGTTGATAGACTTGCTTGTTTGTCATAGTTTGTAATTGGGAAAGTGATACAAATAGTCCTTGAACTTTGATTTAATGTATAATGTGGTCCATAGGCTTTTAATTTGTTCAATATAGTCTTTGAATTGTCCAATGTGCAATGTTGTCCCTAAACTTTGATACATGTTCAATTTAGTCCCTAAACTATATGAAAATATTCAATGTTGCTCTTGAACTTGAATTAATGGAAGGACAATATTTAACATTTTCATATTATTTAGGGACTAAATTGAATACGTACCAAAAGTTCGAGGACCACATTACACATTAGGGTAAAATTTTATGGATCATGTTGCACATTGGACCAAAATTCATGAGTTATTTGTATTATTATCCCTTAGTTATTTACATAATTTCTTATAAGAATTAAAAAATTCAACCCATAAAAATAGTATAGTATGAAACTCATATTCATGAGTTTTCAAAATGGTATGAAACAGTTGTTGTCTACCTATTAACATTTACCGAGTCCTCCACCCCTTCTCGCGGCTCCTCTCGGTCTCCCAGTCTTGTCTTCGACAATTCACTTGAAAAATTAGTTTCTTTTGATTTTGACATTATCGACTTTTACCTTTTTAATAACCCAAAAAAAAAAAATCATTTTAGCGTTCTACATCTGACATACTAAAATTTATTGAAGGACTTGATTGAGAATAGGGCGGAGTTATAGGAGTTGATTGAGAAAAAGAAATAAAACATGCAATTGCATAAGCAACATAAGAGTAGATACTACAGACAAATACCTACTTTTGTGTAATGGCGGTTTCTACGATAGCCGCAGACCCACTTTCTATTTTGATTAGTAAGCAAGAGTTCTATTGATCAATACACAAACCTGTCTTTTTAATGGTGATGAAGAACTATGAAGAGAAGGAAGATCGAAAATGCTCTTTTTATAGTGTACACGATTTTGAATTTCAAGTAAAGAGTACACGATTTTGATCCCACTCTTCTTCTAACCTACTGCATGGGGCATTGTTTGTGATAGCTGCTTCGCAATTTTCTCCCATTTAATATATTTTTTGGCTATAAAGAGGATAAGTGTTTGGACAGTTCCAGCGTTCTTGAAACAAAATATGAACACTATTTTATGTTGTTGAATTCGGGAAAGAGTCGACAATTGGAAAATCCCATTGGTAGCAAAGGTTGATAGACTTGCTTGTCTATCACAATTTGTAACTAGAAAAATGATACAAATAGTTCCTGAACTTTAGTCTAATATGTAATGTGGTCCATGGACTTTTAATTTGTTCAATGTAGTCTTTGAATCATCTAATGTGCAAATGTTGTCCATAAACTTTTAATACATGTTCAATTTAATTCCTAAACAATATGAAAATATTTAATATTGCCATTGAACTTGAATTAATGGAAGGACAATATTCAACATTTTCATATTATTAAGGGACTAAATTGAATACGTACCAAAAGTTTGAGGACCGCATCGCACAATGGGATAAAAGTTCATGGACTATATTGCACATTAGACCAAAGTTTAGGACTTATTTGTATTATTATCCCTTAGTTATTTACAATCACTTGATAATTTCTTATAAGAATTAAAAAAATTCAACCCATAAAAATAGTATAGATAAGTTTTCAAAATAGTATAAAATAGTTGTTGTCTACCTACTAACATTTACCGAGTCCTCCACCTCTTCTCGCAACTCCTCTCGGTCTCCCACTCTTTTCTTCGACAATTCACTTGAAAAATTAGTTTCTTTTGATTTTGACATTATCAACTTTTACCTTTTTAATAACCAAAAAAAAACAAAAATCATTTTAGCGTTCTACATCTGACATACTAAAATTTATTCAAGGGCTTGATTGAGAATAGGGCGGAGTTATAGGAGTTGATCAAGAAAAAGAAATAAAGCATCCAATTGCACAAGCAACATAAGAATAGATACTACAGATAAATACCTACTTTTTTGTAATGGCGGTTTCTATGATAGATGCAAACTTTCTATTTTGATTAGTAAGCAAGAGTTCTATTGATCAATACACAAACCTGTCTTTTTAATGGTGATGAAGATCTATGAAGAGTAGGAAGATCGAAAATGCTCATTTTAGAGTGTAATAACCGAACCTTAGTGGAATTCTTCATGGACATAAGTGTCTGAACAATACTTTATCCCAGAATCGATAATAAGCAAACCTCCATGATCTGATAAAGGCTAATGGACCACAAAATACCCAAAAGCCAACCACAAATCCAAGCGGTATGCCCATATAAAACCACTTCTTCTCGCTATCATTGTTGTCGCCAGCATCATCTGGGTCACTTTTAGATGGAACACAACCCGCTTCGTTCGTCCTGTTTGTTGTAATTGAGCAAGTTTTCTCAAGCGGAATCCCGCACAATTCATGGTTTCCTCGGAAAGAACTTGAGCAATTTGTTTCCAGCTGTGGTCCACACAATCCGATATTGCCTTCAAAGGAACTTGCTGAAAAGGTGAGAAACTGTTGGACTGCTGGGATGCATCCCACAAATTTATTATATGAGAGGTTCAGGAAGGAAAGAAAAGTAAGATCTGAAAGCTGTTCGGGAATTGTCCCATTGAGGTCATTCCGTGAAAGGTCCAAGGACTCAAGCTGTCGCAAGTTTGCTAGGGATGAAGGAATTGGCCCCAAGAATCCATTTTTTGATAAGTTGAGGAAGTGAAGCGCTTTCAGATCCCCCAGAGTATCAGGTATTGGACCTTCTAAATTGTTGCATGAGAAGTCGATTGAAGTGAAAACAGTCAAGATCTTCACCAACTCCACTTGCAGACCTTTGATGGTGACACTTACTGTGTCCTGATAATAGAGTGGACGCAAGCCAAGGAATGTTTTTTGGATATGATTGATGTCTACATTAACCTTCATGGCCTCCCAGGTTGTGAGGCATTTAGCAGGTAGAGGGCCACTTAAATTGTTGGAGGATATGTCTACAATTTGAAGCATCTTCCAAGTGCCATTAGTCCTTGGACATCCAACCCCTCCATGGAACTTGTTGGATCGTAACACAAGTACACGTAGACTTGCAATGCTCTTCAATTGACATGGATACACGTCATCAATCTGGTTGTTTCCGATGTCTAAAACTTCCAGAGTTGTGCAATTTGCCAATGACTCTGGGAACTGCCCTTGCAATTGATTACCGTTGAGATCCAAAGTCTTCAAACCACATGTTTCGGGGAAATCGATAATGCCGCCGTTCAAATCATTATTTCGCAGATCTAATACCTTGAGAGACTCCATCACCAAGCAGTCAGGAATATTTCCCGTCAAATTATTCTCAGATAGGTCAAGTACCATAAGATATTCAGCTTTGCAAATTGATTTTGGGATAGACCCGTGGAACTTGTTATTAGACAGGGAGAGGAATAATGCGACAGAAAGACGAATAGCAGGTGGAATGACTGTAGTGAAGTTGTTACTGGAGAAGTCCATGTATATGGCAAATGGTGGAAGGGGCAACGTTTGTCCACGGAGCCTGTTCTTATGGAGGTCAAGAATAGACAGACTAGAAGTAATATTAGGCAACGGTGTTTCAATATCTTCGAGCAAATTAGATGAAATATTGAGATTTTCAAGATTTTGAAGCTCCCATATCCATTTTGGTATCTTGCCCCGAATTTGATTGTTAGAGAGGTCTAGACATGCCAATCCGTGTTGCTCAGCGATGAAATCAGGTAAAGTCGCCAACTGGCAAGAAGCCAACTTTAACATTGTAATGTTAGGGAATGAAGACGCTTGGGAAGCAATATTTGTGGCATCAATGGAAAAACGATTGCAAGAAAGATCCAAATAAAAAAGATTTTTCAGTTGCTGAACCAAACTAATATGGAATGAGCCACTGAAATTATTGGAAGAAAGTGAGAGGTACATGAGCCCTTGGAGTTTCCATATAGACTTCGGTAGTTCTCCTCCTATATTGTTGTTGCTCAAATCAAGTGTATCCAGTTTGTGCTGTGCAGCATTAGAAAATTCATTCACTTGACCAGAAAATTGGTTGTTGGAAAGTTGAAGCTTCTGAATTGATGGAAGTGTAAACAGAGATGAAGGAATATTTCCTTCAAGTGAATTGAATTGCAGGTCGAGAATAAGAAGACTCGAGAGATATTCCCATTGGGTCGAATTAATCAGACCAATTAGACTATTGTTGGACAAAGCGATTTGTGTTAGATTCTTGGACTTGCTTAGTGATGGAATAGAACCACTAGAATTGTTGAATGAGAAGTCCAAATAAGTCAGTTGCAAAAGATACGTGAAAGAGCTTGGAATATTTCCACCAAAGTTGCAATTCACCAGTTCTATTCTTGACAGATTTCTGAGTTTACCAATTGAATCTGGGAGCCTCCCGGACATACTAGTGAAACTGAGAAGCAGTGTCCCAAGAGAACCATTCTCCGGAAATTCTGGCAAAGACCCCTGAAGAAGTTCGTTGAATGATAGGTCAAGGGTCTGAAGTGTTTGTACCTGGAAGATTTTTCGAGGGAATACTCCCTGCAGGCCACAGGAACTGAGATGCAGAGTTTTTAAATTGCTGAAGAGGGCAAAGAACTCCGGGACGGTGGTAGACAGATTATTGCCGTCCAGTTTAATCACCGACAGAGAATGAAGTTTCACGAGGGAAGAGCAAGACTCAATGGAACCTGATAAATAACAATTCGTCATGCTCAACACTTGAAGCTTCAGCAGCGAAGAAGACAACGCATTGCACAATTCATTGCCTGTAGCAGACACGTTCACTCCGTCAAGGTGCAGCTCTCTCAGCTCGCTAAGATTCTCCACAAGCATCTTTAGATTCGGATTCTCCACTTTCAGTGAAGTGACCCCGGGAAAATAAAGCATGGATACATCAAGAGTAACCAACCTTGTCAAACGTGATATTCCAATGGGAATCTGTCCTGTGAAGCCCGCATTTGAAAGATTCAGGTACACCAAATTGGTAAGATTACCGAACCCAGATGGGATCTCCAAAAACTGGAAGCGGTTGAAGGCCAAATTCAGCCTCTGAAGATACTTGAGTCTGAAAAGACTCGATGAGTCGTTAAGTCCACCAGCGATACTCTCGTTGCTCAGATCAAGACCCGTTACTTGGCCACCTTCGCAGGTCACGCCATCCCAAGAATCATTGTTCTGATTCCATCCGACCAATTTGGAGGACAAAGAAGCAGTGAAGTCGAGGCTATTCTTCAATTCCAGCAGCAGCGATTTCTGATCGCTGGCGAGACACTGCCCCGAAACCAAAATCCTGCCTATTCTGAAGGGGTTGGTTTGCGCGAGTATTAAGACCAGCCATAGGAGGAGCCAAGTCCTCATTTGTTTCAAGCAGATAGGAAACACTATTTTACAGAGTTTGTGTGTGAACACATAGAAGGAGCTGTGTTCTTAATGGAAGGCAGATGAACATGAACTTCCTTGTATGAGATTCCTATGAAGCTGCGTTTGGTCTAATTCTTTTTACATCCTATCATTAATTTTTTAGTCCCTACTTGTCACTATCTAAAGTTGACTTGACTTGCGATTGCAAACTCACCAAGTCACTTGGTTGAGCCAATGGTGGCCTTCAGTGGTTGTCAACTGTTGATGAAGGAAAGCCAAGAAAGAAAAACGAGAGCAACTCTTTCCCTTGCTATCATTCCCCGCTTTCTACGGTACAAGTTCCCTTCTAGAGAAGAGGTATTCATTTAGCTCCCATTTTGTTTCGACAAGATTAATGGTCACTATTGGGAAAGTAAGACACTCAAAGATGGAGCTCTCAAGACCCCTTTTCATGTTACATTTAGACTGATCTTCGAAAGTTAAGGAAAATGGAGGCATCAGCCGGAGCACATCACCAATAAAACTTAGTGATTCGTGTTTCTTGGTCTTTACTTTTTTCATTAATTTCTATATATCAGATTTTTTTTTTCCTTTCAAACTTTGGTCATGTCCTTATTGTGCCTATGGAATGTACAATCAAGGGTCGAACAGTTTTCTCTAATTATCCGGTCTCATGATTCAGAGCTGAACTCCTCCGGTACATTTCCGCCTTACAAATATCTAAGCAACGTTGGGATTTCAAGCAGCGCTACACTGCTACTGTTTGTGTTCCAAGCATGTCTCCTCTAACATTGATCCTCATGAGATGTCTCATGAGTATTGACCAGGAGGCTGCGAAATTCGTCAATGATCTCCCTATGGATGTCAGGTTCGATATTGGCTCAAGCTACTAGACCGAGTAAATCGGGGAATTGGCTAAATACCACTGGAACAACTGGCGTGTGAGATGGACAAGGATTGAGCCCGAGCACTTTGGCAGCCCTTGGTGCTTCGTTACGGCTATTGCTGCTTTCGTTCTCTTTGTTTTTAGCATCTTTAAGGCCTTCTTCACCGCTTATGCATATTATCATCCCAAGAACTAACCAACCTCAGGAACTCAATTTCAGAAACTTATTTAGAAAAAATCGTATCAAACCAAAGAAATATGTGACATTCCTGGCTTTATCTCTTAATATCGCTTCGGCTGCTACCTATAATTGGTTTTATATTGCTTAAAACTTGCATCTTCATTGCAGCTAGATCATGGGCTACCACATGAAACTAATCCTTGATAGACGAAGAGCACCATATTGATGCTAGAATTTAACATTTTCAAAAAACTAACAAAATGTGATTGCAGCCAATTGAAATTAGCATACCATATTCTTCATCCAACATGATTGTGGACTTGTGAGTAGCAATAATCATTAATCAGACCAATGATGAAGTGAACTAGTCAACCAGGTCCAATTTCAAGCACATGAACATAGCAAGAATTTGTAAACCTTTCAGGATTGAAATTTTTATACCCAAAAACTCCACGTAGCTTCTTAGAGCTGGGAAGGTTGCACCTTTGGTCCTGTTTGGTGGGCAAACGCGTGAAGAATCTTTATTTTTATCCGAACATGAAGAATGTTTTTATTTGGAGGACTTTCTGACAATAGAGAATTATGGAAAGAAAAGACAATTGAACTTACTCCAACAAAGCATGATAACCAAAGTACACGCGTTAGCTTTCAGTTGACTTGACTAGAGAATGCCGCAATTTTGTTTCAGTGGACCTCCCCCATTCAGTGTTCTATAAAATTCCGTTGATGATAAAAGCAAAATTTTTCTTGTGGAAGGTAATTACATAACATCAACAAAAAATTCAAAATACTGACAATGACATGTAAAAAGTGATCAATATCTAGTTAATTCGATTAGCAATTTGAAATTAGCGATGAAATAACAACTTTATTATTGACAAACTCAATGATATATTACCACTTGTTTTTAGATTTTACAAATGGACTCATAAGTAAATGTTACAAATGAAGTAACAATTTTATTATTCACAAATATGGTAGTAGACTAACGCTTATTTTTATATTTTACAAGCGAATGCATAATTGTTTGTAAGTTACCAATGAAATAACAATCTTACTATCTACAAAGCCAATAATAGAAAACCATTTACCATGTTGTGATTAAGTTTTGAGTACTAAATATATAACTAGAACATTTACAATTATAAGTCACTAATATTGTTGCAAAATATCATCGTATCATTAACTTCTTACTCCCTAAGCGCCGCTATCTTAAGCTGACCTGACTTATGAATGCAAATTCATCGTTCCCTGCTTTCTACAGTACAAGTTCTCTTCTAGAGAGCAGATATTCATATCTCTCATTTTATATCTACAAGGTTTATGGTAATCAGGACCCCATTTTTTTGTTTAATGTTCACTATTGGGAAAATAAGGAACTCAAAGATGGAGCTCACGGACTCGGTTTTCCTGTTACATTTGAACTGATCTTTGCAAATTAAGTAAAATGAAGACATCAATCCGAGGAGATCACCAGTAAAACAAAGGTGATCCGCGTTTCTTGGTCATTACGTTTGCATTCTCACACGTCAGATTTTTCTCCTTTCAAACTAAGGTCAAGCCCTAATTGTGCCTATCAAATTTATGATTGATTGTTCAACAGTTTCTCTAATTATCCTGTTTCATGATTCAGAGCTAATCTCTTGTAGGTTTCGACTTTTGAAAATATGTAAGCAATATGTTGGGATTTCGAGTAGCGGTGCATTGCCACTGTTACCATTCTGAGCTCGTCTCCACTGACGCGATCCTCATAAGGTTGCGAGATTCTTCAATGATCTCCCTAAAAATGTTAGGTTTGACATTGTCTCCACTGTTACCATTAAGAGCTAATCTCCTTAAGGATGATAGGATTTCACCTTTCATACACAACATGATAGTTGACTATATTGGGTCAAGCAAGCACGTGAAAAACATTGAACTTACTCCGATCAAGCCTCAAACCAAAGTACACGCAATAGCATTTAGTTGATTTGACTAGAGAATGCAAAATTATCATTGCCTCCCCCCCTCCCAAAAAGAAAAAAGCCCAGAGTACACGCGGTAGCATTTAGTTGACTTGACGAGATAATGCAAATTTATCGTTGCCGTGTTGGGTCCCTAGGGGATGTCCAAATTCCCATTTTTGAATAAAACATAATTGCAGTAGGTACGAAATGTTGGTAATAAATTTGAAATGTCGATGATAACAAACTCGATCGTAGATTATCACTCATTTTTCCTTTAAATGACTATGTAAATGTTTGTAAGTTACCAATAAAATTAAAGTTTTATCATTCACGAACTTAGCAGTAAATTGCCACTTATTTTAGTTTCTACAAGTAGACGGACGACTTTTTGTAGATTGCCAATTGAAATAACATTTCTACCTTCCACACAACCCAATAGCAATTACCACTTATTTTTTAGATTTTACTAGTACACACGTAAGTAGCTGTTTGTAGGTTACCAATTAGATAATAATTTTATCGTCCACAAATCAAATTGTGAAATTACAAGAAGGCGCATAACTATTTGTAAGTTATCAATGAAATAACTATTTTACCATCCACAAGCTAAACAGTAAATATGTAGCGTAGGTGGTAAGTTATTAGAACATTGACAATCATAAGTTTGCACAAACAAGTCAATTTACTTAATCAATAGGTAGCAAGTTGGATGATGAACCACCGTTATATAAAATTTATGGATGGTGCTACAGGTTTATTATTGAATGGAAACTATTATGTTTGGGCCGAACAGAATATTAGACATTTTGTCATGATTTTTAGACGATTCATCACGACCAAGAATAGAGTACATGGTTTCCATGGCATTTTCTTCGGTCCTACTGTACAGGGCAATTTATTTGATAGCCACTTTGCAATCTTCTCTTGTTTAATATTTTCTGGGCAACAAATAGGATCATGTTTTGGACAATTTCGGCCGTGAAACACAATATGGAACGGTATTCCATAATGTCGAAATTTTGTAAGAGTTTGCCATTGTAAGACCCCGATGGTAGCAAAAATGGACCGATGACTTGCTTGGTCTGTACGTTAGTAACGTACAATCACTTATTCTTCTTCTTTAAAGTACCGGCTTTATTTGATTCCTTGAAGTTAATTATAATTCTATAATTTACCAACATTTATTTTCTTAAGCCACTAGCATGTTAGTCTCTTTTGGTAACGTTTCAATTTTTTAATTTTTCTGTTCTTTCATTCCTTGGAATAGAATAAGAATAGAAATTCGTTTAATAAAGTTAAGTTTTTTTTTTTTTATTGGTGAAAAGGTAAGTACGTTTAATAAAGTTAGTTAATTTTTTCTATTTCCTAAAATAGAAAAGTGGTTAGAAAATAGATTTGAAACAGAACAATAAGTTAAAAAAATTACTTTTCTTGTTCTTGAGAACAGTTTTTGGAATAAGCCATTTTCTTTCTTTTCTTTTTTATTTTCCATTTTCTTCTTCCTTCTCTACTAACCGGTCATTGCCACCTGCCACTAGTTGCTAGCAGCCGCTGCCGATCGTTGGTCTTTGGTCGCTAGTTGTTGGTCGCCAGTCGCTAGTTGTCGATCACCAGTCACCAATGCCACCACTAGAAGAAGAGAGGAAAAAATGAAAAATCTCAAAAAAAAATTAAAAGAAATTTTATGTCATAAAAAAATTTGTAGATCGTACCAAACACATTATTATTCTTTTTCTATTCTGGGAATAGAAATTTTATACAGATTACCAAATGCATTCTTTTACTCGAAACTGCTCTTGGAAATGGAAATAGAAAAAGACTATTCTTGAAAAAAATTATTCCCAAAAACAAAAATGTTATTAAACGTACCCTTAAAGTTACAAATTTTCAAAACAAAACTACCAACCTTAATTTGAGTAGCTTAGCAACAATTTTTTTTTCCGATTTACCAACCATTATGATAGTTCATGAAATTTTGTTAAGTCAAATACAAACATGATAAACTTACCTCATAAGAGTTTATTATTCTTCTATAAGAGTTTAGTCGCGTGTAGATTGTAGGTTATTGAGACAGTTGTTGATTACTAAATAATCAAATAAAGGTCGGTAATTTAGTTAAATAAAGTTAATAATTTCAGAAAAAAAAGGTTTATAAGTTTAAATTCCACTGATAAATTATTGTAATTACCAGAATAGTTGGTAATTTTGAAAAGAGTTGATAATTTCTCTTATATTAAACTAAAAGGAAGAAAAAGGAAAAAAAGACAAAAATAAAACGCTGGAAAATGGGCCTTATCTTCACTTAGAGGTATAAAGGATAGTATAAAGGAAAATAAAAAGAGGGGAAAATCTGGAAAGGTTTAAAATTAAAAGAAAGAAAATAAAAAGCGAACTGTAGGCGCAGGGAATTGATCTATCTTGCACATTGTACGCCGGACAATTACCATGGCCCACCTCTACCGGTCCAAAGGATTATAACCGTACTTTCTCTCCCTTGTGCGACCTTCACCATACATAATGGAAACGCGTGTTAGTTGGTTAAAGGAGCATCGACGTTTCACCCATGACAAATTCTAATACTTTTCTCTTTTTGTATTGCATATTGATATAGTTGAAGGATTTCTTCCTTCTTTTTTGTTTAGTAGTGAGTTTTGCTATGTTAAGAGTGGTTTGATACAATTTTTTAAGCTTTTATTATTTATTTTTTTTAATTTTTTTTGGATTGAGTTAGTCAAGTGCCCAGTTAGCTTCCAATAAGACTAGAAACCAAGAGCACAAGGAGAGGAGCAAACTCTCTTCCTATCTAAAACAACACCCGATTGTTAGATTTTTAATGTAATTAAATTGTCAAAATCTTACATCAACCAGAAGGGATCCTATTGAGTGATACACAAATAAAAATTAACCCTCCAATGAGCACCACATTGCTCTAGCTAATAAAAAAGCTCTATCTTCTCTTTCGGTGCAAGATTTGGACAATGTAACATGAAAACTAGTTATCCTAATATTGACAAGTGCTAAAGAAACATCATTAAGTTGACATCTCTTTTTTAGACAACCTTAATTAAACTGAATGGAAATCCAACTTGATTGTGGCACGCTAAACTAAACCACCCAATGGTGCTCTACTCCTAAATGTTTGACTCGAGCGCTCACGGCTGCCTAGACATTTGACAATGACTTTGCTTGTCGATGATTCTCGCAATTGAAAGAAAACTTAACACGTCTATGGTATATAGGTGTTGCAAATTGGAGCATTAATGGCACCGTAGAAAGCTCTAATTTGTGTTTTTTTTTTCTCATTCGCAATTGAAAAGGACGAAAAAAATAAATTAGAAAAAGAAATAAAAAAAAAAAGAAACTAAGACCAAAACCAACAAACCAACAGTAATTTGATTTTGACAAAGTAGCAGAACCAATGACCACGATCAAGAGAGACGCACAAACGAGTGAAACTAGAGAAAAAGGAAGCTCAACTTTCAGTAGCCTTCACTAGCTCAATGATGTTTCCGACATGACTAATGAGGCCTTAGAGAAATGGCAACTTCCTCTGGCGACAGGGGAGAGACCATCGACTCACAAGATAGAGTTGTTCTTAGAGACAACGTAACCATATTTGTGATTATAACAAGCAAATGCCTATGGGGTACTCTTGAAGATGATGACTCAAAAATGAAAATACTAAAATGTTATATCTTTACTTAATAATTTATCTTTAGAATGTGTTACAATCAACTGGTATATATACCCGAACAATACATACAGGAAAGGAAGTAATCTAATGTAACAAGCAAATTAGTTATCTTAATCTAACAAGGAAATTCTAGGAGATAATCAAATGTCAAAGCAACATCCCTAATATCTAATAATATCTCTAATAAAAATCTTTTAAAAGGAAATTCTCTAATATTCATAAATATACAGCTCATAAAAATGAGGACATGTGAGGGAGGCATCCAGGAAATTTCGTGTGAAATGGACAATTTGAAGAACAGAGAAATGCAGCGGGGCGAGGAGGAAAACAGGGGATGCTTCGGCTTGGAAACAAGGAGCAGTCAAAGTAAACTTCTGCTGGTGGGGACGATTCTGTCTAGCGTTAACGTAAGCTGCGGGACTGATGTTACCTACTCTGGGGACTCATGCGTCGGGAAAAAGAGCAGAAACGTGTTTGTGTCCGTTGGCATTTCTTTATTCGTTTGTGGAATTTTTGGTGTCAATTTATGTTACGCTGGCTAGACCAAGAAAAATCAAACTTCAATGGAGAGGATATGACCAGCTTAGGGAATTGGTATATACGCTATGGTTAGTGATGAAAATATAGATAGTTAAATGGTGCCCAAATCCAAAGGGTGTTTAGTATTAGGATGATCAAGATATTGCACTTCTAGAAGCATAAGATTTTATGTTTGGTCCATTCTTGTTGCAGCCACTTGAGCCAAGATTGAATTAGAGATGGATTTGGTTTTCATGTGAATGGTCCATTTTTGGATTGGAGATATTTGACGAACAAAAGGTTGCTGAAAATTTCAAAAGTTCTCTAATAAAAGAAAGTACTTTTTGTTCACTTGTTTAAGTTTGATAACTAATTGAAAATGAAATTTTTTTCTATTGATTGATGATTGTTCTTTTGTTAATGTGTGCTTGTGTCTACTTAAGCGTTCCAACTATTTTAGTAATCTTGACTATTGGCAAATGATTCTTATTAGCATACTCAATTTAACTATATCATAATTGTATTGTGTGTTTACATTGGAAACGTATCCGCTAAGGTTGGCTTCCATAGTATATCTAAAGTAATATTTCATGTCAAAATTTTCTTTGCTTTGCCACACTAAATAATGTCATCATGCACAAAGTCACACACTACGTAAGATTCTCTTTGAATGAATGTCCAGTGATAACCAAAATTAATTTCTAAATAGTGTCAGGAATATTTTTTAGCGGATACATAAAAGAGGTTTAATAAATCAAATTGATATTAATATTTGAACTAGACTAGACAATTATATATATATATATATATACTCAAACTCAATCTTGTAGAAACTCAACTTTTTGGATCGAGTTTGACTCGTGAATTTTTTTTTTTTTTAACTTGAAATGACTTGGTTGGATTTGACTTGGGTTATTATAAATGAGTTTTTGTGGGAGCTTGATTCAAGCATGAGCTCAAATTCGGATTTCATAAAATTTGAATTGATGAGGCTTGGACTTGACTCAATCTCGCACTTGAATTTGTAAATAATTTAGGCAATTTCAAGTAGCTTGATTGGTTTGCACATGAAGAAGCAATTAAAACCTGATTTCAAAGAAGCATGTGAGAAAATGATAGGAAAGCACATAATAGTTTCAATCTTGAGTGTCCTGTATTTCAATCTAGTTAATTTTTTCTTTGAATTGGGTTAAATATATTTTTAATCCTCTAATTCTTAATATTTGTGCGATTGCGTCCTCAAGAAGGCAAGCCATTACCACTTCGGTGGATAGTTGGAGTCCACCACGACCGCTTCTCCGAAAGTCAAACCTGTGATAAGTTCTTCAAATTTTCTAACGATCACCAATCATCGCTGGTGGTGGCTGCAGCCACGAAATCCTCCACCCTTTCTCGCATCTCTCACTTTCCCACCTTTGTCTTCTACATTTTACTTTCTTATTTTTCCTAAAATAAAACTAGTTTCTTTTGACTTATTTCACTTCGAAAATTATTGAGAAAAATCGAGACACTGCGCAATAAAATTACTAAGGATGTCAGTTTCCATATTGGCTCCAGCTACATGACCGAGTAATTTAGGCGAGTGGCCATATACCACTGGAACAATTGGCACATGAAATTGAGGGAATTGGGCGCAAGTACTTTGGCAACCCTTGGTGCAGCTACTACTACTTACGTTCTCTTTGTTTTTACAATCAATAAAGCCTTCTTTGCTGCTTACATATTTTATCATTCCAAGAATTAACCAACCTCAATAACTCAGTTTCAAAAACATAATTAGAAAAATCTTCTTAGACCAATAAAATTTGTAACATGCTCGGTTTCATTTTTTGATATCACTTCGGCTGCTACTCGTAATTGGCTAGATTGCTTAAAACTTGCATTTTCTTTGCTGTGCTGCCACATGGAACTAGTCCATGACAGATGGAGAGCATCATATTAACGCAGGGATTTGATATTTTTAGAAAACTTACAAAATGTTATTGCAGCCAATCAAAATTAGCGGACCATATTTTTCATGCAACGTGACCGTTGACTTGAAAGCGATAGTAATCACTAGTCAAACCAACGATGTAGTGAACCAATCAAACCAGGTCCAACCTTAAGCCCATGAAATGGGCTGGAATTCGAAAACCTTTCGGGATTGAAATTTTCAAACCCAAAATTTCCGTGCACCTTCTAAGAGTAAGAGCTGGGAAGATAACACCTTTGGTCCAATTTGGTGGGCACATGTGTGAAGAATCCTTATTTTGTCTGAAGTTGAAGAACTTTTCTAATTGAAGGACTTTCCGACAATAGACAATAACATAGAGGAAAAACAATTGAACTTATTCCAATAAACCATGATGACCAACTACGTGCAATAGCTTTCAGTTGACTTGACTAGAGAATGCAAAATTGTCATTTAAGTGAGGCCCCCGATTCGGTGATTTATATAATTCCGTTCCCGAATAGAACAAGCATGTGCATAATTTTATTTTATCCAAATGTAAAGAATGTTTCTAATTGACGGACTTTTCGACAGTAGGCAATTATGGAAAGGAAAAACAATTGAACTTACTCTAATAAAACATAATGACCAAACTTCACGCAATAGCTAGAGAATGCTAAATTGTCATTTAAGTAAGCTCCCTGCAATTTATAAAATGCAATCAACTAGGTCCAACTTCAAGCCCGTGAACTGAACAAGAATTTGAAAACCTTTCGGAATTGGAATTTTCAAACCGAAAATTTCCATGCACCTTCTTAGAAAAAGCCGGGAAGGCCTTTGGTCCAGTTTGGCGGCCCGTACACGACGGGTACACACCTTCTTAGAAAATTATGGAGAGGAAAAACATTGAACTTACTAACTACAATCAAGCATAACGACTAGTTGTTTTCAATTGACTCGACTAGGAATGCAAAATTGTCCTTTTAGCACAGCTCTTCAATCCGGTGATTTATAAAATTCTGTTGACGAATAAAACAGAAATTTTTATGTGGACTGTAATTATGTAATGTTGATAATAAATTCGAAATACTGATGGTAAGTAAAAAGCTATCAATAATTTATTGATTAGCTCATTTGTAATTAGCGATGGAATGACAATTTTAACATCAATAGACTCAATATTATATTTCCACTTTCTTTTTTCGATTTTACAAATGGACGCATAAGTATATGTTGCCAATGGAATAACAATTCTATTGTCCACGAATCTAATAGTTTTTTTTTTTTTTTTTTTGGTAAAGACGAATCTAATAGTTGATTGACACTAACTTTTATATTTTACAAGTGGGTGCATAATTGTTAAGTCACCAATTAAATAACAATTTTACAATCCACAAACTCAATATTAGACAACCATTTACCATGATGAGATTTAGTTTAAGTGGTAAATATATAACTAATCATTGACAATTATAATTCACTAATATGTTGCAAAATCATCAATATACACTGTTATTTGAAATTCAGGAATGGTATTACAAATTTACTATTGAAAGGAAAATTATAATTCACTTGTTTCTGATTATAAATGACTCATCATCGTTAGGAAACAAGAAAACAACCGCCCTTCCCTTGTCTCGATGTAGCAAGTATCCTCTTGGAGGGGTAGTCGCAAGCTCGAAAAGCAAATGAACGATTTTAAAGTTGCATTTGTTCCACAGAAAACACAAAATTTAGAATACATTTTTTTGAGAAATAATCTTTTGTGCTGCTTACAAAAATAAATGAATAAAATATATTTCCATCACAAACAAAAATAGTTAGGCGTAGCTTGCTATCGATCATAAAAACAATTTCTGTTGATTAACTTTTCTAACTGATATAACCAAGAATTTTTCAAAAAAATACATTTCACATCTTGAATTTATCTTAAAACAAATGCATCTTGAATTTCAAAGAATATTACAGGCTCCGACGCCATTTTCCTTGTGTGCTACTTTACAGGGCATTGTTTATGATAGTCACATTGCAATTTTCTCTTGTTTTCTAGGCTACAAAGAGGAAAAAGTTTTTGGACACCATCACAACGTTCATAAGTGCAGTTGAAAACTTGGCTGAAACCGCTTTTAATTGTCACCGACAAGCCCATCCCCCTCATTGCACACACACTCTCTCAGTCGAGGTATTGCTCGCGGCCGTGAGAACTCCTGTGGTGCGAGCCTAAAGTTCAAGGTGGCTGTGCTACCCTCTGGGATAGAGCTCACATCCATTGAAGCTCTACCCGAACAGCTCGTAGGCATCCATGGCCATAGGACCCAATCTGGTCCACTGGTTGGGGTCGTCCAACCTCGATCTAGACCAGATTCCAGGTAGTAACCATCGCTGGGCTCATAATTGGGGTTTGGGTGACGTTCACGAACGACTCTTCAAGAGACGATCTTAGGCAATGATCCGAGGAAGGTGATTCTATAATTCAACCATTTTCAATATTTTCATTGGCACTTAACAGTTTTTTTCATCCCTTAAAACTCCAATTTACTTTCCAACATATTTTGGCCAAAAACATTATAGTTTTTAATTTTTAATTTTTTTATTAATTTTAAGAACAAATTAAAGTGCCAGGATCATCCGCTATGGAAAAAGATAATGATGGTCACTTTCGTCCCTTGAGTAACTCCGTCATATTTTCGGGACATTCGGTGAGGTCATTTTTATCCCCCGTAAATGGGTACATTATCTTTCTTTGGGATTTAGCCTGACATCTAAATTAGAATTAAGAAATTTTATGTGCTTAAGAGAAATTATTTTTATAAAAAACTAATACTTTTCTTTTAAAAGTTACTGGACGGTAAGAAATTTTATGTGCTTAAGAGAATTTATTTTTATAAACAACTATTACTTTTCTTTTAAAAGTTACAAGACGGGAGAGTGCAAATCCGACTTCCAAGCCTTCAATAGTCTCGGGAAGGAAAATATCGGCCAGGACTTTTTAACTGTTCAACAATAGAAATTGATCAAGTGAACAGTGATAGATTAGTATGAGATCAATGGTTCGGTTGAATTTTACTATTATATTGCATGATTTACAGCTGACAATAACCCATCACAAGCATCTTTTGCTAAGGATTATTAACTCGCTCTCTTATCTCCATACACAAAACAATGGCAAGCTCTATCTACTAACTAGAAACGGGTGACAGGAGGATGATGAGTGAATTTGTCACCTTTGCTCAGCCTAAAAAGCCAAAAACCACAGCTGCTATACATAACACATAGCTACTGCCGAGCACCGCCAAGAGACTCCAGCCACTAATCCAAAAGGAAATCTAGCTCGTTGGGTAGAGTAACTCTTTTTCGCAGTAGGGACTCGATCATTGGACATTTCCTCTTTCTTCTACCTCTGGGCCTGGATCGAAATTGTTCATCTAACTCCTCAAAATCACCCTGAACCCAAGGAGCCAAAATTGCTAGGAATGAGAATCATCCAACTCTCACGTAGTAAAAAGCCGGAATTCAAGAACAATAAAATTGAACTTTCAATATTTGAGAGAACGAGAGTATGGGGCTCACTGGAGTGTAAACATGGCAATCGGTTTTCTTGTGATGGTCTCTCACGTGCTTATACGCAAACTTCTTGCCACAATCCTTATGGCCGCATAAAATGGCCTCACCTCAAGATGAACAGCCTTCACATGCTGAAGTAAATTTGATTTCTGTCAACAAGAAAATAATCAGCTAATGTACACTCAGCAAGCACATGATATATGAGCTCATGCTTCAAAGTTCCAAAAAATTATAATCCATAACCAGCCAGAATCTACTTAGTAGCTGACTGCATCTTACTATTGAAAAAATGCATTGACAACCCTCAAAATTACATATGAATGCTTCTGAATCAGCCGAACTTTTCTTCTCTTGCGTGCGGAGATGCTGTTGGATATTCTTCCTCAACTGCTTAGTCCCACATATGTCGCAATTGACTAATTGGTGAGCTAACCGCATGTGCTCCTTCAAATAATCAACATTGCCGAAGTATTTCATGCACTCATAACAGAGCCTCCACAGTCTCTAGTTGACTGCAGCAGTTGAAATGATGTTATTATCGAATAGCACGTTAAACAGTTCATAGATATCATTTGGCTTCACCAAGACACCTTCATAATTAAGTGACTCACCGTGAGAATCCTCATGCTTTTGCAACTTCGATGCAAACTTGAAAACCTTTCCACACCCAAACTCCGGACAAACATGCTGCTTCACACTCGTACATTCACCAGACGTCGATGGTTCCTCATCATTGTGAACTTCATTCAAGTGCCTCTTCATGTTCCCTTGATATGCAAATGACTTATCGCAACCATCAACAGGACAGCTGAAAATCTTGCCTTTATGCTGAAGAAAGTGACGAGCCAAATGGTCTTTTCTTCTATAGCTGGCAGAGCAATCCTCTATAGAACAGTTGAAAGGCCTCTGCACATGAATTTAGCATATTGACACATAAAAACAAAGCATACCAAATCTCTAGACATCAATAGCAAAAAAAATAAAATAAAATGAATGATGCTTCAAACCTCGAGATAGAACATACGTGACCGAGGCTGACTTGATGGATCTTCTCAGGTGGTCCCCCAACCTGATACTAGTCCAATCAAGATACAAGATTGCAGCCTCTTGCATTTTGGAGTTCTTTTTGGTGGGATCCAATGCTTCACTCCATTATCATATCATAATCATATGAGCCAACATACTTTATCCTGCAAGGTCTTGATTTCAGTATAGGCAAACTCACAGTAGACAGATGAGAAAGAACAAAACATCTTCAATTTTCAACCAAAAGTAGAACTTTTTTATCTTAGAAATCCATCTTTGAAACCAGACCACATGAAAAGATCAATGCTTTCTCATGGGTGCTTCCATGTGATGATGCTTCACAAATTCACGGCATCACCATTCCACAGCCCAGAAATTATGTGCATCCCCAACGATAATCTCCAAATTGCCATTTCTGACACCTCATTAGAAGTTACAAATGTGAAAATTTTAAGAGCAAAGACCGAGCATTGTACATCAAAACTGTCTGTTAAACAAGACCGGTGCGACTGTAATCTAAACCCTCCACTTTACAAACTGTATCTCACCGTAGACCACCTCCATGACAAGTGTAATCTAATCCAAACTTGACTAAAATTTTGAAAGAACTTGCATTATCAATAACAAAACAGAAAGCTCAATACACCTCGAGCGAATGGCCCAGCATATGCTGCCTCAAGTACGCGGGTTTCTTAAACGTGGCGCCACATTCTTCGCAGGTAACGAGAAAGTTCTCGAGTCGTTTCTTGCATTATTCGAGATGTTCGAGGGTTGTTGAGCTCTAACACCTTCGAAATTTTTTCTTTCCTTCTTCTGGTGCTCGTTGTTGTGGGTGTTCGGAAGTGGAGGAGAAGGGGAAGCAATTGGTGGTGGTGCTGGTGTGAGCACCCGGTAGTGGCAAGTCCACCTTCTGCGAAGCCATCATCGGCACTTCTCGGAGGCCCTGGGTCCGCATTTGTCAGGTCCGTCTCTCTCGCACCCCATTCGTTTGATGAAATGCTTCGTTGGGCCTTGCTCTTTACTTTCACTGTGGAAGGTTAGCCTTTCCCTCTTTCGTGCGCTCGCGGTGCTTTTGGGTTAAGTAGGTTTGTTCTGCTTTCCTTCCTGGAGTCTTCGTAAATGGGTATCGCTGAAATTCTTGTTGTTTTTCCGTCGCTTGTAATGTCGACAGGTTCTTGCTTTCTAGTTTTTCCATGGTGAGATTAGATGTAGGCTTCTGCGTGTTAAGATATATAAACAGAGAGCTAAGGCTGATGATGTCAAGGCTGCTGAAGTTGGCAAAAGAGAAAAGCAAGTGAAGCTGATACAAGCAAGAAGAGAAGAAGTGACTGTGACTGATACCAATGGAAATGAACGGCTAAGATAAAGATTAATGAAGTTTGTGATCAACGAGGGAAAATTCGTCAAAGAAGATAAACACGGATTGAGGATTGCGGATTGCCCCTATGAAGACATATGAAGTCGTCGGTCAGTTATAGAGTCAAAATTGAAGTTAGTTTTTCTGTTAGTCTTCATCTTCTTAAATAGAAAAGGTGTATAGTTTTTGGTACAGTTAGAGAGAGAGAGAGAAAGTTATCGTCTGAGTCTTCTGATATGCTCATCCGATTCTCTGTAAACACAGAAACATACAGGAAAGATAGATGAGAGTATGGAATCAATATAGAGGTTTCCTTTCAATTGATGTACAAATCTTGAAGTACATTGTGATCAAGAACAGAGGAGAATACAGAGTTTTTCATTGATCAATCACGATCTTTACAACTATATCTTCTCATTTTTGTATCTTCGATTCCTCTGTACCAGAGTTTCTGCATTAACTGATTCTTCTGTATGAATGCATCATCTTCACACTACGCGAGATGGTCGATACCCATTACTTTCCGCTTGTTCTTTGCAGGACACAATTGGAAATGGGAAAAGCCGGGACGAAGGCTCAGTGCGTCAAGAGTGCCTTCAGTGTGTTGAAGGATGGTAAGAGCGTCTTCATCGACAGACAACAAGTAGGAAAATCAAATAGACATTGAGTTTCATGTCAGCCCCACATATTGCTGAAATCTAGAGCGAGTACGGAGTCCGATTCAACGACAACCAGTTTGACTCAGTTTTTTAAGCTTTATTATTAAAGAAAAAGAAATTTGTACGCACAAGGCTTGTGAATCGGGTCTTTTAAGCTTTATTATTAGCGAAAAAGAAATTTGTACTCACAAGATTTGAACCATGGTTTTCAATGGGAATAAATATTTGCATAACCACTTGACCAAACTAACATTCGTGAAAGGAAATAACAATTATTTTTTTTATAATCTAGTTTAAACATTTTACCAAAATGAAGGAAAGTGGCAATTTCCCAAGTAGAAATGGACAATGCAGGAGCTGGCAGTCCTTGAAACAGTCGGTTTGGTTTCCACAGGGATTATAGAATCAGTTTTAGGCTAAAGTGTAAGAGTTTTCCTAATGTGGACTAAATTAATTGATATTATAATTTACTATTTTTACGGTTACCGTAAAACAGGGTTGGTCTAAAGAGAGATAAAAGGTTTCTTAATTAGTCTAATATGGACTGGCTAGTGTGGGCCGAGTTGAGCCTGGCCCGTAATGAGGGGGACTGGCTGGAAACTCTATAAATAGTGCTCAAGTCTCTCCTCTAACCCTAATTCTCACATGTATCCTCACCTAAGGGGCGTTTACCTAACGCTAAACGTGAGGAGGGCCGCCTCATTGAGCCAGTGATGCGCAGGGTAATAGAGGAGAAGGACTTGATGCGTGGATCCCCTTGATATATGTGGGTAATCCCTTTTATGCTTCCGCTTTATGTTCGATGGATCCCAAAACAGGTGCGTTAATCTTTCTACTCAATTATGCATGTTCTTGTTCTGGTTATGGAGATCTTGGGGTTGTGCAATTTGTGTCTAACATGTGGTATCAGAGCAACCATAACCCTAGAACTTGAATGCATAAAGTTTTTGCCATAATTTGTACGGCTTAGCCCTAATTAGTACGGATCTTGCCCTAATTTGTGATTTTAGAGACTTTTTTTCAATAAAAATTAAATTAAATCACAAATTCGGACTGGGCTCGACGAGACGAGCAAGACGGTCGCCGGAGGAGGCCGCAGGCGCCTCACGCGCGGCCACGCGCCACCTGGGCGTCGAACGCGTGCCGCGCGTGAGCTCCACGCGCCGCGCACTCAGGAGGCGCGTGAGGGCGCGTGGAGCGTCGGATCGGCGCGTGGCTGGCGGCGTTGAACTCGTATGGTGATTTCCTATCTTGTGGTATATTTATTTTATATGTTTGATGGTTTTATGGATGTGAAAATACATGCGGAACCCTAAATACGTGTATTTTTAGTGTATTTTTCTTGTATTTTCTGTGATTTTGGAAATACAGGTGATGGATTACTAGTATGTTATCGCATATAATCATTATAAAGGTGTGATTCATCAATAAAAATCAAACTTTATTGTGAACTGAAGCTGGCTTAATGAGATACAATCAGTATATGATAGTATTTGAGCTATGTATTGATCTAATGAGAAACAGTAAAGGTTATGAAACTTTTGTTAGTCAAGCATACTCCTTGACACGCTAGTAATTTTTGAATTATGGACATATTAAGAACTCGTGACCAAACTGATTGTACCGATTAACACATCTGCTGAATGTGGGTAATGCATGTCAATTAAGTTACTGCATATTGTACATGAACTCATCTGGTCACTTGTTAATGTCTATCAAGTTGAATATTTTTATGGTTAAGGAGTATGACAACATTTATGCAGAGCAATAGTATCTACTGTTAAATTTTAGATATTTGGTTCTCTGGTTTGACTCAACTAATAGGCCACTGGTTGAAGTAATGATATTTGTTACCTAAAATTGATTAATAAATCAGTTGTTGGCCTTGGAGTCATTTTTTCCTTATGAATTCATGAGTGATAATGGATCAGCTGTCAAGCTTGTCGATTTGGTGCACCCTGTATTACTATTGATGTTAATTTGTGAGAGATATTATAGATCAGCATTCTTTTTATGTTGTTCGGTAATATGTAATTGGGGTGCATAAGAAATGTTTTATTCTCTGTTATGAGAGTTTTTTGTGTTACTGTGATCAATATATATATATGATTAATTTTTTATTAATGAATAAAGCAATGTAATTAGCATAATATGTGATTTTGGTGATATGATGCCCCTATCACTAAAGTTAAAATCACATATATATGGTGTATGTGAGGAGTAAAACTTATATCCCTGGTATGAGAGAATTTCAATGATTCAATTGAGTAGTGACCGCCAAAGTGGCACGCTTGACTGGGTTTGAGAAATTTTGGTCTCGTATGATGATTGGGATGTCTCCTGGTCTAATGCGTAATCATACTCTCAAAGGAGGTGATTGTGTATTAGTTCATGAAGGGATACATGATAGTGTGGTGGAGGAGTGATTGATTCTAGTGATTCATATGCCCAAAGGTGATGAATTCACGAAGAATTTGTACATATTCTCATAACCCTTATCATGTGGGGAGTGTACAATTGCATGTCATGTATTCTGCCCAAAGGTGATTATGTGATTTTGCATGTAACTCTCTGGATGTCTACTTGTACGTCAAGTTACACAATGCTCACATGATGCTAATTATATACACATTTTCTGTAAATGGTAATTCCGTCATCATTAAGGTTTTTTACTGCTTCAAATTTTAAGTTGTGGACATATGATTTGTTGCTTGAGAAAAGAGCAATTGAATTGCTTATTGTCCATGAAGCGTTCCATTCTGGAACACTTGAAAAGAGGTTTGCCTGCGGACTGCACTACTATCAGATGAAGGAAGCCTTAGTTGCTTGAAATTATGTCTTGTCTGATATTGAAATTAGAACACATCTGCAAAAAATTGTGTTTAAGTCCTAATGACATATACATCTCGTATATGATTAAAAAGTTGTCAGGTTTAACAGTGGCAATGAGTATTTTGGCAAGTATGACAATGCGAAATAGCTTAAAGAGTCATTTGTCAAATACTTGGTAGATTCTGGGGTGGTAATTTAATTACTATACCTGAAAATTCTGACAAAAAGATTTGGTCGAAAGGCATAAATGCACCATATTGAACATGGTGATGAGTATGATTAGTAATACTAATTTATATGGTCTTTTGTGGGCTGATATTATGAAAGCGATTTTTCATATACAAAAGGGGTATTGATTTTATGACCATAAAGAAGGTACATGAATTATGGAATCACATACTCTAAAGTTTCTAAATATTGACGTAATTGTAGAGGATAGCTGCTTTCAGATTATTAAAGATAATAGTATGATGGAGGTTACCATGTTTTTGTCTTTATTTATACAGATAATTATGGAATCTCCTGTACCATAGACTAAACTTGTTGAGGTTCAAGGTACTATTCTTGATATAGTTTATAATGAAATTTCTTAAACCTCTCAAGTGCAGAATGAAGTGGTTGCAGCTTTATTAAGGAGATTTGTTAAAGAAAGACAACCAATTATATCATCATACTATATAGTCTATTTGTGAGAGCATGACTATAATATCCACTACATGGTTGATTTAGCGACATAAATAAATATTGTTTCTTATCCTCAATTAAGTATGTGATTAAATGCCATAAAAGGCGATATACAATCTATGAAACATGTTTGGAAACTTACTTGACTTGTCTAAAGATCACAAGTTTATTAGTTGCAAATTGGCGTAGAAAACTAAAAGAATTTCAAACAAAGATTGTGGAATTTAAAGCCAAATTTGTAACTAACGTTTTAACTCGAAAGAGGGGTGGATTGTTTATAGTGAAGAAATAATTATTTCTTTAAATGTTCTTTCAGAGTGAACGTGTCATTAATAATTTATTTTGATATAAAGTTACGCCAAATAGATACAAAATCTATATTGTGCAACTGGATGATTTTGCAGCAGATTCAAGTAAACTTGTGTGTAGACTGAAAAGTTCTAATTTATGGTCTTAAGCAAGTTTCCAGACAATATTATTAAAGTTTCATAGTATTATTATTGTGTTCCATTGAGAACAAAGTAATTCAATATACTGCAAGATCAGTGGGAGGAAATTTATTTTTTCTCATGTTTTGCTTACAAATTGTGACCTTGAGACATCTTATATCCTTTGTACGGAGGTCTGTAAGGATTGTTTTTGCCATATTATATTAGATTTTCTCGGATGACATTTGCTGATTATATATTGGAAATATTCAATATACATCATTGCAAGCCAGGAATTGCTCCTGTTGTTAAGGGTGATGGACTAAATCTATCACATTGTCCTTATTTAGATATTGAGAAAATCTAATTAAATGGTGTACCTTGTGTCAGTGCACTTAAAAGTATAATGTATGCTCGAATTTGCACTAGACTAAATGTTGTCTTTGTGACGGGACTTCTAGGCAGATATCGGTGAAATCCAAGACATGATCACTGGGTTGTTGTCAAGAAGGTTTTAAGGTACTTAAAGAAGACAAGAGATTATATGTTAATTTATAGACATGTTCAATTCTTGCAGTTAGTAGAGTATTTAGATGTAAACTTTGCTGGCTGTTCTGATGACATGCAATCAATAACGGAATACATATTTATGTTAGTAGGAAGTGCAGTAAATAAAGTCCTTTGTTATCTTCTGCTATGTAAGCAGTGTTAGTAACATTCTTTTAGGCTGTTACTTGGGCTTTTAGGCTCCAAAACCTCATGATGGAATTGATCGTTTTAACTTGATGGATAGACTCATACGGTTGTATTGAGATAACAAATTTGTAGTATTATTTATTTACTACAGAGGTCTCAAGGGGTCTAAATATATGGTGGTCAGATATTTTTGACCATAAAGAAACGGTACAAAAAGGTGACTTATGATATAACATATTTTCACAGATGATGTGGTTGCAGATCCACAAACTAAAGGCCTACGCCCATGTATATTTTAGTAACATATTGTTGACATGGGCCTAGGAGTATCTTCGGATACTGTTGTTTAGTGGGAGCTATTTTGGTTTTACTCTGATAAAGTTCACATCTGTGGTTCGTTACACTTAGTAACGGTTTGATATGTATCAACTTTTGCATTCAATAAAATATTTTGAATGTGTTGTTATTATATTGAATACATATTGATAAAGTCTCAAGGGATTGTATAGATCTTGAGTGAAGGCTAGGGGCATCCGGGCATCCGGTTATTAGCCTTGTGCATATGTCTTGTGATACATAAAGAAAGGTTAACCATAAGGACAAGACATATGTGGGTTCATTGGAACCATAAAGCATTCTCTAGTGGCACAAGTTTTTTTTGTGACACCTAAGGTAAGAGAATGGTGACTGACAAATGGGATCTCTCTATGAGAGACGTTATCCATTTGATACACTACCATATTGAATACATATCAATAAAGTTGAAAACATTCGTAACCATGGAAGGCTCTGTGTGTATACACGCAGTTACCGCTATGATTCGGTGTTTAAGACTTTATGGGATATGATTGACTATTAAGAATTATCTCTGGACCAAATGTGCGCACATACGGTACGATTTCAATTAATATAGTCCAAGTGGGAGAATGTAAGAGTTTTCCTAATGTGGACTAAATTAATTGATATTGTAATTTACTGTTTTTACGGTTACCGTAAAACAGGATTGGTCTAAAGAGAAATAGAAGGTTTCTTAATTAGTCTAATATGGGCTGGCTAGTGTGGGCCGAGTTGAGCCTGGCCCGTAATGAGGGGGACTGGCTGGAAACTCTATAAATAGTGCTCAAGTCTCTCCTCTAACCCTAATTCTCACATGTATCCTCACCTAAGGGTCGTTTACCTAACGCTAAACGTGAGGGGGGCCGCCTCATTGAGCCAGTGATACGGAGGGCAATAGAGGAGAATGACTTGATGCGTGGATCCCCTTGATATATGTGGGTAATCCCTTTTATGCTTCCGCTTTATGTTCGATGGATCCCAAAACAGGTGCGTTAATCTTTCTACTCAATTATGCATGTTCTTATTCTGGTTATGGAGATCTTGGGGTTGCGCAATTTGCGTCTAACATAAAGGTCGAGAACTCATCTACCTAAAAATCGATCACTCCAAATGCATTCTAGTGAATTGTCATATTATTATGAATTTTTTTTATTGAAGCATAACAAAGCAACAAGATGTTAAGGGAATTGAGGATCGCGAGTTCTTGAATTAAATAGATCGTAAAGTTGAGTATGTGATAGTAGAGGTAGCCGTCACTGGCAATGGCTAGTTTAAGGGTTAGGACTTTTCTTGGTTAGTGACTAATTTGGTAGTGACTAGTGTTCTTTGGGTGCTTTTACTTTTTACAGGAGGGGTAAATTAGTCTCTGAACTTGGTGGTTATGTTATGTCTTGGGATGCAATTGCAAACTAGACGATGCACATCGATACCCATGTAAAAGGAGCTTATCCTTATGAGAAATGGGATAATGACTCGATAATGCACAGTAATGTTGTCGCCCTTTCTTTTTTCCATGTCTAAAACATTTAACGGCCACATAGTGCACAATACTGGTTTTTTTTTTTTTTTCTCAATCATATAAAATGAATGCAAATTGATGGTCGCCCTATCTGGACATTGGCTCATGCCGCCGGTCTCTCTTTGGTGATTGTGACGCGACCATTGCCACTTGCAAACCATGCACGCAAAACACAAACAAACACGCGCGCGTGCAACTAATCACAATAGCACACGTCTTGGGATTGTCAGTTTTGAAGGTGTGGCAAACCGGGTTTTTACATCCTTTTAACTCGTCAGAAAATGTGCAATGAGGCCCTCACCAGCCCTTTTTTCTTCAGCTGATATTGGCGCTCCATATGATTAGTTTTTGCTACATTAGTTGTGCCCTTCAGTAAAGCTTGAGAGAATCACTATCATGATGAAGGACCTGATTGTATAAACAAGTGAAGTTGAAGACTAGACACATTAATCAGGTAAAAAATATTTGAGTTAATTGTGTAAATAAATTAATGGCCCAAATAGCGCATTTCACGTCAGTTTGGGGAAGGGACGCGACCTCGAAGATGAGCTTTTTGGGCCTAGAATTGAAATGTCCCCATGTTAAATTTCAACTTCCAAAAACAATTGGGTATGCAATTGCAAGCTATCCATTGGACATACAGAAGAATCTCTCTCTCTCTCTCTCTCTCTCTCTCTCTCTCTCTCACTCACTCATTGAGTCATATGCTTTGTCGCCCTTCGATCACAATGCCAATTGGTACGTCTTGCCTTTTTCACTTGAAATATATTATATTTTTTTCCTAGAAGTTTTTTTCCATTTCACGTAGGAGCAGTCAAAACATTACAAAGTGAAATTAGTACCTAAGTAAAATGATAAATTAAAGAAAACGTTGCTAATATTATTCTTTTTAACTCTAGATGGGAGATTGTTACAAAAAAAAAAAAAAAAAAGGAAAAAAAAAAAAAAAAAGAAACGAAGATTCAATTTTTATCTAATTAAAAGCCTAATTTGCAAGCTCATGAGCAATGCCATGTTAGGCCTACAAGTCCACTTCATTTTCCATCCGGGATGGCTGTGAAGTAGAAAGTGAGGATTCAAGATGAAAGGTTGAATACTCCCACGGTAAAGCCCCTTTCGTTGAATGGCATCATTCAAAACCTTGCAATCACTTTCAAAAATCACTTGATACCAATGGAATAAGCAAATCTACAAGTGAGAAGAAGAGCCGTAGCTCTGCTTCCATCGACAAGTTTCGTCTTCCATGTCATATTTACGCTTGGATAATTGAGCCTCTCCCCAATTGTGCAATTATACATATGGGCCATTTGCTATCCTTCTTTTAAGCATCTGCACTAAACTTTAACTCTTGATCTAACGGTGGAGTCAGAAGTTTGTCCTTTCCCTAAGAGAATTGGCTTCCTTGCTTAACTCAACTCCATTCCCATCCATAAGCATGTTTGAAAATTCCATAAAATCTTGTATGACAAGCTTGACCACCTAGAAAAGATTTGGAATGGTCTGATCATGTGATGTTGCATTCCTACAACGCCACCTTTGAGTACGAAGAAGAGAAATATTTATGTGACCGTCATTAATCTACCGTGAGAATATAGTCTATCGTTGGTCACAAAAAAAATAATAATTAGAAATTGCTCAAAGCCCACTCATTCAAGAATTTAAGGCTTGCAACATGTTGTTACTCTAACAACAATAGAAAGACTATTATGTTTATAAAGTGCTAAAAAGAATTCATACATAAAAGGTGAAGAGTTTGATTATATTTGTAGTGTCCATGATTACCTTTCATAATGGAGAAGGCGAAGCCTCAACCTCGTCATTCCAAAAATTGGACTCTAGAAATATTTGCCTTCAAGGACTCAAAGCCATGAGGTGAATATTAGGTTGGTCAATTTCATTCAAATGCAAACTGATGCAAATTCTAATCTTTGAGTACTAAAGGCTGTTTTTAAATAGTATACAAGACCCTAAAAATTGATCATCGGAATTCTATCTAAAATTGCCTAAGGATGCAATTGACCTTTTGGTCCACCAAGAGTGAGAAAATATCCTGGTGTCACAAAATGATACTACAACATGCTTAGTATATTCAACTTCAAATTTCCATTTTCAAGATATTTCATTCCTTCACAATCTTCTAGGTCATTTATATAAATTGCTTTTAGATGTTAGCAAGTTGTGACCCAACAACCAAATGTTGAAAATATAATGCCAATGGTTCCGTTGGTACCCTTTATGTGAAAAGTCTTGATGGGCTTAACATGCCAAATAATGCAAATAATCTGGCAAGATTAGCATTATTGCCTATGGGCAAGATGGCCGATTAAATCCATCCTAAAAACCTATATAGTTTGCTGAAGAAGTTCGACAACAATTAGGCTTACTCATGGGTGCTATTCTACATATTTACAGGAAACCATACCTGAAAGGATCGATAATCGGCCTTTCAAGGAATTTATGTATGAGAAAATTTCTATGATATATTGAAGATGACAAAATAATTAGAGCCTACACTACAAATATGTGAATTAGTTGAGTAGATCATGTGAAAGAAGTACAAGTTACTGTCATAATAGGGTGCCTAAAACTTATGCGTTTTCTATTGCTAACGCATGAATTTTTGTCCGCCAAATCAATCATACATGCAATTATTGATTAAAAGTCAATAAAATATGAATGAAAAAAGAAATGAAATGAACGAAATAAATAAACAGATATAAAAAAGAAATGAAATGAAAAAAGAAATGAAATGCAATTATTTATGATCGAAAAGCATGTTGGTTGAAGGATGATGCATGGCAAATCCTGATAGTCACCTCGAGTTTTCTCTTTTGGTATTTCACATTGATATATTTTAAGGTTTTCTTCCTTCTTTTTTTGTTTCGTTGTGAGATTTGCTATGCTAAAAGTAGTTTGATAGAGATTTTTCAGGCTCTAGCTTTTTTTCTTTTTGAATGTGCAATCAAGTATTGAGTTAGCTTCTAATAAGACTGGAAACCAAGATCACAAGGAGAAGAGCAAACTCCCTTACCATCTAAGATGACAACTTATTATTAGGTTTTTATTGTCAAAATCTTACGGCAACTAAAAGAGATCCTATTGAGTAATTCATAAATAACATAAACCCCAAAATGAGCACCACATCGCTCAAGCTATTGAAGAGTTCTATCTTTTCCAAACAAAACAAAAATAGCACCACATTGTATGTTTACTTACACATTTCTCTAGGGCCTGTCCCGCATGAAATGGGTTGGATTATTGCATAAACTATCCACAAAAACATAAGGTATAGGCTCAATTTCTTCTGGATGAATTAAATTACACTTGTCACCATCTAGACTTATGAATTGTTGGACTTGTTGGATTCAAGTCAATCAAGGCATTCGCTCTTGCACAAAAGAAAAGTCCAAGTAAAACAACTAGGACATTTTTTAAAGAAATCGGCTGAAGTGTCTCTCTTGGTACCACACCAAGAGAGACGAACATAATAGAAGGTCATGGATTTGCGCAAATTCTATTGGAAAGACTCCACCCAATCGCACTGCACCCTTGAAGAATTTCCTGAATTGAAGAACATTTTTAGCACTAAGAGATAGAACCGGTCTCGAAAATCTTTAGCCTAGTCCTCTTCTTATTGATGCAAATCCAGAAATCTACTTCACTGACCACTGAGACAGCAAAGGGCAATCAAGAAGAGGAGAAGATTGAAACTTATTCCAGATCAAGCACAACAACTATAATATTTGGATTTGTTGACTTGGTCAAATGAAGTGGCTAATTAAAAAAAAAAAATGACTAGTCAAAAAGAAAAAGGAAAGTGGACTCTCACATCAAATGGGAAAAGGAGAGCACAAGGAGGACGCAGACAGAGAAAAGGAAAGAAAAAGAAGAGAAAAAAGAAAGAAAGGGAAAAAAGTATACATCACGAGAGCCTTGTCAAGTCAAAATAACTTCGTTTTCTAATACCCGGTAATGATTTAAGCCTTTTGCTCGTTTAATGAGTAATTTTCGAAATTAAGACATAAGTTCAAAGTTACGTGAAATTTGAACAGCAAGGTCTAATTTTTTAGTTGTTAATCTCAGAAATTTCATGGACATTGTAGATTAGAGCAATGTAGAGCTATGGGGTTTGACAAAAATTGATTTGGAGTAACAGTTTACTCGAAACAAAATTCTAAAGTTTCACGCTCAAGCTCCGCATCACGGATAGCTTTGAACATGTCGAGTCATTTTGTAAGAGAGTAAACTTGGTTTACTAAATTTGCAGTTGATGTATTGCGATAGGTTTTTTTCTTTTGGTTGTGAGCTGAGTTAGTTATATATTTCTGAGTTGTATATGACTGAGATGAGTTTCCTAGGTTTAGTTGTTAGTTGGAGATGTATATATTCTTTCTGATGGATTATGGAAACTCTGGCATTGCAACAAACCTGATGGTTTATATATATATATATATATATAATGAAGATGATAAATATATATTTAGATAACATGTTGTAGGTTGTGTTTGAGACTGTGTTCTTCGGGTGGAAGGATGGCTATGTCATTCCCCCATTCTTGTTGGATTTGAGGTGTGACAACAACCATAGTTCAGTAAAAATCACCAATATAATCGCTAAAACCTAAACAGGAGTCGTACCAAAACTGACCGAAAAACAACCAGAAGCCAACGGCAAATCCGGGATGCATGCTCAAATAAATTTGCTGACCGGACAGCAAATTTGGCAGTGGAATTTGTCGGAGTGCTGCACAAGGACTCTCAGGGTAGATGTGCTATTCAACTGGCACAGGAATACATCGTTCATCCCTTTGCATGGTGCATTTTGCCAGGAAATTCGGGAGGATTCCCGTCAAGAGGTTACCATTAAAATCTAGAGTCCTCAAAAGGCACGCGCCTAGGAATGTAGGCGCAATTCCTCCAGTCATGTTGTTACTCCTTGTGTTCAACAGTCAACACCTTGAGAGTCTCCACCATTTCCCATCAAACAGTTGTAGGAAAGGTTAAGTACTACAAGAAATCGAACTTTGCAAATTGAATATGGAACGCGGCAATGGAAATGATTGTCTCTGAGAGAAAAGAAAATTGTCTAACACAGGAGTACATCAATATCATCTGGAATCAGTGAATCAAAGTTGTTCCTCCAGAAATCCAAGTAGATACCATTCGGTAGAAGAGGTAACAATTTTCCATTGAGCTTGTTGCTACGAAGGTCAATAATAGTCAGTGTAGAAGTATGAATAAATGGAGCTTCTCCCAAATACTAAAGAAGATTACAGGAAGATTGAGATGTACAAGCTTTTCTAGCTTCCATGTCCATTTAGGTTTCTCTCCATGGATTTGATTGTTTGAAAGGTCCAGCAACTTTAATGCCGATTCTTTTGCCAAGAATTTTGGTAATGAATTCAACTCAGCTGGCTGGGACCCAACTTCAAAGTGTAAAGAACAGGGAAGGAGTGCAAAGAAGTGGAAGCAGTAGCATTATTCGACAAACCATTGTAGGAGAGATAGAGATGGGTTAGGTTTCTGAGGTGCTGAATGACATCAATACGCAACAAGCAACTGAAATTGGTGAAACAAAGTGAGAGGTAGTTAAGCCCTCGAAGTTCACAAATAAATGCTGGGATGAAACCCTCTAAATTGGTGCTGCTCAAATCAAGCAATTGATAGCAAGAGACAATAAAGACACTCAACCGACTGGAAAACTGATAGATGGAAATGTGCATCGTCTTAATCAAAGGAAGTGTAAAGAGAGATGGCCGTTGTTCCCTCCAATGAGTCGCACAGCAAATTTTGTTTTACAAGGTCCTGAAGTTCTTCATATCGTGGGGACTTCTTGGACATAATAAAGGAACTGAACCAGTTCGATTGTTTAAAGACAAGTCCAAATAAGTCAACTACAAAACGTTCTCCATTGAGGTCCAGATCGATCCACTCAAACTGCAATTTAACAATTCTAATCTCGATAAGATTCTGAGATTACTGACAGAATCTGGAAGCCTTCCTGAAATATTCGTGTAACTCAGGACCAAAGTCTCCAGAGGACTTTGCTCTGGAAAGTCATCAGTGAACCCTGAAAATCACAAATCACTTGACCACAAATCTCCATTTTACCCAACTTTCTAATTATTTATAGATACTGACTGATCTTGGAAAATTTAAGTATAAAAGGCATCAGTCGGACCAGATCACATGTAAACCTAATTGATCCATGTTTTTTGGTCTTTACTTTTGCATTCTTTCACATATATCACATTCCTTTTCCTTTCAACATAAATGAAGTAATTATTGTCGCTATGGATTTATATGTTTACTGGTGGAACACATTCTTTAATTATCCTGTCACATAATTTGAAATCACAAATCATTTTGATTGACGAAATATTTAACAGCAATGTTAGGATTTGGAACAGTGCTGCTGCCACAGTTCCAAGCACATCAGTCAAGTGATCCTCATGAGATGATGCCTAGTGAGCATGCCTAGGGATCAAACTTTTTGTCTCAGTGTATTTTAATTCTAGGAACTGGGCAATAGGTTGCAAGAGTCTTCGATGATCTAGCCAAGGATGTCAAGTTCCATAGTGGCGCATGCTACTTGTTGGAGTTCTTCAGGCAAGCAACCCAATACCACCAGAACAAATGGCACGTGAGATGGACATGGATCGAGTGTGCGTACTTCAGCAGCATGTGGTCCTTCATCTCGCCTACTGCTGCTTTCACTCTCTTGGTTTTTTCTGTCGTTCAGGTCTTTTATGCCATTTGCATGTATTATCGTCCCAACAAGTAACAACCTCAGAAACTCAGTTTCAGAAGCAAATTTAAAGAAATCTTATCAAACCTATAAATTTTATGAATGTACCAGTTTCATTTCTGGATAATGCTTTGGCTGCTACTCATAATTGTTTTTCAGATCATGTGCTAGTCCATGACCCAATTTAAGGCACGGTGCAGAGCATTATATTATTAACTGCAGGATTTAATAATTCTAGAGAACTTAATACTGCTGATTGAAATTAACAGACTACATTTCATAAACAATGTGATTGTTGACTTGAAAGCAGCAGAATCACTAATCAGACCATTCATTAAACGAACAAGTCACCCAAGTTCTGATTGCAAGCACCAAGCTTGTGAATTCCATGTACCTTGACCGAGCTGGAAGATGGCACCCTTGGTCCAGTTTCGCACAGTACATATTTCAAGAAATTTTAGTTTTTCTTTATTTAAGGACTTTCCTACCAATACACATATAGGTCTTGAATTTCAAGTCCAGTCATCTTTTTACTAAATGCACGTCCTCAGTTTTATGTGGACAGTTATAATGGACAATCATGGAGAGGAACAACTATGAACTTACTCCAATCAAGCATAACGACCAAAGTTCAGCGAAAATGATAACATTGCAAATTTCTGAATAGTAAGTTATCCCAAAACTGATAATACACGCTTCCATGACCGGATATATATTAGGGAACGTCATAGACATTTCGTCGAACAGATCGCGGCCAATCGATTAAGGAGCAGATTTTGTGATTTCAAAGTCGTGTTTGTGACCATACGCAAACGGAATTAATAGAATCGAATAAAAGACTCTAACATGACCAATCCTAATCGAAGCAAAACGAGCTTTACATTCACTTCACCTTCACCAGAATCATGGCTTGATGGAGAATTGGAAATTACCCAGTCAATGAATCGCAGTAGCCAGTCACAATCAACTATTGGGATCTTTCATGATCGTCGTCAGCAAAAATGAAGACCAGTGGAAGAGCTTCAAGCGAGTTTTGGCCCCCGAAACAGAGTTGAACAGGGCTTCTCGGAAGCGGCAGTCCGGCGATGGCTAGTGGCCTTAGGCTCGGTGATGAGCCAGAAATGAGAAAGAAGTCTCCGGAAATGGATTCCCCGAGGTGAAATTTTCGGTGAAATCTCTCTCAAAAGTGCTCTCCGGAATGTTTTGAACTCAATTCGAGGGGAGCGCGTCTCTCTAGTCTCTACCGTGCGAGCGACGATGGCAATGAGGTTGCAGCGGTCGAAGGTGACGACCAGCGGCGATGGAGAAGGAAGATATTTAAGTCACATGGGCCTTGTTTAAATCCAAAATGGGCTCCGACTGGAATCGAGGATTGAGGTTTTATGGGTCGAGTAAGCCCACGCATTGATTGAGGACTTATGGGTCAAATTCATGAGCAAACGGGTTCAGGTTTGAGTTGATGGGTTTGGATCAAGCTATCGGGTCAATTTGAATTACGGTCGAATGGGCTTCAAGAATGATCTATCTCTCTCTCTTTTTTCTCATTCTTCCATTTATTTATTATTTATATATTCTTTTTAATTTTTTCGATTTATTTACCCTGTATATACATATGTGATTTTGTCCACAAAAATTCTAGTGTCAATATCACTAGAGTGCCATAATTTATTTTTCCGATCACTTGAGCGTTATATAACTTTTTAATTGATTATTTGAATGTCATAAAAAATTTTAAAATGTTCCCATGAGTAAAAAGCCATGCTAGATTTCCGATAGTTAGGTGAACATTTTTTAAAATCTGTAGCACTCAAACAATCAATTAAAAGTTGTGTCATTCATGTAAACATAATTTTAAAGTTATGGCACTTAAGTGATTGAAAAAAAAAAAAATTCTTACAAGTGAGTCATATAGTTTTGACAACCAGGAAAGTTACAAAGAGAAATAGCTTGATACAAAAAGAGTTCCATAAATGTAGCATTTAGATGCCATTGTTTTTTAAAGTATGGTATGTCAAACAGTGCCATCATGAGATTTTCTGTCTAGAACATTTAGATGATCCACAAGCACATCATGAAAGCATGTGAGGGAGGTGACAGAGTTTGTGTTTTTCGAGCACTAGAATCCAAGGTTGAGGTGGTTGTTCATAGAGAGAATACTAGGAAGTTGTTGCCCTTTTGGGAGGAGAGAGATGGTGAGTACATGAACGTATTGACCAACCATTGCTTGAATAAGCAGTCGGATGAGGCTCTGATAGTGTTTTCGTGGATCAAAGAGGCTTGGATTAGACTCTCACTTCGCCTTATTTGATTGCCTTTTTTTTTTTTTTTTTGTGATTTGCTAGCTATATTCCTATACTTTGGAGCTCTTATATGAGGAGCTTGGCAGGCCCCTAGTGAGCCCACCTAGAGAAACCCTATAAACCCACGAACCTCCCATTCGAAGGAGAGGATATTGGAACTCCCCACCTCCCCATTTCCATGTGAAAATGGTGGCTACTGGAGCAAACCCGATGGTTTCTTTTATTGCTTTGATAAATTTGGTACTTCAATAGCATCTGGATTTGGGCTTGATAGAGTTGGTGTAAAGGTTGTGAACAATGTGGGGATCAAGAGGTTCAATTTGATTTGGCTAAGAGAAAGGATAAGATGGGTATATCCACTTAAGGGGTCTCTCAATCTTGAAAGAAGGTTAAAACAAGAAACACTAGTTCGATTAGCAATTGGAAGGCGACATCTTCGAGTTTAGATGATGAGACATCCGATGCGCCTAGCACCAAAAATTGACATTAGTTGTGTGCCCTCCATTTGTGGTTTCCACTTGGATCATGCAGCTAAGTGAGCATATTATACCTAGAAAGATAAAACTACATAGGTATCATGAAGCGGGAGACATCAAGAAGCTTAGAAAATATGACAATGTACTCTTACCATAGGATCATGGGATCGCTGCATTTGTAAGAGATAGCGGGATGATTTTAAGTAGGAGACAGAAAGAGTTATGGTAATGACAATGGAAGGGGATTTCAAATTGACCAAATAGCATTCCCGTGCGTCGAACACAAGGAGGGCCCTCCTGTCACTTTGATTCCTAAGATGATTGGAATTTGACTAAGTACCCATCGAAATGACAATGGCTCTTAGAATGCTTGTCATCATTGTGGTTTGTAAAATTTCACATTTTTTGTTGATTTGTAGAGAAACTATTATGCTCACACTTGTATTTTGTTAAAGAACCTCTTTATAGATTGGGGAACTGAAGCACAAACCATTTTCACAAACAAAATCACATAACCTCTCACCCTTCCATTTATCAAATAGAATGCATTGTATAAATCATTTTGCAACCAATATGAACATCTTTTAGCAATTCCCTTCACAAAACATTCAATCGGAACATTCACAAACGACTCTTTCAAACTATTTCAAATAAGGCTTTCCAATGCATTTTCAACTGACTAAAAATGTAATAAAAGTTTGATATCATTTTATGCAAGAAACATGTTCTCAATAGCTCCTACTTTATTAAAACTCCACAAATTTTAAAGACATGAGTTTGTAAATTCAAAGAAGAATTAGTACCAATTACTTACAAAAAGCTGAAAACCAACTTATGGCGATTACTCTAGCTGACACATTGGTATTAAATTATTTGAAAAACGATATAAAAAACCAAGTAATACACTATTTTAATGAACAGATTGACTAATTACACATATTATTCTTCAATAACACGACACTCACGCGCTAATGAATAAACTCGTTTAAGCAAACTTCCATCTTTTTTTCCTTACACATATTATCCTTTACGTGTAACTCACACGCGAAACTTCTTAATTTCAATCCAAACAAAACATACTTCAAAATCGATTTTCATCAAACATCACTACTCCACAACATCTTAGGTTACCATTTCTATGAAAATCGCGGCTCAAAAACTCCTCAATCAAATCTCATAGTGCAAAATCTACATAACTCCAAATTTGTGCCATAGCTTCGAAAATTACTCCAATTGCAAGAATAATAGGCTTGAATACTTGTCCCGCTTTGCAATTCAAAATTGATTTGGTTTGCCAAGGTATCTCGGATGTGAATGCGGGAAATTTGTTCTCTTTTCCCCTTTTTCTTTCTTCACCAGCAAGCTTCCTTCTTCGTTATTGTTGATGGGGCTCTTCTTGCACCATCTACTAGGAAATCAATGGGCTAATGGGCTGGGCTTTAAGAGACATGGGTTGGCTAAGCCCATTATTACAATAACACACCATATTCTACTATAAAGAATTGTTGCATAAATGGTGAACAGTTGAAGTATATTTCTAGCATCCATGATTGCCTTTTGTAATTGAGAAGCCGAAGCCTCAATGTCGTGATTTCAAAAATTGAACTTTGGAAATATTTCCTTTCAAGGACTCAAACCCATGCGGTGAATATTGGGTTGGTCAGTTTCATTCAAAGCACACTAACGCAAATTTTGATCTTTGCTCATTAAAGATTGTTTTTACACGGTATATAAAACCCTAAAAAGTGATTGTTGGAATTTGATCTAAAATTACTTAAGAATACAATCGACCATTTGGTCCACCAATAGTGAGAGAATATCTTTGTGTAACAAAACAATACTACAACATACTTAGATATATTAAACTCTGAATTTCTGTTTTCGAGATATTTTATTCCTTCACAATATTCTGAATAATTAATATATAAGCTGCTTTTAGATTTTAGCAAGTTGTGACAAGTGACAGCATAGGCAAGTTACAATAGAGGAAACGCTCAAGATTCATGCCAAGGAAATTACACTATGCAAACCCAACGGTAATTATTTCTATGTAAAGTTCCGAGAGGTATTGAGTGCTTGCAATTATATGAGTCATGACAATACGAAATGATCATAAACACATAAAAATTTTCAAAGACGTATCAAAGAGTATGCATACCCTAGTTTACAAATTTCGCTAACCAAATTTCGGCCCTTGACTCTGTTAGATTGATCTCACTCCACTTAATAAGTTGAGGGATAGTCATCATCAGATTAAATGGTTATAAATTGTCCAGCTTTGACCTCAGTATGAAGAAGAGAAAAGAAGAATAACATCATAGATATGCTCACTACTTCAACAAGTTGATGGGGAAAAAGTATGCCTTTAAAGATTTAGCAGGTATGCCTCTAAAGATTTAGCTGGTAATATACATGGTGACAAAATTGCTAAATTGTGCCGTTAGGAACAAAAAGTCAAGGCATTGATGTTCCGGGACAGTAAAACGAGAAAATAAGATGGAAGCAACGGAGAATGATATGAAAAAACTGATAATGTTATCAAAGTAAACCTCGAACATAACATTCTTCCTGCCTTTGGAGAACTGCAACATTGGAAACCTATTTTTGGGATAAACTACAGTCCCAAACAACTCCATCTGTCCTTACAATTGAAAATTAGCGAAAGAGATTTCAAAAATTAATAGGTAACTCAATGTGCTCATTAATAATCTTAATTCTCCATATTGGGGAGAAGGAAGCACGTATTTCGGTTCATATCGGTAGGGATCTAGCCAAGGAGTTTGTTCACACTAGGGAGCTTAATGATGTCATCGAGTGAACATGAAAAGTATTTGTTAGAAGAGCAAGATCTTGTACATTGCATTACCTTCTAATTAATACTCCACCAACTTTTAATTGTGTGTGCATTCCAAAAGTTCGGATCACAAGCTTCCCGTTGATATAAAAGTCAAGTCAACCAAAAATCAGATGAAATTGTCATAATCGATTAAGGTTTGGCCAAATTTGGATAAAAATGAATAACGCATATGAAATCTCATATGTTAAAAAATAAAAATTGGGCACTAACCCACCTGCGGTTGAGGAGGATTTGTCTATAAAGAAAAGACAGAACACGAATATCTAACAAAATACAGTACTGATCTATAATACGAACCGCAAATTAGCCTTACTTAAAGCATGAGAGGGATACGATGAGTTGCACTAAGGTAGTGCAAAGCTCTAAATCAGTAGCTAAGAGAAAGCGCCACGGCAGTCTAACTCCCGACAGCATTGCCTAAAGATTGTGATTTCCAGCTTAATCTCATGCTATAGCTGCCCCCGTTTGCTCTCTCTGTTAAAAGTGTTTTTCAGCTTACGCCCGATACGCACATTTTCTTTTTCCATTTTTCATTTACCCTAACTTTTTCTTTTAAAAATTAACACAATTACCATTTCCCTCATCAATGATGAACATTTCCCCATTTTAGCCTCATTTCTCAACCTTCACTTATCAGAGGCTGTCTAAAGCATGCAAGTGTTGAGATGGTGACAATAACAACTGACTAGGTTAATGCCCTTTGGCAGAGAGGAGAGAAATTGAGTCGAATCAATACAGATCGCGAGGAAGACGCTTAATCTTGAGTGGTGCACCATTATGCTAGGGGATGTTAAGACCACAGATAAATATTCAGCAAAAGATGGCTGAAGGAGTTCAACTAGACTGCAAGTGGATCCACTATTGCTATTGCAAAGGATTAACAAATGCAGTAATAAAAAGTTCATGCAGGGGCAAAGCACAGGGCGAATCCAGTATAGTCTTTGCCAAGAAAAGAACATGGATGCTAATTTAAAATGAGAAACCATAGCATTGAGAACATGAACACTCAAACAGTGTCATTGCACATCCTTTTTTTTATTTCTTCTACTTCATTTGATTGATTCTGACACCCTTCCTCCAAACAATACCAAAGTCATTTCACCAGAGGCAGTGCTGCCTGCGGCAAGAATGGACTCAAGGAACATAATGAGTCCATTGGCTCCATCTTCCTCTATTTGCCGCAACTTCAGGATCACCGACTTCTATTGCAACAAATGCCAAGGCGACGGTGAAGCTCCTACGCCAAAACTGACGGTGGAGCTGGAGCTGCAGCAACGAACGCAGAAGCTAGAGTTGTAGCAGTGAACGTTGAGTGGCTGCACAACTAATGGCATGGTCTGCCGCCACGGCCTCCTCCACCTCCTCCTTCGGTGGTGAATTGTCTCGGTTCATGTTTTCTCTATCTTTTTTTTTTTGGTTATGTTTACGTCGAAGCTGCAACTACGATTCTCATTGCCACCACGGCCGCCTCCATTCCAGCCCCCTCTCGGGTGATGGACAAGTGATGGTCTTGGTTCATGTTTTCTATGTTTTCACAGTAAAATTTGAAGGAAATGAACAAGGGTAAATATGTTACAAGTGTACTAGTTTAAGATTTTTGGTTATTTAATATTAATTTGAGATAAATTTGTCATAAGTATCCTGGTTTAAGGTTTTTGGTGATCCGAAATGAGTTTAAGATAAATTTCTCACAAGTAGACTGATATGAAATTTTATATAGTATTAACAATATATATATATACCATAAAGGGGTTAGGATCGGAGTACTATATGAGAGAACAAGGAAGTATATGAGATTAACAGATCTATATGAAAGCAGGGAAGGATGTATCTAAAAGGAAACGATGTATAAGAACAAGAAAGTAAGTAAATGACTTAAATAAAATCACGAGAATTAAAAATAATGTAAAGACCGAAAGCAATATATAAAATATAAAGTAAGAGAATGCATAAGCAAAAACCAACCATGAAGGTGGTATGAACTTGTATTATATAAAGTTGAAAAACTGAAATTACATGTATTGAAGGATGCAGAAACTAAAGCATCAAGTCATCCACTAGGGCGGTAATCCGCACTCCAGGGAGTATTGATGTTTATATTACAAGAAATGGTTAACCAACTATCATGTAAGTTGGTAACCCTGTATAAAACGATGTATATGAAAACTAACTTACTTTGAAACCAGAGGATACAAGGTAAGAGATGAGGATGGAGATGGAAGAGAGGATGGTTTACAAGTGAGAGGGAGAGAGAAGAAGAGAGAAATCTGGAAAATTTCGAGGTAAAAGAAATTGATCTTTCTATTGGGGTTATCGTACCTAAATGGATGTAATGACCTAGAAATCTAATTCAGTCCTGAATAGTGCAATCTTAGTGGGAGAGACAACTAAACCATTTTGTATAATTATTTTTATGAAAGTAGAAAGATGTTTGAAATGTTGTTCTATATTAGAGGAAAAAACTAGAATATCATCTATATAAACTATGATGTAATCTGAATAAGGATTGAGGATATCATTCATGATTCTTTGGAATTCTGAATGGGCATTTTTGAGACCGAATGGCATAACATTCCATTCATATTGACCAAAAGGGACAGTAAAAGCTGTTTTGTATTTATCCTTTTCACCGATTTGTATTTGCCAAAATCCCGACTTCATGTCAAATTTTGAAAATAATTTTGATCTACAAAGTCTGTTTAGCAGATCTTTTTTATTGGGTATAGGATATCTTATCCATCTAAGGGCTGTATTAAGAGGTTTATAATTGATAACTAACCTGGGAACTCCTCTTTCTAGTTCGGCATTTTTATTGACATAGAAAGCAGAGCAACTCCATGGTGATTGGCTTTTTCTTATGAGTTTTTTATTCAAGAGGTCTTGTATTTCCGCTTGACAGAATTTCAAAACTTCTTGATTCATCTGTGTTGGGCGGGCTTTGGTAGGTATTTTAATTTCAGAAAAATCTTGTTCATAAGGTAAATCAACGATATGCTTTTTCCTTTCCCAAAAGGCATTGGGTAGAGTAGAGCATATAGTTTTTTCTATGTGTTTTTGTAGGGATGCTATTTTTTCTACGATGTTGGATTTTATAAGATTTTCTTCTATTCTTTTGAATTATAAGTCTTCTTTTAAGAATTCAAGCTGGTTCTCTTTGTCTTTTATGAGGCAATTTATCTCAGAAATAGAATGTTCTTGTAAAATATTTAGGCTTCTTTTTTGTGGTTTTGTCACAAAGTTAAAAGTGATTTTTCTGTTTAAAGCATGAGTTTCAATGCCTTCATTAGTAACTTGTAAAAGGTTGGATTAATTGAATAAAAGGTGTTCCAAGAATTACCTGTTGCCTCATATTTTTTACTAAGAGAAAAGATGTTTTGTAAGACATTTGATCTTTTATTATTAAGGCTTCTGGTAATTTGTATTGGATATTAAGTTTATCACATGATGCTGATTTTAGGGATTCGGAAGTTTTATCAAAGTATATTGTTGGAACAAGGCCTTCTTTGATACAATTGAGATCAGCTCCTGTATCAAAGAGTGCTGTTATTTCAATAATAAACTCATTGTTGATTTTTATCATAATATTTATTATCCATTTTCTAGATGTTATTTCTGTTAATAACATAAGGAAGGCTGGATCTGGAATATCAGAAGTATTGGTGATTTCGTTTTGGTCTTCTAATTTTGTCTTTCCTTTTATGACGAGAGATTTTATATCAGAAATCTCTTTTTTCATATCTAACTGTGTTGCTTTCAAGGCTTGAATTTCTAATTTTTGTTATTTTATTTCATTTTGGAGATCATTTATATTAACGGGTCTAGACTGGGGTTTTTTGTTTCTATTCAAGATGTCTTTTAAATTGTAAGAAGTATTGGACTTGGAGGTAATGTTTAGGGAAGAATGAAGTCTATCTAAGTATTCTTTCTTGGCTTCTGGGTCAGTAATCTTATCAGCAGTGCTAAGGAGAAATTCTTCCTCTTTAGTTAACATGTTTATTTCAGGAGAGGCGTCTTCATAATCAGAATCAGAAGAGGAATCTATTTCATTAATCTGAAGACCTTCTTCCTCAAGAAGTTCATCAGAAGAAGTATAATCATTTTCTATGAATATGTTATTTAACTGGTTAAGAGTATTGTCATCAAGAGAGAGTTCATTTAATTTTTTATTAATCCTACAGTATTTTGAAATATGTCCTTTTTTACCACAAGAATAGCATTTGATGTCTTTAAAATTTTTCCTATCATTATGAGGTCTATTTTGGTTATTCTGGTGTCTTTGTTTATTCCTACGTGGTTGAGATTTATTGTGATGTTTCTTAGTTTCTTTCTCAGAAGGACAAGTTCCCTTACATTTTGGTTTTGTTTTTTCATTATAAGAAGGGTCGTATTGAGCACAGAAATCTCCTAGACTTCTATTGGTGAGAGATTGTTCTTCCTTGAGCGTGCGGTGAATACTCTTATCTATTCCATTTCACAGCACTTCGTAGGAGACCCTTCACATATTAGAGATAGGAATCAAGACCTCTTATCCAATATGCGCTGCAAATCCTTAGGAAGGTTTAGAGAATACAAAGAACTTTTCCTTCAAAGGGTTCTCATCAGACCTGATTGCAATCAACCCTTTTGGAAAGAAAAATTCTTAGCAGGTTTACCCCAAATTATAGGTGATCAAGTTAGGGATAAAATTAGAGAAGAATACAATGGCCAAATACCTTATGATCTTCTTTCTTACGGTGAAATAATCTCTTATGTTTACCGTCAAGGAACACAAATGTGTAATACTATCAAATTACAAAGACAGCTCAAGGAAGAACAATCTCTCACCAATAGAAGTCTAGGAGATTTCTGTGCTCAATACAACCCTTCTTATAATGAAAAAACAAAACCAAAATGTAAGGGAACTTGTCCTTCTGAGAAAGAAACTAAGAAACATCACAATAAATCTCAACCTCGTAGGAATAAACAAAGACACCAGAATAACCAAAATAGACCTCATAATGATAGGAAAAATTTTAAAGACATCAAATGCTATTCTTGTGGTAAAAAAGGACATATTTCAAAATACTGTAGAATTAATAAAAAATTAAATGAACTCTCTCTTGATGACAATACTCTTAACCAGTTAAATAACATATTCATAGAAAATGATTATACTTCTTCTGATGAACTTCTTGAGGAAGAAGGTCTTCAGATTAATGAAATAGATTCCTCTTCCGATTCGATTATGAAGACGCCTCTCCTGAAATAAACATGTTAACTAAAGAGGAAGAATTTCTCCTTAGCACTGCTGATAAGATTACTGACCCAGAAGCCAAGAAAGAATACTTAGATAGACTTCATTCTTCCCTAAACATTACCTCCAAGTCCAATACTTCTTACAATTTAAAAGACATCTTGAATAGAAACAAAAAACCCCAGTCTAGACCCGTTAATATAAATGATCTCCAAAATGAAATAAAACAACAAAAATTAGAAATTCAAGCCTTGAAAGCAACACAGCTTAGATATGAAAAGAGATTTCGATATAAAATCTCTCGTCATAAAAAGGAAAGACAAAATTAGAAGACCAAAACGAAATCACCAATACTTCGATATTCCGGATCCAGCCTTCCTTATGTTATTAACAGAAATAATCTAGAAAATGGATAATAAATATTATGATAAAAATCAACAATGAGTTTATTATTGAAACAACAAAGACTCTTTGATACAGGAGCTGATCTCAATTGTATCAAAGAAGGCCTTGTTCCAACAATATACTTTGATAAAACTTCCGAATCCCTAAAATCAGCATCAGGTGATAAACTTAATATCCAATACAAATTACCAAAAGCCTTAATAATAAAAGATCAAATGTCTTACAAAACATCTTTTCTCTTAGTAAAAAATATGAGGCAACAGTAATTCTTGGAACACCTTTTATTCAATTAATCCAACCTTTTACAATTACTAATGAAGGCATTGAAACTCATGCTTTAAACAGAAAAATCACTTTTAACTTTGTGACAAAACCACAAAAAAGAAGCCTAAATATTTTACAAGAACATTCTATTTCTGAGATAAATTGCCTCATAAAAGACAAAGAGAACCAGCTTGAATTCTTAAAAGAAGACTTAGAATTCAAAAGAATAGAAGAAAATCTTATAAAATCCAACATCGTAGAAAAAATAGCATCCCTACAAAAACACATAGAAAAAACTATATGCTCTACTCTACCCAATGCCTTTTGGGAAAGGAAAAAGCATATCGTTGATTTACCTTATGAACAAGATTTTTCTGAAATTAAAATACCTACCAAAGCCCGCCCGACACGAGATGAATCAAGAAGTTTTGAAATTCTGTCAAGCGGAAATACAAGACCTCTTGAATAAAAAACTCATAAGAAAAAGCCAATCACCATGGAGTTGCTCTGCTTTCTATGTCAATAAAAATGCCGAACTGGAAAGAGGAGTTCCCGTGTTAGTTATCAATTATAAACCTCTTAATACAGCCTTTAGATGGATAAGATATCCTATACCCAATAAAAAGATCTGCTAAACAGACTTTGTAGATCAAAATTATTTTCAAAATTTGACATGAAGTCGGGATTTTGGCAAATACAAATCGGTGAAAAGGATAAATACAAAACAGCTTTTACTGTCCCTTTTGGTCAATATGAATGGAATGTTATGCCATTCGGTCTAAAAATGCCCCTTCGAATTCCAAAGAATCATGAATGATATCCTCAATCCTTATTCAGATTACATCATAGTTTATATAGATGATGTTCTAGTTTTTTCCTCTAATATAGAACAACATTTCAAACATCTTTCTACTTTCATAAAAATAATTATACAAAATGGTTTAGTTGTCTCTCCCACTAAGATTGCACTATTCCGCACTGAATTAGATTTATAGGTCATTACATCCATTTAGGTACGATAACCCCAATAGAAAGATCAATTTCTTTTACCGATAAATTTCCAGATGAGATTAAAGACAAAACTCAATTACAAAGGTTTTTGGGTAGTCTCAATTATATTTTAGATTTCTTCCCCAATATAAATATCATTTGCAAACCTTTACATCAAAGGCTTCGTAAGGATCCTCCACCCTGGACTTCGGTCCATACAGACATTGTCAAACAAATAAAAATACATGTAAAAGACATTCCATGCTTACACCTTGCTGACCCTTCTACTTTCAAAATAGTTGAAACCGACGCTTCCGAATTAGGATATGGTGGCGTTCTCAAATAAGTCAAAAACAACAAAGAACAAGTTGTTCAGTTTATATCAAAACATTGGAATTCCACTCAACAAAATTATTCGACAATTAAAAAGGAAATACTTGCTATAGTTTTATCTATATCAAAATTCCAATGAGATTTATTAAACCAAAAATTTCTCTTGCGAATTGATTGCAAATCAGCCAAAGACATTTTACAAAAAGACGTTTTAAATATTGCATCAAAACAGATTTTTGCCAGATGGCAAGCCATACTTTCAGTATTTGATTTTGACATTGAATTTATAAATGGTTCTTCAAATTCATTACCTGATTTTTTCACAAGAGAATTTTTACAGGGGATACCAATATGCCAAGATCCAAAAAAGACAAAGATAAAGGCAAAGGCAAAGCCACTGCCGAACCCTCCAATACACCACCAAAGCCAAAAGGCTTAACATCCGTTAAGACATGGCTCCAAATGGCAGAAAACAATCAAACATACTTACAGCAAACACCTTTGACAATGGAACCCATAACATCTGAACCCATGCTAGCCTTTAATCAGTTAGCCAACATACTACCAAAAGAAACAATATTGTTACTTGCCCAGTCTTTACAAAACGTAAAGAAAGAGCCATCCAGTGCCATAGAGGTAAGTAACAATCTTTCCCTGCTTGCTACACAAAAACAAGCGGAATACAAAAGAATTTCGAATGAGGTGGTTATTAAGCCTCAGGCAACCCCTCCTTCTCAAAGATCAAAAATTTTCCCCAAAACATCTTTTAAAAAATATTGACTGTGGAAGATGGATTCTTCGACAAAGATCCAATCAAATTTGCAGAAAATATATTTCCAAAAAATTGGCTTTTCAAACCTCACAATACAAACAAAACCCTTGCTTATTATGAGCAAATTTTAGTGGAAACAGAATCGGCAAGGTTCACTCACTTTACCGATAAAACCAATACAGAAAATATCCTTTATTCCACTATATCCATCAGTAAAGTCATACACCCCTCACACTGGGGAGCCTCACCCCATACACCCAGAAAATTCCAAACCAGACTTACCCAAAGCCTGCCATACTCCTCATATACATACTGGGACTACCAACAAGCTTGGTGGAACGTCTTTTTCAGACAGAATACAAATTTTCAACACTCCTGGTTATTATTCTTCAAAGACAACTTCCCAAGACAAAACTTACCAAACTGGTTTGACTCTTGGTGGGATCTCTTTGGTCCTTTGGACATAATATTACACCCCACAGTCAAACAAGGATACAAGGTTTTCAGGGAACAATTCATACCAACACCTCATGATATAAGGTTCTCATGCCTTATGCATTTCTTTATAATATTCAGAATCTCTTGGGTAACAGCATGGGAATTTGAATACAATACATCCAATAAACCGGTGTACCAGTACTTGTCCGTAAATACAAAACAAAATGGTGGGATGGATTTAGATTTCTTGATCAAGGATCCGAAGCTGCGGTTAAAACATGGCTAAATAGCCGAAAACCCAAATAATCGCATCCCCATCAAATACATCGTTTTTACGGAAAAAATCCATGGCAAGTGCAAGCACTTGCAGCAGTCCAAAACAGAGATGAATACTGCAACATCCTCAGGACGATGCTCTCAGAAGCGGAAGAATCACAATGTGGATCTTCCAAATCTCAATACAGTCAAGACGGATCCTCCCAGTCATATCACAGTGGAAACACTAATGAAGACGACTGCTACGGGATCAATCTGGACAGAGATTAAAAGACATCACATGCAGATACTATTACAAACGGCGCAAAAGGCTACACACCGGAGCGTAGTAGACATACACCGTTCATACACTGTTCACTGTTCACTATTCATACACTGTTCAGTACTGTTCACTTTACACTGTTCAGCACTGTAGCACCCTCTATAAATACACCCACTCGACATAGAAGAAGGCACCTCGAAATTTTCCAGATTTCTCTCTTCTTCTCTCTCCCTCTCACTTGTAAACCATCCTCTCTTCCATCTCCATCCTCATCTCTTACCTTGTATCCCATGGTTTCAAAGTAAGTTAGTTTTCATATACATCGTTTTATACAGGGTTACCAACTTACATGATAGTTGGTTAACCATTTCTTGTAATATAAACATCAATACTCCCTGGAGTGCGGATTACCGCCCTAGTGGATGACTTGATGCTTTAGTTTCTGCATCCTTCAATACATGTAATTTCAGTTTTTCAGCTTTATATAATACAAGTTCATACCACCTTCATGGTTGGTTTTTGCTTATGCATTCTCTTACTTTATATTTTATATATTGCTTTCGGTCTTTACATTATTTTTAATTCTCGTGATTTTATTTAAGTCATTTACTTACTTTCTTGTTCTTATACATCGTTTCCTTTTAGATACATCCTTCCTGCTTTCATATAGATCTGTTAATCTCATATACTTCCTTGTTCTCTCATATAGTACTCCGATCCTAACCCATATATATATATATAATAGAAATACATAACAGAAAATCATCAACGATTATGATCACGAGTCTGCCAACTTTACCATCGAGTAATGGAGGGGAGTCTACAAAACCTCATTAGCAGATTTTTGAAATGCACAAGACTAATTTGTAAAATGGAAAAAAATTGTTACTTTTGTACAATACATAACTAAATTGATTAGTTGTCGTTACATAATGAAATCAAAGAATTTATACCACACACGGGAGGTAGAGTCTATTTTTCCTTATACAAAAGTGATTATTCTTTTTTTCCATTTTACATAGTCTTTAGATTACTTGGTTGGATTCATTAATCCCACTTTAAAAAAATATCAATTAATTAGCTTTCCAATACTGCCAAAATCATACTGATTGGATATTTGACGGAAAAAAATATCATGACTTTCCACTCCGGTGGTCCATTAATATCAAAAATTTGCGATCTCGACATATCTTTGAAGATAAAATTGCATTTTTAATAGTTTGAATCATGAGCTTTTTGTTGATATAAAAATCAATCCGATGTGAAAGTTATAACCAATTGAAATTTGATCAAATCTAGATAAAAAAAATACATATAAAATATCATCTCTAAAAAAAAAAAAAAAAAAAAAGTTAGATTGGGTGTGTAGGAGGTTGACTAAGCTTGCAGCAGAAATAAAGGACAGTGCATGAACTTGTACGGGATTTCAATGGAGCTGTGTTTGGTCTAATTCATATCTTATCATTAATTTCAGTGGTTCTTGGCTGTGGATGCAAATTCTTCAATGATCTCACCTTTGATGTTGACTCTACTTATTTGATCAAATAATTGGGGCAAATGACCAAATACCACCATAACAAATGGCGTGTGAGATGAACGGCGGTGACAACGTCCTTGATCCTTCATTATGATTGCTGTTTTTCACTCGATTAAGACCACCTTCGCTACAAATTTGACTTGATTGGAGAAAGCAAAAGTGCCTTTTTAGTGGTGCTCCCCGATGGGCCGATTTTACGACCAAAATGGAATTTGTTCTGTCCGCGGTAAACACCTAATATGGATAGTAAACTAAATTTGGAGGGTCGCACTTTTCCATGCCTATTTTCGTTTATCCGCGCCCTATGATTGTGTTGACCCTATTGCCCCTTTTGTGACTTTTTTTTTTTGTTGGTATTTTTTATTCCACTTTTCTCTTCCTTATTCTTTATTCTCTCCGTATTGCTTCTCCTCCTCCACGTCAGCCACTCCTCCAAAGTAGGAGGAGATGACATGATCCGGCTGATGATCATCACTGCTGTGAATGATGCCTTCTCCATTTATTGATGCTAATAAAGTTGGTCAGAGTAATAACCCCTATATTAGTTATGCAAAGGCCTAGATCTTCCAATCAACGCTAGAATGATAAAGATAATCAAACTATTATTGGTCAAAATATCCAAATTGGTGACAAAAAATTGATAAATCTAATTGGCCAACAAGCCGATCAACAACCAAACGTTGAAAAAATAATGCCAGTGGTTCCATTTATCTGCTCAATGTGAAAATTCTTGTTGGCCTTGCATGTCAAATAAAGTAAATAATCCGATAAGACCAGCATTACTACCCAGGGGCAAGATGGCAATTAATCCACACAAAAACCGTACATAGTTTACCGAAGAAGTTCATCAACAATTAGGCTTACACATGAGTGCTACTGTACATGTTTATAAGAAACCACACACGAGAGGGTCAATAATTAGGCCTTTCAAGAGGTCTCCATTTGGAAAATTTTTATAATATTTTGAAGACGACAAAATAATCAAAGATTACTAATATGTGTATGGATTGAATAGACCATGTGAAAGAAGTACAAACCATTGTCCTAGTAGGATATCTAGAGCTTATGAGTTATCTATTGCCGACGCCTGAATTTTTGTCCAGCAAATCATACATGCAATTATTGATAAAAGTCAACAAATATGAATGAAAAAAAGAGATGAAGTGAACGAAATAAATAAACAGATGTATAAAAAATAAAAGGGGCCTCTCGCGCGCTCTCTCTCACGTGCAATCCCTGGGCACGAGGAACACACAGACTGAGAAAATCTCTCTCTTCTTCAGCGCTCTGAATCAAATCCGGTGCCTTAGCCCGCGGTGACTACTCTCCGCAGGGTGCTTCGATCTCAGATTGGAGCCATTTGCAGATGAACTCCGTTGGATGGATTTTATCACTGCCGAGCATCGCCATTAGAGATTCTCGCAATCTACGTCTGATTTCTATCATCTTCGTCCTCCGATGGAGGAAAACGGCGGTGACTGAAGCTTGATCGTAATTGAACTCTTCACTTCGAGCTCCTAATCATTAAATCGAGCACAAAAAGGATTAAAAGCTGGTTTCCGATTTCGATTCCATCAATACCACTGATTTCTCGGTATCTTTCTTGGATCACCAGTGCTCGTCTCAGTCCTCTCCAGCCACTGAAGAACCTCCGGACGGAGTAAAAAAGTAAAATCCTCGTCCGGCTCAGGAGCTCCGAGGCGGCTACCTCTCTGCGTTCCAGCATCGCAGTCACGAGAAGGGCTCTGTTTGCCCCTTGCTTTTTAGTCAAAATCGTTGGAGCACTCAGATTCAGGCTCCTTCCTTCATCACCGGCGTCGAAACCCATTGGTGACATCTCCAGGACCTCTTCCATCTTTTCTAATCATCAGTTGCGCTCAGTTATTGTTCTTATTCAAGGTCGCGAATTCGTGCCAAAGCCAATCGTGTCTGAGTTGTATCTCTATAATTGTGAATGCCGTGCATTGCTTTGGTGTTAGTCTGGTCTTGAATACGTGCTCGCTGTCATTTCGTTTTGTTCCTCAACCACACCCTCACCACCCGTTTGCTAATTTGCCTGAATCAATCACGTGATGTATAGTTGATGTCAAACAGAAACCGAGCTTCAACTGAGAACTAAAGGTCTGGATTAGATGACGATCATCTCTAATTGAGTATCTATTTGCGACTTGAGACTGTTTTGATGATGCCAAGATGGTTTGGTTATGGATTCCTGTTTTGTAATCGCAACTGGATGCATATTGCCTGTTTGATGGTACGTATGAACCGGAGTAGTGCGGATTTGTTCTTGTTGTCAATCGACATAAGAACATATTGACATGATACGCAGATAGCAATCTTATAATGCAATTGCCATGACGTTATTTGCTGGCCAAGATGCATTACATATTGGTCTTCATTACTTTGTGTTAAGTTTTGATTGTTCATTCGTTCTCGTATAGGTTGTTACCTTGCCTCTTGCCTCTTATGTAAGATTTACTGTTTGGAATCGCTTTGTGAATTCAATTCAGCGTACGTTCTGGGAATCCATGAGGACTGAAAAGCATGGACAGTATAGTATAGAGAATGTACACGTTTGATGCTTAAATGCTCATATATGTGTAATTTTAAATCTGATCAGTGAAAATCAGCCCAACCAAGTCAACCTAATAGTAATATGGTTTCAATCATGTCGATTCCCCCGTTTCTGATTTTGGTGGATTTGGGCCGCAACTGGCCCGAAGATCGCTTTCATGTGCTGTGCAAACTAGACTAAGACTGAATTAAGCCATCTTTTTATTTATTTATATTTTATTAATATTAAATTTTCATTATTTTTCTAATAAAGATTGCCTAATTGTCGACTGAAAATTAGGTATCAACCGTCCTTCCCTTCTCAACATGGTGAGTTCCCTTTTGTAGCGGTAGTTGCACACTCTCAAATATTGTATTAGAGACCTGGTTGTTGACTTCTTGTCACGTGAGCCTATGACCACCACGAGGTCATGCACTCTAGATAGATGTGCGTAAGAGAGAGAAATGTGTGTGTGTGAATGCGTCCTTGTCAATTTGGCCCCAAAAAGGCAAATCAACATTTTTCTTAAACGGCATATAATTCACTTTCAGAAAATATCGTCACTAGAATGACTCAAAATTGGATAGAGACCTTTTTAAAAGTATAAAGACTATTTTGAAACAGAAGAAAGTAAAGGAACTATTTTGAATTTCAAGTAAGAGTACCCGATTTTGATCCCACTCTTCTTTTGACCTACTGCATGGGGCATTGTTTGTGATAGTTGCTTCGCAATTTTCTCCCATTTAATATATTTTTTGGCTATAAAGAGGATAAGTGTTTGGACAGTTCCAGCGTTCTTAAAACAAAATATGAACAGTATTTTATGTTGTTGAATTCGGGAAAGAGTCGACAATTGGAAAACCCCATTGGTAGCAAAAGTTGATAGACTTGCTTGTCTGTCATAGTTTGTAATTGGGAAAGTGATACAAATAGTCCTTAAACTTTGATCTAATGTGTAATGTGGTCCATGAATTTTTAATTTGTTCAATATAATCTTTGAATTGTCCAATGTGCAATGTTATCCGTAAACTTTGATATATGTTCAATTTAGTCTCTAGACTATATAAAAATATTCAATGTTACTCTTGAACTTGAATTAATGGAATGACAATATTTAACATCTTCATATTATTTAGGGACTAAATTGAATACGTACCAAAAGTTCGAGGACCACATTGCACATTGGGGTAAAAGTTCAGGGATCATATTGCACATTAGATCAAAGTTTATGAGTTATTTGTATTATTATCCCTTAGTTATTTCAACCCATAAAAATAGTATAGTATGAAACTCATAGTCATGAGTTTTCAAAATGGTATGAAATAGTTGTCGTCTACCTACTAACATTTACCGAGTCCTCCACCCCTTCTCGCGGCTCCTCTCGGTCTCCCACTCGTCTTCGACAATTCACTTGAAAAATTAGTTTCTTTTGATTTTAACATTATCGATTTTTACCTTTTTAATAACCCAAAAAAAAAAAAAATCATTTTAGCATTCTACATCTGACATACTAAAATTTATTCAAGGACTTGATTGAGAATAGGGCGGAGTTATAGGAGTTGGTCAAGAAAAAGAAATAAAACATCCAATTGCATAAGCAACATACGAGTAGATACTACGGACAAATACCTACTTTTTTGTAATGGCGGTTTCTACGATAGCCGCAGACCCACTTTCTATATTGATTAGTAAGCAAGAGTTCTATTGATCAAGAAACAAACCTGCCATTTTAATGGTGATGAAGAACTATGAAGAGAGGAAAGATCAAAAATGCTCTTTTTAGAGTGTAATCACCGAACCTTAGTGGAATTCTTCATGGACATAAGTGCCTGAACAATACTTTATCCCAGAATCGATAATAAGCAAACCTCCATGATCTGATAAAGGCTAACGGACCGCAAAATGCCCAAAAGCCAACCACGAATCCAAGCGGTATGCCCATGTAAAACCACTTCTTCTCGCTATCATCGTCGTCGCCACCATCATTTGGGTCACTTTCAGATGGAACACAACTTGCTTCTTCTGTCCTATTCCTGGTAATTGAGCAAGTTTTCTCGAGTGGAATCCCGCACAATCCAAGGTTTCCTCTAAAAGAACTTGAGCAAATTGTTTCCAGTGGAAATCCACACAATCCACTATTATTTTCGAAGGAACTTGCCGAAAAGGTGAGAAATTGTTTGATCGCTGGGATGCATCCCACAAGTTTATTGTATGAGAGGTTCAACACGGAAAGAAAATTAAGGTCTGAAAGCTGTGTGGGAATCATCCCATTAAGGTCGTTCCGTGAAAGGTCCAAGGACTCAAGCTGATGCAAGTGTCCTAGGGATGGAAGAATTGGCCCTGAGAATGCATTGTTTGATAAGTTGAGGAAATAAAGCGCTTTGAGATCTCCCAAAGTATCAGGTATCGGACCTTCGAAATTGTTGCATGAGAAGTCGATTGAAGTGAAAAGAGTCAAAATCTTCACCAGCTCCACTTGCAAACCTTTGATGGTGACGCTTACTGTATCCTGATAATAGAGCTCCACTTGCCGACCTTTGAGGAAGACGCTTGCTGTATCCCAATAAAAGAGTCCAGAAATGCTATAGAATGGATATTGGATATAATTGAAGTCCACATTAGCCTTCATAGCCTCCCAAGTCGTGAGGGATTGAGCAGGCAGAATGCCACTGAAATTGTTGGAAGATATGTCCACAATTTGAAGCATCTTCCAAGGGCCATTAGTCTCCGGACACCCAAACCTTCCATGGAACTTGTTGGATCGTAAAACAAGGACACGTAGACTTGCAATGCTCTTCAATTCACATGGAAACACGTCATCAATTTGGTTGTTTCCCAAGTCTAAAACCTCCAGAGTTGTGCAATTTGCCAACGACGTTGGGAACTTCCCTTGTAATAGATTAATGCTGAGATCCAAAGTCTTCAAACCACATGTTTCGGGGAACTTGATAATGCTTCCATCCAAGGCATTATTTCGCAGATTTAATACCTTGAGAGATTCCATCACTAAGCAATCAGGTATATTTCCCATCAATTTATTATGAGAAAGGTCGAGCACCTCGAGATATCCAGCTTCGCAAATTGATTTTGGGATAAACCCCTGGAAACTGTTTTTGGACAGGGAGAAGAATATTGCCACAGAAAGACTCGTAACAATATCAGGTGGAATGAATAAAGTGAAATTGTTACTTGAGAAGTCCAAGTATGTGGCTAATGGTGGCAGTGGTAACGTTTGTCCACGGAGCCTGTTCTTGTGGAGGTCGAGAACTGTAAGAGTATAAGTAATATTAGGTGACAGTGTTTCAATATCATCTAGCAAATTGGATGAAAGATTGAGATACAGAAGATTTTGAAGCCCCCATATCCATTGCGGTATCTTGCCCTGAATCCAATTGCGAGAGAGGTCTAGATATACCAATCTGTGTTGCTCAGCGAGGAACTCTGGTAAAGTCGTCAACTGGCAAGAAGCCAACTTTAAAGTTGTAAGGTCAGGGAATGAAGACGCCTGGGAAGCAGTATTTGTGGCATAAATGGAAAAACTATTGTAAGAAAGATCCAAATGAGAAAGATTTCTCAGCTGCTGAACCAAATTAATGTGGAATGAGCCACTGAAATTATTGGAAGAAAGTGAGAGGTACTTGAGCCCTCGGAGTTCCCATATAGACTTCAGTAGTTCTCCTCCTATATTGTTGTTGCTCAAATCAAGTGTATCCAGTTTGTGCTGTGTGACATTAGAAAATTCATTCACTTGACCAGAAAATTGGTTGTTGGAAAGTTGAAGCTTCTGAATCAATGGAAGTGTGAACAGAGATGAAGGAATATTTCCTTTCAATAAATTGAATCGCAGATCGAGAATAAGAAGACTCGAGAGATATTCCCATTGGGTTGAAACAATCTGACCAGTCAGATTATTGTGGGACAAATTGATTTGTGTCATATTCTTGGACTTGCTGAGTGATGGAATTGAACCAGTAAAATTGTTCAATGAAAAGTCCACATAAGCCAGTTGCAAAAGATTGGCAAAAGAGCTTGGGATATTTCCATCAAAACTGCAATTCACCAATTCTATTCTTGACAGATACCTGAGATTATCGATTGAATCTGGAAGCCTCCCCGAAATATTTGTGAAACTAAGAACGAGTGTCCGAAGAGAAGCATTCTTTGCAAATTCTGGCAAAGAACCCTGAAGGAGCTCATTGAACGATAGGTCAAGGGTCTGAAGTGTTTGTAACTGGATGATTTTTTGAGGAAATTCTCCTTGCAGGCCAGAATCACGGAGATCCAGATTAGTTAAATTGTTTAAGTGGCCAAAGAACTCTGGGACGGTGGTAGACAGATTATTGCCGCTCAAATTAATCACCGACAGAAAACCGAGATTCACGAGGGAAGAGCAAGACTCGATGGGACCTGATAAATAACAATTCATCATGCTCAACACTTGAAGTTTCGGCAGTGAAGAAGACAAGGCATTGCACAATTCGTTGCCTGTAGCAGAAACGTTCACTCCATCAAGGTACAGCTCTCTCAACTCGGTAAGATTCCCAACAAGCATCTTTAGATTCGGATTCTCAAGTTTCAGTGAAATGAGCCCAGGAAAATAAATCTGGGATACATCAAGAGTAACCAACCTCGTCAAACGTGATATTCCAATTGGAACCTGTCCTGTGAATCCGGCATTTGAAAGATTCAAGTAGATCAAATTGGTGAGATTACCGAACCCAGATGGAATCTCCAAAGACTGGAAGCGGTTTAAGGCCAAATTCAGCCTCCGAAGATACTTGAGTCTGAAAAGACTCGATGAATCGTTAAGTCCACCAGCAATACTCTCATTGCTCAGATCAAGATCCGTAACTTGGCCCCCTTCGCAGGTCACACCGTCCCAAGAACCATTGCTCCGATTCCATTTGATCAATTTAGTGGAAAATGAAGCAGAGAAGTCGAGGTTATTCTTCAATTCCAGCAGCAGCAATTTCTGATTGCCAAGACATTGGCCCGAGGCCAAAACCGTGCCTAAGCTGAAGGGGTTGGTATGCACGAGTATTAAGACCAGCCATAGGAGGAGCCAAATCCTCATTTGTTTCAAGCAGATTAGGAAACACTATTTTACAGAGTTTGTGTGTGAACACATACAAGGAGTTATGTTCTTAATGGAAGGCAGATGAACATGAACTTCCTTGTATGAGATTCCTATGAAGCTTTGTTTGGTCTAATTCTTTTTACATCCTATCATTAATTTTTTAGTCCCTACTTGTCACTATCTAAAGTTGACTTGCGATTGCAAATTCACCAAGTCACTTGGTTGAGCCAATGGTGGCCTTCAGTGGTTGTCGACTGTTGATGAAGGAAAGCCAAGAAAGAAAAACGAGAGCAACTCTTTCCCTTGCATATCATTTACCGCTTTCTACGGTACAAGTTCCCTTCTAGAGAACAGGTATTCATTTCGCTCCCATTTTGTTTCTACAAGCTCTATCATTCTTGGAGATTTTCTGATTAATGGTCACTATTGGGAAAGTAAGACACTCAAAGATGGAGCTCTCAAGACTCCTTTTCATGTTACATTTAGACTGATCTTCGAAAGTTACGGAAAATGGAGACATCAGCCGGAGCACATCACCAATAAAACTTAGTGATTCGTGTTTCTTGGTCTTTACTTTTTTCATTAATTTCTATATATCAGATTTTTTTTTCCTTTCAAACTATGTCCTTATTGTGCCTATCGAATGAAACATTAAGGGTCGAATAGTTTTCTCTAATTATCCTGTCTTATTATTCAGAGCTGAACTCCTGAGGTACATTTCCACCTTACAAATATCTAAGCAATGTTGGGATTTCGAGTAGCGCTACACTGCTACTGTTTGTGTTCGAAGCATGTCTCCTCTAACGTTGATCCTCAGGAGATGTCTAATGAGTATTGACCAGGAGGCTGCAAAATTCGTCAATGATCTCCCTTGTCAGGTTCGATATTGGCTCAAGCTATTAGACCGAGTAAATCGGGGAATTGGCCAAATACCACTGGAACAACTGGCGTGTGAGATGGACAGGGATTAAGCCCGAGCACTTTGGCAGCCCTTGGTGCTTCGTTACGGCTATTGCTGCCTTCGTTCTCTTTGTTTTTAGCATCTTTAAGGCCTTCTTCACCACTTATGCATATTATCATCCCAAGAACTAACCAACCTCAGGAACTCAATTTCAGAAACTTATTTAGAAAAATCGTATCAAACCAAAGAAATATGTGACATTCCTGGCTTTATTTCTTAATATCGCTTCGGCTGCTACCTATAATTGGTTTTATATTGCTTAAAACTTGCATCTTCATTGCAGCTAGATCATGGGCTACCACATGAAACTAATCCTTGACAGACGAAGAGCACCATATTGACGCTAGAATTTAACATTTTAAAAAAACTAACAAAATGTGATTGCAGCCAATTGAAATTAGCATACCATATTCTTCAACCAACATGATTGTGGACTTGCGAGTAGCAATAATCACTAATCAGACCAATGATGAAGTGAACTAGTCAACCAGGTCCAATTTCAAGCACATGAACAGAGCAAGAATTTGTAAACCTTTCAGGATTGATATTTTTATACCCATAAACTCCACGTAACTTCTTAGAGCTGGGAAGGTTGCACCTTTGGTCCTGTTTGGTGGGCAAACGCGTGAAGAATCTTTATTTTTATCCGAACATGAAGAATGTTTTTAATTGGAGGACTTTCTGACAATAGAGAATTATGGAAAGAAAAGACAATTGAACTTACTCCAACAAAGCATGATGACCAAAGTACACGTGTTAGCTTTCAGTTGACTTGGCTAGAGAATGCCGCAATTTCGTTTCAGTGGACCTCCCCCATTCAGTGTTCTATAAAATTCCGTTGATGAAAAAAGAAAAAAATTTCTTGTGGAAGGTAATTACATAACATCAACAAAAAATTCGAAATACTGACAATGACATGTAAAAAGTGATCATTATCTAGTTAATTCGATTAGCAATTTGAAACTAGCGATGAAATAACAACTTTATCATTGACAAACTCAATGATATATTACCACTTGTTTTTAGATTTTACAAATGGACTCATAAGTAAATGTTACAAATGAAGTAACAATTTTATTATCCACAAATATGGTAGTAGACTAACGCTTATTTTTATATTTTACAAGCGAATGCATAATTGTTTGTAAGTTACCAATGAAATAACAATCTTACTATCTACAAACCCAATAATAGAAAACCATTTACCATGTTGTGATTAAGTTTTGAGTAGTAAATATATAACTAGAACATTTACGGTTATAAGTCACTAATATTGTTGCAAAATAAACTTCTTAGTCCCTAAGGGCCGCTATCTTAAGCTGACCTGACTTATGAATGCAAATTCATCATTCCTTGCTTTCTACAGTACAAGTTCCCTTCTAGAGAGCAGATACTCATATCTCCCATTTTATATCTACAAGGTTTATTGTAATCAGGACCCCATTTTTCTGTTTAATGTTCACTATTGGGAAGATAAGGAACTCAAAGATGGAGCTCACGGACTCGGTTTTCCTGTTACATTTGAACTGATATTTGCAAATTAAGTAAAATGAAGACATCAATCCGAGGAGATCACCAGTAAAACAAAGGTGATCCGCGTTTCTTGGTCATTACGTTTGCATTTTCACATGTCAGATTTTTCTCTTTCCAAACTAAGGTCAAGCCCTTATTGTGCCTATCAAATTTACGATTGATTGTCCAACAGTTTCTCTAATTATCCTGTTTCATGATTCAGAGCTAATCTCCTGTACGTTTCGGCCTTTGAAAATATGTAAGCAATATGTTGGGATTTCGAGCAGCACCGCCACTTTTACCATTTGAGCTCGTCTCTATTGGGATAATATGGCTTCAAATTGAATAGAACAATGAAGTCGGATTTTTAGAGTAATCAAATCGGACTTTGAGGTGTGATATCACTTTCTTTAAAGATTTATTTGCCCCCACAAAGTTGCTAATGGTCACCGGTAAATTTCCTCCAAGATACAACAAAGTCTTAAATGAGAATGTTAGATAGCAATTATAGTATTTCTCCAGGGTCTTTCATGAGAAACAATTGGAAACAATGGCTGTAGTTTCTTTTGAAAGAAAACGAAAAAAATGGAAGAAGATGTTTTTTTTTTTATCTCAAAACAAACGTACTTATCTTTGTCTTTCGAATAGAGGCAACTCTTCCAAAGGTTGCAAAAAAGAATAGAGGCAACCTTTTGGGAAATGTTGCAAAATAAACAAGTATGTCTCAAATTTTTACCAAAAATAAAAAATAAATAAGTATGTCTCAAAGGTTACGTTGAAAAGACATAAGAAATTTGGAATTAAATAAATAAAAAATAAAAAATAACCATAACTTTTAGTCCTAAACCTTTTGCCTTTGTGCCGATTTAGTCCTAAACCTTTTTTGGTGCCAATTCAGTCCTAAACCTTTTTAAGTTGTGCCAATTTAGTCATTTTCGGCCAATTTTGGCCGAATTTTGCTGACTGAACGCCGGTCGACGACGTAGCCTAATTGGCGGCGACATAGACAAATTTTAATAATATTTTTTATTTTTTAAAATTTTTGTCTTTTTCCTCTAGCCGGTCACCGAGGTCCGGCAACCGGCCAAAGCCGACCGCCGGCAAGGGTAAGGCCGACCTCGCCGACCATGGGCAAGGCTCGCCCATGGCTTGATCTGGCAAGGTTTGGTGAGGCTCGCCCTCGCCAGATCTGGCGAGGTGAGCCTCGCCCATGGCCGTCGAGGGCCGGCGAGGCTCGACCTCACCAGATTCGGTGAGGGCGAGCCTCACCCATGGTCGTCTCGCCCTCGCTGGATTTGGCGAGGTCGAGCAAGGCTCGCCCTCGTTGGATCTGGCGAGGTCAAGCCTTGCCGGCCATGGGTGAGGCTCGCCTCGCCAGATCCGACGAGGGCAAGGCTCGCCCATGGCCGATGAGGGCCTGCGAGGCTCGACCTCGCCAGATCCGGCAAGGTCGGCCTCGCCCTCGCCGGCGGTGGCCTCGGCGGTCGCCGGACCTCGACGACCGACTAGAGGAAAAGACAAAAATAAAAATAACAATATAAAAATATAAAATATTATTAAAAGTTGTCAACGTCGGTGCTAATTAGATCATGTTAGCCGGCCGGCATCCAGGTTAGCAAAATCCGGCCAAAAGGACTGAATTAGCACAACTTAAAAAGGTTTAAGACTGAATCGGCACCAAAAAGAGGTTTAGGACTAAATCGGCACAAATGTAAAAGGTTTAGGACTTTTTTGGCACTTTTTCCCTTATCTTTACTTAGAGGTATAAAGGATAGTATAAAGGAAAATAAAAAGAGGGAAAAATCTGGAAAGGTTTAAAATTTAAAGAAAGAAAATAAAAAGCGAACTGTAGGCGGAGGGAATTGATCCATCTTGCACATTGCACGCTGGACAAGTACCATGGCCCACCTCTACCTGTCCAAAGAATTATTACCGTACTTTCTCTCCCTTGTGCGACCTTCACCATACATAATGGAAACTAGTGTTAGTTGGTTAAAGGAGCGTCGACGTTTCACCCATGACAAATTCTAATACTCACCCCGGGTTTTCTCTTTTTGTATTGCATATTAATATATTTGAAGGATTTCTTCCTTCTTTTTTGTTTCCTAGTGAGTTTTGCTATGTTAAGAGTGGTTTGATACAGTTTTTTAAGCTTTTATTATTATTTTTATTTTTTTAGATTGGGTAGTCAGGTGCCCAATAAGACTCGAAACCAAGAGCATAAGGAGAGGAGCAAACTTTCTTGCTATCTAAAACAACACCCGATTGTTAGATTTTCAATGTAATTAAATTGTCAAAATTTTATATAAACCAAAAGAGATCCAATTGAGTAATTCACAAATAAAAATCAACCCTCCAATGAGCATGATGTTGCTCTAGCTAATGGAAAGCTCTATCTTCTCTTTTGGTGCAAGATTTCGACAATGTAACAAGAAAAAATAGTTACAATAATATTGACAAGCGCTAAAGAAACATCATCAAGTTGACACCCCTTTTTTAGACAAACTTCATAAACCGAATGGAAATCCAACTTGATTGCGGCATCCTAAACTAAATCACCCCATGGCGCTCTACTTCTAAATGTTTGACTTAAGTGCTCACAATTGCCTAGACATTTGAAGTGATTTCGCGCATGGATGATGCTCACAATTGAAAGAAAACTAAACACGTCTATGGTACTAGAGGTGTTAAATGGGTTGTGCAACCCATTTATGGACCCATTTAAGCATAAATGGGTTGTTAATGGGTCAGGCCTTGAGAAATAAGGTACCCTGATAGGTTTTAAAAATAAAAGAACTAAAATAAATGGGTCTTAAATGGGTACCCATTTAAGACCCATTTACAAACCCATTAAAGTCTAAAGATGGGTTGTGCAACCCATTTACTTTTCTTTTCTTTTTTTATTTTTCTTTCTTCTTTTTTTCTTTCCTCTTCCTCCGGTCGTCGGCACGGCGATGGCCGGCGACTGGCCAAGCGACCTCGAGGCTCGCCAAATCGGCGAGGCTCGAGCCTCGCCCGATGCCGGCGAGCCTCGAGCTCGCCGAATCTAGGGAGGCGGAGGCCTCGCCGACGTCTGGCGAGGCTCGAGCCTCGCCGATCTGGCGAGACTCGAGCTTGCCGACGTCGGGCGCGCTCGAGGCTAGCCGGATCTAGCGAGCTCAAGGCTCACTAGATCCGGCGAGCTCGCTGACGTCGGGCGAGCTTAAGGCTCGCCTTGTGGCGGCCCGCGGTCGTCGTCGTGGCCGGTCGTCGTCGTGGGGCGGCGGCCGGCCAAAGAAGAAGAAGAAGAAGAAGAAGAAGAAGAAAGAAAAAAGAAAAAGGAAAAAGAAAATTTATATTTAAAATAATTAAAATAATTAAAATTTTATTTTTAAAAAATAATTAAAATTCCATTTTTTTAAATAATTATTTTAAAATTTATAAAAATTATCCATTAAATTTGTGTTGTATAAAATTATTTTAGCAATACCATTTTTTAAATATATATCTATATATATATAATAAGTTAAGTTTAATTAAATGGGTCGGGTATGGGTTGGATATGGGTCGGGTCGGGTATGGGTTAAAATTTTTGCATTGCAATAAACGGGTCATAAACGGGTTAAATGAGTCGATTTGGGTCGGACCATTTATGACCCGATCCAAACCCGACCCGACCCACCCATTTAACGGGTCTATATGGTATATAGGTGTTGCAAATTGGAGCATTAATGGCACCATAGAAAGCTCTATTTTGTGTTTTCCTCATTCGCAATTGAAAAGGACAAAAAGAAAACATAAAATAGAAATAAAATGAAAAAGAAACTAAGACCAAAACCAACAAAGGATTTTGACGAAATAGGAGAACCAATGCCCACGATCAAGAAAGATGCATGAACGAGTGAAGCTAGAGAAAAAAGAGCTCAACTTTCGATAGACTTCAGCAGCACAATGATGTTTCCAACATGACTGATGAGCCTTAGAGAAACGGCAACTTTCTCCGGCGACGAGGAAAAGACCATTGACTTGCAAGATAGAGCTACTCTTAGAGAGAAAGTGACCATATTTGCGACTATGACAAGCAAATGCGTATGGGGCACTCTTGAAGACGATGACTCAAAAATGAAAATGCTGAAATGTTATATCTTTACTTAATAATTTATCTTTATAATGTGTTACAATCAAGGGTTATATATACCCGAAATATATAGGAAAGGAAGTAATCTAATGTAACAAGCAAATTAGTTATCTTAATCCAATAAGGAAATTCTAGGAAATAATCAAATGTCAAAGCAATATTCCTAATACCTAATAATATCTGTAATAAAAATCTTTTAATAGGAAATTCTATGATATTCATAAATATAAAGCCCATAAAAATGAGGACATGTGAGAGGCATCCAGGAAATTTCGTGCAAAATGGGCAATTTCAAGAGTAGAGAAATGCAGGGGGGGGGGAGGAAAACAGAGGATACTTTGGCTTGGAACAAGGAGCAGTCAAAGTAAACGTCTGCTGGTGGGGACGATTCTGTCTAGCGTTAACGTAAGTAGCGGGACTGATGCTGTTACCTGCTCTGTGGACTTATGTGTCGGGAATAGGAGCAGAAACACGTTTGTCTGTTGACATTTCTTTATTCGTTTGCGGATTCTTTGGTGTCAATTTATGTTACGCTGGCTAGACCAAGAAAATCGAACTTCAATGGAGAGGATATGACCAGCTCAGGGAATTGGTATATCAGCTATGGTTAATGAAGAAAATAGAGAGAGTTAAATTGTGGTGGAATCCAAATGGTGGTTTAGTATTAGGATGATCGAGATATTGCCCCTTTAGAAGCATTAGATTTTATGTTAGGTCCATTCTTGTCGCAGCCACTAAAGCCAAGATTGAATCGGAGATGGATATGGTTTTCATGTGAACGGTCCATTTTTTGGATTGGAGATAGTAGACATACAAAAGGTTGCTAAAAATTTCACAAGTTCTTTGATAAAAAAAAAGTACCTATTGTTCACTTGTTAAAGTTTTATAAATAATAGATAACGAATTTTTTTTCTATTGATTGATGATTGTTCTTTTGTTAATGTGTGCTTGTGTCTACTTAAGTGTTCCAACTATTTTAGTAATCTTGACTAGTAGGCAAATGATTCTTATTAGCAGACTTAATTTAATTATATTGTAATTGTATTGTTTGTCTGCATTGGGAACATAGGCGCTGGGGTTGACCTCCATAGTAGATGTACGGTAATAATCCACGTCCAAAATTTATTTGCTTTACCCCACTAAGTAATGTCATTTTGCACAAAGTCACACCATATGCAAGATTCTCTTTGAATATATGTCCAGTGATGATTGAGACTGATTTCTTAGTGGTGTCGGGAAATTTTTTAGCATGTACATAAAAGAGGTCTAGTTGATCAAATTGATATTCATATTTGAACTAGACTAGACTAAAAAAAAAGATTAAATACTTGACTCAAACTCAATCTCATAGAAGCTCAACTTTTTCGGATTGAATTTGACTCGAGATATATATATATTTTTAAATAAACTTGAAATGACTTGGTTCAATTCGACTTGGGTTATTATCAACGAGTTTTTGTGGGAGCTTGATTCAAGCTTGAGCTCAAATTCGACTTTCATAAAGTTTGAACTGATGAGACTTGAACTTGACTCAATCTCGCACTTGAATTTGTGAATAATTTAGGCTATTTCGAGTAGCTTGATTGGTTTACACACGAAGAAGTAGTTAAAACCTAATTTCAAAGAAGCAAGTGAGAAAATGCTAGGAAAGCACATAGTCGTTTCAATCTTGAGTGCCGTGTATTTATTCTAGTTGAGGTTTTTCTTCGAATTGGGTTAAATATATTTTCAATCCTCTAATTCATGATATTTGTGCGATTGTGTCCTTGAGAAGGCAAGCCATTACCACTTCGATGGACAGTTGGAGTACACCATGACTGCTCCTCCGTAAGTCGAGCCCGTGATAAATTCTTCACATTTTCCAACCATCACCAATCATCGCTGGTGGTGGCTACGCCACGAAATCCTCCATCCGTTCTCACATCCCTCGCTTTTCTACCTTTGTCTTCTACATTTTACTTTCTTATTTTTCCTAAAATAAAACTAGTTTCTTTTGACTTATTTCACTTTGGAAGTTACTGAGAAAAATCACGACGCTGAGCAACAAAATTAATTTATTTAATTAACATAATTTCTCAATTAAAAGAAAAGGCTATATCTTTTTTTTTTGTAGAAAAACATAGAGAAATAAAAGAAGTCTGTCTAAGACGTCGAGATTAGAACTTGACAACTATTAAAAATTCTTTTGGCTAATCTTATTTCAACATCATAAAACAATGACATTATGTGAATCAATTTCCTCTTTGTACCGCATGGTATCTATGTAGACAATCTGTTAAAGGTAGATAGATACCACAACTTGTCATTGTAACACCAAAATGCATCTATGTCTGATTTTTGTTCATTAAATAAGTAGATGCAAGAAAATAAATAAATTGATATGTATATATTTGAGTGCAACTTCCATAGGATTTTACGGAGTTTGTGAGTGAACCCATACAAGGAGCTATGGTCTTATTGGGAGGCAGATGGACATGAACTTCCCTTTATGAGAGTTCAATGGAGCTGTGGTCTATTATTCTTATCACATCGTACCACTAATGTCTTGTCTCTACGCGCGACAATCTTAAGTTGACTTGACTTGCGAATGCGAATTCATTAAATGACTTGGTTGAGCCAGCTGTGGCGTTCATTGAATATTGACTGTTGACGAAGAAGAGTCCGGAAAGAGAAAAACATCAGCATCTCTTTCCCTTTCTACAATACAAGTCCCTTTCTAGAGAACAGATATTTATCTCGCTCCCATTTTATCTCTACAAGGTTCAATTGCATCTGGACTGAACACCGGAAGTGAAGGAGAATGAGGATATCAGTTGGAGGAAGTGTAACGAGAGACGGCCAGATGGTTCCCTCCACCGAGTTGTACCTCAAATCTAGTTTTACGAGGTTCGGAACTCCTTCCCATCGTGGGGCTAACACGATATATTTGAGATTCATGGACATACTGAAAGAAGGAACTGAACCCAATTAGATTATTTAAAGATCAGTCCAAAGTAAGTCAACTCCGAAAGGTTCCCCATTAAGGGGGTCGATCCATACTATAAATAAACAATTCTAATCTCGACAAGTTTCTGAGATTACCGATTGAAGCTGGAACACTCCCTTAAATATACGTGTAATTGAAGACCAGAGTCTCAAGATAACCATCCTCCGGAAAATCGGCAAGGAAACCTGAAAATCAGCAATCACCCAGACCAAAATTCTCCATTTTACCCAACTTTCTTATTATTTCTATATTTTGAATGATCTTGGAAATCTTTTTAAAAAATAAAGACATCAGTCGGACGATATTACATGGAAGCCTAATTGGTCTGTGTTTGTTGGTCGTTATTTTTGCATTCTTTCACACATATTACATAATTCCACTTTCGAACTAATATGAAGTAATTATTGTGCCTTTTGAATTTAAATGGTTATTGGTGAAACATGAGGAAATAACCAACAAGTCTTAAATCTATTATACTTATGTCAATTTAGTCATAAACATGTTAATTAGAGAAAAATTTAACAAATTAAAAAAATTATCTATGTCGATCTTGGTCATGCAACATAAGATGATCCACTATGTCAGTAATTTTTGTCCAATATTGGGCATAATAACTAACTTGACAAATCATTAAAAGATTTATGATTAAATTGTCCAAATTGAAAGGTTAAGAACTAGATTGACACAAATACAATAGGTTTGAAACTTTTTTTTGTAATTTCCAGGTAGAACACATTCTTTGATTATCCTCACATGATTTGTATCTAAACTCCTTAGGTACATTTCCACCGCTGAAATATTTAATAGTGATGTTGGCATTTTTTTATTTATTGAAAGTACGTTTGATTTCATTTACTTAGGAAAGTTCGGAGCGATTACATCAAAAACGTCAGCACATAATAAATCTAATAAGGCTATCGAAGGATAAATTACCCAATTACTCGGAAGGATATTCTCGCGTTGGGCTTTTGCAATCCAATCCACGGGCTTGTTGGCCTCTCTACTACAATGGGCCAAGGAAAGGCCCTGGAATGCTTTTAGTGTTTCCTTGATTCGGTCCAAGGTCGGCAGCAACTTCCAACTGAAGTCGTCTTCGAAGAGAACAAGCGCCAGACAATCTGAGTGGACTTCAAGACTTTCATTCGTGTGTTCAGATAGAAAAACTAGGGTTTCCAGCAGAGAGATGGCTTCCGCTTGTTCCGTCGAATCGGCCTCCACCTGCTTCGAGAATCCATCAATTAGGCGTCCTCGCGAGTCTCTACAAATACACGCGATGGCTGCTTTGTTTGCTGTTTGTCCTCTGTTTTTTTCCCGACTCGCGTCTGCTTCTTCTAAACCCAATGTCCCGGCATCGTGTCAGGTAAGAGGTGTCGATGTTAACTCGGAGTGAGCCAACAGGCGGGGGTTGCCACCAAATCGTGTGAGTTTCTTGTTGTTTCGCCTTTTTTGCCCTTTTGTTCCAAGTTTCGAAAGTAGTTTGTAATGCAACTGCTCTGTGTAGGGTCTGTTTCGGATGAAGGGGTTTGTTCTCGAAGATGAACTGATTTCGATCTTGCCAGATACACCACAAGGTAGTAGCAATTTGGTTAAACTTTGGTGCGCTTTGAGGGTCTTCTTTCTGGGTATACAACCATTCATCAAACCTGGTTAATCCGATCCTGTTTATCTTTATTTGCAGCAAGTTGTCTTTCCAAATTTGAGCTGTCCAGGGGCATAACAGCAAGGTGTGTTCTATTGTCTTAGCTTCATGATGACACACGGGGCAAAGTGGATCAGGTGCTATTTTTCTTCGGTTAAGATTGTCCACTGTAGGTAGTGCGTTTTGGCATGCTTTCCATAGAAATTGCTCGACTTTAGGTAGAGTTCCAGAGTGCCAAATATGTTTCCATAGATCTGGCTTTGTTTGGTGTGAGGAAGTTGCTATTCTTTGATGTGATTTTGCTACTCGACCCCTTGTGGTGAAATAGCCACTCTTTACTGAGTATGCCCCTGTTTTACCTTGCATCCATATAATTTTATATTATGTTGTGGGTAAATCGATAGGAGTAGCAAGGATTTCCTTCACCCTTTGTTCGAATCAGTGTTTCATTCCATGCACCATTCCCCTGCTCCATCAGTCCCTCCACTTTCTCGGGTTCATCTCTCGTAGCTGGGCCTCCAATTGGTCCACTGCTCAGCCATCTATCTTCCCGTACCAAGATTTTCTGAGCATTCCCAACAGACCACATGACATTTGGACAAATAGTCCCTTCCCACTATAATACTTCGCCATCCCCATGAGGGTCTTAAGTCATTTCCAGCTTTCCAGAATTCGCAATTTGGGTAATATAAACCCTTCATTAGTCTACTCAAAAGGGAATTAGGTTGCTGTGCAATACGCCAAGCTTGCTTTCCTAGCATAGCCTCATTAAAAGCTAGTAAATCTTTAAAGCCAAGGCCTCTTTCAGCTTTTCTGAGTTTTTTATTCTCCCATTTCTTCCAATGAATCCTAGCAGATTTCTTCCCATTCTTCCACCAGAAATTTGCAATTTTCTTCTCAATTGCTTGGCATATGGACACCGGGATTTTGAAGATAGACATGGCATATTGTGGAATAGCCTGCACCATTAATTTAATTAAAATCTCTTTCCCTGCTTTGGACAGTAAATTTTCCTTCCAACTTTCTAACTTCTTATTCACTCAAGCCAAAATCCAGGCGAAAACGTCTTTCTTGGAGCCTCCCCAATCCGAAGGAATACCTAGGTACTTCCTTGTTTTGTCTATCTCAGGAACCCTCAACACTGCTGCCATATTCTTTCTTAGACTCATCGGGCAACACTTGCTTAAAAAAATGCCTGATTTATTTAGATTAACGACCTGTCCTAATGCAAAGCAGTATTGGTGTAATATTTCCGCCAAATTTTGACATCCCACTATAGTACCATGAAGGAAGAAGATGGAATCGTCCGCAAATAGCAAATGTGATAGGATAGGGCAGCCACTATTCAATTGAATTCCCCGAATTGTACCATCTTCTACTGTTTTTTTCATCAAATGGGAGAGGACATTAGCTGCTAGGATAAATAGGTAGGGGGATAGAGGATCACCTTGGCGAACCCTTGTGTAGGCTTGAAGAAAGGTTGAGGCTTGCCATTAAAATTAATGCTGAATGAGACAATTGACATGCATTGCATCACCCATTGCACCCATTTCTCACAAAAACCCGTCTTAATCAAACATTCTCAAAAGAAATCCCATTCAATTCGGTCATAGGTCTTTTTCATATCTACCTTTAGCACCGCTTGGAATTTACGTTTCATCTCCCGAGTTCGCAGCTTATGGAGTACTTCTCGCACAATAAGAATATTGTCTTGAATCTGTCTTCCCCCCACGAAAGCACTCTGTTCTTCTGCAATGATACTTGGTAGTATGTGTTTCAGTCTATTTGTCATCACCTTAGAGATTATTTTGTAAGCGAAGTTGCAAAGGCTAATTAGCCGGAATTGTTCAAGCTTTTCGGGGTTGGGGGTTTTGGGAATGAGGGTGATTTGGGTTTTGTTTATATCGGGGTTTAGGTAACCTGTCTCAAAAAAGTTCTGCACTTCACTGAATATATCTTTTCTTATGTGTGTCCAATGACTGCGATAGAATAATCCATTCAGCTCATCTGGTCCAAGAGCCTTGGATGCCCCTAGCTGTTGCATTGCTGCTGTGATTTCCTCCATTGTGACTGGTTCTACTAATCTTTGATTCATATTCCCATCAACTAAAGTTGGAATTTGTCGAATGACAGGTTGTAGGTTGCGTTGCCCCACTGATTTGTATAAGTTACTGAAGTATGATGCTATTATTTCCTTCAAGGGCTGATCCTCCTTCACCCATTCATCATCAGCATTTTTGAGCAAGGTAATTCTTTTTCTAGCTCTCCTCTGAATCGTGGTCGGATGAAAGAATTTTGTGTTTCTATCTCCCCATTTTAACCATGTAATTCTAAAGCGCATACCCCAGTACATCTCCTCTTGTTGCCATAGTTTTTCAATTTCTTGAGTTATCCTTTTTGTTGTATCGCTTTCTTTGTCTGTATGAGGATCATTTGTCAACCTTTGTAAATCATTTCTCAGCTTATTGATTCTGATTTTTGCATTATATAGGCTTTTCTTACTCCAATTTTCTAGTTTTTGTGCCGCTTCTGTAGCTTCTCCATCATGTTCAAATTTTGGGATTCCAATTCAACCCATGTATTGTTAACAAGTTGCCCACATTCCTCATTGTTTGACCAGAATGCTTCATATTTAAAGGTCCTCTTTTTCCTCTTCATTCTCCAGTTAAATGAGAGTAGGAGCGGACTATGGTTCGACCCAATGGCTGGTAGTGCTATACAATCAGCATTATGCTGCGTTATCCTCCATTCTATATCACAAAGTGCTCTATCCAGTCGTTTGTTGACTAATTGCTCCCCTGTTCTGTTATTTTTCCAGGTGAAGGCACAACTCTTGCTCTCCAAGTCCATTAAAGAGCATTGGAGAAGAAAGTCCTTAAATGCAGTAAGCCTATAAGTTTCAGCCCTCTTTTTGCCCACTTTCTCCCAAAGGTACAATATTTCATTGAAATCCCCCAAGCAAAGCCAAGGTAGATGGTGTCTAATACTAGTTCTGTATAGAGCCTCCCATAACAGCACTCTTTCTTGGAATTCATTAGGAGCATGTACAAAAGTGATATGCATCCGTTGTTGTGTTTCCTTAAGTAAGCACTGGACATTAATATGGTTTTTTGACCAAGAGTCTATATGTAACTCTACCTGATCATCCCAGAAGAGAGCTAAACCCCCTGCACTTCCTTCCGGATCTACCACGAAACTGTTTTGGTATCTTAGCCTTCTCCGTATGCGTTGCACTTTTTGTTCTTGATTTTTAGTCCCCATTAAAAAGATAACATTGGGTCTTTCCTGGGTCACTAGGACCCTCAAAGCTTGAATTGTCAAAGGTGTGCCCAACCCCTGATAATTCCAGCTTAATAGTTTCATGGATAAACCGGTGGCTTATTAGGGCTAGCCACCAAAGCCCACTGATTTGATTCCTCCGCCACATGAATGGGAGTTTCCATCAACTATGTATTGTCAATATTCTAAGTTTTTGAAGATTGAGCACCATACGGGCAAAAACGCTTTCCTTTTTTACCATTTGTTGGCTTGGAGTTTCTGGATTTGGATTTGATCAGCCCCTTTTCCCCTAGTAGTGTCTCTTCCATATCCATTGCTGCCTCCTTGAGTTGTTCCTCGTATAAGACCATAGCAGACTCAGCATCAATAGAGCTACTTCCTATCTTCTGTGGTCCTCTTTCCTCCATGATTAGTAATTCTATATGCTGATGGGGTTGTCTATTCTCCTGTTCTGCAACTTGATCTGGATTCTGATCTTGCTGGTGCTGTTCTGACTCAGGAGTTGCATGGATGGGTGTCTCGGGCACATATTCTACTTCATCCGGTATTATCTCTTGTTTGCCATAGAATATCTTCCTATACGGACTGAGTTCGCGAGCTTCCGCTCTTAGCCAATGTCCATACCTTCCCGATAAGTTCGCTGCCAACCCTGTTTGCTCATAGGGTATTTCGCTGCAAAATGTGGCATAATGCCCGATCTTTCCACAAGAATAGCAGTATTACGGAAGTCGTTCGTATTTAAATTCTATCCACAGTCTCTTTCTCTCCAGATTAAGTAAAACTCCTATCTTTAAAGGCATCTCTAGGTTCAGTTTGACTCTTGCCTTATCAAACTTGTAGTTGTTATTTCCTTTTGTTTATATTTTAACCTCAATCACTTCTCCCAGTTTTACTGTGATATTTCTAATGACATCGTAAGTCACTCTTCCATATGGAAGTCCATAGAAATGTACCCAAAAATCACAGCATGTAAAATCATAGCATAACTCAGGAGTGTCAGGATCACATTGCTTTAATACTAGTAAATTGCTAGAGAAAGACCATGGCCCCAGATCTAACACTCTTTGTTTCTCAGCTTCGGACTGGAAATTGAAGGAGTAATAGCTCGGTTCGAGTACCGCACAGGTAACATCATCGACCCTCCAAACTTTCTTCATTGTATTAAAGAAAGCGGTAAAGTTCGCATTTAGTTTAGTATAAAATTTCCCAAACAAAGTTTTCCGGCATTCAAATAGTTTTTCTTCAGGGATATCACCTGTAATCTCAACAACATCCTCTTCCGACCACAGATTTCCAAGGCTTTTACAGAGTGCTGCGACCCTCCTCTCTTCTTCATTGTGACCTGCCATTTTCTGTCTCCAGATTTGAGGGGCTTCACGCCACTAGCTCGACACTTTGGAATCAGCAGGGAGATCGATTAAAGGGAGCTCAGAGTGGAAATACAGCAGAGGGGGACTCCGAGTGGGGTTTGATCGAAATCTAATGAGTGGGTTGCGAACACAAAGGATTTCAGATGAGAGATGAAGGGGTAGGGATTGGGGATATATGGGTATTAGGGTTTTGATTTTGAGGGAGTATTGTTTCAGAACAATCTCGGTATTGGGGGGATTGGGTTGGAAAATGGTGGGTGATTATGTATGATGATTCACGGTTTTCATTGTAGTCGGATTGAAGGATTACCTAGAATGAAGATGAAGATGGGAACTACCCATACGGTAGAGGGGTACTCGCCATTTGGGAGCGCGAGAGCTTTTTTTGATTTTGTTACTACTACGGGGACAGTGATATTGGCATTTCGAGCAGCACTTTTGTTACTGTTCCAACCTCAACACTTAGTTTCAGATACATAGTTAGAGAAATCTTATCAAATAAATGAAATTTGTGATTTATTGGTTCATTTCTTGATAATTTTTGGCTGCCACTATTCATTTGTTTTTTAGATCATGTGTTGCCACACAGACCTGCTCCATGACATAATTTATGGTACATGAAGAACATTATGTTAAATGTAGGATTTAACAATTCTAGAGAACTTACTAAACGCTAGCGTTGGTGATTAAAATCAGTAGACTTTATTTCTTATATAGCATGATTGTTGACTTCAAAGCAGTAGTAATCACTAATCAGACCATCACCCGGGTTCCAATGGCACACACCAAGCTTAAGAATTCCATGCACTTTGTTAGGCTAGGAAGATGGCACCTTTGGTTAGTTCAACGTGGTACATATATGAAGAAATTTCATGTTATACAAGCTTGAAGAATTTTCTTTATTCAAGGGCCTTCCTAGCAATAGACATACAGGTCTTGAATTTCTTAAGTCCAATAATCTTCTATTGATAGTTTATAATGCCCAATCATGGAGAGGTAAAGCTGTGAACTTACTTTAATCAAGCATAACAACCGAAATTCAATGAACATGATAACATTGTGAAAATCTAAAAGTAAGTCATCCCAAAACTAATAATACACGCTTCCATGGCTGGATAAATATCAGCATACGATAGAAAACCCATAAGCCAACAACATATCCAAGTGGCATGCTCATCTAAAACGACTTCATGTCAATCTAGCCATTGTCCTCGCGTTATTTGGACCTTTGAGTAGGAACAACATCTGCTTCTTCAAGGTTGATAGTTGTTGGGCAACTTTTGTCAAGTGCAAACTCACATAGTCCTTTGTTACGTTCAAATGAACCTTCTGAAAATGTGAGAAACTGTTTCCTAGCTGGGATCATAACAAGAAGTTGATTATAGGAGAGGTTCAGGAATGAAATGTGTGAAAGCTAGTACGAGCACCTAGAGGGGGTAAATAGGTGCATAAACAAATTTTCATAGTGAAGTGAGCAACTGTGATCAGCAATAGATTATGAAAAGGAAATTAGACTCTTGTAATCAAATTGGATTATGATCAAAGTAAAAGAGCGTAGGGAAGAGAATAAGAACATAAGGTTTATAGTGGTTCGGCTTAATCCAAGCTTACGTCCACTCTTCCGCACTGACAGCCCACCGGCTGGATTTCACTATGAATCAAAAGAGTTGTTATAGTATAGCTCTTCCTTGATTCCACAGTGTAGAGACTCTGCTATACTTCCTCCAGGTCTCACAAAGATATAAACTCTCTTTTGAGGACAAGATTTCGCTCAACAATTGAATTGATTAAGAACTAGGAGCTTCAGACTTTGGAATTCTTCTATTGTGCACACACTCGAATAACTGAAACGTCTTCCTTATATACTCCTTCATGCCATCACACCCGTTGGCACTTACCAAAGGAGTTCTTCTAATCTACCCGTTGGACAGAATCGATTAGGGAGATTTCGAGTTATTTAAGGAATATGTCGATAGCCCACTAATCCTGCTCGCCCATACAATCAGAATCTAGATTTCCATAAGTAGAATCTTCCAAGTATACTTTGTCAATCAACAGATCCAAAATCCTTGAATCAATTTCAATTTGAATAATGGATTCCGATATGTTATATCCAGCAAAGAGATCTTCTTCATTTGATAGAATCAAATCCTTAATGAAATACTTAGTTCTGGATAAGCCTTCTTCAACGGTCTAGAAACTGTCAATGAGGATAGACTTTGAGTCTTGAGTCTGGCAGTTCGGTGGTCTTCAGACTTTGATGGAAGAGTCTGCAAGTCTTCAGACTAAATTGATGGAAACGTTTTGTCAACTTCAAAACACTCGAGGAAGTTTTCTCCAACAAAAAGAAGTTCAGATCTAAAAGCTGCATTGGAATTATCCCATCGAGGTAGTTATGTGACAAGTCTAGGGACTCAAGCTGCTGTATTTTTCCTAATGACGGGGGGATAGGACCTGAAAGCACATTGTGAGACAGATTGATAAAATAGAGCACTCGAGAGATCTCTCAATGCTTTTGGTATTGGACCCTCCAATCTACTGCTCGAGAAGTCAAATGAGGTGAAAACAGTTAGGATCTTCGCTAGTTCAATTTGCAGACTTTTGATAGTAATGCTTACGCTGTCCTGATAATAGAGCTTGCTCAACCCAAGAAAATGGATATTGAAGATGGTCAAAGTGAGAATTAACCTTCATGACCTCCCAAGACATCGGAAATCTTCAGGAAGCATAATGCTGAAATTGTTGAAAGCTAGGTCAACAATTTGAAGCATATTCCATGTGCCATTAGTGACTGGACAGCCAATTTGCCCGTAGAATTTTCTAGAATGCATAACAAGAATTCTCAGGGTAGATATGTTCTTCAAGTGGCACAGGAATACATCCTTAATCCAATTGTTTCCAATGTCTAGCACCTCTAACGTCGAACATTTTGCCAAAGAAATTGGAAGCTTTCCGGTCAAGAGATTACCATTAACATCCAAAGTCCTCAAAAGGCATGTGCCTTGGAATGTATATGGAATTCCTCTAGTCAAGTTGTTATTCCTTATGTTCAACACCTATGCATTATCCTTGGCTAATGCCGAGTGCCCCCGATACACTCCAGCCACTAATCTGAAAGGAAATCTAGCTCATTGGGTAGAGTAACTCTTTTTCGCAGTAGGGACTCAATTGCTGGACATTTCTTCTTTCTCCTGCCTCTGGGCCTAGATTGAAATTGCTCATCTAACTCCTCAAAATCACCCTAAAGCGAAGGAGCCAAATTGACAAGTATTAGGATCGTCCAAATCTCATGTAGTAAAAAGCTGGATTTCAAAAGAGCAGTAAAATTGAATTTTAATATTTGAGAGAATGAGAGAATAGGGCTCACTGAAGTGTAAACATGGCAACCAGTTCTCTCATGATGGTCTCTCACGTGCTTGTACACAAACTTCTTGCCACAATCCTTATGGCTGCATACAAATGGCCTCACCTCAAGATGAACAGCCTTCACATGCTTACGTAAATTTGATTTCTGTCAACAAGGAAAACAATCAGCTAATGTACACTCAGCAGCCACACGATAAATGAGCTCAAGCTTTAAAGTTCCATACAATTATATTCCATGCCAAACCAAAATCTACTTAGTAGGTGACTGCATCTCACTGTTGAAAAAATGCTGAGACAACCCTTAACATGACATGTGAATGCTTCTGAATCAGCCGAATTTTTCTTCCCATGCGTGCGGAGATGCCGTTGGATATTCTTCCTTAACCGCTTAGTCCCACATATGTCGCAATTGACTAATTGGTGAGCTGATCGCATGTGCTCCTTCAGATAGTCAACATTGCTGAAGTATTTCATGCACTCACAACAGAAAGCCTCCACAGTTTCCAGTTTGACTACAGCAGTTGAAATGACATTATTATCGAATGGCACGTTAAACAGCTCATAGATATCATTCGGCTTCACCAATAGACCCTCATTATTAAGTGACTAACCATGAGAATCCTCATGCTTTCACAACTTCGATGCAAACTTGAAAACCTTCCCACACCCAACCTCTAGACAAACATGTTGCTTCGAACTCTTACATTCACTAGACGTCGATGGTTCCTCATCATTGTGAATTTCATTCAAGTGCCTCTTCATGTTCCCTTGATATGCAAATGACTTATCGCAACCATCAACAGGATAGCTGAAAATCTTGCCTTTATGCTAAAGAAAGTGACGAGCCAAATGGTCTTTTCTCCTATAGCTGGCAGGGCAATCCTCCATGGAACACTTGAGAGGCCTCTACAAATGAATTTAGCATATTGACACATAGATACAAAGCATACCAAATCTCTACACATCAATAGAAGAAAAAAAATAAAAAAAAACAAACGATGCTTCAAACCTCAAAATAGAATATGCGTGACCGAGGCTGACTTGATGGATCTTCTCAGGTGGTCCCCCAACCTGATACTAGTCCAATCAAGATACAAGATTGCAGCCTCTTGCATTTTAGAGTTCTTTTCGGTGGGATCCAATGCTTCACGCCATTATCATATCATAATCAGATGAGCCAATATACTTTATCCCACAAGGTTTTGATTTCAGTATAGGCAAACTCACAGTAGACAACCACCTGTGAAATAGAATCATTTCAATCCATGATGGAGATCGGTTGGTCTCTCACTTGCCTGAGGTACATCAGCTCCTTCTCTCTCATTTCCAGGATCTTTTGGCGACCTCTCCTCCATCCGCGGTGCCCTTGGTTGCCGAAATCCAAGAGAAGTTGATGCACACTCTCAATGATATACAGATCCAAGAGTTGTCTCGCCCTATTTCAGAGGAAATTCGGTCTACTCTGTTCTCCCTTGCTTCTGGTAAATCCCCTGGCCTAGATGGCTTTAATGTTGAATTCTTCAAGCGGGCGTGGGAGACTATAGGACCATCGGTCCTGCTGGCAATTCGGGACTTCTTTATTAATGGTCAGCTTCTGAAGAAGATCAATGCAACTATCCTGACTCTAATCCCGAAGGTCCCTAATGCGTCAACAGTTAATGACTTTCGACCCATAGCATGCTGCAATATTATATACAAGTGTATCACAAAGATTATTGCTAACAGGTTAGCTGCTGTGCTCCCTTCTATAGTTAGTCTTCCTCAGAATGCTTTCGTGAAAGGAAGACGCATAAGCAATAACATTATATTGACCCAGGAATTGTTTAGTGACTTTCATCACAATCCTTATCGGCCTAAATGTATTATCAAAGTTGATTTTTGTAAAGCCTACGATTCCATTGATTGGAACTTTATCCGGCTTACTTTGATGGCCTTTGGATTCCCTGCAGTTTTTATCGACCGTATAATGGTCTGCATTCGTTCACCTAAGTTTTCTATTTCTCTTAATAGTGAATTGCATGGTTTTTTCTCAAGTGGGAGAGGAATCAGGCAGGGTGACCCTATGTCCCCTTATCTCTTCATTCTTGTTATAAAAGTTTTTACTGGAATCATTAATACCCAAACGTCCAAGGTGGGCTTTGATTTTTTCTGGAGATGCAAAACGACTAGGCTATCCCACCTTTTCATTGCAGATGATGTATTATTGTTCTCCAAAGGTAATATGTCTTCTTTGTCCCTGCTATTGGATGGGATTCAATCTTTTGCTAGCTGGTCTGGGCTTAAGCCAAACTTCAACAAAAGCGAAATATTTCTCTCGGGTGGCTCTCAAGCTCTAAAAGATTCCATGGTTAGTACCTCTGGCTTTCAGTTGGGTTCGCTCCCTTTTAGGTACCTCGGTGTTCCTATTCTTTCATCTAGACTAGGCAAAGTGGATTGCATATCTTTGGTGAATGCTATAACCTCGAGAGTCCAATCCTGGATGAACCGATTCCTCTCCTTGGCCGGTAGATTGCAGCTGATCAGATTGGTCTTGCACACGATTTAGGTTTATTGGTCTAGTGTGTTCATCCTCCCCTCTTCGGTCATAAGACAAATAGAGAAAATATTTCGCCAATTCCTTTGGAAAGGACCGACCCTTGGATCAGGAGGGGCGAAGGTCAAATGGGATGAAGTCTGCCTACCCAAGGAAGAAGGTGGCTTGGGTATCCAACGCATCCGGGTTAGCAATATCGCTTCAATGATTAAGCACTTGTGGCTTCTCTTTATTGATAAAGAATCGCTTTGGTGCAAATGGATCCATTCCAACTTCATCAAACATAAGAATTTTTGGGTCGTCCCTAGACCTACCATATGCTCTTGGTATTGGAAAAAGCTGCTAGGCCTTCGAGACTTAATTCAGCATCAATTTATGTGGCGAATAGGCAATGTATTATCTACATCCTTTCGGTTCGATTATTGGCATCACCGGGGGCCGCTCTATAAGCTTTTCACAGATCGGAACATATACTATTCTGGCATCCCTCGGCTTGCTTCTGTTGCTGTTGGTATTACTGCCCTCTCCCTTCCCTCTGCAGTCTCGGCGGCCATTATGGGTTGGGATGATCCTCTCCCAAACCTCAACGATAATGATGATAGACTCCTATGGCTAGGCCATTCTTCAGGGATGTTTATGACGGCTTCTGCTTGGACACTTCTAAGGGCTAGGGCCCAGCTTGTGCCTTGGTCGAGATTCATTTGGAGTTCTTCTCTTCCCCCCCCCCGGTATCAAACCCACTTATGGTTGATCACTCGCAACCGATTACCGACCTAGGTAATTCTGTTTGCTCATGGGAGAATTCCAGTTTCCGCATGTGTGTTCTGTTCCTCTAGACCTGACTCTGTTGATCACTTGTTCTTCGGATGCCCGATTACGGCTAGTCTGGGTGCTTTCTGGGCGAATAAGTGTAACCTCCCATGGCGGAATTCTACGTGGAAGGATAACTTAGAATGGGTTATCAAGCATCTCTCTGACACTAGCTTCTATCAATCGGTGGCTCGCTTTGGCTTTGCCGCCTTATGCTACCTTATTTGGAAGGAGAGGAATAACATCATCTTCCGCAACCAAACCTTATCCCTCCCGGCTTTAAAGGAATATCTTCGCATGGCTATCAAGGATAAAGCCTTTACTTTTTCGAAGGTCCCGGATACGACTCGTAACAGAAGACTACAACTCAGTTGGGGAATCCATCCTTCGATCTTTGACTAAGGCGTTTCATTTTTAGTAATGAGGCGTCCAGTCTCTTTAGCTTTGGATGCATCCATGGTGTCTCTTCTTCGCTATCTTTCATTTTCCTGGTTGTAGTCCTTCTCCCCTGCGCGGGTGCCTTCGTCTTTCCCCTTCTCTTCCTTTCTGGCTATTGCTTAGCCTGCATCTAGCTGCTGTTTCTTTCGGTCCTCTCTATGCAGCTCCTTCCCCCCCTCCCCCCCTTCCCCCGGCACCCTTCCACTCGCTTGGCTGGTTGTCTTTTGAGTGCAAGCCTTGGTGCTAGGGTCTGTTGCTATATAGGTGTGTAGCTCATTGGTTCTTTAGCTAATATATATTTACCCTTTACCAAAAAAAAAAAAAAAAACTCACAGTAGACAAATAAAAAAAAATGTTTCAATTTTCAACCAAAATTAAAACTTTTTTATCTAGGAAATCCATCTTTGAAACCACACCACACGAAAAGATTATTGCTTTCTCATGGGTGCTTGCATGTGATGAGGCTTCACAAATTCACGGCATCACTATTCCACAGCCCAGAAAATCATGTACATCCCCAACGATAATATCCGAATTGCCGTTTCTGACACCTCATTAGAAGTTACAAATGTGAAAATTTTAAGAGCAATGACCGAGCATTGTACATCAAAACTGTCCGTTCAACAAGACCGGTGCGACTGTAATCTGAACCCTCCACTTTACAAACTGTACCTCACCGTAGACCACCTCAATGACAGGGGTAATCTAATCAAAACTTGACTAAAATTTTTAAAGAACTTGCATCAATAGCAGAACAGAGAGCTCCACATACCTCGAGCGAATGGCCCTGCGTATGCTGCCTCAAATACGCAGGTTTCTTGAACGTGGCACCGCATTCTTCGCAGGTATTATTAGCTTTCGCTGCCTCCTTCACCTCAACCCCTTGAGCCATTGCCGCTTCCACCTCATCCTGATAAAGACCGAACCGACACGAAAACCAATTCACATCAATTCCCACCGCGGCGAACATTCAAACGTGAGCAAATTCCGCAAACGCAAAACCAGCAATTGCCGATCGAGCTAGTCAAAACGTAGCATCAGAACTCGCAGCCCGAAACGAACGGCGCTGCTTACGAAGCGTCGGAAGGCGACGCAGCGAGGAGAACAGACCTGGTGGTGCGATTGGATGTGAGAAGTGAGGAGGGACTTCTTGGACCTGCAGATCGAGCAGCAATAAAGTAGTAACGCCACCAAAATCGCAGAGAGGCTTGGATCGGTGTTGTTCTGGGCCTAGCTTGACTGTGTTCAAAGCTATGACCAGTTTGGGCCCAAATTAGGCCCGGCCCGATAAGCTTTCCATCGAACGAAATTAGATCTGCGAACAGGAAGCTGCTTACTTCGCGATTGTTGCGTACATTACTAGATACGAGCATGAAGATGTATAGAGAGTTACCGTGAGGTTTCGTCGCAGAGATTGCTGAGGTAGATTTTCGTGATGGAGATGGAGGTTGACGACGGTTTGGAAGCATGAGGTAAAGAGAAGCTCTATCAGACGTGCATATAGTAAGTATTTATCTAAGATTTTTCTTTATATAGGCACAAAAGCACATTCTCATCTCGGCACGAATTAAAGGTCTTGATTGCATGTTAGATGCGCATGAAGTACAACTTGAAGTGTTGAGGAGAAGTGCTTGCATGAAGATTCTCAATTAGTCTTTCGTCTTAAAAATCACTCGGGATACTGCAACTTTTTTATTTGGGCCTACTAACTTGGTGCAAATGTCTCAACATTTGATGCAGGCACTTACACCCGAAGACGCACATGCACCTAAACACCTACAGAAAATGGCAGTGCACCTTATGTTGAGTTCCTTATTACCCCAAATTTTACAATACAAGCTCCTCTATCGTATGCTCTTAAGTACAAAATTTAAGGAGCGCGACGGTGATGATAACACCTTTTTTGTAGTTCGCTGAAGGTATGTTGGCTTTTGTTGGGTTAGTATTGAAAAACATTCTGCTGCCTGTTGGTGTCATGATCGTCTGTTTCAATATTGCTGTAATCTTCTTTGGCTGCAAACACCATTTTAATAGAAAACCTTTTGATGATGATGTCGCCAATGCTTATTTCAAAATGTCAATGCAAGTCAGAAGGGTATTGTTGCCTCTGGCTTTTGTCATTGAGCAACCAAACTTGCCTCCATCCTCCATTGCGATTAGCAATTGCGGATGTTGGAGAAAGACCTGATGAAACCACAAAAGGGAAATTTACATGCTTCCTCTTGCAGGCACCCACAATTAGACGGCTTCACCTCCATGTTATCAACCAAGATTTTAATTCAGTTCATCTCATTTGACACTGTCACAAACCCAAATTCGAATGCGGAAACACCCAAGCCCGGTCTCTACCAAAATTACTCTAAAACCATAGTAAGCTTATAATGATTCCTTATTCCCTTTTCTCTCTCTCTTTATTCTTGTTTCTTTTTTTTTCTGTTTTTACTTACTGATATTTGTCCCTCTCGTCCTTTTCCTCTTCAAAGATCGAGGACACCAGATTATACTTAAGAACGACATGAGTTTCAAAGCCACGATTCGTGATCAAGACACCCAGACTCCAAGCTGCACATAGACAGACTTAGCCATCGATTGCTTATATTCTTAACCAAACGACTGCAATTGATGACAATCTCCGGCCACCGCCATTAACCGTTATAATCCACCGTGACTCATACATGGACTCACGAGGAAACAAGCGTGGAAGACTAACACGGTAGAAGCCTCGGTCAAGAATATCAACAGAAATGAAGGTTGAGAACAATAACTTGAGATCACGTACTCATCGCCCACTACCATGGAAATCACGAGCAACGTAGCACAGAACAAAGAATTATAGTGATTCAGAAATGTATTCAGCCATTGTGAAAACATTACAACTCATGCTTAAATGACTTGAAAATCAATTAATATCACTTAATCTATGTCAGCATACTTTCGAATTCAGAATTTGACGAAACTAATTATCCGCATTGAAACCTCATAGACATTTCGTCGAGCACATTGCAGTCCATCCATTAAGGAGCAGATTTTTGACAACATCGTATTTGAGACCTTATCGCAAACGAAATTAACATGTGAAGTTCGAAATCAAATACACAACTCTAACATGACCGATCCTGATTAAAGCAAAACGAGCTTTACATTCGCTTCACCTCCGCCAGAATCATAGCATTATGGAGAATCGGAGATTACCTTGTCAATGAAGCCAAGGTAAGTCATAGTACGCAGTCCAATTAACTACTGGGAGCTCTCACGATCGTCGTCGGCTAAATTGAAGACCGGTGGAAGAGCTTGAAAGCGAGTTTTGGCCACTTCAATCTTCATGGCCGCGAAACAAAGTGGAACAGGGGCTTCTCGGGAAGCGGCAGTTCGGCGATGGCTACGTCGCCTTGGGCTTGGTGATGAGCTAGAAACGGGAAAGAGAGTCTTTGGAAATCGAATCCCTGGGGGAATTTTCTGGCGAAATCTCTCACTCAAAAGCGCTCTCCGGAACGTTTGGAACTCAATCCGTGCGGAGCGCAACTCTCTCCACCGCGCGAGCGACGATCGGCAACGAGGTTGCAAAGGTTGAAGGTGAAGACTAGCGGCGATGGAGAAGGAAGTAATTGAAGTCAAAATGGGCCTTGTTTAAATCCAAAATAGGCTCCTATTGGAAATCAAGGACTGAATTTTTATGGGTCGAGTGAGCCCACGCGTTGATAGAAATCTTATGGGTCAAATTCACGAGCAAACGGGTTTGGGTCTGGATCAAGCTATCGGGCCAAATTTGAATTCAGTGGCCGAATGGGCTTCAAATATTATCTTTCTCTTCTTCTTTCTCATTCTTTTTATTATTTATTATTTGTATTTTCCAATTTTCCGATTTATATATCCAATACATGCATATACGATTTTGTGGACAAAAAATTGTGATGTCAACATCACTTGAGCGTCATAAATTATTTTCAAATCACTTAAGTGTTATATAACTTTTAATCGATTAATTAAGTTCTATAACGCTTTTTTTCAATCATTTGAGTGTTATATGTCTTTTCAATCGATCACTCGGGTGTTATAATTTTTTGAAAAGTTTCATCACAAGTGCTTTACTACGTTAGGTTTTTAGCACTTATATAAATGTTTTTAAAAAATTGATGGCACTAAGTGATCAATTGAAAGTTATGGTATTTAAATGATTTTTTTTTTTTTTTTTTTAAGTTATGATACTCAAGTTATTGAAAAAAGAAGAAGAACAAGTTATGACCCTCAAATGAGTGCCGTATGAAAATTATGACACTTGTATTGTCCTTATCCAATAGTAAATCACTATCTTTGTTGCAAAATAAAGTCAATATACATGAGCAATGGGCAGGAGGTTGCACAATATATTATTAAATTAGCGCAATATATTTAAGAATTAGTGTGCAAGCAATCTATTGTTGGAAAGTGCACTCGATGATGATTGTTTTGGTGCCTAAAACTTAGTCATTTGAGTTCGTATGGACCTCAAAACAAGCAAGAGAAGTTGCCAAATCTGGCATGTTGGATTAGAGAATTCACGAACTGTTCGTGCAGAGGAGTCCAATCCCGGCGCACCACATCTAACATACCAAGAGTTCTTTAAGGACTTGATTAAGAATTGGGTAGAGTTAGAGGAGTTGATTCCAAAAATAAAAATAAAATTGAAGGATCTAATTGCACAAGCAACAGAAGTGTAAATACTCTAGATGCGGATCAATAAACAAAACGTCTTTTCAAAAGTGATGGAGAATATGAAGAGAAGAACAAAGGAAAATACTTCATTTTGAGTTTAATAACTGAACCTTAGCTGAAATCTTCATGGACGTTAGCGGCTGAACAGCACTTTATCCCAGAAACGATAATAAGCAAACCTCCAAGATTTGATCAATGCTAACGGACCGCAAAATATCCAGAAGCCAACCACAAATCCAAGTGATATGCCCATGTAAAACCACTTCTCGCTATCATCATTGTCACCATGGTCATCTGTGTCACTTTGAGTTGGAACACAACCTGCTTCTTCCACCCCATTTGTGGCAATTGGCCGAGTTTTCTCGAGTGGATTCTTGCACGATTGGTTTCCTACGAAAGGACTTGAGCAATTTGTTCCCAGTTGGAATCCACACAATCTGGCATTGCCTTCGAAGGAACTCACTGAAAAGGTGAGAAATTGTTTGACTGCTGGGATGCTTCCTTCTAGCTTATTGTATGAGAGGTTTAGGAAGGAAAGAAAAGTAAGATCTAAAAGCCACAGGGGAATCGTCCCGTTGAGATCGTTCTGTGAAAGGTCCAAGGACTCAAGCTGTTGCAAGTGTCTTAAGGATGAAGGAAGTGGCCCTGAGAATGCATTGTTTGATAAGTTAAGGAAATGAAGCCCTTTGAGAGCCCCCAGAGTATAAGGTATTGGACCTTTGAAATTGTTGCCTGAGAAGTCGATTGAAGTGAAAATAATCAAGATCTTCACCAACTCCACTTTCAGACCTTTAACGGTGACGGTTACTGTGTCTTGATAAAAAAGTCCAGCGGAGTGAAGGAATGGATATTGGATACGGTTGATGTCTACATTAGCCTTCATAGCCTCCCAAGTTGTGAGGTATTGAGGAGGTAGACTACCACTGAAATTGTTGGAAGATACGTCTACAATTTGAAGCATTTGCTAGGTGTTAGGACTATGCTGACATCCAATTTTCCCGTGCAATTTGTTGGATTGTAAAACAAGGACACGGAGACTTGATATAGCTTGAAAATGACATGGAAATGTCCCTTCCATTTGATTATCCCCGATGTTCACAATCTCCAACCTCGTGCAATTTGCCAACGACAACGGAATCTGCCCCTGTAAGAAATTCTTGCTGATATCGAATGTCCTTAGATTGCATGTCGCCAGGATGTTTTGCGGAATATTGCCACTCAACTGGTTACTTTGTAGATTCAATACATGGAACACCATCATTAAACAATCGGGAATAGTTCCTTTCAAATGGTTATGCAATAAGTCAAGCACTCCAAGATAATCAACTTTGCAAAGTGACTTTGGGATGGACCCATGGAAGTTGTTCTTTGAAAGGGAGAAGAAAGATGTGTTTGATGATAGGTGGTCGCCGATGTTATCCGGGATAATAGAAGTGATGTTGTTACTTGATAAATCCAAGTACTCAGCGCTTGGCGGCAGGGGTGGCATATTTCCTTGGAGCATGTTTGAGTGGAGGACCACGAGAGACAGAGTAGAAGTAACATTGTGTGTAGTTGTTTCCAACTCTACAAAGAAATTAGAGGAAAGATTGAGATGTTGAAGTAGTTCCAATGTCCATATCCATCTCGGTATCTCCCCTTGCAGATGATTGTGGGAGAGGTCAAAGGCGACCAATTTGGACTGGTTAGCCAAAAACTGAGGCAATATCTGCAACTGGCAGGAAGCCAAAAATAACGTATAAAATTCAGGGAAAGAGGATGCAGCAGCAGAAGCAGGCGCCATAGCATCAATGGACAAGCCATTGTACGATAGATCAAGATCAGTTAATTTTCCTAATCCTTGAAGCATGTCAATATTCATCGAGCCACTGAAATTATTGGAAAAGAGTGAGAGGTATTGAAGCTGTTGCAGTTTGAATATGGATGTTGGTATTGACCCTTGTAACTGGTTTCTTTCCAAATTACGTACACTCAGATGATCCAAAGAGGCATTCGGATGTATGATAAGTTGACCATTAAATCTATTGCGTGAAAGGAATATCCTCTTAAGTCGGGGAAGTGTAAACAGAGCTGGGGGAATGTCACCTTCCAATGAATTGCCTTCCAAGTATATTCTTTCGAGATGCGGAAAGTTTTGCCAGCCAATGGAGGTGATATGACCCGTTAAAGCATTGTTAGATAAATATATTTTGGTCAGATTTCTGGATGCACCAAGTGGCGGAACTGAACCAGTAAGACTATTATAAGACAAGTCTAGATAAATCAGCTCCGATAGGTTCTTCATCGAGCTCGGGATCGACCCACTCAAATTGCAACTCTCCAGATTTAACCACGACAATTTTCTTAGATTACCGATTGAATCGGGTATCCTCCCTAAGATATTGGTACTAGGCATGACCAGAGTCTCAAGAGAATTGTCCTCCAAAAAATCGGGCAAAGATACCTGAAGGAGTTCATTGCGTGATAGGACAAGGTTCTTAAGTGTTTGTACTTGGAAGACTTTTTGAGGAAATTCTCCCTGCAGGTCGCAATCACCTAGGTGCAGTGTTTTCAAGCTAGAGAAATTTGCTAAGAAACTAGGAACTGTGGTGGACAAGTTGTTGCCTCCGAGTTGAATGACCGACAGATTAGCAAGACTCATAAGAGAAGCGTCAATAGGACCAGACAGAGAACAGTCCGACATGCTCAGCACCTCAAGTTTTGGAACTGAAGAAGACAACGCGTTGCACCACTCACTTCCCTCAGCAGACACATTGACCCCATCAAGGTACAACTCCCTCAACTCCCCCAAATCCCCAATCAGCGACCTCAAAGAGGGCTTTTCAAGTTTCAGCAGAGCTGGACTAGAGAAAGCGCAAGTGAGATCAAGAGTACGTAGCTTCCTCAGGCAAGATAGCTTAGCAGGAATCTGCCTGGTGAATCCAGCGAAGGACAAGTTGAGATGTTCCAAGCGGCTGAGATTCACGAGGCCCGACGGAATTGCCATGTAGTTGAAGTCGTTGAAAGCCAAGTTCAGGCTCCGAAGGAACACAAGTTTGAAGAGACTTGACGAACCGTCGATTCCGCTAGAGATCGACTCAACGCTCAAATCAAGTCCCACAACAAGGCCGTCCTCGCACGTCACACCGCTCCATGAATCGGCACTTCGGTCCCACTGTACTAGCTTGGAAGACTCGGAGGCATTGAAGATGAGGTTGTTTCTCAGCTCGAGCAAGAGTGATCTCTGGTCGATGCCAAGACACTGGGCTGAAGTTGAAGCCCTAGCTACGTCGGAGAAGATGGAGATCGTGGATATAGCAAGAAGAAGCCATGAAACGATCGGGTTGTTCATCAAAAGAGGTGTAAGAAGGGCGCGGGAAGAGGGAGCAGGGAAGAGGGAATCAACCAAAAAGAATAGGACACTTGGGAGTGGAGGAGTCGTCCTACTTTAGGTGCATTTTAGGGTCAATTTTGGGATATCATTAGATATGAAGCACGGACACATTCAGGAACCTTCCGTGTCGTGTCGGACACACTTGGACACACGGTCAACACGTGTGGTCAACTCTTCTCGACACGCGAGTCGGAGCGTGTCCGAAATCGCAAGAGGCTGGGTTTCTGGAGCGGGTCTACAAGCATGAAGGGAGAGTGAATCATTGTAGAAGGCGATGGAGGATGGAGACGAGGCAAGCCAAAGGAAGCGAGACTACGGAGGCGAGGCCGCAGCGATGAGGCTGTGACGGTAAGAGAAGGTTGTAGGAAGAGAGAACCAGGCAACCAAGATGGCTGTGATGGAGGACCGGAGACAAGGCTACGACCGCAAAAGATGGAGGACCAGAGGCAAGGCAGCAGGCGATTGCAATGAGGCGACCAAGAGAGAGTACAGATTGAGAGGAAGAGGATGGTGCAATGAAGGAGGAGGGAGCGGCCAGTGGTTTCTGAGAGTTTTCAAGGCTTCTCTTTTTGTTTTAGGAAGAAGGGTTTCTAAAAGATAAAGAATGGGTGTCGTGCAAGGAGGATGAGCATAGAAGGAGGAGGAGGAGGAGGCTATGATTTAGGTTTCCAAGGAAGGGCAAAAAATAAAGAAAAAAAAATGAGGGGTGCAGTGGAGGAGGAGTGTAAGGAGGATGAGGCATCTAGGTTTGGGTTTCCAAAGAGGGCAGAAAAAAAAATTAAAAATGAGGTGCTGTGCAAGGAGGAGGTGCCTAGGAGGAATAGTAGGCAGCTAGTGTTTGCGTTTTAAGGAAGAGTAGGAAAAAAAATTAAAAATGATGGTGCCATGAAGAGCAAAAAAAAAATTAATGGAATGTTCATCCAATTGGGCGGGATTTGTCCTTTTTTTCTTTTCTTTTTTGGAGGGAGATGGTGGAAGGTGATTTCAAGAAAAAAAAAAGAAGATGAATAATGTTAAATAATAATAAATTATGATCACTATGAAAAATTATAAATTTATTTAAATAAATTGACTCTACTCTTTATTTTTGAAATAATCATATGTATATATAAAAATATTTATTTATTATATAACGTGTCCCAACATGTCGGAATTCTCTATTTTTTGAGAAATGACATGTCGGCGTGTCGTGTCGTGTCGTGTCGTGTTGTCTTGTGTCACGTATCGCGTATCCGTGGCGGTGCTACATAGATCATTAGTCACCAAATTTGAATTATAACACTTTCCAACATTCCCAATAAAAATCGGCGACATTGCGCGACAAAGTGACATTCTTTTTTATCCTAATTTTCCAATCGAAACAAAAGACATATTTATGTTTTCTAGGAAAAAAGGAAAGATAAAAGAAATTTTCCTAAGATATTGAAATTAGAACTTGACGTCCCTTGAAAATAGTTTTGGCTTACCTTATTTAAGATCATAAAACCAATGACATCATGTGATCATTGTTGTCTTTGTACGTGAACATTAACCATGTATTTGAGAGATCCATTAAAAGCAAACAACATAGATATTATATCCAACTATTTTATTAAATATGTAGATTCAAGGAGATAAATAAAATGATTTACTTATATTTGAGTTTCATTTATAAAATTTTATAAGACCGTGAAAGAAGCCCAAAAAAAATAAAAATCCTAGAATCATTTCAACTTTAGGATTTCACCTTTCATATACAATTTCATAAAAAAATTTGTTAAGTTTAAATTTCACTGATAAATTATGGTAATTACGGGAATAGTTGGTAGATGATTTCTCTTATATTAAACTGAAAGGAAGAGAAAGGAAGAAAACGGAAAAAAGGCAAAAGTAAGACGATGAAAAATGGGCGTTATCTTTACTTCGAGTGGTATAAAGAGTAGTACAAAGGAAAATAAAAAGAGGTAAAAATCCACAAAGGTTTTAAATTGAAAGAAAGAAAAGAAAAACCGAACTAGTGTAGATGCAGGGGATTGATCCATCGTGCACGTCGGACGATTACCATGGCCCACCTGTACCCGGCCAACGGATAATTACCATACTTCACTCCCTTCATGCAACCTTTACTCTATTTAATAGAAATGCGTGTGGGTTGGCTAAAGGAGCAATCGACTCGTGGCATATCCTGATAATCGCTATGGAGTTTTTCTTGTGGTATTGTATACTGATACATTTGAAGGTTTTCTTCCTTCTTTTTTTGCTTCGTAGTGAGTTTTCCTATGCTAAGAGTGGCTTAATAGAGATTTTTTAGACTTTTATTTTTTTTCTTTTTGGATTGAGCAGAGTTAGCTTCCAATAAGACTCGAAATCAAGACCATAAAGAGAGGAGCAAACTCTCTTGCAATCTAAAACAACACCCAATTGTTGGATTTTAAATGTAATTCAATTATCAAAATCTTATATCAATTGAATTAGATCCCATTGACTAATTCATAAATCAAAATCAACCTTCCAATGAGCACCGCATTACTCTAGCTAATGAAAAGCTCCATCTTCTCGTTTGGTCCAAGATTTTGACAAGATAACAAGAAAACTAGTTATCATAGTATTGACACTAAAGAAACATCATAAAGTTGAAACCTCTTTTTTAGACAACCTTGATGAAACTTAATGGAAATCCAACTTGAATTGTGGCACACTAAACTAAGTCACCCTATGGTACTCAACTTTGGTTACTTGATGAAAAAGTGTTCGACTCGAGTGCTCACAGCTGCCTAGAGGCAGTGACTTTGCTCGTCGATGATGCTTCAAAAAAAAAAAAAAGAACTCAACATGTCTATGATATGTAGGTGTTGTAGGTTGGAGCATTAATGGCACTGTAGAAAGCTCTGTTTTGTGTTTTTCTTCATTTGCAATTGAAAAAGATAAAAAAAAAAAAATGAAATAGAAAAAAATGAATAAGAAATTAAGACCAAAACCAACAAACCAAGTAGTTTGATTTTGACGAAATAGCGGAACCAATGACCACAATCAAGAAGGATGCACGAAGGAGTGAAGCTAGAGAAAAAAGAAGCTCAACTTTCAGTAGACTTCACCAGCACAATGATGTTTGTGAAATGACTAATGAGGGCTTGAAGAGGCGGCAACTTCCTCTGGTGACGAGGGAGACATCATTGACTCGCAAGATAAAGCTATAACAAGCATATGCCTACAGGGCACTCTTAAAGACGACGACTTGTTGTGGTTGCTCTCGAAGATAAAAATACTCAAATGTTACATCTTTACTTAATAATTTATCTTTATAGTGTGTTATAATCAATGGGTATATATGCCCAAACAATACATATAGGAAAGAAATAATCTAATGTAACAAGCAAATTAGTTATCTTCATCTAACAAGGAAATTCTAGGAGATAATCAAATATCAAAGCAATATCCCTAACATCTTATAATGTCTTTAATAAAAATATTTTAAAAGGAAATTCTCTAATATTCATATATATATAGCCCGTAAAGATGACGACATGTGAGAGAGGCATCCAGAAAATTTCGTGCGAAATGGGCAATTTCAAGAACAGAGAAACGCAAGGGAGGAGGAGGAAAATAGGGGATGCATCGTCTTGGAAACAGGGAGCAGCCAAAGTAAACGTCTGCTGGTGGGGACGATTCTGTCTTAGTGTTAACGTAACTTGTGGGAGTGAAGATGTTTCTTACTCTGTGGACTCATGAGTATGAGGATTAGGAGCAGAAACGCGTTTGTGTCTGTTGGCTTTTCTTTATTTGTTTGCAGATTTGTTGGTGTCAATTGAAGTTGCGCTGGCCGGACCAAAAAAAATCAAACTTTAATGGAGAGGATATGACCAGCTTAGCGAATTGGTATATAAGCTACGTTTAGTGATGAAAATAGAGATAGTTAAATGGTGCCCATATCCAAAGGGTGGTTTAGTATTAGGGCGAGCAAGATATTGCGCTTCTAGAAGCATTAGATTTTATGTGTGGTCCATTCTTGTCACAGCCACCAAAGGCAGGATTGAATCAGAGATGGATTTGGTTATAATGCAAATAGGCCAATTTTTTGGATTGGAGAGAGTTGATGGACAAAAGATTATTGAAAATATCGCAAGTTCTCTATTAAAAGAAGGGCTAATAACATGAAAAACTTCTAACCGGTACACTTGTGACAAATTTACCCCAAATTAATTTTTTGACCTCCAAAAATCCCAAGCCCAAGTCGACACACCAGTGACAAATTTATCTTTTATTAATTTCTGTTAAATTTTACCTTCAAATTTCTAAGTTAGATGACAAATGGTAGTTGATAGGTGTACTAGTTTATGGTTTTACCCTCAATTTATCACAAGTGTACCGGTTAGGAGTTTTTCATGATATTAATCAAATTTTACAGAAATTAACGGATGGCAAATTTGTCACGTTATACCGGTTTTAGGTTTTTCGTGATCAAAAAATTAATTTGGGATAAATTTGTCATAAATGTACTAGTTTGAAATTTTTGGTTGTTCAAGATTAGTTTTTGGTAATTTGATCACATATATAAAAGTTTGAGATTTTTCGTGATATTAGAAAGTTCCTTTTGGATCACTTGTTAAAGTTTGATAACTAATTGAAAACGAAAATTTTCAATCAATTGATAATTGTTCTTTCATTAATGTGTGCTTGTGTCTACTTAAGTGTTCCTACTAATTTAGTGATCTTTACTAGTGTGCAAATGATTCTTTTTAATAGACTCAATTTAATCACATCGTAATTGTATTGTGGGTCTGCACTCAGAACATGTCTGCTGGGGCTTACTTCCGTGGTAGTTGCAAGGTAATATTTATTTTCCAAATTTTCTTTACTTATCCGCACTAAGTAATTTCATCTTGCACAAAGTCACAACAATATGCAAGATTACCTTTGAACGAATGTCCAGTGATGACCGAGACTGATTTCTAAGTGGTGTTGGGAATATTTTTCGGCCGGTACATAAAAGAGGTTTGATCCATCGAGTTGATATTCATATTTTGAACGATACTAATGTCACGGTCCATAATTCTTCCATACTCACATATCCTTATGAGTAGAGCTTGGGATTAGCGGGTGAATAGTGAGTGATGCAGAGGGATGAATACAACTGATTTGTGGGAATGTCACCAGAATGGTTGATGCTAAGAGTTTTAGGAAAATAGAATGAATATATTTCTATGAAGCTTTGAAAGTGAGGTTGGCTTCCTGTACACAAATTGGACAGGAGCTAATGTCACCCTCCTAATTAGGCCACTCCTAATGAGGCCATGATAGGCTAAAACCAGTTGTTATGCCTAAAATGATCTATTGTCTCGGTCGTTAGACTAGACACTCGAGTTAAACTAGGTGTGGCACGATCTGATATGAGGAAGTTATTCACCGTATTGTTCTCTAGAACAATTATAGATGGAAGGTTGGCATAGTGTTATCTGCTCATCAAGCATTGCACAAGCTATTCTACGATCAATGAACTATTGGTCAGTGACACTAGACTCAAAAATTTAAGATTGAACACTTCATTCGAACTCAATCCCGTCAAAGCTCCACGTTTCTGGACTAAGTTTGACTCATGAACTTTTTTTTATAAACGTGAAATGACTTAGTTTGATTCTACTCAATTATCATAAATGAGTTTTTGTCAAAGCTTGACTCAAGCTTGAGCTCAAATTTGACTTTCATAAAATCAGAACCGATGAGGCTCCGACTTGACTTAGCCTCGCACTTGAACTCATGATGTTAAAAAAACTCACATCTTCATTGCAATGAGATCGATCATGTGCTACAACATGGAATTAGTCCATGACAGATGAAGAGCATCGTATTAACGCTAGGATTTAACATTTCTAGAAAATTTACAAAATGTTACTATAGTCAATCGAAATTTGTAGACCTTATTTTTCATATAACATGATTGTTGACTTGAAAGCGGCAATAATCGCTAGTCAAACCAATGATGCTGAACCAGTCAACTGGGTCCAACTTCAAACCCCTGAATTGAGCTCCATTCGAACGTAAAGAATGTTCTTAGACCTGGGAAGATTGCACCTTTAGTTTGGCGGGCTCACGTGTGATGTATCTTTATTTTATCCTAACGTGAAGAATGTTTTTGATTGAAGGACTTTCCGACAGTAGACAATTATGGATAGGAAAGGCAATTCAACTTACTCCAATTATGCATCACGGCCAAATTACAAGCATTAGCTTTCAATTGACTTTGACTAGAGAATGCAACATCGTCGTCTCAGTGGAGCTCCCGGATTCGGTGTTCTATAAAATTCCGTTGACAAATAAAATGGAATTTTTCCTGTGGAAGGTAATTATGTAATGTCGAAAATAAATTCAAAATATCAATGATGATGTGTAAAAAGTGATCAATAGCTTGTTAATTTGGTTAGCAATTTGAAATTAGCGATGAAATAACAATTTTATTAGTGTCAAACTCAACTGTATATTACCACTTATTTTTAGATTTTATAAATGGACGCGTAAGTAAATGTTACCAATGAAGTAACAATTTTAATGTTCTTACAACTAAACAAGTCAATTGGGTCCAACTTCAAACCCCTGAATTGAGCTCCATTCGAACGTAAAGAATGTTCTTAGACCTGGGAAGATTGCACCTTTGGTCCGGTTTGGCGGGCTCACATGTGATGTATCTTTATTTTATCTGAACGTGAAGAATGTTTCTGATTGAAGGACTTTATGAAATGCACAACTATGGAAATGAAAGACAATTGAACTTACTCCAATAATGCATCACAACCAAAGTACACGCATTAACTTTCAGTTGACTTTGATTAGAGAATGCAACCTTGTAGTTTCAGTGGAGCACCCCGGTGCTGTGTTCTATAAAATTATGTTGATGAATTAAACGGAATTTTTTCTGTGAAAGGCAATTATGTAATGTCAATAATAAATTTAAAATACCGACGAAGATATATAATAAGTGATCAATAGCTAGTTAATTCGGTTAGCAATTTGAAATTAGCAATGAAACAACAATTTTATTATTGACAAATTCAACCGTATATTACCACTTGTTTTTAGGTTTTACGAATGGATGCCCAGGTAAATGTTACCAATGAAGTAACAGTTTTATCATCCACGAATATGGTAGCAGACTAACACTTATTTTTATATTTTACGAGCAAATGCATGTTTGCAAGTTACCAATGAAATAACAATCTTACTATCTACAAACCAAATAATAGAAAATCATTTATCGTGTTGTGATTAAGTTTTGAGTAGTAAATATATAACTAGAACATTTACGGTTATAATTACGGTTATAAGTCGCTAATATTGTTGTAAAATATTGTCATATCATTAACTTCTTGGTCCCTAGGGGCCACTATCTTAAGCTGACTTGATTTATGAATGCAAATTCATCATTCCCCGCTTTCTACAGTACAATTTTCCTTCTAGAGAGCAGATATTCATATCTCCATTTTATATCTACAAGGTTTATAGTAATCAAGACCCGATTTTCTGTTTAATGTTCACTATTGGGAAAATAAGGAAATCAAAGATGGAGCTCTCGGACTCAGTTTTCCTGTTACATTTGGACTGATCTTTGCAAATTGAGGAAAATGAAGACATCAGTCCGAGGAGATCACCAGTAAGACGAAGGTGATATGCGCATCTTGGTCATTACGTTTGCATTCTCACATGTCAGATTTTTCTCCTTTCAAACTAAGGTCAAACCCTTATTGTGCCTATCAAATTTACGAGTGATTGTCGAACAGATTCTCTAATTATCATGTCTCATGATTTAGAGCTAATCTCATGTATGTTTTGGCCTTAGAAATATATAAGCAATATGTTGGGATTTCGAGCAACGGTGAACTGCTACTGTTACCATTATGAGCTCGTCTTCACTGACACGATCCTCATGAGGTAGTGAGATTCTTCAATGATCTCTCTAAGGATGTCAAGTCCGATATTGGCTCGAGCTACATGACGGAGTAATTCAGGCGAGTGGCCATATATCACCGCAACAAACGGCGCATGAAATGGATGGAAATCAGGCGCGAGTACTTTGGCAACCCTTGGTCCGGCTACTACTGCTTGCGTTCTCTTTGTTTTTTCCGTCATTAAAGCCTTCTTTGCCGCTTATGTATTTTATCATTTCAAGAATTAACCAACCTCAACAACCCAGTTTTAGAAACATGATTGGAAAAATCTTCTTAGACCAATAAAATTTGTAACATGCCCAGTTTCATTTCTCGATACGCTTCGGCCGATCCTCATAATTGGTTAGACTGCTTAAAACTTACATTTTCTTTGCTACGCTACCACATGGAATTAATCCATGACTGACGAAGAGCATCATATTAACGCTGGGATTTGACATTTTCGGAAAACTTACAAAATGTTATTGCAGCCAATCAAAATTAGCATACCATATTTTTCATATAACAGGATAGTTGAATTGAAAGCGTCAGTAAACCCTGGTCAAACCAATGATGCCGCAAACCATTCAACCAGGTCCAACTTTAAGCCCATGAAATGGGCAGGTCGAAAACCTTTCAGAATTGAAATTTTTCAAACCAAAAATTTCCACGCACCTTCTAAGAGTAAGAGCTGGGAAGATGGCAACTTTGGTCCAATTTGGTGGGCACGTCTGTAAAGAATCTTTATTTTATCTGAAGTTGAACAACTTTTTTTTTATTGAAGGACTTTTCGACAACAGACAATCATGGAGAGGAAAAACAATTGAACTTATTCCAATAAAGCATGACAACCAAACTACAAGCAATAGCTTTCAGTTAACTTGACTAGAGAACGCAAAATTATTGTTTAAATGAGGTCCCCGATTCGGTGATTTATAAAATTCCGTTCACGAATAGAACGGGCACATGCATAAAGAATCTTTATTTTATCCAAACATAAAGAATGTTTCTAATTGAAGGACTTTCCAACAGTAGATAATTATGGAAAGGAAAGACAATTGAACTTACTCCAATAAAACATAATGACCAAGCTTCACGCAATAGCTAGAGAATGCTAAATTGTCGTTTAAGTGAGCTTCCTGATTCGATGATTTATAAAATGTAGTCGACCAGGTCCAACTTCAAGCCCATGAACTGAGCATGAATTTGAAAACCTTTCGCGATTGGAATTTTCAAACCGAAAATTTCCATGCACCTTCTTAGAAAAAGCTGGGAATGCCTTTGGTCCAGTTTGGTGGTGGGTACACAGCAGGTACACACCTTCTTAGAAAATTATGGAGAGGAAAAACATTGAACTTACTAACTACAATCAAGCATAACGAATAGTGGTTTTCAGTTGACTCGACTAGGAATGCCAAATTGTCCTTGTAGTGGAGATCCTAAATCCGATGATTTATAAAATTCTGTTGACTGAGCAAAACAGAAAATTTTCGGTGGATTGTAATTATGTAATGGTGATAATAAATTCGAAATACTGATGATAAGTAAAAAGCTATCAATAATTTATTGATTAGCTCATTTGTAATTAGCGATGGAATGATAATTTTACCATTGACAAACTCAATATTATAGTTCCACTTTCTTTTTAGATTTTACAAATGGACTCGTAAGCATATGTTGCCAATTAAATAACAATTTTATAGTCCCCAAATCTAATAGTTGATTGACACTAACTTATATATTTTACAAGTGGGTGCATTATTGTTAAGTCACCAATTAAATAACAATCTTACAATCCACAAACTCAGTATTAGAAAACCAATTACCGTGATAAGATTTAGTTTTAAGTGGTAAATATATAACTAGAACATTGACTATTATAATTCACTAATATTGTTGCAAATATCATCAATGTACACCGTTATTTGAAATTTCATGAATTTTATTACAAATTTACTATTGAAAGGAAAATTATTCTATTTGGGCTAGACGTAAGGTTAAACACTTGCTTGTGATTATAAATGACTCATCATTGTCAAGAAACAAGAAAAGTGCCACCCTTCCCTTGTCCCGATGTAGCAAGTATCCTCTTGGAGGTGTAGTCGCAAGCTTGAAAAGCAAAGGAAAGATTTTAAAGTTGCATTTGTTCCATAGAAAACACAAAATTTAGAATACATGTTTTTGAGAAATAATCTTTTGTTCTGCTTACGAAAATTAATGAATAAAAATATTTTCATCACAGTGCGAAAATAGTTAGGCATAACTTGCTATCGATCATGAAAACATTTTCTGTTGATTAACTTTTATAAGTGATATAACCAATAATTTTTCAAAAATATACTTTTCAAATCTTGAATTTATCTTAAAACAAATGCATCTTGAATTTCAAACAATATTACTGGCTCCGACGCCATTTTCCTTTTGTGCTACTTTACAGGGCATTGTTTGTGATAGTTACGTTGATATTTTCTCTTGTTTTCTGGGCTACAAAGAGGAAAAAGTTTTTGGGCACCATCGCAACGCTCATGAGCGCAGTTGAAAACTTGGCTGAAACCGCTTTTAATCGTCACCGACAAGCCCATCCCCCTTGTTGCACACACACACTCTCTCTCTCAGTCGAGGTATTGCTCGTGGCCGTGAGAACTCCTCTGGCACAAGCCTGAAGCTCAGGGTGGCTGCGCAGCCCTCTGGGATAGAGCTCACATCCATTGAAGCTCTGCCCGAACAGCTCGTGGGCATCCATGGCTGCGGCCATAGGACCCAATCTGGTCCACTGGTTGGGGTTGTCCAACCTTGATCTGGACCAGATTCCAGGCAGTAACCATCGCTGGGCTCATACTTGGGGTTTGGGTGACGTTCACGAACGACTCTTCAAGATACGATTTTAGGTAATGATATGAGGAAGATGATTCTATATTTCAACAATTTTTAATATTTTCTTTGGCACTTAACAATTTTTTCATCCCTTAAAACTTCGGTTTACTTTCCAACATATTTTGGCCAAAAACATTTGCTGTGGAAAAAGATAATGATGGTCACTTTCGTCCCTCGAGTAACTCCGTCACATTTTTGGGACATTTGGTGAGGCCATTTTTATCCTCCGGAAATGCGTACATTATCTTTCTTGGGGTTTAGCCTGATATTTAAATTAGAAGTAAGAAATTTTTAAGTGAAATTATTTTTATAAACAATTATTACTTTTCTTTTAAAAGTTACCAAACGGGAGAGTACAAATCCGACTTCCAAGCCTTCAACAATCTCGGGAAGGAAAATATCGGCCAGGACTTTTTAACTATTCAACAATAGAAATTGATCAAGTGAACAGTGATAGATTAGTAGTGAACAGTGATAGATTAGTAAGAGACCAATGGTTCAGTTGAATTTTACTATTATATTGCATGATTTACAGCTGACAATAGCCCATCACAAGCATCTTTTGCTAAGGATTATTAACTTGCTCTCTTATCTCCATACACAGAACAATAGCAAGCTCTATCTACTAACCACAAACAGGTGACAGGAGGATGATGAGTGAATTTGTCACCTTTGCTCAGTCTATAAAGCCAAAAACCACAGCTCCTATACATAACCCTCAGTTGCTGCCAAGTGCTGCCGAGAGACTCTGGCCACTAATCCAAAAGGAAATCTAGCTCATTGGGTAGAGTAACTCTTTTTCGCAGTAGGGACTCGATCGTGGGGCATTTCCTCTTTCTTCCGTCTTTGGGCCTAGATTGAAATAGCTCATCTAACTCCTCAAAATCACCCTGAACCCAAGAAGCCAAATTGCTAGGAATGAGAATCATCCAACTCTCATGTGGTAAAAAGCTGGATTTCAACAGCAGTAATATTGAACTTCAATATTTGAGAGAACGAGAGAATGGGGCTACCATTTTTCTCGTGATGGTCTCTCACGTGCTTATACTCAAACTTCTTGCCACAATCCTTATGGCCGCATACAAATGGCCTCACCTCAAGATGAACAACCTTCACATGCTGACGTAAATTTGATTTCTGTCAACAAGAAAATAATAAGCTAATGTACATTCAGCAGGAACATGATAAATGAGCTCACGCTCAACATCACATCTTACCGTTGAAAAAATGGAGAGATAACCCTCAATATCACATCTGAATGCTTCAAAATCAGCCGAATTTTTCTTCTCATGCATGAGGAGATGCCGTTGGATATTCTTCCTCAATTGCTTAGTCCCACATATGTCACAATTGACTAATTGGTGAGCCGACCGCATGTGCTCCTTCATATAATCAGCATTTCTAAGGTATTTCATGCACTCACAACAGAAAGCCTCCACAGTCTCTAGTTTGACTGCAGCAGTTGAAATCACGTTATTATCGAATAGCATGTTAAACAGTTCATAGATATCATTAGGCTTCACCAAGACACCTTCATAATTAAGTGACTCACCATGAGAATCCTCATGCTTTCGCAACTTCGATGCAAACTTGAAAACCTTTCCACACCCAACCTCCGGACAAACATGCTGCTTCAGACTCTTACATTCGCCAGACATTGATGGTTCCTCATCATTGTGAATTTCATTCAAGTGCCTCTTCATGTTCCCTTGATATGCAAATGACTTATCCCAACCATCAACAGGACAGCTCAAAATCTTGCCTTTATGCTAAAGAAAGTGACGAGCCAAATAGTATTTTCTCCTCTAGCTGGCAGAGCAATCCTCTATAGAACACTTGAAAGGCGTCTGCAAATGAACGATGCTTCAAACCTCAAGATAGAACATGCCTAACCGAGGCTGACTTGATGGATCTTCTCAGGTGGTCCCCCAACCTGATACTAGTCCAATCAAGATACACGATTGCAGCCTCTTGCATTTTGGAGTTCTTTTCGACGGGATCCAATGGTTCACGCCATTATCATATCATAATCAGATGAGCCAACATACTTTATCCTGCAAGGTCTTGATTTTAGTATAGGCAAACTCATAGTAGACAAATGGAAAGAACAAAACAGCTTCATTTTTCAACCAAAATCAAAACTTTTTTTTTTTATCATAAAATATCTACCTGTGAGACTAGAACAAACTAAAAGATTGATTCTTTTTCAATGGTGCTTCCATTTTATGATGTTCCACAAGATTACAGCACTATATTTATGGGTAATCACCATTTGACAGCCCAGAAAATCATGTACATCCTCAATGATACTATCCGCATTGCTGTTTCTGATGCCTCATTAGAAGTTTACAAATGTGAAAATTTTGATGGCAAAGACCACAACCGAGCATTGCGCATCAAAACCATCAGCTCAACAAGACCGGTGCGACCGTGATCAGGACCTGTCCACTTTACAAACTGTACCTCACAGTCGACCACCTCCATGACAGGTGTAATCTAATCGAAACTTGACTAAAATTTTCAAAGAACTTGCTTTCATGTTGCAGCATCAATAACAAAACGGAGAACTCAACATACCTTGAGCGAATGGCCCTGCATATGCTACCTCAATTACGCGGGTTTCTTAAAAGTGGCGCCGCATTCTTTGCAGGTATTATTAGCCTTCGCTCCCTCCTTCCCCTCGACCCCTAGAACCATCGCCGCTTCCACCTCATCCACCGCCGTCTGCTGCCGGCCGCCGTCCGCCGGCCACCACTGCCATCCACCGCCATCCGTCGCCCCCACTACCGCCGTTGCACGACCACCAACCATCGACCATCACTGCCGACTGTTGCCGCCACCACTACACGACTGCCAACCGTTGACCATCACCACCAATCCGCACAGCAGCTAATCGCCACCACCATCTCGCTGCCACCGTCCGTGAGCAAGAATAAAAAAATGAATAAATACAAAAAAGAAACCGTTTCATACTAAATGCATTTCTATTTTTTTTTCTATTTCGGAGTAGAAATTTTGTGTAGTTATAAAACATCTTATTTTATTCAGAAATTGTTCTCCAGAATAAAAATAAAAAAGAACTATTTCTTAAAAAAAAAAAAAAAAAAAACTCTTCCCCAATCAAGAAACATTGTCATGCAGCCTAAGAACCACCCCCTCCCCCTCCCCAAAGTCGAATTGTCCCGTGGACCATTTGCCAAAATGTCTTGTCGACTAAAGATAACTTGCTTAGGTGAAGAATATTACCTGACCTAGGGTGCCCTTCCTATCATCGTGAAGTTGAGAAGATTGAGCACCTCCTTATACTTTGCCCCCAGACTAGTTTCGTTTAGACAAACCCTGCCATCTAAATCTATATTTCGAGTTATAGCGTCTCATGAATAGAAGGTTGGTTGTGTAATTTTCTTGGACAACAAAACCACTCATCTCCCTTTGACACAACCACGGCTACTTTCTGGTGCATTTTCCTTTTGTGATACTTTTACAGGGCATTGTATGTGATAAGGTACTTTGCAATTTCCTCTTGTTTTCTGGCTACTAAGGGCGCGATGACAACCATTCATTAGAAATAGTTTAGAACGTAAATAGATTTTTCTATTTCTATTTTTAGAAGAGTTTAAGCAAAAATAACCGTTTGATAGCGGCACAAAATTTCTATTCTAAAAATAGAAATTCGTTTGATAACGACACAAAATTTCTTCGATTTAGAATGCGACGACCAACGACCTTTAATATAAAAAATAAAAATAAAAATGATTTAGTAACAAAAATAAAGAATAAAATAAAATAAAATAAATCATAAAAAATAAAATAAAATATCATTTTATTTCAAAATAAAAATATCCTTAAAATGAATTTATTTTATTTATTCTATTTTATTTTATTTTACGAATAAATTTAGTTTAAAATGAATAAAAATTAAAAATAAAAATAAATTTATTTGGCAAAAACTCAAGGCAAATAAAAATAAATTTATTAAATTTATCATAAAAAAATTATTTTTAATAAATTAAATAAATTAATGTTTAATAAAATAAAAATAAAATGATAAATAAAATAATTTATTTATTTTTAATAATTTTATTTTTAATAATTTTATTTTTAATAAGTTTATTTTTAATAATTTTATTTTTAATAAGTTTATTTTTAATAATTTTTTAATAAATTTATTTTTATTTTAAATGAATAAAATGAATATATTTATTTTTATTTATTTTTATTTTTAATAAAATGAGGAGAGGCGGAGGAGGAGGAGGTCCGGAGGAGGCAGAGATGTAGAGGAGATGAGGGAGGACTCACAGAAATTAGGGTTTAGTGGGAGAAATTATTTATGGTTTCTCTTCCAAATCAATTTCTCGGAATAAATCTATTCCGAAATAGAAAAATCAATGAGTAGGTTTATCAAACAGGGTTTTATTCCGGAAAGCAGTGCGGAATAGAAAAATTATTTCTGAAACAGAAATTTTGGTTATCATGCACCCCCTTAATCTCTCCTGTTAGAGCATTGTGGAATAGCATAATCTGTCTTAGATTCTTGGACACACTGAATGAAGGAACTGAACTAGTAAGATTGTCTAAAGACAAGTCCAAATAAGTCAGCTTTGACAGGTTCTCCATCGAGCTTGGGGTCAATCCACTCAATCTGCAATTAGAAAATTCCAATCTCGACAATTTTTAAGATTTACCCATTGAATTTGGAAGCCTCCCTGAAATACTCGTGTTACTCAGCACCAGTATCTCAAGAGAACTATCCTTCAGAAAATTGGGCAGAGTACCCTGAAGAAGTTGGTTGCCTGATAAGGATCTGGAGTATCTGCAGCTGAAAGATTTTACTAGGAAACTCCCCATAGAACCCACAATAACTCAGACGCAGAGTAGTTAGATTGGTGAAGGTAAGGAACTCAACAAATGTGGTTGACAGGTTGTTGCCATTCAGTTAAATGAATGACAAATGGTGAAGATTCACGAGAGAAGAGTCAGCAGGACTAGAGAGAGCAATTAGACATACTCAGCACCTCAAGTTTTTGCACTGAAGAGGACAATGCATTGCACCACTCATTTCCCCGGGAAGACAGGTTGATGCCGTCAAGATGTAACTGTCGTAGCACCATGAGATTTCCAATCATGGTCTTCAAATTGGGATTCTTGAGCTTTTGTGCATCAGTTCTAGGGAAATAAGGAAGAGAAAGATCGAGAATGCTTAACTTCCTCAACCGCGCTAACTCCATCAAAATCTGCCTGGAGATTTATCCCAAAGTAAATCACTAACATTGCTGCAAAATCAAGTCAATATGCATTAGCAGCAGGTAGGAAGTTGCACAATATATTCTTGAATGAGTGCGATATGTTTTAGAATCAGCGTGCGAGCAATATATTGTTGGAAAGTACACACGAAGATTATTGTTTTAGTGCCTGAAACTTAAGTCTTTTGAGTTCGTATCAACCTCGAAACAAATCCACCACGTTGGACCAAAGAATTCATGAATTGGTCATGTAGAAGAGTCCAATCGCGATGTCCAATCCTCCAATCCCAGTGTCCACACTCACGGTTGGGGTATTGTGGATGTCAGTGTCCATTGAAAGTAAGCTTTTTAATACCTTACACTTAGTGTTACTAAATTGATTTTACATGAGAAAAATAGATGGGATAAGCGGACTCTTCACTAATTATTTGATGAGCAGATTGTGAATGACATCCTATCAGTGTCCTTAAATACTCAAACTCTATAGAACAATTTGGTATGGACCGTTACAAAATCAGGGATTTTTACAGTGAAGAGTGCATATAACTGGATGTGAGGACAAAGGAAAAATCAATCAACATCACAAGCGTCATAATCATTCCAGCTACCCCACAAGTCATGGAACCAAATTTGGCAATTAAGAACACCCGCCCCCCCACCCCCCCGGGTCCAGTGGAGCATTTGCCAAAATGTCTTGCCGACTACAAGATAACTTGCTTAGGCGAAGAATATTACCTGACCTAGGGTGCCCATCCTATCACCATGAAGTTGAGACGATCGAGCACCTCCTTCTACTTTTCCCCTAGACTAGTTTCGTTTAGAAAAACCCTGCCATCCAAATTCATATTTCGAGTTATAGTGTCTCACGAATAGAAAGTTGGTTGTGTAATTTTCTTGGACAACAAAACCACTCATCTCCCTTTGACACAATTGTGGCTACTTTCTGGTGCATTTTCCTTTTGTGCTACTTTTACAGGGCATTGTTTGTGATAAGCTAATTTGCAATTTCCTCTTGTTTTCTGGCTACTAAGACGATTGAGTTTCCGAACGAGTTTGATTTTCGTGAAACAAAATACAAAACACCATCAGCCATGCTCAGGAATGCAGTTGAATAACTTCGTTGAAACCGCTCTCAATCGTCATGGACGATCTCGTGGAGGCTGCAAAGCCCTCTGGGACAAAGCTCACTTGCATTAAAGCTCTGCACGAAGAGCTCGTGGGGATCCACGGCCGCAGCCATGGGAACCGATATGGGGCGTCCAGTAACCATCGTTGGGCTCATGCATGAGGCTTGCGGCAGTAACCCATCTCTGACTCTTTCAAGGGACGATCCTAGGCAATGATCTGAAGAAGACGATTCTCTAATTCAACGTGTCTTAGTATTTTATTTTATTTTTCAGTTTTTTCTTCCCTCTAAAACTCTGGTTTCCTTTCCAATATATTTTGGCCAACATCATTCAGTTCTTAATTTGTTAATTTTTAAACTTTTAATAATTAATAAAAGCACCACGTTAGTGCACCACTTGAGCACCATCAGCCATGTCATCCGCCACAAAGAATAGTTTTACATGGAAATGATGACGACGGTTGATTTTGATTTGTTACGTGATTTGTTCAGGACATTTGGTGAAGTTATTTTTATCTCTTGAGGAAAAAATATATATATCTTTTTTAGGATTTGACCTGACATTTTAAATGAAAAGTAAGAAAGCTTATGTATTTACAGAGACGGATGAATATTACAGACAATTATTAATTTTCTTTGAGTATTACCGAAAGAGATAGTAGAAATCGGACTTCCAAGCCTTCAACAATCTTGGGAAGGAAAACATCGACCAGGACTTTTCAACTATTCAATGATAAAAATGGATGAAGTGAACAGTGATAGATCAATATGACACCAATGGATTCTCAATTGAATTTACTATATATTGCATGATATACAGTTGACAATAGCTCATCACAAGCATCTTTTGCTAAGGATTAACAAGCTCTCTATCTTCGTAGACAAAACAATAGCAAACTCTATCAACTATTAATTACAAACAAGTGACAGGAGGATGATTCGCCTTTGCTCGGCCCTACGAGGCAAAAAACCACAGCTCCTATACAATATCCTCGGCTGCTACCAAGCACCGCCAAGATACTCCAGCCACTAATCCGATAGGAAATCTAGATCGCTGGGTAGAGTAATTCTGTTTTTCTAGGGAATTGATTGTTGGACAATTCCTCTTTCTCCCGCCTCTGGGCCTAGATCGAAATTGCTAATCTAACCCCTCAAATTCACCCTAAAGCAAAGGAGGCAAATTGACAGGTATTAGGATTATCCAAATCTCATTAGTGAAAAGCTGGATTTCAAAAGAGCAGTAAAATTGAATTTCAATATTTGAGAGAATAAGAGAATAGGACTTACTAGAGTGTAAACATGACAACCAGTTTTCTCACGATGGTCTCGCAAACTTCTTGCCTCAATTCTTATGGCCGCATACAAATGGCCTCACCTCAAGATGAACAGCCTTCACATGCTGACGTAAATTTGATTTCTGTCAACAAGAAAAAAACAGCAGCTAATGTACACTCAGCAGCCAGACGATAAATGACGTTGGTTGTGGGGGAAGGACTTAGGTCTGACTCTTATCACATAGTATCATTCGTATCTCATCCTTACGTGCGACAATCTTAAGTTGACTTGCAAATGCGAATTCATTAAAGGACGTGGTCGAGCCAGCGGTGGCCATCAATGATTCTTGACTGTTGATGAACGGAAGTCCATAATGAAAGAAAAAACATCAGCATCTCTTTCCCTTTCTACAATACAAGCTCCTTTCAAGAGAACAGATATTCATTGTGCTCCCTTTTTATTTCTGCAAGGTTGATTTCACTTAGAACCTGATTTTGTGCACACTGTTGGGTAAAAAAGGAAATTAACGATGTAGCTCTCAAGACTCATTTTCATGTTACGTTTGGACTGAACACCGAAAATGAAAAAGAATGGGGACATCAGTTGGAGGAAGTGTAAAAAGAGACGGCCGAATGGTTCCCTCCAACTAGGTGTACCTCAAATCTAGTTTTACAAAGTTTTAGAAGTCCTTCCTGATATAACTAGTACGAGTACCTAGAGGGGGATGAATAGGTATATAAATGATTTTTCTTGATAATTTCTTGATAATTGCGCAATACTTAGACAGTTGAAGAATTGCGATAAGTAATAATCAATGTAAGACTAAGTAAAGGAAAGAGAGAAATGAACACGCGGTTTATAGTGGTTCGGCTTGATTCAAGCCTACGTCCACTCTTCTGCACTGATAGCCAATTGGCTGGATTCCACTATGAACAAAGAGATGTTACAGTGTTGATCTTCCTTGATTTCTAGGTGTAGATGATCTACCACACTCACTCAAGGTATCACCAAGTATAGACACTCTCTGTGTATACAATTTCGCTTTCGACCGTATCGACTAATAATCAAGGTGCTTGACTTCTGAATTTCTCTATCAATCACGTACTCAAACAACTAGAACGTCTTTTTCTTTTTATACTCCTTTATGCCATCATACCCGTTGGCACTTTCCAAAGGAATTCCTCCAATCTACCCGTTGGACGAAATCAATCAAGAAGATCATTCGAGCTATTAAAGGAACCTGACGATAGCCCATCAATTTTGTTCGCCCTATAATCAGGATCTTAGTTTCCAAGAATAGAACATTCCAAGAATACTTCGTCGACCATCGGATCTTCAATTGATTTAGATACGAACAAAAGAATCCGTTATATTTATCCAACCAAAAAGATCTTCTACAGTACAATAGGATTAAATCCTCAACCATATACTTGACTCTTGGATTTCCTTTGTCACTGGATCAGAAAGACTGTCAATGAGAATAGTCTTGAGTCTTGAGTCTTGAGTCTTGAATTTTGAGTCTGGTGATCAGAAAGTCTTCAGACTTTAAACTAGACGAGTTGCAGATGTCCAAACTAGACTGAAAGAAACGTTTTGTCAGCTTCAAAATATTCTAGAAAGATTTCTCCAACAATCTCCCCATTTTTTATGGTGACAAAACTTTCCCGTAGATTTGAACCATTTTGACCTGCAAAAACATTTCTCAAGCAATATGGCTATCTCATAAAGATTTAATAAAACAACCGGACTACGCATCCACGAAAAATTGGTTAGTCTTTCATGAGTAATACCATATAACAATACTTGAAATAAATGTAATGCAAACAGTTAAGCATCTAAATCCACAGCCAATTCAGTCAAGTTCAAGTTCACACCCAAGTTCGCTCAAGTCATAGACAAACATATTCAACCACAAAAAAATAAATTTAAAGTCAAAGAAAGTTGGTTGGTTGGTTCAAACTGCTTCTCCCCCTTTTTGTCATCATTAAAAAGGTGAGAAAAGAGTCATGTCTGCTTGGGAATGCGCACGATCTGGAAATCTCCCATGGACTGGACTACGCCTTCTAGCCTCTTCAAGTCCTCCCGTAGTTAAGCTACCTGCTCTCCTTTGGCATTGGCTTGAAGTTGTAGAGCGAGGTCTTTCAATTTGTCCTCAAGGGTAACTGAAGATGCTTGTCCAGCATTTTTCATGGTTTGAATTTCACAGTCCATAGCATAGATTTGGCCACGCATTTCCAGAAGAAGATCCATGATGCAACGAAAATTTGCAGAATTATCCGTCTGTGTGCTTGCATTTGCTTTCTTAGATGGAGACGATGTCGCTTCTGCATAGTTTGGCAGACTAGGTGCCGACAAATCATGACCTTCTTCAGGCAATTGAGAAGCCTGAAATTCTTCTGGGTTTGCTGGAGATTGTCTTAAATCTTCACTATTGGCAGCATGAGGTGTGGACCTTTGCTCGCCAACTCCCCCTGTCTCTAGGACATCAAGAGGGGAAGAGTGATGATCATGCTCTTCTGAGTCTTGATTCTCATTCTTTCCAGATTCAGCTGCAGACTTTTCTTGCTTTGCTTCTCCTTCTTCTTCAGCTTCTTTCTCCTTCTCTCGCTGCTCTTCTTCTTCTCTGTTCTTGGCTTGCTCCTCTTCTTCTCTCTGTTTCTTCTGATGTTCTGTTGATTGAGGAACAGAACGTCTGGTCCTTATCAAGGCAGTGATTGTGAGATCTTCCTCCTCATCTTCATCCTCCAAGATGAGAGTTCTCTTCTTTTTGGATGGGGCACCAATGGCCTCCTTTCCTTTTCTCTTTGAAGCAGACGGAACTGGAGTCTTCACTCGGAATTTCTCCATTACCTTGGAAATTTCTTTCAGACGCATCTTTGTTAACATCTTCAAACCTACCACCATCTTATCGCACGGTCGAACACAAAGTGTGTGTGGAGGTTCAATATTCATGTGTCTGAAGATCTTGGTCACCAGACCTGGATAAGGCAATTGTCCCTTGTCCTTTGACATTGCTCTGTACATGTGAAAGAGAATAATGTGAGGAAGAGAGAACTTCATCCCTGAGTTGATTGCATACATCAATTTTGCCTCTGAATTAGACACATCAGTCTTTGATGTAGACTTAGGCCTTAAGCAATTGATCACAATTTTGTGCAGCACAACATTGATGGCACGCATCCTTGAATAGATGATTCTTCCCTCTATATCTCTATCTTTGACAAGTTCCAGTGAGTCACGAGCAACTGAGACTTTGATTGGTTGATAGCGTCCTCATTCAACTCCAATTATGTCCGCCAACATGTCCACGTCTAACACATAATCCTGATCTCGAACACTAAATGATATTATATTCGCATCTATAAAGCTAAGATTTGAATAGAAATATGCAGTCAGTTGTGCATATCCGTCCGTGGTGTCAGTGCAAAAACGTTCCAGTTGAAGCAGACTTAACTTCTCCCTCAAGTTCACATTCACAGCATCCAAGAAATCGAAATCGACACTCCTAGGGTTTATCACCCCTCGTTTCAGCAGTTTGAAGAACAAATTTTCCTGTTCCTTCGATTTAAATAACTCCATCCTCTTTCCCTTCACCTTCGCAGCAACACCCATTCTCGGTTGAAAATCACTAAACATTTTGTCATCGTCGTTCCCATCAGTCGAATTTGGTCCCGACATACGAGAGTCACTGGGAATATTCGCAAGCGCTTCCTCTGCTTTACCCTTGGGAGCAATTCCCAAATCCTCCATTTTCTTCAGAAAGATATACTCATTCCTATAATTCTTTTCTTTAAGAAAATCATCCACGTATTTTAACGGAGTCCTAGTACTTTTCAACGCACGGTAAAGTTTGTAAATAAACGAGGGTTTTTGGACTCTTACTGGGTCTACGTCCTCGATTACCTCTTCCTCCGGATGTTGACCCACACCTTGTGGGATAGATGGCGTTGAGTGACGTGGTGGAGAGTGAATCGGGCTCTGTTGCTGACTCGATAATTCTTCCTCTTCGGTGAGATCGAAATGGGTAGGTCCCTCCTTCATCCTCTGTGGTCCCTTGTTCGCGATTCTTGAAGACTTCCTTGAAGAAGACATCCTTCTTGTCGCTGAAAGATTCCTTTGCTTGCTTTCCCAAGAAAAGATGACAACTTTCTCGAAGATGAGCACGAAGTAGAAACCGGATTGGAAGGAGAATGCTTTTTAGGGTTTAGAAGATTGAAGGTGAAAACTGTGTATATATAACTCAGTTTTGAAAAGGGAAGGTCAATCGGTACAAGGAAAATGTACGAATACCTCTTTTTCGAAATCGATAACTGCCAAAATTAATCCTTTTGAAAAGACAAGTTTTTTGATTTTCACGGAAACTACAAAATAATTGAACGAAAGATCATACCTTTTCGAGTTTAGATAAAATAACAACTTACAATCTATAGTCATCAACGTCTGAGTCTGAGATATTTGAGTCTGACGGTCATCAACTTTCTGAGTCTGAAGTCTGGTGAGTCTCTAGACTTTAACTTCTTCGAGCTTCAAAATGTTGAGTCTGGAACGGATAAAATCGAATTGATTTTTCTCCAAAGGCTTTGTGAATATATCCGCTAGTTGACTTTTTGAATCAACAAATTGAATCGAGATTTCTCCACTTTGAATATGATCTCTAATGAAGTGATGTTGAATCTCTATATGCTTTGCTCTTGAATGAAGAATTGGATTTTTGGTGAGATTGATCGCGCTGGTGCTGTCACATTTGATTTACGTGCATGAGTCTTCAATCCCAAAGTCTTATAGCTGTTGTTTTATCCATAGAATTTGTGAACAGCAGCTTCCAAGGGCTATATACTCTGCTTCTATTGTTGAGAGAGCTACAGTGCTTTGTTTCCTTGAAAACCAAGACACTGTCCTGCTTCCAAGCAACTGACAAGTTCCTGAAGTACTCTTTCTATCGACTCTGCAGCCGGCTAAATCTGCGTCTGAATATCCTAGAAGATTAAAGTCTCCCTTCTTAGGATACCAAAGACCAATGCTTGAAGATGAAGCAACGTATTTAATAATACGTTTTGCAGCACTGAGATGGGATTCTCTAGGATCTGATTGAAACCTAGCACAGATGCAAACACTCAACAAAATGTTAGGTCTAGAAGCAGTAAGATAAAGAAGTGAACCGATGATGCTCCTGTATAGCTTTTGATCAACTTTCTTTCCTTCTTCATCTTTGTCTATCTTCAAAGAACTTGACATTGGTATATCAGTCTTCTTACAATTTTCCAATCCAAACCTTTTGACAAGATCATTAGCATATTTTTCTTGGTAAATGAAAGTTCCTTCCTTCAATTGCTTTATTTGAAGACCAAGAAAGAATGTTAATTCTCCCATCATACTCATTTCAAACTCATCCTGCATAGACTTAGAAAATTTCTTGCATGGACTTTCATTAGAGGATCCAAAAATAATGTCATCCACATATATTTGAACGAGTAAAAAGCTTTTGTTTTCCTTTTTGATAAATAAAGTAGTATCTACTTTACCTTTGGCAAAACCATTCTGTAATAAGAACTTACTTAGTCTGTCGTACCAAGCTCGAGGTGCTTGCTTTAAACCATACAATGCCTTTTTCAGTCTGAAGACTGAGTCTGGTTTCTTTGGGTCTTTAAACCCAGGTGGTTGTTCCACATAAACTTCCTATTGGATAAATCCATTTAGGAAAGCGCTTTTGACGTCCATTTGGAATAACCTGAAATTTTTGTAACAAGCAAACGCAAGTAATAGACGAATAGCTTCTAACCTTGCTACAGGAGCGTAAGTCTCATCATAGTCTATTCCTTCTTCTTGCGTGTATCCTTTGGTCACGAGTCTTGCTTTATTTTGTACGACTTTTCCTTTTTCATTCATCTTGTTTCTGAATACCCATTTGGCTCCAATAACAGTTTTACCTTTTGGTTTAGATGTCAATTCCCAGACATAATTAATGTTGAACTGTCTGAGCTCCTCTTGCATAGCTTCGATCCAGCTTTCATCAGATAAAGCTTCTTCTATGCTTTTTGGTTCAATTTCAGAGATGAGAGCCACAGCACTAGACTCTTCACGTCTTTTGGATCTGGTGCGAATTCCTTCATTAATTTCGCCGATGATGAGATCTTTAGGATGACTGGACTTGTGCTTCCAGTTACTGGTTGATTTGTCTGGATGATGATCTCTTTCTTTATTTGAATCTTTATGAACATCTTGATGCTGGTCTTCTAGAGTCTGAGATACTTTTTGAGTTGTAGGCTTTGGAAGGTCTGGAGCAGGTTCAGACTCTTCATATTGAGTCTAACTGGATTCATCTTGCGTAGGGTCTTGAAATTTGACATTCATTGAATCCTCCACAGACTGGCTCTTCTTATTGTAGACTCTATAGGCTTTGCTTGATGTAGAATATCCAAGGAAGATGCCTTCATCGATCTTTCTTCAAACTTACCAACTCGATCTTTTGCATTTTTCAATATAAAGCATTTGCAACCGAACACATGAAAGTATGAAACAATGGGCTTCTTACCTTTGAATAATTCATAAGGGGTTTTCTCAAGAATAGGTCTTAGGAAGATTCTATTGATGATATAGCATGCTGTTGACACGGCTTCAGCCCAAAATCGTGAAGAAATTTTACTTTCAATTAAAAGAGTTCTAGCCATTTCTTGAAGAGATCTATTCTTTCTTTCCACAACTCCATTTTGCTGAGGAGTGTATGGAGAGGAGAACACATGCTTAAATCCAGATTCATCACACAAATTTGTAAAATCTTGATTTTCAAATTCTCCTCCATGATCTGTTCTTATACTTGAGATAACACATCATTTTTCATTTTGAACATTTTTAGCAAATTTTTCAAAATACGAAAAGGTTTCTGACTTACTTGCAAGGAAATATACCCAAGTAAAGCGAGAGTAATCATCCACAATTACTAGGCAATATTTCTTACCTCCGATACGCTGGGTTCTGGTTGGTCCGAAGAGATCCATATGCAGCAACTGTAGTACATGATTAGTAGAGAAATGATTTATTGGCTTAAATGAATTTCTTACCTGCTTTCCAAGAATACATGGTGTGCATGGATCGGACTTTTGATATGGTAATTTGGGTAGACCTTGAACAAGCTGCTTTGATGAGATTTTGGCTAATTGCTTCATGTTGACATGACCAAGCTTTTTGTGCCATAAGCTTGCTTCATTTTGGATTGAAATTAGGCATTGAGATTCATTTAATTTCATGTCTAAGAGGTAGATATTTCCATGCCTTCGACCCATAAAAGACTGAGTAGAGTCTTTGCGATTCCATAGCATACTCCTTCTGAAAGGAGATCTTGAAACCAGTATCACACAATTGGCTAATCTTTGAGGAGGTTATAGTTGAGTCCTTCCACTAGAGAAACATTGCTTATTGTGAGATTTCCAATTTTCACAATTCCAAATCCCACAATGCTTCCTTTGCCGTTTCCTCCAAATGAAACATTTCCACCGTTTACTTGAACAAGCTTTATGAAGCATTTTGAGTCTCATGTCATGTGTCTTGAACATCCGCTGTCAAGATACCACTTTACCTTTTTCTTGACGGAGACCTGCATTTAAAAGAAAGTCTCAAGTTTTATTTGGTATCCAAATTTTCTTGGGTCCTTTGGTGTTAGTAGGATAAACATTATTAGGCCATACTTTCTTAACAGGCTTCCAAACCATAGGACACTCTTTTTCAAAGTGATCTGGCGTTACACTTTGAACACCTTAGAGCATTTCGACCTACGAGACTTTACAAAAACTTTCTTGAAATGATTTTTGTAAGCCTCTTTAAACGGTCTTTTCTTAATTCTTTCTTTTACTTTTGGAAAATCAATCAAAGGAATTGTTTCTACTTGTCATACCTAGACCAGACTTATTGAAGTAAGGTCTTTGAACTGAGAGAACTTTTTCAAGTTTTTCCGATCCTATCGAAAATTTCTTTGAAATATTTGATAAGTTAGTTTTTAAGAAAACATTTTCTTTCAAAAGATTATCTTCTTTTTCTTTAAGAGTAGAAATATTCAGGTCCAGACTTTTGACTCTTTCTTCTAAAATGGCTTCCTTTTGTTTTAGAGCTGAGTTTTTCTTTTAAGTTCGGAAATCCTTTTGAGAGAAGTCTTAAGACTGAAACACGGTTCATCAATGTATTTAGAGACTTTGACAGGAATTTTAAAATCACTTACCTCAAATTCAGCATGCAGTCGATCTAGAATCGAGTCGAGTGCGAATGTGCCATCGGACATATGTTGGCATATTCATTATCACTTTCTTCACATTCTGTCACTCCAGGTTTCGGCTTTGAGAGCTTTTCGAAACTTCTCAGCTTTTCCTCTTTTCTTCTTCAGAAGAGGACAGTTGGGTCTGATGTGTCCATTTTTCTTACATTCGAAGCAGACTACATCTTTATTTGGTTCCTCATCATCAACAGACTTGGTCTGCTGTCTCTGGAAACTTTGTTTCTTTGAGTTGAACTTTCTTCCTTTTCTATTCAGTTTTCTGAATCTTCTTATCATGAGAGCAAGCTCCTCGTCATCCATATCATCTCCTGAATCTGTATCATCAGAATCATCATTTGACTTTAATGCAATGGATTTCTTACCTCTTGGATCTTCGTCTTCATTTATTCGTTCCACTTCATAAGACTGAAGGGTTCCAATTAGCTCGTCGACATATAGAGGCATAATTCTTTGCGTCTCTCTTATTGAAGTCTTTATATGATTCCAATCCTTGGAGAGTCCACGCAGTAGCTTGTTCACCTTCATGGGATCAGAAATTTTTTGTCCTTGGTTCTCAAGACCATTGACAATATCTGTAAAACGACTAAACATGTCGGTTATAGATTCGCCTGGCTTCATTTTGAAGGCTTCATATTGGCCAAGAGGAGAATGTTGATTCCGGTCTCCTTCACTCGATCTTGTTCCTTCATAGGTGATATGTAATATGTCCCATACTTCTTTTGCTGTAACACAAGAAGATATTCGGTTATATTCAGTTGGAGACAAGGCACAATATAAAGAGTAAATTGCTTTTGCATCGAGTGCTTGTCTCTTGTTTATTTCTTCCTGAGTCATTCCACTGGCATCAACAGTTTCTTTCCCTCTTTTAGAGACTGATGCAGCAGTAGGAATGATTCCTCTTTCCACAACGTCCCATTCCAGAGGATCATTTGATCGTAGGAAAGCTTTCATCTTGTTCTTCCAGATGTTGTAATCCTTTCCATCAAAGTAGGGAGGTCTGGTATTGCTTTGCCCTTCCACCAGCCCTGGTGCTAGCATACTAGCCATGGATCTTTTACTCTGAAGTAAAACATTTCAAATAAAGTAAGAACACGAGCTCTGATACCAATTGATATAGCTAGTACAGTACCTAGAGGGGGTGAATAGGTATATAAATGATTTTTCTTGATAATTTCTTGATAATTGCGCAATACTTAGATAGTTGAAGAATTGCGATAAGTAATAATCAATGTAAGACTAAGTAAAGGAAAGAGAAATGAACACGCGGTTTATAGTGGTTCGGCTTGATTCAAGCCTACGTCCACTCTTTTGCACTGACAGCCAATTGGCTGGATTCCACTATGAATAAAGAGATGTTACAGTGTTGATCTTCCTTGATTTCTAGGTGTAGATGATCTACCACACTCACTCAAGGTATCACCAAGTATAGACATTCTCTGTGTATACAATTTCGCTCAGACTATATCGACTAATAATCAAGGTGCTTCAGACTCTGGAATTTCTCTATCAATCACGTACTCAAACAACTAGAACGTCTTCCTTTTTATACTCCTTTATGCCATCATACCCGTTGGCACTTTCCAAAGGAATTCCTCCAATCTACCCGTTGGACGGAATCAATCAAGAAGATCATTCGAGCTATTAAAGGAACTTGACGATAGCCCATCAATCCTGTTCGCCCATACAATCAGGATCTTGGTTTCCAAGAATAGAACATTCCAAGAATACTTCGTCGACCATCGGATCTTCAATTGATCTAGATACGAACAAAAGAATCCGTTATATTTATCCAACCAAAAAGATCTTCTCGGTACGATAGGATTAAATCCTCAACCATATACTTCGACTCTGGATTTCCTTCGTCACGGATCGGAAAAGACTGTCAATGAGAATAGTCTTGAGTCTTGAGTCTTGAGTCTTGAATTTTGAGTCTGGTGATCAGAAAGTCTTCAGACTTTAAACTAGACGAGTTGCAGATGTCCAGACTAGACTGAAAGAAACGTTTTGTCAGCTTCAAAATATTCTTGAAAGATTTCTCCAACACTTCCCATCGCGGGGACCACATGATATGTCTGCGATTCTTGGGCATACTGAAAGAAGGAACTGAACCCAATTAGACTATCTAAAGACCAGTCCAAAGTAAGTCAACTCCGAAAGATTCCACATTAAGGTGTCGATCCACTCAAACTTGTAGATAAACAATTCTAATCTCGACAAGTTTAAAGATTACCGATTGAATATGGAACTCGCGTAACTTAGGACCGGTGTCTCAAGATAACTATCCTCTGAAAAATCAGCAATCACTCAGACCAAAAATCTCCATTTCACCCGAATTTCTTGTTATTTATATATTTTGAAAGATTTTGGAATAAAAATTTTTGAAAAAAAAAAAAAAGGAACATGAGTTGGACGAGATCACATGGAAACTTAATTGTTCTGTGTTCATTGGTCTTTTATAGATTACATATTTTTCCCTTTCAAACTAAGGCGAAGCAATTGTAGTGTCCCTTAAATTTAAATGGTTATTTGTAGAATTCAACAAAATTATCAAAAAAATCCTATACCTATTACGTTTGTGCCAATTTAATCCTAAGCATGTTGGCCAATGAGGGTGAGGAGGCCCTTGCCCCGTCCAGACTAGGCAGGCACCTCGCGGCCCTTGCCAATGGCCAACGAGGGTTATAAAAAAAATAGAAAGAAAAAAATTAGACAAAATTTTAAAAAATTATTCATGTCATCACCGGTCATGCCACATGAGATTTAGAGATCTGCTCAGCTCCCCGAAAAACTGATTGTTGGGCAAATTTATGATCTTGACCGAAGGAAGTATAATGAGAGACGGGAATGCTGCCTTCCAGTGATCTTGACCAAAGGAAGTACCGCGGATCTAGATTCACAAGGCTTAGAAGTTTTTCCCATCGGGGAATTAATCTCTGCTGTTAACACACTGAACGAAGGAACTGAACTTGTAAGATTATCTAAAGACAAGTCCAAATAAGTCAGCTTTGACGGGTTCTCCATCGAGCTTGGGGTCAATCCACTCAATCTGCAATTAGAAAATTCCAATCTCGACAATTTTTTAAGATTACCCATTGAATCTGGAAGCCTCCCTGAAATACTCGTGTTACTCAGCACCAGAGTCTCAAGAGAACTATCCTCCGGAAAATTGGGCAGAGTACCCTGAAGAAGTTGGTTGCCTGATAAGGATCTGGAGTATCTGCAGCTGAAAGATTTTAATAGGAAACTCCCCATAGAACCCACAATAACTCAGACGCAGAGTAGTTAGATTGGTGAAGGTAAGGAACTCAGCAAATGTGGTTGACAGGTTGTTGCCATTCAGTTAAATGAATGACAAATGATGAAGATTCACGAGAGAAGAGTCAGAGGACTAGAGAGAGCAATTAGACATCCTCAGCACCTCAAGTTTTTGCACTGAAGAGGACAATGCATTGCACCACTCATTTCCCCGTGAAGACAGGTTGATGCCGTCAAGATGTAACTGTCGTAGCACCATGAGATTTCCAATCATGGTCTTCAAATTGGGATTCTTGAGCTTTTGTGCATCAGTTCTAGGGAAATAAGGAAGAGAAAGATCGAGAATGCTTAACTTCCTCAACCGCGCTAACTCCATCAAAATCTGCCTGGAGAATGCAGCATTGGACGAGTTCCGATGAGCCAGGCCAATGAGATTTGTGAAGCCAGACGGAATTGCAGAGAATTTGAAATCGTTGAAAGCCAAGTTTAGCTTTTGAAGATGCTCTAATCTAAAGAGACTCGATGAACCGTTAATATCGCAAGAGATTGATTCAAAGCTGAAGTCTAGTTCGATGACCTTTCTGTCCTCGTCGCACGTCACACCATTCCAAGGGCGAGCATTATGATTCCACATGACCAGCTTGGAAGATCGGGATGCATCGAATACAAGGCTATTTTTCAACTCAACCAGCAGCAATTCTTGATTGCCGAAACATAGACTAGAAGCCGGTACCAAATAGATTCCGAAGAAATTGGTGCATATGAATGGCAAGAGAAGCCACAACAAATGCGAGGTTCTCATTGAGTGCAATTTCGATACTATTTGACAGAGTTTGCGAGTTTACTCATGAAAGGAGTGCTGTTGTTATGGGAAGGCAGATGAACTTGAACCTCCTCGTATGGGATTCCAATGGAGCTGTATTTGGTCTAATTCATATCACATCGTATCATTAATTTTTTGGTCCTCATGCGTGACTATCTTAAGTTGACTTGACTTGGATTGCAAATTCATTAAGTAACTTGGTTGAGCCAGTGCTGGTCTTCGGTGGTTCTTGACTGTGGATGCAAATTTTTGAATGATCTCGCTAACATTCAACATCGACTTGAGCTACTTGACGGAGTAATATGGGCTAGTGTAGAGACCACCGGAACAAATGGCGCACGAGTACTTTGGTAGCCCATTTTTCTTTTTCTTTTTCTTTTTGTTTGATCCTATCCTATACCTATTTCACAATATAGTGTGAGTGTTATGAGCAGGTTGCGAAACCTCGCTCCCTCACTTACACATCCTCACCTCAATGCCGAGAAGGATGGAAAATGAACTCCATACCTCCGCATTTTTAAGTGGGAAGAGTGGCCACTTAAGCAATTCCAATAGTTATAGTTTTCTAGCCCTTGCTCCTTCATTTCCTTTGCTGTTTTCTTTCACTTTTTTTTTAACCCTACTTAAGACATTCACCTCAAAGTTGACTAGAGAATGCAAAATTGATATTTCTGTGGTGCGCCCTGATGGACTGATTTCTAAAATTCCGCATAAGACGGACAAATATGGAAACTGTTCCGTGCGTTGTTAGTTCGTAACAACAGTAATTAATTTGATATTTCGATGATGAGTTGATTACAAACTAAATAATAATTTTTCCATCACCAAACTGAATAGTAAATTATCACTTATTTACATGTTACAAGAAGGTGCATAAATGTTTCTAAGTTATCAATGAAATATCAACTTTACCACTCATAAAACACAATATTAGCATACCACTTGTTATTATTATTATTATTATTATTATTATTATTATTATTATTATTATTATTATTATTATTATTATTATTATTATTTAAACAAGGGGGCGCATTTGTAAGTTACTAATTAAACAACAATTTTATCACTCACAAAAGCCAATAATATATTGTCACTTTTTTGTGATTTTATAAGTGGCCGCATAAATGTTTGTAATTACCAATGAAGTAGAGAACCTTTACTATCCACAAACCTAATAAAAAATTACTACTTGTTTTGGTTTTAACAAGTAGGCAAATAGCTGTTTCTATGTTGTCAATAAAATAACAATCTTACCATCAACAAAACCAGATAGTAGAGCGGCATCTGTTTTTAGATTTTACATGTGGGCACGTAAGTGTTTGTAAACAAGCATGGCAGTCCATTACCACTTGTTTCAAGTTTTAAATGTGGGAGCATCATTATTGGTAGGTTATCAATGAAAAAACAAGTTTACTATGTATAAAACCCAAAAGTGGGCAGGTAAATGTGTATAAGATACCAATAAAATAACAATTTTACCACATTACCGACATACTCAAAAATATTTTACCACTTGATTTTAGATTATAAAAGTGGACAGGTAGTCATCTGTAAGTTGTTAATGAAATAATTATTTTACCATTTACCATCCAAAAATCTTTATAGTAGATTCGCACTAATTTTTTATAATTTACAAGTGAGTGCATGACAATTTAAAAGTTACTAATGAAACTACAAATTTACTATCCATAGACCCACTAGTAGATTATCACTTATTGCGTTATGATTGAGTTATGAGTAGTAAATACACAACATAATTGGAAAGCTACTAGAAACATTGATGGTTGTCAGTTGCTAATACTGTTGCAAAATCAAGTCAATATACATGACCAGCAGGTAATAGGTTGCGCAATCTTACCACCGTTATTCATAATTTATGGATGTTGCTACAAATTTACTGTTGAACGGAATTTTCTTGTATGGGCCACAGAATGCTAGACACTTCCTCGTGATTCTTAGACAACTTATTTTGACCAAAAGAGTCCTTCCCTACTCTCAACATTAGCAAGTTTCCTCTTCTAGTTTTCTTTCTTCCACAGACATCCATATGAAATGTCCACGTCAGTTTGATCCCTAACAGCAAATCAACATTTTTTAACGGCGTTTAATCTACTTGAGGAAAAGAAATTCATCGTTGTAACGCCTCAAATTGGACAGAGACCCTTTTACAAGTACGAGGACCATTTTGAACAAAAGAAAAGTAAGGGAACGATTTTGAATTTCAAGTAAGAGTACAGGGTTCTGATAGCATCTTCCTTCTGTCCTACTATATAGGACATTGTTTGTGATAGCTACTTTGAAAAAAATTTCATGTTTTATATTCTTCTAGTTACAAAGAGGATAAGTTTTGGACGATTCTACTATTCCATGAAATAAGGGATATGTACTTTGAAAGTTCTAAAATTTACAAAAAATGCAATCAAATTCTAAAACTTTCTAAATTAGTACAATCGAGTCATTGTGTTAACTCTGTCCATTTAGATTAATGGAAAATGCTGACATTGCCTTTTTTTTTTATATATTTTCTCTCTCCTATGTGGCGATGATGTGGCAAAAACATGGAACACAAAGCTAAAACAATATTGTTTTGGATTAATTTTTACTTTTTTAATTAAAATTTTAATTAAATAAAATAAAAAGTATTTAAAAAACACACAAAAAATGAGCTAAGGGCAAGGGGGCAAGCTCTTGTCAATGCCGCCCCATTGTCGAAAAGGGTCGACGAGGGCTCGACGAGGGCAAGCAAGGGTCATCGGAGCCTAGTCCGGGGCCAATGACCCTCATTGATCACAAGTGCGGGCTGTGGCGCAGGCCCTTGCCGAGCCCTCATTGGCCTTTTTCAGTGGTGGGGGCAGTAGTGACAAGGGCGGCAAGCCCATGCCTTTGGCTTTTTTTTTTTTCACCTTTTTTGTGTTTTTTAAATAAATATTTTTATTTAATTTGATTAATACTATGGTTAAAAAAATTATAAATTAATCCACATCATCATCACGTTGGGATATAAAATATTTTTAAAAAACCATGTTAGCATTTTTAAGCTAGCCTAAATGGATGAAATTGATTGAAAGACTTGATTTTACCATTTTAATAAGTTTTATGACTTAATTGTATTTTTCGTAAGTTTCGTGACAAATTTTAGAATTTTCTGTACACATATCCCATGCCCCCGCCCCCAAGTTTGGTAGCATAAGTTGACAGGCAAGTGATTTACTTCTTTGTCACACTTTATTAACTCACAACCATTTTCAGAGAAGGATCATCATTTTTTTTTTATCAAATTATCGACTATTCCAAAAAAATTACCAATATTTCTTAAGCTACCAATGTGTTAAAGTTACAACTTTTAGACGAGACTACCAACCTTAATTTCAGTTACTCACCAACGGTTGCATTATTTTTTCAATTTACCAACCCTTTCAACGAGTCAAAATACTAGCGTGATAAACTTACCGCGTAAGAGTCGATAATCTATAGAAGAGAAAGTCGCTTCATACTTTGGTAGATTATCAGAATAAATGCTAATCAATATATAATCAAATAAAGGTTGGTAACTGAATTTTAATAAAGTTAATAATTACATATAAAATTTGTAACTTAAGTTCCACCAATAAATAGTAATAATTGTTGGAATAGTTGGTAATTTAAAAAAGAATTGATAATCTCTTATAAGAATTGGTAAAGTGAACCCACTGCTGAGCTCCCAAATTAATAATCATAAGTTATTAAAACAATGTGAAATAATGAAAAAAACAAACACAAAAACAAAAACAAAAAGGTTGGTAAGTAGGCTCCACTAAAACTTGGTAGCTCAAACAATCTTGTCATAAGTTTTTCATATTTTCTAACCATCGCCAATTATCGCTGGTGGGGGCTGCTGCCACTAAGTCCTCCACCCCTTCTCGTGGATCTCAGGATCCCACTTTTGTCTTCTACATTTGGCTTCGTTTTTGTTATTATAAAATATAATTAATTTCCTTTGATTTTAACATTATTGACTTGTACTTTTTTGATGACGAGAAAAATATCATCCTAGCATACCACATCTAACATATTAGGAGTTATTTAAGAAGAATTGGATAGAGTTAGAGGACTTGATATCAAATAAATAAATATATATATATATATATATATATATATATCTATATATATATGTATGTATGTATGTATGTATGTATGTATGTATGTATGAAGGATCCAAGTGTACAAGCAACAGAAGTGTAAATACTCTATAGGCGGATCAATAAACAAAACGTTTTTTTAAAGGTGATGGAGAATTATGAAGAGACGGAACAAAGGAAAATACTCTTTCTTGAGTTTAATAACTGAACCTTAGCTGAAATCTTCATGGACATAAGTGTCTGAGCAATACTTTATCCCAAAATCGATAATAAGCAACCCTCCAAGATTTGATTGATGCTAACGGACCACAAAATATCCAGAAGCCAACCACGAATCCAAGCGACATGCCCATGTAAAACCACTTCTCACTATCATCACTGTCGCCGGCATTGCCTTCAAAGGAATTTGAGGGATTTGTTCCCTTGCTATCGGGATCTGAGCATTTTGTGAGCAGCCGAAATCCGCACAATCTGCTATTGCCTTTGAAGGAATCTTCTGAGAAGGTGAGAAATTGTTTGACTGCCGAGATGCTACCTTCAAGCTTATTGTATGAGAGGTTCAACACGGAAAGAAAATTAAGGTCTATAAGCTGTGTGGGAATTGTTCCATTGAGGTCATTCTGTGAGAGGTCCAAGGACTCAAGCTGATGCAAGTGTCCTAGGGACGGAGGAATTGGCCCTGAGAATGCATTGTTTGATAAGTTGAGGAAATAAAGCGCTTCGAGAGCCCCCAGAGTATTAGGTATTGGACCTTCGAAATTGTTGCATGAGAAGTCGATTGAAGTGAAAAGAGTCAAAATCTTCACCAGCTCCAATTGGAGACCCTTGATGGCAACGCTTACCGTGTCCCGATAATAGAGTCCAGAAAAGGGAAGGAATGGATACTGGATACGATTCATGTCTACATTAGCCTTCATAGCCTCCCAATTTGTAAGGAATCTACAAGGCAGAGCGCCACTGAAATTGTTGAAAGATATGTCCACAATTTGAAGCATCTTCCAAGTGCCATTAGTCCTCGGACATCCAGCCTTTCCATGGAACTTGTTGGATCGTAACACGAGTACACGTAGACTTGCAATGCTCTTCAATTGACATGGATACACGTCATCAATCTGGTTGTTTCTGATGTCTAAAACCTCCAGAGTTGTGCAATTTGCCAATGACACTGGGAACTGCCCTTGTAATCGATTAGTGCTGAGATCCAAAGTCTTCAAACCACATGTTTCGGGGAAATTGATAATGCTACCGTTCAAGGCATTGTCTCGTAGATTTAATACCTTGAGAGACTCCATCACTAAGCAGTCAGGTATATTTCCCGTCAAATTATTATGAGATAGGTCGAGCACCTTGAGATATTCGGCTCTGCAAATTGATTCTGGGATAGACCCCTGGAAATTGTTTTTGGACAGGGAGAAGAATATTGCCACAAGAAGACTTGTACCAATAGCAGGTGGAATGTCTAAAGCGAAGTCGTTGCTAGAGAAGTCCATGAATGTGGCAAATGGTGGCAGTGGTAACGTTTGTCCACGGAGACTGTTATTATGGAGGTCAAGAACTGTAAGAGTAGAAGTAATATTAGGTGACAGTGTTTCAATATCATCTAGCAAATTGGATGAAAGATTGAGATACAGAAGATTTTGAAGCCCCCATATCCATTGTGGTATATTGCCCTGAATCCAATTGCGAGAGAGGTCTAGATATATCAATCTGTGTTGCTTAGCGAGGAACTCTGGTAAACTCGTCAACTGGCAAGAAGCCAACTTTAAAGTTGTAAGGTTAGGGAATGAAGACGCCTGGGAAGCAGTATTTGTGGCATAAATGGAAAAACTATTGTAAGAAAGATCCAAATAAGAAAGATTTCTCAGCTGCTGAACCAAATTAATGTGGAATGAGCCACTGAAATTATTGGAAGAAAGTGAGAGGTACTTGAGCCCTTGAAATTCCCATATAGACTTTGGTAGTTTTCCTCCTATATTGTTGTTGCTCAAATCAAGTGTATCCAATTTGTGCAGTGTAGCATTAGAAAATTCATTCGCTTGACAAGAAAATTGGTTGTTGGAAAGTTGAAGCTTTTGAATCAATGGAAGTGTGAACAGAGATGAAGGAATATTTCCTTTTAGTAGATTGAATTGCAGGTTGAGAATAAGAAGACTCGAGAGATATTTCCATTGGGTTGAAACAATCTGACCAGTCAGATAATTGTGGGACAAATTGATTCGTGTCAAATTGTTGGACTTGCTGAGTGATGGAATTGAACCAGTAAAATTGTTGAATGAGAAGTCCAGATAAGCTAGTTGCGAAAGATTGGCGAAAGAGCTTGGGATATATCCATCAAAGCTGCAATTCACCAATTCTATTCTTAACAGATTTTCGAGATTACCAATTGATTTTGAGAGCCTCCCAGAAATATTCGTGAAACTAAGAACAAGTGTCTGAAGAGAAGCATTCTTTGCAAATTCTGGCAAAGAACCCCGAAGGAGCTCATTGAATGATAGGTCAAGGGTCTGAAGTGTTTGTACCTGGATGATTTTTTGAGGAAATTCTCCTTGCAGGCCAGAATAACGGAGATCCAGATTAGTTAAATTGCTGAAGTGGCCAAAGAACTCTGGGACGGTGGTAGACAGATTATTTTTTCCCAGTTTAATCACTGAGAGAAAGCGAAGATTCACGAGGGAAGAGCAAGACTCAATGGGACCTGATAAATAACAATTCATCATGCTCAACACTTGAAGTTTTGGCAGTGAAGAAGACAAGGCATTGCACAATTCGTTGCCTGTAACAGAGACGTTCACTCCATCAAGGTACAACTCTCTCAACTCGGTAAGATTCCCAACAAGCATCTTTAGATTCGGATTCTCAAGTTTCAGTGAATTGAGCCCAGGAAAATAAAGTAGGGATACATCAAGAGTAACCAACCTTGTCAAACGTGATATTCCAATTGGAACCTGTCCTGTGAACCCTGCATTTGAAAGATTTAGGTAGACCAAATTGGTGAGATTACCAAACCCAGATGGAATCTCCGAAGATGGGAAGTTGTTGAAAGCCAAATTCAGCCTCTGAAGATAATTGAGTCTGAAAAGACTCGATGAATCATCAAGTCCACTAGTGATCCACTCGTTGCTCAGATCAAGACCTGTGACTTGGCCACCTTTGCAGGTCACGCCGTCCCAAGAATCATTGCTCTGATTCCATTTGATCAATTTAGTGGAAAATGAAGCAGAGAAGTTGAGGCTATTCTTCAATTCCAGCAGCAGCAATTTCTGATTGCCAAGACATTGGCCCGAGGCCAAAACCGTGTCTATGCTGAAGGGGTTGGTATGCACGAGTATTAAGACCAGCCATAGGAGGAGCCAAATCCTCATCTGTTTCAAGCAGATTAGGAAACACTATTTTACAGAGTTTGTGTGTGAACACATACAAGGAGTTGTGTTCTTAATGGAAGGCAGATGAACATGAACTTCCTTGTATGAGGATTCTATGAAGCTGTGTTTGGTCTAATTCTTTTTACATCCTATCATTAATTTTTTAGTCCCTACTTGTCACTACCTAAAGTTGACTTGACTTGCGATTGCAAATTCATCAAGTCACTTGGTTGAGCCAATGGTGGCCTTCAGTTGTTGTCGACTGTTGATGAAGGAAAGCCAAGAAAGAAAAAAACGAGAGCAACTATTTCCCTTGCATATCATTCCCCGCTTTCTACGGTACAAGTTCCCTTCTAGAGAACAGGAATTCATTTCGCTCCCATTTTGTTTCTACAAGGTCTATCATTCTTGGAGATTTTCTGATTAATGGTCACTATTGGGAAAGTAAGACATTCAAAGATGGAGCTCTCAAGACTCCTTTTCATGTTACATTTAGACTGATCTTCGAAAGTTACGGAAAATGGAGACATCAGCCGGAGCACATCACCGATAAAACTTAGTGATTCGTGTTTCTTGGTCTTTACTTTTTTCATTAATTTCTATATATCAGATTTTTTTTTTCCTTTCAAACTATGTCCTTATTGTGCCTATGGAATGAACAATTAAGGGTCGAACAGTTTTCTCTAATTATCCTGTCTTATGATTCAGAGCTGAACTCCTGAGGTACATTTCCGCCCTACAAATATCTAAGCAATGTTGGGATTTCGAGCAGCGCGGCACTGCTACTGTTTGTGTTCGAAGCATGTCTCCTCTAACGTTGATCCTCATGAGATGTCTAATGAGTATTGACCAGGAGGCTGCGAAATTCGTCAGTGATCTCCCTATGGATGTCAGGTTCGATATTGGCTCAAGCTACTAGACCGAGTAAATCGGGGAATTGGCCAAATACCACTGGAACAACTGGCGTGTGAGATGGACAGGGATTAAGCCCGAGCACTTTGGCAGCCCTTGGTGCTTCGTTACGGCTATTGCTGCCTTCGTTCTCTTTGTTTTTAGCATCTTTAAGGCCTTCTTCACCGCTTATGCATATTATCATCCCAAGAACTGACCAACCTCAGGAACTCAATTTCAGAAACATATTTAGAAAAATCGTATCAAACCAATGAAATATGTGACATGCCTGGCTTCATTTCTTAATATCGCTTCAGCTGCTACTTATAATTGGTTTTATATTGCCTAAAACTTGCATCTTCATTGCAGCTAGATCATGGCTACCACATGGAACTAATCTTGACAGACGAAGAGCACCATATTGATGCTAGAATTTAACATTTTCAGAAACTAACAAAATGTTATTGCAGCTAATCGATATTATATCTAACTATTTTATTAAATATGTAGATTCATGGAGATAAATAAAATGATTTACTTATATCTGAGTTTTATTTGTAAAATTTTATAAGACCGTAAAAGAAGCCAAAAAAAAAAGTCTAGAATCATTTCAACTTTAGGATTTCACCTTTCATATACAATTTTATAAAAAAAAAATTGTTAAGTTTACATTTCACTGATAAATTTTGGTAATTGCGGGAACAGCTGGTAGATGATTTCTCTTATATTAAACTGAAAGGAACAAAACCGAAAAAAGGCAAAAAGTAAGACGATGAAAAATGGGCGTTATCTTTACTTCGAGTGGCATAAAGAATTGTATAATGGGAAAAAAAAAAAAAAGAGAGGAAAAAATCCACAAAGGTTTTTAATTAAAAGAAAGAAAAGAAAAAGCGAAGTACTGTAGATGCAGGGGATTAATCCATCGCGCACGTCGGACGATTCCCATGGCCCACCTGTACCCGGCCAACGGATTATTACCATACTTCACTCCCTTCATGCAACTTTTACTATATTTAATAGAAATGCGTGTTGGTTGGCTAAAGGAGCAATTGACGCGTGGCATATCCTGATAATCGATTTGGAGTTTTTCTTTTGGTATTGTATATTGATATATTTGAAGGTTTTCTTCCTTCTATTTTTGCTTCGTAGTGAGTTTTCCTATGCTAAGAGTGGCTTGATAGAGATTTTTTAGGCTTTTAATTTTTGTCTTTTTGGATTGAGCAGAGTTGGCTTCCAATAAGACTCAAAATCAAGACCATAAAGAGAGGAGCAAACTCTCTTGCAATCTAAAACAACACCTGATTGTTATATTTTAAATGTAATTAAATTGTCAAAATCTTATCTTAATTGAAAGAGATCCCATTGAGTAATTCATAAATAAAAATCAACCCTCCAATGAGCATTGCATTGCTCTAGCTAATGAAAAGCTATGTCTTCTCTTTTGGTCCAAGATTTTGACAAGATAACAAGAAAACTAGATGCTAACGGGGGCTGATGAAACCGTGGATATCGTGGATATCGCAAGAAAAAGCCATGAGATGATGAGACCGTTCATTGGAAGAGGTCGAGGAAGAGCGCAGGAAGAGGGTAGGGGGAAGAGGGAGAAATGAAACAAAATCGACACTTATGGAGTCGTCGTCTGAAGTCAGTGCCAGCAGGAGTGGATTTTCGGGATGTTATTAGTCACTAAATTTTGACTCACTTCACTTTCGAAATTACTAGCGAAATCCCACAATTCTTTGCAACAAAACTGTACTCTTTATTTAATATAATTTTTCAATCGAAACAAAATACCATATTTTTATCTTCTGAGAAAAATGGAAAAATAAACAAGTCTGCCAAAAATGTGGAGATTAGAACTTGACATCTCCTTTGAAAATGCTTTTGGCTCATCTTATTTTACATCATAACGCAAAATGACATATTACGAATCAATTTTTTCTTTGTGCATACACTAAAAGTGTAGAAATTGGTTAAATGTAAATAGATACTAACGCGGGCCGTATTCAAGATCAACTCTTTCAACTAAGAAGATCCATGCGCATTCAATATCGACGATACTCTCATAGATAAACCTAACATCGATAAGCTTCATTCACAAGTGAAGAGTCTCATCATTGACTTTATCATAAAAACTTTGTCATTTCCCATGCATCGAAGCTTGCATTAAGACACTTTGGGATGGCCACAAGCATTGAAAATGTTAGTTATGACGATTTTCCAAAGCTAGCACATAATTGAAATTTCTACTCGATTTTATGATTGAGTTTCCGCGTGCATTAAGTCGCTCTTCAAATCACATCCTATCATAAATTTTTTGGTCCCTATACGCGACTTTCTTGAATTGACTTGACCTGTGAATGCAGATTCATCAACTTGCTTATTGAGCCGGTGGTGGGTTTCAATGGTTCTTGACCGTCGATGCAAATTCTTGAATGACCTCGCTAATGATGTCGAGTTCGATATTGGCTCCAGTTACTTGACCGAGTAATTCGGGCAAGTGGCCAGATACCACAGGAATAAGTGGTGCATGAGATGGACTGATCAAGTACGAGGACTTTGGCAGCCCTTGGTCCTCTCTTTACGGCAACCGTTGCTTTCACTGTTTGTCTTTACCCACGTTAACACGTTTGTTCGCCTTGACTAGAGAATGCAAAATTGTCCTTTCAGTGATGCTCCCCGATGAGCTGATTTCTAAAAATCTGCATACGGCAAAAACGGAATTTCTTCTGTGCGCTTGAAATACATAATGTCTATATCGAAATTCAACACAACCACGTAAACCTTTTGTATTCATTCGTTGTTCATGTCTTTGGTAAGCTTCAATCAAGGGTAATTCATACTCAACAATATGTGCATGAAAGAAAGAGATCTCATCTAACAAGAAATTTTTTAATAATTCCTCGAATATCAATAAATATACCTAGAACAAAGCCCATAAACATGATGATCCATGACCGAGGGATCTGGAAAATTTCGTGCGAAATGGGCAATTCAAGAACAGAGAATTGCGGGTCGGAGGAGAAAAACGGGATGGTTCAGATTGGAAACAGAGAGTGGTCAAACTAAACTCCCGGTCGGGACGATTTGGTCCGAATATCAATAAGTTAGGGCGGGACTGACGAGTGGGGACGGTTTTATCCGAATATCAATAAGTTATGGCGGGACTGACGATGCAACTTTCTTTGTGGACTCATGTGTAGCGAATATGATCAAACTTCAATGCGATGGGATATGACCAGCTTTAAGAATTGGAATCTAAGCTTGTCAATGATGAAAATAGAGATGGTTAAATAGCGGCCAAATCCAAAGCGTGGTTTGACGTTACGATGATCGAGATTTGCGCGTCAAGAAGGGTCAGTTGGTATGTTTGGTCCATAATCATTGCAGCCCTGGTGCCGAAGATTGAATCAGAAATATATTTGGTTTTCATTTGAATGGCCCCGTTTTTTATTGTATTGAAGATGAGTTGAGTGGAAGGATAAAATGTTGCTGAAAGTATCATATAATCTCTATTATAATTGTTGAGTATGTCTAGAATTCTTTATGTGCTTGGGCCAACATTAGCATTTACGAGCAATATAAATGTTATTTTTCTCAAGTTATTAAGTAAAGAAGTTGAGACAGAAAGAGTCTCAATTTTTAAGCGACCTTTTGTAATTCTCAACTTTTTATGGTGAATTTTGCTTCTTTTCTCCTCGTGATTTTTCTTGAAAAGATTTTCCATGTAAATCTGTGTATTCTTTATTTTTCTTAGTTCTAATTTTCTTATAGTTTCTGCATCAATTATAACAAAAATGAAGTACCTTTCAATCAATCATATTGTACTTGTATTGTGGGTCTATGAGGGGAATGTAATTGCTAGGCTACTTCCGTGGTAGATCTAAAGTAATTTACCATGTTACAATTCTTTGTTGTCGTCCCCACTAACTAGTGTCATCTTGGATAGAGCCCCGATGGTGTGTGAGATTGTCTCTTTGAGTGATGATCAAGATTGATTTGACTTGACTTTCATAAATGGAAGCTTGAAACCAAATTTGGCTTCCGTAAAATCCGAACTAATGAGGCTCGAACTTGACTTGACGTGGCACTTAAACTTGTGAATAATTTAGGCAAGCACGGGTAGCATGAATTGTTTGCACGTGAAGAAGCAATTAAAAACTGATTTTGAAGAGGGGTTGAGAAAATGCTGGTAAAGCGCATAATTGTTTCAATCTTGAGCCTCGTGGGTCTCATTCTAGTTAAATCCATTTCTAAGTGGAAGGCAATGAACATTAGCTTCCTTCAATGGGGCCGTGTTTGGCCTCATTCACGTCACATCCAGTCATAAATTTTTTGGTCCCTATGCGCGACTATCTTTAGTTGACTTGACTTGTGAATGCAAATTCATCAAATCACTTTTTGATCCAGTGGTGGGTTTAAGTGGTTCTTGACTGTGGGTGCAAATTCTTGAATGATCGCTGCTAAGGATGTCATGTTTGACATTGGCTTGAGTTACCTGACCGAGTAATTCCGGTGAGCGGCCAGATACTACCGGAATAAATGGCGCGTGAGATGGACAGGGATCAAGTGCGCGGACTTTGGTAGCCCTTGGTCCTTCTTTAGGCAACTGCTGCTTTTCACTGTCTGTCCTTACCCACGTTAACGCGTTTGTTTGCCTTGACTAGAGAATACACAATTGTTGTTTCAGTGGTGCTCCCCAATGGGCTGATTTCTAAAATTCTGTGCACGATGAAAACGGAATTTCTTCTATTCGCGTCAAGTATATAATGATTGTACCGAAATTCAACAGAACCACACAAATCTTTTGTAATCGTTCTTTGTTGATTTCTCCGATAAGCTTCAATCAAGGATAATTCATACTGGAACAATATGTGCATGAAAGAAAGTGATCTGATCTAACAAGAAAATTAATTATCTTTATCTATCAGGAAAGCTGGTTTTATGAGAAACTAACAAATTATCAAATAATATCTCTAAAATCTAATGATATCTCCAACAATATTTTTTTATAATTTCTCAAATATATATATATATAACAAAGCCCACAAACATGATGATCCATGAGTTAGTGATCTGGAAAAGTTCGTGCGAAGTGGGCAATTCAAGAACAGAGAATTGCGGGTAGGAGGAGAAAAACAGGGGATGGTTGAGATTGGAAACAGAGAGTAGTCAAAGTAGACTCCTGCTGGGGAACATTATGTCTGATGTCTATGTTATCGTGGGACTGACGATGTGATATGGCCAGCTTTGGGAATTGGAATCTAAGCTAGTCAATGATGAAAATAGAGATGGTTAAATATCGCCCAAATCCAAAGTGTGGTTTGGTGTAACAATGATTGAGATTTACGCGTCAAGAAGGGTAACTTGTTATGTTTGGTCCATAATCCTTGCAGCCCCTAAAGCCAAGATTGAATCGAGATAAATTCGATTTTCATGTGAATGGGCCCGTTTTTTGTTGGATCAAAGATGAGATCAGTGGATGGACAAAATGTTGCTGAAGATAGAAAAATACTGGAAGTGCTGAATATTATATACGATGCTCACTTTAATCTCAAAAGTTTTTACCGGATCACTTAAGTGTCAAATCGGAGTAAAGAATGATCACTTAAGTACTAACGGCGAAAAATTCGACTAAAAATAATATGTCCTTTATAATTAAAAAAAATTATATGACTTGTCGTATTATTTAAAAAATCCAGTCCACGTGTCATTTTCATGTGGCATACTTGGTACTGAAATGATTACATTTTAACAAAGACTGATACTAAAGTAATCACTTTAAACAAAATTTGGTATTCAAACAATTACTATTTACAACTTTTAGACAACGTCGTTTAGGGTTTATATGCTGACTGAGGGCTGAAAAACTATTAGAATATGACCAAAAAAAAAAAATTTGGCACTTAAGTAATCTTTTTTTTTTTTTTTTTTTTTTAAGTGGCACTTAAGTGATCCAAAAAAAAATTTGGCACTAAAATGAGCACCATACATAGCTTTTGGTATTTCTAATATCCTTCTCCCACCAAAAACATCACATAATCTCCATTAAAATGAAGTAATTTACCATGTCCCAATTTTCTTTTGTTGTCCCCGCTAACTAGTGTCATCTTGCATAGAGTCACGACCGTGTGCTAGATTGTCTCTTTGAGTGATGACCAAGACTGAATCAAATTGACTTTCATAAATCAGTTTTTGTTGAAGCTTGAACCCAAATTCGACTTCCGTAAAATCCAAACCGATGAGGCTCGGACTTGAGTTGGTGTCGCACTTAAACACGTAAATAAGTTAGGGGAGCATGAGAGCTATCAATAATTTATTGATTAGCTCATTTGTAATTAGCGATGGAATGACAATTTTACCATTGACAAACTCAATATTATATTTCCACTTTCTTTTTAGATTTTACAAATGGATGCATAAGCATATGTTGCCAATGAAAAAACAATTTTTATCGTCCACAAATCTAATAGTTGATTGACACTAGCTTTTATATTTTACAAGTGGGTGCATAATTATTAAGTCACCAATTAAATAACAATCTTACAATCCACTAACTCAATATTAGAAAACCATTTATCGTGATGAGATTTAGTTTAAAGTGGTAAATATATAACTAGAACATTGACAATTATAATTAACTAATATTGTTGCAAAATATCATCAATATACACCGTTATTTGAAATTTCACGAATGGTATTACAAATTTACTATTGAAAGGAAAATTATTCTATTTGGGCTAGAGGTCAGGTTAAACACTTGTTTGTGATTATGAATGACTCGTCATCGTCAAGAAACAAGAAAACAGCCACCCTTCCCTTGTCTCGATGTAGCAAGTATCCTCTTGGAGGGCTAGTCACAAGCTCGAAAAGCGAAGGAATGATTTTAAAGTTGCATTTGTTCCATAGAAAACACAAAATTTAGAATACATTTTTTCGAGAAATAATCTTTTGCGTTGCTTACAAAAATAAATGAATAAAATATATTCCCATCATAGATGAAAATAGCTAGGCATAGCTTGCTATCGATCATAAAAACATTTTCTATTGATTAACTTTTCTAACTGATATGACCAATAATTTTTTCAAAAAATACATTTCACATCTTGAATTTATCTTAAAACAAATGCATCTTGAATTTCAAAGAATATTACAGGCTCCGACTTCATTTTCCTTGTGTGCTACTTTACAGGGCATTGTTTGTGATAATCACGTTGCAATTTTCTCGTTTTCTGGGCTACAAAGAGGGAAAAGTTTTTGGACACCATCGCAACGCTCATGAGCGCAGTTGAAAACTTGGCTGAAACTGCTTTTAATCGTCACCAGCCCATCCCCCTCGTTGCACACACACACTCTCTCTCAGTCGAGGTATTGCTCGCGGCCGTGAGAACTCCCGTGGCACGAGCCTGAAGCTCAGGGTGGCTGGCTGCCCTCTGGGATAGAGCTCACATCCATTGAAGCTCTGCCCGAATAGCTCATGGGCATCCATGGCTGCAGCCATAGGACCCAATCTGGTCCACTGGTTGGGGTCGTCCAACCTCGATCTGGACCAGATTCCAGGCAGTAACCATCGTTGGGCTCATACTTGGGGTTTGGGTGACACTCACGAACGACTCTTCAAGAGACGATCTTAGGCAATGATATGAGGAAGATGATTCTATAATTCAACCATTTTCAATATTTTCATTGGCACTTGACAGTTTTTTCATCCCTTAAAACTCCGGTTTACTTTCCAACATATTTTGGCCAAAAACATTTTAGTTTTTAATTTGTTATTTTTTTATTAATTTTAAGTAAAGCACGAGCATCATCCTCTATGGAAAAAGATAATGATGGTCACTTTCGTCCCTCGAGTAACTCCGTCACATTTTTGGGATATTTGGTGAGGTTATTTTTATCCCCTGGAAATGCGTACATAATCTTTCTTGGGATTTAGCTTGACATTTAAATTAGCAGTAAGAAATTTTATGTGCTTAAGGCTTCGTTCGTTTCGGGAAAAATGACTTCCGGAAAACATTTTCCGGATTTTTCTGTGTTCGTTTCACAGAAAATAAACTATTTAAGGAAAATGTTTTCCATCATTGGAAAAAAACAACCTTCAAAGATGAGGAAAATGTTTTCCACTTTTTAAAAGTGGAAAACATTTTCCATAACTTCTTCCACCCTACTTCTTTTCACCGACACATTTTTGTTTTATTTTTATGCTTTATTTTTCTTTTTTTCTTTTCATCTTTCTTCTTTCACCGATCGGGCGAGGTGGAGCCTCGGCGGCACGGGCGAGCTCTGGCCTTGCTAGATTCGGCGAGCCGGGCGTGGCTCGAGCCTCGTTCGAGCTTGCCGGAGGTTCGCTAGGCTCTAGCGAGCTATGAGCTCGCCGGATTTGGCGGCGGAACTCGGGCTCCCGATCCAGGCGAGCCCGAGCTCCGCCGCTAAATCTGACAAGCTCTCGGCTCGCCAGAGCCCGGCGAAACTCTGGCAAGCTTGCCGGATCTGGCGACTAAGTCTTAGTCGGCCACCGGGCTACATCAGGCATGTGCGACAGAGGAAGGAGGAAGAAGAAGGAGGAGGAAGGAGGAAGGAAAAGAAAGCCTCCACAATCTCTAGTTTGACTATAGCAGTTGAAATCACATTATTATCGACTAGCATGTTAAACAGTTCATTGATATCATTCGGCTTCACCAAGACACCTTCATAATTAAGTGACTCACCATGAGAATCCTCATGCTTTCGCAACTTCGATGCAAACTTGAAAACCTTTCCACACCCAACCTCCGGACAAACATGCTGCTTCAGACTCTTACATTCACTAAACGTTGATGGTTCCTCATCATTGTGAATTCCATTCAAGTGCCTCTTCATGTTCCCTTGATATGCAAATGACTTATCGCAACCATCAACAAGACAGCTGAAAATCTCGCCTTTATGCTGAAGAAAGTGACGAGCCAAATGGTCTTTTCTCCTATAGCTGGCAGAGCAATCCTCTATAGAACACTTGAAAGGCGTCTGCCAATGAATTTTAGCATATTGACAAATAGATACAAAGCATACCAAATCTCTAGACATCAATAGGAAAAGAAAAAAAAGGAGAATGATGCTTCAAACCTCAAGATAGAACACGCGTGACCGAGGCTGACTTGATGGATCTTCTCAAGTGGTCCCCCGACCTGATACTAGTCCAATCAAGATACAAGATTGCAGCCTCTTGCATTTTGGAGTTCTTTTCAACGGGATCCAATGCTTCATGCCATTATCATATCATAATCAGATGACCCAACATACCTTATCCTATAGGGTCTTGATTTCAGTATAGGCAAACTTGCAGTAGACAAATGGAAAGGAACAAAACAGCTTCATTTTTCAACCAAAATCAAAACTTTTTTTATCATAAAATATCTACCCGTGAGACTAGAACACACTAAAAGATTGATGCTTTTTCAATGGTGCTTCCATTTTATGATGTTCCACAAGATAACAGCACTATATTTATGGGTAATCATCATTTGACGGCCTAGAAAATCATGTACATCCCCAACAATAATATCTGAATTGCTGTTTCTGACGACTCATTAGAAGTTACAAATGTGAAAATTTTGATGGCAAAGACCACAACCGAGCATTGTGCATCAAAACTATCTGCTCAACAAGACCGGTGCGACCGTGATCAGGACCTGTCCACTTTACAAACTGTACCTCACAGTCGACCACCTCCATGACAGGTGTAATCTAATCGAAACTTGACTAAAATTTTCAAAGAACTTGCTTTCATGTTGCAGCATCAATAACAAAACGGAGAACTCAACATACCTCCAGCGAATGGCCCTGCATATGCTGCCTATGCTGCCTCAAGTACGTGGGTGTCTTAAAAGTGGCGCCACATTCTTCGCTGGTATTATTAGCCTTCGCTCCCTCCTTCCCCTCGACCCCTTGAGCCATTGCCGCTTCCAACTCATCCTGATAAAGACCGAAGCAACACGAAAACCACTTCACATAGGTTCCCATATTACCATCGCGGCGTACATTCAAACGCGAGCATATTCCACAAACGCAAAACGAACCGAGCTGCATGGGAACCATCGGAAGGCAATGAAGGGAAAAGAACTCACGTCGTGGTGCGACTGGATGTGAGAAGTGACGAGGGACTTCCTGGACCCGCGGAGCCCGCAGTGCTCGCAGGAGTAAAGCCACCAACTGGAAGAGACGCCTGGATCGGTGTTGTTCTGGGCCTAACTTGACTGGGTTCAAAGCTATGATCAGTTTGGGCCCAAATTAGGCCCGGCCCGGTAAGCTTTCCATCGAACGAAATTAGATCTGCGAACAGGAAGCTGCTTACTTCGCGATTGTTGCGCACATTATTAAATACGAGCATGAAGATGTATCGAGAGCGACCGTGAGGTTTCGTCGCAGAGATTGCAGAGGTAGATTTTCACAATGGACTTGGAGGTTGACGACGATTTGGAAGCACGAGGTACATTATTCTTGTTTTCTTTCATTCACCGATATTTGTCCTTCTTGACTTTTTCCTCTTACAGATCAAGAACCACCAGATTATACTCGAACACTAAATGAGTTTCAAAGCTACGATTTGAGATCAAGACACCCAGACTCCAGGCTGCACATAGACAAACTTAGCCATCGACCGTTTGTATTCTTACACAAACAACGAGATTGGTCACAATCTCCAGCCTCCGCCTTTAACCGTTATAATCCACCATGACTCGTACATGGACTCGCAAGGAAACCAAGTGTGAGAGACTCACGCGGCAGAAGCCTCGGTCAAGAATGTCACCAGAACTGAAGGTCGAGAACAATAACTCCAGATCATATACTCATCGCCCACTACCATGGAAATCACCAGCAACGTAGTACAGAACGAAGAATTATAATGGTTAAGAAATGTATTCGGTCATCGTGAAAACATCAGAACTCATGCTTAAGTGACTTGAAAATCAATTAATATCACTTAATCTTTGTCAGCATACTTTCGGATTCCAAAAAGGACGAAACTAATCCGCATTGAAACCTAATAGACATTTCGTCGAACAGATTGCAGTCAACCGATTGAGGAGCAAATTTTTGCGATTTCAAACTTGTATTTGTGACCTCACGCAAACGAAATTAACATGTGAAGTTCAGAATCAAATACATGACTCTAACATGACCGATCCTAATCGAAGCAAAACGAGCTTTACATTCGCTTCACCTTTGCCAGAATCACAGCATTATGGAGAATCGGAGATTACCTTATCAATGGAGCCAAGCTAAGTCGCTGTCGGCAGTCCGATCAACTAAGGGAGCTCTCATGATTGTCGTTGTCGGTTAAAATGAAGACCGGTAGAAGAGCTTCAAGCGAGTTCCGGCCACTTCAATCTTCACGGCCACGAAACAGAATTGAACAGGGGGCTTCCTGGGAGGCGGCCGTCCGGCGATGGCGACGTCGCCTTGGGCGGTGATGAGCTAGAAATGAGAAAGCAGTCTCTGGAAATCGATTCCTGAGGGAAATCCGAAATGGGCTCCGATTTGGAAATCGAGGAGCGAAAGTTTATGGGTCAAGCGAGCCCACACGTTGGTTGAAGTCTTATGGGTCACATTCACGAGCAAATGGGTATGGGCTTGAGTTGATGGGTTTGGATCAAGCTATTGGGCCAAATTTAAACTTAATGGTCGAATGGGCTTCAAAAGTGATCTTTCTCTTCCTCTCTCTTTTCTCATTATTATTATTATTATTATTATTATTATTATTTATTTATTTATTTATTTTTCAGATTTATTTATCCTATATGTGCATATAGGATTTTGTCGACAAAAAAAAAAAAAAATTCCGATGTTAGTAGCACTTGAGTGTTATAACTTATCATGAATGTCATATAACTTTTTAATCTATTACTATAAGTGTCATGCCACATCAAATTTCTTGCACTTGGATATATATTTGGAAAATTTATGGCACTAAAGTGGATGAAAAAAATTTAACTCTCAAGTGAGCATCATACAATGACATCCATGGTGTATATATTCCCAAATCTAATTGTAGATTAGCTCTTGTTTTAATAATTCACAAGTGGACACATAACTATATGAAAGTTACAAATCCCAATAGTAGATTACCACCCCTCATACCATGATTTAGTTTTATGTAGTAATTATTGAACATAATCGGTTAGTTATTAGATCATTAATTGTAGATCGTTATTTTCGTACAATATTCACTTGAGTGCCATACTTTTTTTATCACTTAAGTGCTATAATTTATATATAGTATTCACTTGAGTGCCATAATTTTTTATTTTTTTTTATCATCATTTGAGTGTCATATACTTTTCAAGTCATCACTTGAGTGTCGTAACTTTTTGAAAATATTTCTTAAAAAGTATCATGGCACATTAGATTTTCGGTGCTTAGTTGGACGTTCTAGAAAAATTTATGACATTCAAGTGATCAGTTGAAAGATATGGTACTCAAATTGACTTTTTTATTTTTTTTTATAAAGTTATGAAACTCAAGTGATTGAAAAAAGTTATGACACTCAAGTGAGTATTGTATGAGAATTATAATACTTTTATTGTAATTATCCCAAAGTAAATCACTAACATTGCTGCAAAATCAAGTCAATATGCATTAGCAGTAGGTAGGAAGTTGCACAATATATTGTTGAATGAGTGCGATATGTTTTAGAATCAGCGTGCGAGCAATATATTGTTGGAAAGTACACACGAAGATTATTGTTTTAGTGCCTGAAACTTAAGTCTTTTGAGTTCGTATCAACCTCGAAACAAATCTGCCACGTTGGATCAAAGAATTCATGAATTGGTCATGTAGAAGAGTCCAATCGCGATGTCCAATCCTCCAATCCCAGTCTCCACACTCACGGTTGGGGTACTGTGGATGTCAATGTCCATTGAAAGTAAGCTTTTTAATAAGCTTTTTAATACCTTACACTTAGTGTTACTGAATTGATTTTACATGAGAAAAATAGATGGGATAAGCGGACTCTTCACTAATTTTTTGATGAGCAGATTGTGAATGACATCCTATCAGTGTCCTTAAATACTCAAGCTCTACGGAACAATTTGGTATGGACTGTTACAAAATCAGGGATTTTTACAGTGAAGAGTGCATATAACTGGATGTGAGGACAAAGGAAAAATCAATCAACATCACAAGCCTCATCATCATTCCAGCTACCCCACAAGTCATGGAACCAAATTTGGCAATTAAGAACCCCCCGTCCAGCGGAGCATTTGCCAAAATGTCTTGCCGACTAAAGATAACTTGCTTAGGTGAAGAATATTACCTGACCTAGGGTGCCCATCCTATCACCATGAAGTTGAGACGATCGAGCACCTCCTTCTACTTAGCCCCTAGACTAGTTTCGTTTAGACAAACCCTGCCATCCAAATCCATATTTCGAGTTATAGCGTCTCACGAATAGAAGGTTGGCTGTGTAATTTTCTCGGACAACAAAACCACTCATCTCCCTTTGACACAATCGCGGCTACTTTCTGGTGCGTTTTCCTTTTGTGCTACTTTTACAGGGCATTGTTTGTGATAAGCTAATTTGCAATTTCCTCTTGTTTTCTGGCTACTAAGAGGATTGAGTTTCTGAACGAGTTTGATTTTCGTGAAACAAAATACAAAACAAGAGGAAATTGCGAATTAATAAAAGCACCACGTCAGTGCACCACTTGAGCACCATCAGCCATGTCATCCGCCACAAAGAATAGTTTTACATGGAAATGACGACGACGGTTGATTTTGATTTGTTAAGTGATTTGTTCAGGACATTTGGTGAAGTTATTTTTATCTCCTGAGGAAAAAAAAATTATCTTTCTTAGGATTTGACTTGACACTTTAAATGTAAAGTAAGAAAGCTTATGTACTCACAGGGATGGATGAATATTACAGACAATTATTAATTTTCTTTGAGTATTACCGAAGGAGATAGTAGAAATCGGACTTCCAAGCCTTCAACAATCATGGGAAGGAAAACATCGACCAAGACTTTTCAACTGTTCAACGATAAAAATGGATGAAGTGAGCAGTGACAGATCAGTATGAGACCAATGGATTCTCAATTGAATTTACTATATATTGCATGATATACAACTGACAATAGCTCATCACAAGCATCTTTTGCTAAGGATTAACAAGCTCTCTATCTTTGTAGACAAAACAATAGCAAACTCTATCAACTATTAATTACAAACAAGTGACAGGATGATGATGAGTGAATTTGTCGTCTTTGCTCGGCCCTACGAGGCAAAAAATGACAGCTCCTGTACAATATCCTTGGCTGCTACCAAGCCCCGCCAAGGGACTCCAGCCACTAATCCGATAGGAAATCTAGATCGCTGGGTAGAGTAACTCTGTTTTCACTGTAAGGAATCGATTGTTGGACATTTCCTCTTTCTCCTGCCTCTAGGCCTGGATCGAAACTGCTCATCTAACTCCTCAAAATCACCCTAAAGCAAAGGAGGCAAATTGACAGGTATTAGGATTATCCAAATCTCATTAGTGAAAAGCTGGATTTCAAAAGAGCAGTAAAATTGAATTTCAATATTTGAGAGAATAAGAGAATAGGACTTACTGGAGCGTAAACATGACAACCAGTTTTCTCACGATGGCCTCTCATGTGCTTATACGCAAACTTCTTGCCACAATTCTTATGGCCGCATACTAATAACCTCACCTCAAGATGAACAGCCTTCACATGCTGACGTAAATTTGATTTCTGTCAACCAGAAAAAAACAACAGCTAATGTACACTCCGCAGCCAGACGATAAATGAGCTCAAGCTTCAAAGTTCCAGACAATTATATTTCTTGCCCAGCCAGAATCTAAACATCTCTTTAAAATGCTTTTGGCTCGTCTTATTTTAACATTATAAAACAAGTACACTGTGCGAATCAATTTTCTCTCTGTACATCATATTAACAATATAGAAATCGGTTAAACCGTAGATAGATACCATAGCTTTTCATCGTAACGCCAAATTGCATCTATCAAGTCCTATTTTTGTTCATTAAATAAGTAGATTCAAGAAAAGAAATAGAATGATTTGCTTTTATTTGAGATATTTGAGAGTAACTTGCATAATATTTTACGGAGTTTGTGAGTGAACACGTACAAGGAGGTGTGTCTGGTCTGATCTTCTTCTTCTTCTTCTTCTTCTTCTTCTTCTTTTTGGGGGGGGGGGGTGGAGAGAAGGACTTAGGTCTGACTCTTATCACATTGTATCATTCGTATCTCATCCTTACGTGCGACAATCTTAAGTTCACTTGCAAATGCGAATTCATTAAAGGACGTGGTCGAGCCAGCGGTGGCCATCAATGATTCTTGACTGCTGATGAACGGAAGTCCATAAAGAAAGAAAAAACATCAGCATCTCTTTCCCTTTCTACACTACAATTTCCTTTCAATAGAACAGATATTCATTGCGCTCCCTTTTTATTTCTGCAAGGTTGATTTCACTTAGAACCTGATTTTGTGCATACTATTGGGTAAAAAAGGAAATTAACGATGTAGCTCTCAGACTCAATTTTATGTTACGTTTGGACTGAACACCGAAAATGAAAAAGAATGGGGAACATCAATTGGAGGAAGTGTAAAAAGAGACGGCCGAATGGTTCCCTCCAACGAGGTGTACCTCAAATCTAGTCTTACAAAGTTTTGGAAGTCCTTCCCATCGCGGGGACAACATGATATGTCTGAGATTCTTGGGCATACTGAAGGAAGGAACTGAACCCAATTAGACTATTTAAAGACCAGTCCAAAGTAAGTCAACTCCGAAAGGTTCCACATTAAGGTGTCGATCCACTCAAACTGTAGATAAACAATTCTAATCTTGACAAGTTTCTGAGATTACCGATTGAACATGGAACTCGCATAACTTAGGACCAGTGTCTCAAGATAACTATCCTCTGAAAAATCAGCAATCACTCAGACCAAAAATCTCCATTTTACCCAAATTTCTTATTATTTATAAATTTTGAATGATTTTGGAATAAAAATTTTTGAAAAAAAAAAAGAATCAGTTGGACGAGATTAGATGGAAACTTAATTGTTCTGTGGTCGTTGGTCTTTATTTTTGCATTCTTTCACATAGATTACATATTTTTCCCTTTCAAAGGCGAAGCAATTGTAGTGCCCATTAAATTTAAACGGTTATTGGTAGAAGTCAACAAAATTATCAAAAAAATCCTAAGCATGTTGACCAATGAGGGTGAGGAGGCCCTTGCCCCGCCCACACTAGGCAAGAGACTCGTGGCCCCGCCAATGGCTGACGAGGGTTATAAAAAAAAATGGAAAGAAAAAGATTAGACAAAATTTTAGAAAATTATTCATGTCATCACCGGTCATGCCACATAAGATTTAGAGATCTGCTCAGCTCACCAGAAAACTGATTGTTCAGCAAATTATGATCTTGACCGAAGGAAGTATAATGAGAGACCGCGGAATGCTGCCTTCCAGGGATCTTGACCGAAGGAAGTACCGCGGATCTAGATTCACAAGGCTTAGAAGTTCTTCCCATCGGGTGACTTAATCTCTCCTGTTAGAGCATTGTCGAATAGCATAATCTGTCTCAGATTCTTGGACACACTGAACGAAGGAACTGAACTAGTAAGATTATCTAAAGACAATTCCAAATAAGTCAGCTTTGACAGGTTCTCCATCGAGCTTGGGGTCAATCCACTCAATCTGCAATTAGACAATTCCAATTTTCTAAGATTACCCATTGAATCTGGAAGCCTCCCTGAAATACTCGTGTTACTCAGCACCAGAGTCTCAAGAGAACTATCCTCCGGAAAATTGGGCAGAGTACCCTGAAGAAGTTGGTTGCCTGATAAGGATCTGCAGTATCTGCAGCTGCAAGATTTTACTAGGAAACTCTCCATAGAACCCCCAATAACTCAGACGCAGAGTAGTTAGATTGGTGAATCTGGTAAGGAACTCAGCAAATGTGGTTGACAGGTTGTTGCCAATGAGTTAAACGAATGACAAATGATGAAGGTTCACGAGAGAAGAGTCAGCAGGACTAGAGAGAAAGCAATTAGACACGCTCAGCACCTCAACTTTTTGCACTGAAGAGGACAATGCATTGCACCACTCATTTCCCCGGGAAGACAGGTTGATGCCGTCAAGATGTAACTGTCGTAGCACCATGAGATTTCCAATCATGGTTTCAAATTGGGATTCTTGAGCTTTTGCGTATTAGTTCTAGGGAAATAAAGAAGAGAAAGATCAAGAATGCTTAACTTCCTCAACCGCGCTAACTCCATCAAAATCTGCCTGGAGAATCCAGCATTGGACGAGTTCAGATGAACCAGGCCAATGAGATTTGTGAAGCCAGACGGAATTGCAGAGAATTTGAAATCGTTGAAAGCCAAGTTTAGCTTTTGAAGATGCTTTAATCTAAAGAGACTCGATGAACTCTTAATATTGCAAGAGATTGATTCAAAGCCGAAGTCTAGTTCGATGACCTTTCTGTCCTCGTCGCACGTGACACCATTCCAAGGGCGAGCGTTATGATTCCACATGACCAGCTTGGAAGATCGGGATGCATCGAATACAAGGCTTTTTTTCAACTCAATCGGCAGCAATTCTTGATTGCCGAAACATAGACTAGAAGCCGGTACCAAATAGATTCCGAAGAAATTGGTGCATATGAATGGCAAGAGAAGCCACAACAAATGCGAGGTTCTCATTGAGTGCAATTTCGATACTATTCGACAGAGTTTGCGAGTTTACTCATGCAAGGAGTGCTGTTGTTAGGTGAAGGCAGATGAACATGAACCTCCTCGTATGGGATTCCAATGGAGCTGTATTTGGTCTAATTCGTATCACATCGTATCATTAATTTTTTGGTCCTCATGCGTTAATATCTTAAGTTGACTTGACTTGGATTGCAAATTCATTAAGTAACTTGGTTGAGCCAGTGCTGGTCTTCGGTGGTTCTTGACTGTGGGTGCAAATTTTTGAATGATCTCGCTAACGTTGCCACATTCAATATCGACATGAGCTACTTGACGGAGTAATATGGGCAAGTGTAGATACCACCGGAACAAATGGTGCACGAGTACTTTGGTAGCCCATTTTTCTTTTTCTTTTTCTTTTTGTTTGATCCTATCCTATACATATTTCACAATACAGTGTGTGTCATGAGCAGGTTGCGAAACCTTGCTCCCTCACTTACACATCCTCACCTCAATGCCGAGAAGGATGAAAAATGAACTGCATACCTCCGCATTTTTAAGTGGGAAGAGTGGCCACTTGAGCAATTCCAACAGTTATAGTTTTCTAGCCCTGGCTCATTCATTTCCGTTTCTGTTTTCTTTCACTTTTTTTTAACCCTACTTAAGACATTCACCTCAAAGTTGACTAGAGAAAGCAAAATTGATATTTCTGTGGTGTGCCCTGATGGGCTGATTTCTAAAATTCCGCATAAGATGGACAAAAATGGAAATTGTTTCGTGCGTTGTTAGTTCGTAACTACTATAATAAATTTGATATTTCGATGATGAGTTGATTACAAACTAAATAATAATTTTTCCATCACCAAACTGAATAGTAAATTATCACTTATTTACATTTTACAAGCAGGTGCATAAATGTTTCTAAGTTATCAATGAAATATCAACTTTACCACTCATAAAACACAAGATTAGCATACCACTTTTTTTATTTAAACAAGGGGGCGCATTTGTAAGTTACTAATTAAACAACAATTTTATCACTCACAAAAGCCAATAATATATTGTCACTTTTTTGTGATTTTATAAGTGGCCGCATAAATATTTGTAATTACCAATGAAGTAGAACCTTTACTATCCACAAACCTAATAAAAACTTACTACTTGTTTTGGTTTTAACAAGTAGGCACATAGCTGTTTCTATGTTGTCAATAAAATAACAATTTTACCATCAACAAAACCAGATAGTAGAGCGGCATCTGTTTTTAGATTTTACATGTGGGCACGTAAGTGTTTGTAAACAAGCATGGCAGTCCATTACCACTTGTTGCAAGTTTTAAATGTGGGACCATCATTATTGGTAGGTTATCAATGAAAAACCAATTTTATTATGTATAAAACCCAAAAGTGGGCAGGTAAATGTTTATAAGATACCAATAAAATAACAATTTTACCACATTACCGACATACTCAAAAATAATTTACTACTTGATTTTAGAGTATACAAGTGGACAGGTAGCCGTCTGTAAGTTTTGTTTTTTGTTTTTTGTTTTTGTTTTTTAACGTCTGTAAGTTGTTAATGAAATAATTATTTTACCATCCAAAAATCTTAATAGTAGATTTGCACTGATTTTTTATAATTTGCCAGTGAGTGCATGACAATTTAAAAGTTACTAATGAAACTAGAAATTTACTATCCATAGACCCACTGGTAGATTATCACTTATTGGGTTATGATTGAGTTATGAGTAGTAAATACACAACATAATTGGAAAGCTACTAGAACATTGATGGTCGTCAGTTGCTAATACTGTTGCAAAATCAAGTCAATATACATGATCAGTAGGTAACATGTTGTGCGATCTTACCACCGTTATTCATAATTTATGGATGTTGCTACAAATTTACTGTTGAACGGAATTTTCTTGTATGGGCCACGGAATGCTAGACACTTCCTCGTGATTCTTAGACAACTTATTGTGACCAAAAAAAAAAAAAAAATGTAGCACCGTCCTTCCCTACTCTCAACATTGGCAAGTTTCCTCTTCTAGTTTTCTTTCTTCCACAGACATCCATATGGAGTGTCCACGTCAGTTTGATCCCTAACAGCAAATCAACACTTTTTAACGGCGTTTAATCCACTTGAGAAAAAAAATTCATCGCTGTAACGCCTCAAAATTGGACAGAGACCCTTAGTATGAGGACCACTTTGAACAAAAGAAAAGTAAAGGAACGATTTTGAATTTCAAGTAAGAGTACAGGGTTCTGATAGCATCTTCCTTCTGTCCATAGGACATTGTTTGTAATAGCTACTTTGAAAAAAATTTCATGTTTTATATTCTTCTAGTTACAAAGAGGATAAGTTTTGGACGATTCTACTATTCCGTGAAATAAGGGATATGTGCTTTGAAAGTCCTAAAATTTATAAAAAATATAATCAAATCCTAAAACTTACTAAATTAGTACAAACGAGTCATTGGGTTAACTCCGTCCATTTAGATTAATGGAAAATGCTAACGTTGCCTTTTTCTATATTTTCTCTCTCCTACATGGCAATGATGTGGCAAGAACATGGAACACAAAGCTAAAACAATATTTTTTGGATTAATTTTTACTTTTTAATTAAAATTTTAATTAAATAAAATAAAAGGTACTTAAAAAAAAAACACCAAAAACAAAAAAATTGAGCTAAGGGCAAGGGGGCAAGCTCTTGTTGGTGCCGCCCCCATTGTCGAAAGGGGTTGGAGAGGGCTCGACAAGGGCCAACAAGGTTACCAAAGCCTAGTCCAGGGCCAATGACCCTCATTGATCACAAGTGCGGGCTGTGGCGTAGGCCCTCGCCGAGCCCTCATCGGCCCTTTTCGGCGATGGGGGCAGTAGTGACAGGGCGGCTAGCCCATGCCTTTGGCTTTTTTTTTTCACCTTTTTTTGTGCTTTTTAAATAAATATTTTTATTTTAATTAATTAATACTATGGTTAAAAAAATTAGAAATTAATCCACATCATCGTCACATTGGGATAGAAAATATTTTTAAAAAACCATGTCAGCAATTTTCGCTAGTCTAAATGGATGGAGTTGATTGAAAGACTTGATTTTACCAATTTAGTAAATTTTATGACTTAATTGTATTTTTTGTAAGTTTTAAGGCTCAATTACACTTTCCTGACAAATTTTAGAATTTTCTATACACATATCCCATGCCCCCACTCCACAAGGTCGGTAGCATAAGTTGACGGGCAAGTGATTTACTTGTCTGTCACACTTTATTAACTCACAACCATTTTCAGAGAAGGATCATCATTTTTTTTTTCAAATTATCGACTATTCCAAAAAAAAAAAAATTACCAATATTTCTTAAGCTACCAATGTGTTAAAGTTACAACTTTTATACGAGACTACCAACCTTAATTTCAGCTACTCACCAACGATTGCATTATTTTTTCAATTTACCAACCCTTTCAAAAAGTCAAAATACTAGCGTGATAAACTTACCACGTAAGAGTCGATAATCTATTGAAGAGAAAGTCGCTTCATACTTTGGTAGATTATCAGAATAAATGCTAATCAATATATAATCAAATAAAGGTTGGTAACTTAATTTAAATGAAGTTAATAATTACATATAAAATTTTGTAACTTAAGTTCCGCCAATAAATAATAATAATTGTTGGAATAGTTGGTAATTTAAAAAAGAATTGATAATCTCTTATAAGAATTGGTAAAGTGAACCCATTGCTGAAATCCCAAATTAATAATAATAAGTTATTAAAACAATGTGAAATAATGCAAAAAAAAAAAAAAATACAAAACAAAACAAAAACAAAAAGGTTGGTAAGTAGGCTCCAGTAAAACTTGGTAGCTCAAACAATCTTGTGATAAGTTCTTCATATTTTCTAACCATCGCCAATTATCGCTGGGGGGGTGGGCTGCTGCCGCCAAGTCCTCCACCCCTTCTCGTGGATCTCAGGATCCCAATTTTGTCTTCTACATTTTGCTTCCTTTTTGTTATTATAAAATATAATTAATTTCCTTTGATTTTAACGTTATTGACTTGTACTTTTTGTAACAAGAAAAATATCATCTTAGCATACCACATCTAACATACTAGGAGTTATTTAAGAAGAATTGGGTAGAGTTAGAGGACTTGATATCAATATATATATAAAATTGCACAAGCAAGAGAAGTGTAAATACTTATATCTATATATATATATATTTGCACAAGCAAGAGAAGTGTAAATACTTTATATGCGGATCAATAAACAAAATGTCTTTTTTAAGGTGATGGAGAATTATGAAGAGAACGAACAAAGGAAAATACTCTTTCTTGAGTTTAATAACTGAACCTTAGCTGAAATCTTCATGGACGTAAGTGTCTGAGCAATACTTTATCCCAGAATCGATAATAAGCAAACCTCCAAGATTTCATTGATGCTAACGGACCACAAAATATCCAGAAGCCAACCACGAATCCAAGCGAAATGCTCATGTAAAACCACTTCTCGCTATCATCACTATCACCGGCGTTGCCTTCGAAGGAATCTGAGGGACCTGTTCCCTTGCTATCGGGATCTGAGCAACTTGTGGGCAGCGGGAATCCACACAATCTGCTATTGCCTTTGAAGGAATCTTCTGAGAAGGTGATAAATTGTTTGACTGCCGGGATGCTACCTTCAAGCTTATTGTATGAGAGGTTCAACACGGAAAGAAAATTAAGGTCTGAAAGCTGTGTGGGAATTGTTCCATTGAGATCGTTCCATGAAAGGTCCAAGGACTCAAGCTGTTGCAAGTGTTTTAGGGATGATGGAATTGGCCCTGAGAATCCATTCCTTGATAAGTTGAGGAAATAAAGCGCTTTCAGATCCCCAAGAGTATCAGGTATTGGACCCTCGAAATTGTTGCATGAGAAATCGATTGAAGTGAAAACAGTCAAGATCTTCACCAGCTCCACTCGCAGACCTTTGAGGGTGACGCTTACCGTGTCCTGATAATGGAGTCCAGATTGGCTGAGGAATGTATATTGGATGTAATTGAAGTCTACAGCAGCCTTCATAGCCTCCCAAGTCGTGAGGTATTGAGAAGGCAGAGCGCCACTGAAATTGTTGGAAGATATGTCCACAATTTGAAGCTTCTTCCAAGTGCCATCAGTCCCTGGACATCCAACACCTCCATGGAACTTGTTGAGTCGTAACACAAGGACATGTAGACTTGCAATGCTCTTCAGTTGACATGGAAACACATCATCAATCTGGTTGTTTCCGATGTCTAAAACCTCCAAAGTTTTGCAATTTGCTAATGACTTTGGGAACTTCCCTTGTAGTAGATTATAGCTCAGATCCAAAGTCTTCAAACCACATCTATCAAGGAAATTGAAAATGCTCCCATCCAAGGCATTATTTCTCAGGTTTAACACCTTGAGAGACTCCATCAATAAGCAATCAGGAATATTTCCCGTCAAATTATTATGAGATAGGTCAAGTACCTCAAGATATTCAGCTTGGCAAATTGATTCTGGGATAAACCCCTGGAACTTGTTTTTAGACAGGGAGAAATATATTGCCACAGAAAGGGTCATACCAATAGCATGTGGAATGTCTAAAGCGAAGTTGTTGCTCGAGAAGTCCATGTATGTGGCCAATGGTGGCAGTGGCAAAATTTGTCCACCAAGCATGTTACCATGGAGGTCAAGAACTGATAGATTAGATGTAAGATTAGATGGTGTTTCAATATTGTCCAGAAAATTAGATGAAAGATTGAGATACAGAAGATTTTGAAGCTCCCATATCCATGTCGGTATCTTGCCCTTAATTTGATTGTCAGAGAGGTCTAGAAATCTCAATTTTTGTTGCTCAGCCAGGAACTTAGGCAAAATGGTCAAGTGGCAAGAAGCCAACTTCAAAGTTGTAAGGTCAGGGAATGAAGACTCCTGGGAAGTAGTATTTGTGGCATCAATGGAAAAACTATTGTAAGAAAGATCCAAATAAGAAAGATTTCTCAGCTGCTGAACCAAATTAATGTGGAATGAGCCACTGAAATTATTGAAAGAAAGTGAGAGGTACTTGAGCCCTTGGAATTCCCACATAGACATCGGCAGTTCTCCTCTCATATTGTTGTTGCTCAAATCAAGTGTATTCAGCATGTGTGATGTAGCATTAAAAGATTCCCTCACTTGACCAGAAAATTGATTGTCGGAAAGCAGAAGCTTCTGAATCGATGGAAGTGTAAACAGAGATGAAGGAATATTTTTTTCAAGTAAATTGAATCGCAGGTCGAGAATAAGAAGACTCGAGAGATATTCCCATTGGGTCGAATTAATCTGACCGGTCAGATTATTGTGGGACAAGATGATTTGTGTCAGATTCTTGGACTTGCTTAGTGATGGAATTGAACCACTAAAATTGTTGAATGAGAAGTCCAAATAAGTTAGTTGCGAAAGATTTGTGAAAGAGCTAGGAATATTTCCACCAAAGCTGCAATTCATCAGTTCTATTCTTGACAGATTTCTGAGTTTACCAATTGAATCTGGGAGCCTCCCGGAAATACTTGTGAAACTGAGAAGCAGTGTTCGAAGAGAACCATTCTCCGGAAATTCTGGCAAAGACCCCTGAAGAAGTTCGTTGAATGATAGGTCAAGGGTCTGAAGTGTTTGTACCTGGAAGATTTTTTGAGGGAATACTCCCTGCAGGCCACAAGAACTGAGATGCAGAGTTTTTAAATTGCTGAAGAGGGCAAAGAACTCCGGGACGGTGGTAGACAGATTATTGCGGTCCAGTTTAATCACCGACAGAGAATGAAGTTTCACGAGGGAAGAGCAAGACTCAATGGAACCTGATAAATAACAATTCGTCACGCTCAACACTTGAAGCTTCGGCAGCGAAGAAGACAACGCATTGCACAATTCATTGCCTGTGGCAGACACGTTCACTCCGTCAAGGTACAGCTCTCTTAGCTCGCTAAGATTCCCAACAAGCATCTTTAGATTCGGATTCTCAAGTTTCAGTGAAGTGAACCCAGGAAGGGATACATCAAGAGTAACCAACCTTGTCAAACGTGATATTCCAATTGGAACCTGTCCTGTGAAGCCCGCATTTGAAAGATTCAGGTAAACCAAATTGGTAAGATTACCGAACCCAGATGGGATCTCCAAAAACTGGAAGCGGTTGAAGGCCAAATTCAGCCTCTGAAGATACTTGAGTCTGAAAAGACTCGATGAGTCGTTAAGTCCACCAGCGATACTCTCGTTGCTCAGATCAAGACCCGTAACTTGGCCACCTTCGCAGGTCACGCCATCCCAAGAATCATTGCTCTGATTCCATCCGACCAATTTGGAGGACAAAGAAGCAGTGAAGTCGAGGCTATTCTTCAATTCAAGCAGCAGCGATTTCTGATCGCCGGCGAGACACTGCCCCGAAACCAAAATCCTGCCTATGCTGAAGGGGTTGATTTGCGCGAGTATTAAGACCAGCCATAGGAGGAGCCAAATCCTCATTTGTTTCAAGCAGATTAGGAAACACTATTTTACAGAGTCTGTGTGTGAACACGTACAAGGAGTTGTGTTCTTAATGGAAGGCAGATGAACATGAACTTCCTTGTATGAGATTCCTATGAAGCTGTGTTTGGTCTAATTCTTTTTACATACTATCATTAATTTTTTAGTCCCTACTTGTCACTATCTAAAGTTGACTTGACTTGCGATTGCAAATTCACCAAGTCACTTGGTTGAGCCAATGGTGGCCTTCAGTGGTTGTCGACTGTTGATGAAGGAAAGCCAGGAAAGAAAAACGAGAGCAACTCTTTCCCTTGCATATCGCTCCCCGCTTTCTACAGTACAAGTTCCCTTCTAGAGAACAGGTATTCATTTCGCTCCCATTTTGTTTCTACAAGGTCTATCATTCTTGGAGATTTTCTGATTAATGGTCACTATTAGGATAGTAAGACACTCAAAGATGGAGCTCTCAAGACTCCTTTTCATGTTACATTTAGACTGATCTTCGAAAGTTAAGGAAAATGGAGACTTCAGCCGGAGCACATCACCAATAAAACTTAGTGATTTGTGTTTCCTGGTCTTTACTTTTTTTTTTCATTAATTTCTATATATCATATTTTTTTCCCTTTCAAACTATGGTCATGTCCTTATTGTGCCTATGGAATGTACAATCAAGGGTCGAACAGTTTTCTCTAATTATCTTGTCTCATGATTCAGAGCTGAACTCCTGAGGTACATTTCCGCCTTACAAATATCTAAGCAACGTTGGGATTTCAAGCAGCGCTACACTGCTACTGTTTGTGTTCCAAGCATGTCTCCTCTAACGTTGATCCTCACGAGATATCTCATAAGTATTGACCAGAAGGCTGCGAGATTCGTCAATGATCTCCCTATGGATGTCAGGTCCGATATTGACTCAAGCTACTAGACCGAGTAAATCGGGGAATTGGCCAAATATCACTGGAACAACTGGCGTGTGAGATGGACAGGGATTAAGCCCGAGCAGTTTGGCAGCCCTTGGTGCTTCGTTACGGCTATTGCTGCTTTCGTTCTCTTTGTTTTTAGCATCTTTAAGGCCTTCTTCACCGCTTATGCATATTATCATCCCAAGAACTGACCAACCTCAGGAACTCAATTTCAGAAACATATTTAGAAAAATCGTATCAAATTAATGAAATATGTGACATGCCTGGCTTCATTTCTTAATATCGCTTCGGCTGCTACTTAGAATTGGTTTTATATTGCTTAAAACTTGCATCTTCATTGCAGCTAGATCATGGGCTACCACATGGAACTAATCCTTGACAGACAAAGAGCACCATATTGACGCTAGAATTTAACATTTTCAGAAAACTAACAAATGTTATTGTAGCCAATCGAAATTAGCATACCATATTCTTCATCCAACATGATTGTGGACTTGCGAGTAGCAGTAATCACTAATCAGACCAATGATGAAGTGAGCTAGTCAACCAAGTCCAATTTCAAGCACATGAACAGAGCAACAATTTGAAGACCTTTCAGGATTGAAATTTTCATACCCAAAATTTCCACGCAGCTTCTTAGAGCTGGGAAGATTGCACCTTTGGTCTTGTTTGGTGGGCAAACGCGTGAAGAATCTTTATTTTTATCCGAACATGAAGAATGTTTATGATTGGAGGACTTTCTGACAATAGAGAATTATGGAAAGAAAATACAATTCAACTTACTCCAATAAAGCATGGTGACCAAAGTACACGCGTGAGCTTTCAATGGACTTGACTAGAGAAGTCACATTTTCGTTTTAGCGGAGCTCCCCCATTCAATGTTCTATAAAATTACGGAAAACGAAAAAAAAAACCAAAATTTTCTTGTGGAAGGTAATTAGATAACATCGACGAAATATTCGAAATACTGATAATGACATGTAAAAAGTGATCAACAGCTAGTTAATTCGATTAGCAATTTGAAATTAGTGATGAAATAACAACTTTACCATTGACAAACTCAATGATATATTACCACTTGTTTTTAGATTTTACAAATGGACTCGTAAGTAAATGTTACCAATGAAGTAACAATTTTATTATCCACAAATATGGTAGTAGACTAACACTTATTTTTATATTTTACAAGCGAATGCATAATTGTTTGTAAGTTACCAATGAAATAACAATCTTACTATCTACAAACCCAATAATAGAAAACCATTTACCATGTTGTGATTAAGTTTTGAGTAGTAAATATATAACTAGAACATTTACAGTTATAAGTCACTAATATTGTTGCAAAATATCATCGTATCATTAACTTCTTAGTCCCTAAGCACAGCTATCTTAAGCTGACCTAACTTATGAATGCAAATTCATTGTTCCTTGCTTTCTACAGTACAAGTTCCCTTCTAGAGAGCAGATATTCATACCTCCCATTTTATATCTACAAGGTTTATTGTAATCAGGACCCCATTTTTCTGTTTAATGTTCACTATTGGGAAAATAAGGAACTCAAAGATGGAGCTCACGGACTCGGTTTTCCTATTACATTTGAACTAATCTTTGCAAATTAAGTAAAATGAAGACATCAATCCGAGGAGATCACCAGTAAAACAAAGGTGATCCGCATTTCTTGGTCATTACGTTTGCATTCTCACACGTTAGATTTTTCTCCTTTCAAACTAAGGTCAAGCCCTTATTGTGCCTATCAAATTTATGATTGATTGTCCAACAGTTTCTCTAATTATCCCGTTTCATGATTCAGAGCTAATCTCTTGTACGTTTCGACCTTTGAGAATATGTAAGCAATATGTTGGGATTTCGAGCAGCGGTGCACTGCCACTGTTACCATTCTTAGCTCGTCTCCACTCACGCGATCCTCATGAGGTTGCGAGATTCTTCAATGATCTCCCTAAAAATGTTAGGTTCGACATTGTCTCCAATGTTACCATTCAGAGCTAATCTCCCTAAGGATGATAGGATTTCACCTTTTATATACAGCATGCACGTGAAAAACATTGAACTTACTCCGATCAAGCCTCAAACCAAAGTACATGCAATAGCATTTAGTTGATTTGACTAGAGAATGCAAAATTATCATTGCCTCCCCCCCTCCCAAAAAGAAAAAAGCGCAAAGTACACGCGGTAGCATTTAGTTGACTTGATTAGATAATGCCAAATTATCGTTGCGGTGTTAGGTCCCTAGGGGATGTCCAAATTCCCATTTTTGAATAAAACATAATTGTAGTAGGTAAGAAATGTTGGTAATAAATTTGAAATGTCGATGATAACAAACTCAATCGTAGATTATCACTTATTTTTGTCGCGACCAATTTTTTCGGGGGTGAATCACATTCACATAGGGTTTGGCTAATGGATTGTTAAGCCTAGACTTAACTCGGGCTCTCCCAAACCCATACCAATTCGCGACTTAGTTCAAGTTTATAACATGCAAATGGTTTTTCAATTAGGATTCGCCACTAATATATTTTTGGTGGGTCGATTAGAAACCCAAGTAAAGTAACGGGAGATTTAGGCCCCGTTTGTTTGTATTTCTTTTTTTTGTTTTTAAACAGTTTTTCTGTTTTTTTGTTCCTTTAAACAAAAAAGGAACAAAACGCGTTTGGGTGCGTTTCTGTTCCTTTTTTTGTTCTTTTGTTCCCGGAACAAAAAAAAACAAACAAGAAACACAAATTTTGTGTTTCTTGTTTCGAAACACTTTTGAGAAATACTTATTTTTTTTTTCTCTTATTTTCTTGTTCTTTTTTCTTTTGGCCGGTCGCGGGCCTCGGCCATGGCCGGCGACCGGCCGACGAGGGCCGGCGGCCTCGCCGCCGAAGCCCTCGCCGGCGAGGCCGACTCGCTCGCCCGGCGGCCGGCGAGCCTCGGCCTCGCTTCGCGGTGGCCGCGAGGCCGCGCCTTGCCCGCCGGCCGGCGAGCTCGGCCTCGCCGGATCAAGGTGAGGCCGACCTCGCGGCAGCTTGGCGAGCTCGATCTCGCCCGGATCGGGCGAGGCCGAGCTCACCCGGCGGCCGGCGAGCCTCGGCCTCGCCGGATCGGGCGAGTCGGCGTCGCGGCGGTGGCCGCGGAGGGCCGCGCCTCGCCCGCCCGGCGGGCGAGCTCGGCCTCGCCGGCCGGTCGCCGGCCAAGGCCTTGGCCGGCGACTAGCCAAAAGAAGAAAAAAAAATGAAAAAGAAAAAAAGAAAAAAAGGAAAAATAAGAAAAAAATAGAAAAAATAAAAGAAATAAAAAAATTATCCAAATTTACCAAACATGTTTCTGTTTATTTTTTATTCTCGGAACAAGTTTACCAAACGCGTTGTTTTGTTCAAAAATTGTTCCCCGGAACAGAAATACTTTTTTCTATTTCTGTTCCCTGGAACAATTTTTAAACAGAAACGCAAACAAACGCGCCCTTACTTTACTCCTATGAACTAGAGATTATGAATTCGAGGACTTGGTTACGCTAGACTTTTCCTAATGCCCTTTCGGTACCATTCTTTTATTTTGAAAAATGTTTTTTGCAGGCAACTTAAATTGATTTTAAATCTAATTCCCTAACATGTGAGGTGATCATGCGGGTACGCAATTTACCAATTTAACACCCAGATAAACAATAAATAAATTGCAGGAACTTACCTCAAAGCAACGAAAGCATCTGCAATGTTAAATTAGAATTCACATCGACAACCCTAAATATGATTTCTAATTAACACGCAATTTCTTCTTTTTTTTCACTTAATTAATGGAAATCGTGCAATATGCAATGCAATATTAATTAAATGACCTAATTCTAATGACATACAATTACTAATTGAATGGACCTAGCAACAATCACTAAATAGCATGCATTTCATGAATCTAATCCTAATGACATGCGCATGACATATTTTATTTTCTTTTTCCTTAAAAGAATGCAATCTATCCTAGAGATTGAAACTAATTTATTCTAAGACATTTTTTGTATTTTTTTTATGAAATTCGAAATTAGAAAAATGTGAAAATTATCAAATTAGATTAAGATCCTATTCAATTTGTATTAGGAACAAGGTTGAGCTAAATCCTAATTTAAACTAAAATATTATCTTAACCCAAAAAATCCTTAAATGCAATCTATTTAAGAAAATGCCTAAACTTATAATAAATTAAGAAAAATATTATCTAAAATTAAACTGAGTGCAATTTAACCCTAATATGCAATGACGTACAAAATATGCCATAATTCTACATGACAAGTGCATGATAATTTTTATTTTTTTAATTAATTTTTCGAAATTAATAATTACCAAATAATTAAACATGCAATTCAAATTAAAATCTAGCAACCTAAATGGATTGATTTGATTTTTGATTTTTTGATTTTTTTGATTTTTTTGAAAATTCATGATAAATAGAATTCTTGGCCTAAATATGTAAATAACCCTAAAACATGCAATATTCTAACTCAGTCATAAAGCAATCAAGTCCATTCAAAATTACCCAAAAAAAATATCACACGTCGTTCAGATCAAGGGATAATATTTCGCTAGTAAAATCGATAAATTGATCTTAAGCCTTAAAGATCAAAATATCAATTTTATTTCCACTTTGTTAATTATTTCATGTAAAGCGCTTATAGATGAAATAAAAAAAAAACCCCTGGGCGATTGCGAATCAAATCATATGCTGAGATTTCCAATTATGCATAGAGAAATATTTCAAACAAAGAAATCAAGATATAAAAATAAAATAAGATAAAATAAACCAGCCTAATAAAATAAAGCAAATCTACCTAATTCGATTTTTTATTTTTTATTTTTTTAATAAAAGAAAATCTTGACCACCAGTTCGGGGCTTCGGCGAAGGGTTCCGGCGAGGGCATGACGAGCAGCACGTCCGACGCGGAGCAGCGAGGGTTGACGGAGCTGGAGCGCGGATCGTGGATCACGGGTCGTCGGGTCACAGGCTTCGAACGGTGGGGCGCTGCAGGGACGGCAGGAGGCCTCGGGCAGCTGCGGCGAGTAGCTTCGGCGTCTGGATCTGGCTGTAGGGCGCGGTGTCCGGTGAGAGAATCGGATCGGGGCGCGGGCTCCTGTGGATCGTCGCTCGGGCAGCGCGAATCGCGCTTAGTTCAGGAGCGATAGCAGCGTCGCGGCATCTCGGGGCAGATCTGCTGCGGAGGAGCGAGGGATCAGGTCGCAGCTTAGCGGAGCTTCAGGTTAGCGTCGGGACTGCTGGCGTCGCGTCGCCACGGGTGGAGCAATGAGCAACGGTGACCGGTGGAAGCGGAGGCGCGGTGGTGCGGCTGCGACGGCGCGGTGGTGCGGGCAGCAGAGGAACACCGAAGGCAAAACCTACAGAGAAGAAGAACAGTGGTTCTTCTTTTCTTTTTTTTTTCTCTTTCTCTCTCACGTCACTCACCAGTCATGTCTTCCTCTGCAGACCGGTTGATTTTCTCTTTCCTTTGACCTAGAAAACCGAGAGAGTCCCTTTTGCTCCAAATTTTTCGAAATTCCTCTCCCCTTTCTCATCACCGTACGCGACTCTTTTTATACACCAAAAAATTGTATCTCCATGATATATTTCATTGCCAACTGTGCTCATACAAAATACTATTGAATATTTTTTGTATTTTTTTTTCCAATATTTCATTCGAGAATTTCCTTTCCGTCAAAAATACATCCCTCGGTATATATTGCCTAAATACGTGAAAAATCTTAACGAAATATAACAAAAAATAAAATTTTCCTAAACTATATACCATGTGATTATGATTTTTTATTTAGCAAAAAATTACCCCAAAAATTTAGGTGTCTAACAATTTTTTTCTTTTTGTAAGTGACTATGTAAATGTTTGTAAGTTACCAATAAAATTAAAGTTTTATCATTCACGAACTTAGCAGTAAATTGCCACTAATTTTAGTTTCTACAAGTAGACACACGACTTTTTGTAGATTGTCAATTGAAATAACATTTCTACCTTCCACACAACCCAATAGCAATTACCACTTAGTTTTTAGATTTTACTAGTAGACACGTAAGTAACTGTTTGTATGTTACCAATTAGATAATAATTTTATCGTCCACAAATCAAATTGTGAAATTAGCACCTTTATATATATATTTTACAAGAAGGCACATAACTATTTGTAAGTTATCAATGAAATTACTATTTTACCATCCACAAGCTAAACAGTAAATATGTAGCGTAGGTGGTAAGTTATTAGAACATTGACAATCATAAGTTTGCACAAACAAGTCAATTTACTTATCAATAGGTAGCAAGTTGGATGATGAACCACCGTTATATAAAATTTATGGATGGTGCTACAGGTTTATTATTGAATGGAAACTATTATGTATGGGCCGAACAGAATATTAGACATTTTGTCATGATTTTTAGACGATTCATCACGACCAAGAATAGAGTACATGATTTCCATGGCATTTTCTTCGGTCCTTCTGTACAGGCAATTTATTTGATAGCCACTTTGCAATCTTCTCTTGTTTAATATTTTCTGGGCTACAAATAGGATCATGTTTTGGACAATTTCGGCCGTGAAACACAATATGGAACGGTATTCCATAATGTCGAATTTTTGTAAGAGTTTGCCATTGTAAGACCCCGATGGTAGCAAAAATTGACCGATGACTTGCTTGGTCTGTACGTTAGTAACGTACAATCACTTCTTCTTCTTTTTTAAAGTACCAGCTTTATTTGATTCCTTGAAGTTAATTATAATTCTATAATTTACCAACATTTATTTTCTTAAGCCACTAGACTGTTAGGCTCCGTTTGGTAACGTTTCAATTTTTCAATTTTTCTGTTATTTTTTTCCTTGGAATAGAAAAAGAATAAAAATTCGTTTAGTAAAATTAGTTAGTTTTTTCTATTTCCTAAAATAGAAAAGTGGTTAGAAAATATATTTGAAACAGAAACAATAAGTTAAAAAAAATTACTTCTTGTTCTTGGGAACAATTTTTAGAATAAGTCATTTTCTTTCTTTTCTTTTTTATTTTCCCTTTTCTTCTTCCTCCTGTACTAACCGGTTGCCGTCACCTGCTAATAGTTGCCAGCAACTGCTGCTGATCGTTGGTCTTTGGTCACCAGTTGCCCGTTGCCAGTCACCAGTTATCGATCACCGGTCACCAGCGCCACCACCCGAGAAGAAGAGAGGAAAAAATGAAAAAATCTCAAAAAAAAAATATTAAAAATTTAAAAGAAATTTTATGTCACAAAAAAATTTGTAGATCGTACCAAACACATTATTATTCTTTTTCTATTTATTCTGGGAATATAAATTTGATACGATTCCAAATGCGTTCTTTTACTCGAAAACCTGCTCTTGGAAATGGAAATAGAAAAAGACTATTCTTGAAAAAAAATTATTCCCCAAAACAGAAATGTTACTAAACATACTCTTAAAGTTACAAATTTTCAAAACAAAACTACCAACCTTAATTTGAGTCACTTAGCAACATTTTTTTTTTCCGATTTACCAACCATTTCGATAATTCATGAAATTTTGTTAAGTCAAATACAAACATGATAAACTTACCACATAAGAGTTTATTATTCTTCTATAGGAGTTAGTCGCTTCTAGATTGTAGGTTACTGAGACAGTTGTTGATTACTAAATAATCAAATAAAGGTTGGTAATTGAGCTAAATAAAGTTAATAATTTCACAAAAAAATTTATAAGTTTAAATTCCACTGATAAATTATTGTAATTACCAGAATAATTGGTAATTTTGAAAAGAGTTGATAATTTCTCTTATATTAAACTAAAAGGAAAAAAAAAGAAGGAAAAAAAAGGCAAAAGTAAAACGCTGGAAAATGGGCCTTATCTTTACTTAGAGGTATAGAGGATAGTATAAAGGAAAATAAAAAGAGGGAAAAATCTGGAAAGGTTTAAAATTTAAAGAAAGAAAATAAAAAGCGAACTGTAGGCGCAGGGAATTGATCCATCTTGCACATTGCACGCCGGACAAGTACCATGGCCCACCTCTACCGGTCCAAAGGATTATTACCGTACTTTCTCTCCCTTGGAAACGCGTGTTAGTTGGTTAAAGGAGCATCGACGTTTCACTCATGACAAATTCTAACACTTTTCTCTTTTTGTATTGCATATTGATATAGTTGAAGGATTTCTTCCTTCTTTTTTGTTTAGTAGTGAGTTTTGCTGTTAAGAGTGGTTTGATACAGTTTTTTAAGCTTTTATTTTTTTTTATTACTTTTTTGGATTGAGTAGTCAATTGCCCAGTTAGCTTCCAATAAGACTAGAAACCAAGAGCATAAGGAGAGGAGCAAACTCTCTTCCTATCTAAAACAACACCCGATTATTAGATTTTCAATGTAATTAAATTGTCAAAATCTTACATTAACCGGAAGGGATCCAATTGAGTGATACATAAATAAAAATCAACCCTCCAATGAGCACCACATTGCTCTAGCTAATAAAAAAAGCTCTATCTTCTCTTTCGGTGCAAGATTTTGACAATGTAACATGAAAGCTAGTTATCCTAATATTGACAAGTGCTAAAGAAACATCATTAAGTTAACATCTCTTTTTTAGACAACCTTAATAAAACTGAATGGAAATCCAACTTGATTGTGGTGCGCTAAACTAACCACCCCATGGTGCTCTCTACTCCTAAATGTTCGACTCGAGTGCTCACGACTGCCTAGACATTTGACAATGACTTTGCTCGTCAATGATGCTCGCAATTGAAAGAAAACTTAACATGTCTATGGTATATAGGTGTTGCAAATTAGAGCATTAATGGCACCGTAAAAAACTCTATTTTGTGTTTTTTTTTCTCATTCGCAATTGAAAAGGACAACAAAAATAAATTAGAAAAAATAAAATACAAAAGAAACTAAAACCAAAACCAACAAACCAATAGTAGTTTGATTTTGATGAAGTAGCAGAACCAATGACCACGATCAAGAGAGATGCACAAACGAGTGAAGTTAGAGAAAAAAGAAGCTCGACTTTCGGTAGCCTTCACTAGCTCAATGATGTTTCCGACATGACTAATGATTCCTTAGAGAAATGGCAACTTCCTTTGGCGACAGGGGAGAGACCATTGACTCACAACATAGAGCTGTTCTTAGAGACAACGTGACCATATTTGTGACTATAACAAGCAAATGCCTATGGGGTACTCTTGAAGACGATGACTCAAAAATGAAAATACCAAAATGTTATATCTTTACTTAATAATTTATCTTTAGAGTGTGTTACAATCAAGTGGTATATATACCTGAACAATATGTACAAGAAAGGAAGTAATCTAATGTAACAAGCAAATTAGTTATCTTAATCTAACAAGGAAATTCTAGGAGATAATCAAATGTCAAACCAAGATCCCTAATATCTAATAATATCTCTAATAAAAAATATTTTAAAAGAAAATTCTCTAATATTCATAAATATAAAGCTCATTAAAATGAGGACATGTGCGGGAGGCATCCAGGAGATTTCGTGCGAAATGGACAATTTCAAGAACAGAGAAATGCAGCGGGGCGAGGAGGAAAACAGGGGATGCTTCGGCTTAGAAACAAGGAGTAGTCAAAGTAAACTTCTGCTGGTGGGGACGATTCTGTCTAGCGTTAACGTAAGTTGCGGGAGTAATGATGTTACCTACTCTGTGGACTCATGCGTCGGGAATAGGAGCAAAAACGCGTTTGTATCCGTTGGCATTTCTTTATTCGTTTGTGGAATTTTTGGTGTCAATTTATGTTACGCTGGCTAGACCAAGAAAAATCAAACTTCAATGGAGAGGATATGTCCAGCCTAGGGAATTGGTACATACGCTTTGGTTAGTGATTTAAAATATAGATAGTTAAATGGTGCCCAGATCCAAAGGGTGGTTTAGTATTAGGATGATCGAGATATTGCACTTCTAGAAGCATAAGATTTTATGTTTGGTCCATTCTTGTTGCAGTCACTAGAGCCAAGATTGAATCAGAGATGGATTTGGTTTTCATGTGTATGGTCCATTTTTTGGATTGGAGATATTCGACGAACAAAAGGTTGCTGAAAATTTCAGAAGTTCTTTAATAAAAGAAAATGCTTTTTGTTCACTTGTTTAAGTTTGAAAACGAAAATTTTTTCTATCGATTGATGATTGTTCTTTTGTCAGTGTGTGCTTGTGTCTACTTAAGTGTTCCAACTATTTTAGTAATCTTGACTAGTGGGCAAATGATTCTTATTAGCATACTCAATTTAATTATATCATAATTGTATTGTGTGTTTACATTGGGAACGTATCCGCTAAGGTTGACTTCCATAGTACATGTAAAGTAATATTTCATGTCCAAATTTTCTTTGCTTTGCCACACTAAATAATGTCATCTTGCACAAAGTCAACACAATACGCAAGATTCTCTTTGAATGAATGTCCAGTGATAACCAAAACTAATTTCTAAATGGTGTCAGGAATATTTTTTAGCAGGTACATAAAAGAGGTCTAATCGATCAAATTGATATCAATATTTGAACTAGACTAGGCAAATATATATATACTTGACTCAAACTCAATCTTGTAGAAGCTCAACTTTTTGGATCAAGTTTGACTCGTGAATTTTTTTTATTTTTTATTTTTAAGAAACTTGAAATGACTCGGTTGGATTTGACTTGGGTTATTATAAATGAGTTTTTGTAGGAGTTTGATTTAAGCTTGAGCTCAAATTTGAATTTCATAAAATTTGAATTGATGAGGCTTGGACTTGACTCAATCTCGCACTTGAATTTGTAAATAATACAGGCGATTTCAAGTAGCTTGATTGGTAAGAAGCAATTAAAACCTGATTTCAAAGAAGCATGTGAGAAAATGATAGGAAAGCACAAAATCGTTTCAATCTTGAGTGTCATGTATTTCAATCTAGTTAATTTTTTCTTCGAATTGGGTTAAATATATTTTTAATCCTCTAATTCTTAATATTTGTGCGATTGCGTCCTCAAGAAGGCAAGCCATTACCACTTCGGTGGATAGTTGGAGTCCACCACGACCGCTTCTCCGAAAGTCAAGCCTGTGATAAGTTCTTCAAATTTTCTAACCATCACCAATCATCGCTGGTGGTGGCTGCAACCACGAAATCCTCCACCCTTTCTCGCATCTCTCACTTTCCCACCTTTGTCTTCTACATTTTACTTTCTTATTTTTCCTAAAATAAAACTAGTTTCTTTTGACTTATTTCACTTCGAAAATTACTGAGAAAAATCGGGACACTGTGCAATAAAATTACTAAGGATGTCAGGTTCCATATTGGCTCCAGCTACATGACCGAGTAATTTAGGCAAGTGGCCATATACCACTGGAACAATTGGCACATGAAATGGAGGGAATTGGGCTCGAGTACTTTGGCAACCCTTGGTCCAGCGACTACTACTTATGTTCTCTTTGTTCTTATCGTCATTAAAGCCTTCTTTGCTGCTTACATATTTTATCATTTCAAGAATTAACCAACCTCAACAACTCAATTTCAAAGACATAATTAGAAAAATCTTCTTAGACCAATAAATTTGTAACATGCTCGGTTTCATTTTTTGATATCAATTTGGTTGCTACTTGTAATTGGCTAGATTGCTTAAAACTTGCATTTTCTTTGCTGTGTTGCCACATGGAACTAGTCCATGACAGACGAAGAGCATCATATTAACGCCAGGATTTGATATTTTTAGAAAACCTACAAAATGTTATTGCAGCCAATCGAAATTAGCAGACCATATATTTCATACAACATGATAGTTGACTTGAAAGCGATAGTAATCACTAGTCAAACCAATGTGCAGTGAACCAGTCAAACCAGGTCCAACCTTAAGCCCATGAAATGGGCTGGAATTCGACAACCTTTATGGGATTGAAATTTTCAAACCCAAAATTTCCGTGCACCTTCTAAGAGTAAGAGCTGGGATGATAACACCTTTGGTCCAATTTGGTGGGCACATGCGTGAAGAATCTTTGTTTTGTCTGAAGTTGAACTTTTTCTGATTGAGAGACTTTCTGCCAATAGCCAATAATGGAGAGGAAAAACAATTGAACTTATTCCAATAAAGCATGATGACCAAACTACATGCAATATAGCTTTCAGTTGACTTGACTAGAGAATGCAAAATTGTTGTTTAAGTGAGGTCCTCAATTCGGTGATTTATAAAATTCCATTCATGAATAGAGCAAGCATGCGTGTAAAGAATTTTTATTTTATCCAAACATAAAGAATGTTTATAATTGACGGACTTTCCGACGGTAGACAATTATGGAAAGGAAAGGCAATTGAACTTACTCCGATAAAACATAATGACCAAACTTCACGCAATAGCTAGAGAATGCTAAATTGTCATTTAAGTGAGCTCCCTGATTCAGCAATTTATAAAATGCAGTCAACCAGGTCCAACTTCAAGCCTCTGAATTGAGCAGGAATTTGTAAACCTTTTGGAATTGGACTTTTCAAATCGAAAATTTCCATGCACCTTCTTAGAAAAAGCTGGGAAGGCCTTTGGTCCAGTTTGGTGGCCGGTACATGGTGGGTACACACCTTCTTAGAAAATTATGGAGAGGAAAAACATTGAACTTACTAACTACAATCAAGCATAACGACTAGTTGTTTTCAGTTGACTCAACTAGGAATGCAAAATTGTCCTTTCAACGCAGCTCCTCAATCCGGTGATTTATAAAATTCTGTTGACAAATAAAACAGAAATTTTTCTGTGGACTGTAATTAAGTAATGTTGATAATAAATTCGAAATACCGATAGTAAGTGAAAAGCTATCAATAATTTATTGATTAACTCATTTGTAATTAGCAATGGAATGATAATTTACCATCAACGGACTCAATATTATATTTCCACTTTCTTTTTTAGATTTTACAAATGGATGCGTAAGTATATGTTGCCAATGAAATAACAATTTTAATGTCCACAAATCTAATAGTTGATTGACGCTAACTTTTATAGTTTACAAGTGGGTGCATAATTGTTAATTCACCAATTAAATAACAATCTTAAAATCCACAAACTCAATATTAGAAAACCATTTAGCATGATGAGATCTAGTTTAAGTGGTAAATATATAACTAGAACATTGACAATTATAATTCACTAATATTGTTGCAAATATCATCAATATACACCATTATTTGGAATTTCAGAAATGGTATTACAAATTTACTATTGAAAGGAAGATTATTCTATTTGGGCTAGACGTAAGATTAAACACTTGTTTCTGATTATAAATAACTCATCATTGTCAGGAAACAGGAAAACAGCCACCCTTCCCTTGTCCCGATGTAGCAAGTATCCTCTTGGAGGGGTAGTCGCAAGCTCAAAAAGCAAATGAATGATTTTAAAGTTGCATTTGTTCCACAGAAAACACAAAATTTAGAATATATTTTTTCGAGAAATAATCTTTTGTGTTGCTTACAAAATTAAATGAATAAAATATATTTCCATCACAAATGAAAATAGTTAGGCATAGTTTGCTATCGATCATAAAAACATTTTCTATTAATTAAAATAGTTAGGCATAGTTTGCTATCGATCATAAAAATATTTTCTATTAATTAACTTTTCTAACTGGTATAACCAATAATTTTTCAAAAAAAAAAATACATTTCACATCTTGAATTTATCTTAAAACAAAAGCATCTTGAATTTCAAAGAATATTACAGGCTCCGACGCCATTTTCCTTGTGTGCTACTTTACAGGGCGTTGTTTGTGATAGTCACGTTGCAATTTTCTCTTGTTCTCTGGGCTACAAAGAGGAAAAAGTTTTTGGACACCATTGCAACGCTCATGAGCGCAGTTGAAAACTTGGCTGAAATCGCTTTTAATCGTCGCCGACAAGCCCATCCCCCTCGTTGCTCACACACTCTCTCAGTTGAGGTATTGCTCGCGGCCGTGAGAACTCCTATGGCACGAGCTTAAAGCTCAGGGTGGCTGCGCTGCCCTCTGGGATAGAGCCCACATCCATTGAAGCTTTGCTCGAAAAGCTCATGGGCATCCATGGCTGCAGCCATAGGACCCAATTTGGTCCACTGGTTGGGGTTGTCCAACCTCGATCTGGACCAGATTCCAGGCAGTAACCATCGCTAGGCTCATAATTGGGGTTTAGGTGACGCTCACGAACGACTCTTCAAGAGACGATCTTAGGCAATGATATGAGGAAGATGATTCTATAATTCAACCATTTTCAATATTTTCATTGGCACTTAATAGTTTTTCCATCCCTTAAAACTCCGGTTTACTTTCCAACATATTTTGGCCAAAAACACTTTAGTTTTTTATTTGTTATTTTTTATTAATTTTAAGAACAAATTAAAGCGCCAACATCATCCGCTATGGAAAAAGATAATGATGGTCACTTTCGTCCCCCGGGTAACTCCGTCATATGTTTGGGACATTTGGTGAGGTCATTTTTATCCCTTGGAAATGCGTACATTATCTTTCTTGGGATTTAGCCTGGCATTTAAATTAGAAGTAAGAAATTTTATGTGATTAAGAGACATTATTTTCATAAACAATTATTACTTTTCTTTTAAAAGTTACCAGATGGGAGAGTACAAATCCGACTTCCAAGCCTTCAACAATCTCGGGAAGGAAAATATCGGCCAGGACTTTTTAACTGTTCAACAATAGAAATTGATCAAGTGAATAGGGACGGATTAGTATGAGACCAATGGTTCAGATGAATTTTACTATTGCATTGCATGATCTACAACTAACAGTAGCCCATCACAAGCATCTTTTGCTAAGGATTATTAACTCGCTCTCTTATCTCCATACAAAAAACAATAGCAAGCTCTATCTACTAACTACAAACAGGTGACAGGAGGATGATGAGTGAATTTGTCACCTTTGCTCAGCCTATAAAGCCAAAAACCACAGCTCCTATACATAACCCTCAGCTGCTGCCAAGTGCTGCCGAGAGACTCCGGCCACTAATCCAAAAGGAAATTTTGCTCGTTGGGTAGAGTAACTCTTTTTCGCAATAGGGACTCGATCGTCGAACATTTCCTCTTTCTTCTGCCTCTGGGCCTAGATTGAAATTGCTCATCTAACTCCTCAAAATCACCCTGAACCCAAGGAGCCAAATTGCTAGGAATGAGAATCATCCAACTCTCATGTGGTAAAAAGCCAGATTTCAACAGCAGTAAAATTGAATTTCAATATTTGAGAGAACAAGATAATGGGGCTCATTGAAGTGTAAACATGGCAACCAGTTTTCTCGTGATGGTCTCTCACGTGCTTATATGCAAACTTCTTGCCACAATCCTTATGGCCGCAAACAAATGGCCTCACCCCAAGATGAACAGCCTTCACATGCTGACGTAAATTTGATTTCTGTCAACAAGAAAATAATCAGCTAATGTACACTTAGTAGGCACACGATAAATGAGCTCACGTTTCAAAGTTCCAAAAGATTATAATCCATAACCAGCCAGAATCTACTTAGTAGGTGACTGCATCTTACTGTTGAAAAAATGCGGAGACAACCCTCAACTTCACATCTGAATGCTTATGAATCAGCCGAATTTTTCTTCTCATGCATGAGGAGATGCTGTTGGATATTCTTCCTCAACTGCTTAGTCCCACATATGTCGCAATTGACTAATTGGTGAGCCGACCCATGTGGTCCTTTAGATAATCAACATTGCTGAAGTATTTCATGCACTCACAACAAAAAGCCTCCACAGTCTCTAGTTTGACTACAGCAGTTAAAATCACGTTATTATCGAATAGCATGTTAAACAGTTCATAGATATCATTCGGCTTCACCAAGACACCTTCATAATTAAGTGACTCGCCATGAGAATCCTCATGCTTTCACAACTTCGATGCAAACTTGAAAACCTTTCCACACCCAACCTCTGGACAAACATGCTGCTTCAGACTCTTACATTCACCAGACGTCGATGGTTCCTCATCATTGTGAATTTCATTCAAGTGCCTCTTCATGCTCCCTTGATATGCAAATGACTTATCGCAACCATCAACAGGACACTGAAAATCTTGCCTTTATGCTGAAGAAAGTGACAAGCCAAATGGTCTGTTATCCTATAGCTGGCAGAGCAATCCTCTTCAGAACACTTGAAAGGCTTCTGCAAATGAATTTAGCATATTGACAAATAGATCCAAGCATGCCAAATCTCTAGACATCAATAGGAAAAAAAAAAAATAAAAATAAAAAATGAACGGTGCTTCAAACCTCAAGATAGAACATGCGTGACTGAGGTTGACTTGATGGATCTTTGCAGGTGGTCCCCCGACCTGATACTAGTCCAATCAAGATACAAGATTGCAGCCTCTTGCATTTTGGAGTTCTTTTCGACGGGATCCAATGCTTCACGCCATTATCATATCATAATCAGATGAGCCAACATACTTTATCCTGCAAGGTCTTGATTTCAGTATAGGCAAACTCGCAGTAGACAAATGGAAAGGAAGAAAACAGCTTCATTTTTCAACCAAAATGAAAACTTCATTTTTCAACCAAAATGAAAACTTTTTTTATCATAAAATATCTACCTGTGAGACTAGAACACACTAAAAGATTGATGCTTTTTCAATGGTGCTTCCATTTTATGATGTTCCACAAGGTTACAGCACTATATTTATGGGTAATCACCATTTGACGGCCCAGAAAATCATGTACATCCCCAACGATAATATCCGAATTGCTGTTTCTGACGCCTCATTAGAAGTTACAAATGTGAAAATTTTGATGGCAAAGACCACAACCGAGCATTGCGCATCAAAACCATCTGCTCAACAAGACCGGTGCGACCGTGATCAGAACCTGTCCACTTTACAAACTGTACCTCACAGTCGACCACCTCCATGACAGGTGTAATCTAATCGAGACTTGACTAAAATTTTCAAAGAACTTGCTTTCATGTTGCAGCATCAATAACAAAACAGAGAACTCAACATACCTCGAGTGAATGGCCCTGCATATGCTGCCTCAAGTACGTGGGCTTCTTAAAAGTGGTGCCGCATTCTTCGCTGGTATTATTAGCCTTCGCTCCCTCCTTCCCCTCGACCCCTTGAACCATTGCCGCTTCCACCTCATCCTGATAAAGACCGAAGCAACACGAAAACCACTTCACTTCGGTTCCCATATTCCCATCGCGGCGTACATTCAAACGCGAGCATATTCCACAAACGCAAAACGAACCGAGCTGCACGGGAACCATCGGAAGGCAATGAAGGGAAGAGAACTCACCTCGTGGCGCGACTGGATGTGAGAAGTGACGAGGGACTTCCTGGACCTGCAGAGCCCGCAGTGCTCGCGGGTGGTAAAACCACCAACTGGAAGAGACGCTTGGACCGGTGTTGTTCTGGGCCTAACTTGACTGGGTTCAAAGCTATGATCAGTTTGGGCCAAAATTAGGCCCGGCCCGATCAGCTCTCCATCGAACGAAATTAGATCTGCGAACGGGAAGCTGCTTACTTCGCGATTGTTGCGTACATTATTAGATACGAGCATGAAGATGTACAGAGAGTTACCGCGAGGTTTCGTCGCAGAGATTGCGGAGGTAGATATTCACGATGGACTTGGAGGTTGACGACGGTTTGGAAGCACGAGGTAACAAGAAGTTCTGGCACGAGGTACATTATTCTTGTTTTCCTTCATTCACTGATATTTGTCCTTCTTGACCTTTTCCTCTTACAGATCAAGAACCACCAGATTATACTCAAACGCTACATGAGTTTCAAAGCTACGATTTGAGATCAAGACACCCAGACTCCAGGCTGCACATAGACAAACTTAGCCATCAACCGTTTGTATTCTTACACAAACAACTGAGATCGGTCACAATCTCCAGCCTCTGCCTTTAACCGTTATAATCCACCGTGACTCATACACGGACTCGCAAGGAAACCAAGCGGGAGAGACTAACACGGTAGAAGCCTCGGTCAAGAATGTCACCAGAACTGAAGGTCGAGAACAATAACTCCAGATCATATACTCATCGCCCACTACCATTGGAAATCACCGGCAACGTAGCACAGAACGAAGAATTATAATGGTTAAGAAACGTATTCGGCCACTGTGAAAACATCAGAACTCATGCTTAAGTGACTTGAAAATCAATTAATATCACTTAATCTATGTCCGCATACTTTCGGATTCCAAAAAGGACGAAACTAATCTGCAATGAAACCTAATAAACATTTCGTCGAACAGATTGCAGTCAATCGATTGAGGAGCAGATTTTTGCGATTTCAAACTCGTATTCGTGACCTCACGCAAACGAAATTAACATGTGAAGTTCAGAATCAAATACATGACTCTAACATGACCAATCCTAATCGAAGCAAAACGAGTTTTACATTCACTTCACCTTCACCAGAATCACAGCATTATGGAGAATCCGAGATTACCTTATCAATGGAGCCAAGCTAAGTCGCCGTCGGTAGTCCTATCAACTAAGGGAGCTCTCATGATCGTCGTCATCGGTTAAAATGAAGACTGGTAGAAGAGCTTTAAGTGAGTTTCGGCCACTTCAATCTTCACGGCCACGAAACAGAATTGAAGAAGGGGCTTCCCGGGAGGCGGCCGTCCGGCGATGGCGGCGTCGCCTTGGGCGGTGTCGGTGATGAGCTAGAAATGAGAAAGAAGTCTCTGGAAATCGATTCCTGAGGGAAAGTCCGAAATGGGCTCCGATTTGGAAATCGAGGAGTGAAAGTTTATGGGTCAAGCGAGCCCACACGTTGATTGAAGTCTTATGGGTCACATTCAAGAGTAAATGGGTTTGGGCTTGAGTTGATGGGTTTGGATCAAGCTATAGGGCCCAATTTAAACTCAACGGTCGAATGGGCTGCAAAAATGATCTTTCTCTTCCTGTCTTTTCTCATTCTTTCTATTATTATATATTTTTTATTTTTCAGATTTTTTTATCCTATATGTGCATATATGATTTTGTTGACAAAAAGATTCCGATGTCAGTAGCAATCTTATTTTCCGATCATCCGAGTACCATAAAACTTTTTAATCGATTACTTGAGTGCTAAAATATTTTAAAAACAATCCATATAAGTATCATGCCACATCATATTTCTTGCACTTGAATATATATTTGGAAAAGTTATGGCATTGAAGTGGTTGAAAAAAAAATTAGCACTCAAGTGAGCATTGTATAATGACATTTGTGGTGTGCATGTCTCCAAATCTAATAGTAGATTAGCTCTTGTTTTAATAATTCACAAGTGGACACATAACTATATGAAAGTTACAAATTAAATATCAATTCTACCATACCCAATAGTAAATTACCACAACTCATACCATGATTTAGTTTTATGTAGTAATTATAGAACATAATCGGTTAGTTATTAGATCATTAATTGTAGATCGTTATTTTCATACAATACTCACTTGAGTGCCATGATTTTTTATTTTTTAATCGTCATTTTAGTGTCATATACTTTTTCTCACTTGAGTGTCATAATTTTTTGAAGATATTCCTTACAATGTATCATGCCATGTTAGATTTTCAATGCTTAGGTGGATGTTCTAGAAAAATTTATGACACTTAAGTAATCAATTGAGAGATATGGTACTAAAATAGACCTCCTTTTTTTCTGTAAAGTTATGAAAATCAAATGATTGATAAAAAGTTATAGCACTAAAGTAAGCGTTACACGAAAATTATGATACTTATATTGAAATTATCCCAAAGTAAATCACTAACATTGCTGCAAAATCAAGTCAATATGCATTAGCAGTAGGTAGGAAGTTGCGCAATGTATTGTTGAATGAGCGCGATATGTTTTGGAATCAACGTGCGAAGAATATATTGTTGGAAAGTACACTCGAAGATGATTGTTTTAGTGCCTGAAAACTTAAGTCTTTTGAGTCCGTATCGACCTCGAAACGAATCTGCCTCATTGGATTAAAGAATTCACGAATTGTTCATGTAGAGGAGTCCAATCGTGACGTCCAATCCTCCAATCCTAGTGTCCACACGCACGGATGTGGTGTTCTCGATGTCAGTGTCCATTGAAAGTACGCTTTTTAATCCCTTGCACTTAGAGTTGCTGAATTGATTTTACAATAGGAAAACAGACGGGATAAGCGGACTCTCCATCAACTATTTGATGAGCAGATTATGAATGACATCCTATCGGTACCCTTAAATGCTCAAACTCTACAGGACAATTTGGTATGGACTGTTACAAAATGATGGATTTTTACAGTGAAGAGTGCATATAAGATGTGAGCACAAAGGAAAAATCACTCAACATTACAAGCATTATCATCATTCCAGCTACCCCAAAAAAAAAAGTTAGAATCGTACTGTGGAGCATTTACCAAAACGCCCTGTCACTAACGACAACTTGCTTAGGTGAATATTACCTGACTTGGGGTGCCCATCCTATCACCATGAAGTTGAGACAATGGAGCACCTCCTTCTATGTTGCCCCTAGACTACTTCCGTTTAGACAAACCTTGCCATCCAAATCCATATTTCGAGTTATAGCATCTCATGAATAGAAAGTTGGTTGTGTAATTTTCTTGAACAACAAAACCACTCACCTCCCTTTGACACAATCACAGCTACTTTTCTGGTGCATCTAGAAGGCGAGAAACAACTTTGTATTCCGGCTTCAAACAAATCCAAAAGCCTTAGTTGACTCAACCCTCAATATAATCAGCAACTTCAGAAAATGGAAACCTCAAGAAACAATTTCCAACTCGATGAACAGGACTTATCTCATGCTTGGCTCCCACTAAGGCAGAATACTCTGAAGATGAACACTGATGCTCCTTACATGATGGGGTCTCTAACGGAAACAGTTTCATGCTTGATTCGAGACGATTTGGGGGTTATTTGTGATGGCTCTGCTAGATCTGTCCAGCTTCATCCCCTGTTCAACTAGAAGCCATATCTCTTTTCAAGGGACTGAAGCACATGCAAGAGAGAAAAAGTGAAGCCTTGAGTTCGAGTTAGATTGTTTGAAAAGAGTTAACGCCATCAAGTACTCAAATAAGAATTTATGGGAAGCCACTGCACTTATCTTGGAAGATCGCGACTTATTGGGCCGACTTCCTAACACTACCGTAGCCTATGTGGGAGAAGTGCTAACCAAGCTGCAATTTGGGTGGCTAAAGCCCAGAGACAGAATGCCCTTCCCTCAAATTGGGCTGTCAATCCGCCTCAAGACCTTGGGAATTTACATTATTTTGATGCCCCTTCGATGGGCTCTTTTGTTTTCAGGACTCCTTAATTCAATAAAATTTGCTTTTCCGACCCAAAATAAATAAATAAATAAATAAAATCCCTTACACCTAGGAATTGAATTTTTATCTAGTCTCGAGCGCATATTCATCTATCCGTGTCCATGATCCAATTGCATGTCTATGGCCAAGTATTGATCATGATTTACGTTCAGGTATTATTGATTCCATGTCTGTCTCTAAATTTCTCATGTCAATAGGATTGAGAGATTGCCATGTTTCGATTCCCCCATGCATGAACTTAATCAGAGAAAGGTCACATCTTTATCACTTGGATTAATCTCTTTTTCCATGGATTTGCCCTTTATAGAATCATATGGATGATCTTTTTGGACGTGCAGACCCCTCAAGTGCGATAACATTGTACAAATGGACACTTAAGTGCCATAACTTACGAAAGGTATACTTAAGTGTCAAAATCAGAGTAAAAGAGATCACTTGAGTGCAAATCTGGCCAAAGTCTGGCCAAAATGCCGATGTGGCATTTTTCCGGCGAACCGAGCCCAAAACGACACCGTTTTACACGTTGATGTAGCCAAATAATGCAAAAACGGCGTTGTTTTGGACTGACGTGGTAAAAAAATAATTAAATTAAATTTAGTTAAAATATTTAAAAATAATAATTTTAAAATTAAATTTAGTTAAAATATTTTTAAAAAATCATAAAAATTAAAAAAAAAAAAAGGAACGGGGGGGAGGTGGCTAAGGGGTCAGCCCTTAGTCGTCGCCACCGCCCCGCTGCTGCCGGGAAGGGCCGGCGATGACGGGGGGAGGGTCTGCCGAGGTCGCCGGGCCCTGGCCAAGGGCCGTCGACCCCGGCCGACTGGCGGCAAGGGCTCACGAGCCCTCGCCCCAGATCAAGGCGAGGGTCGCCGCCCTCGCCCAGATCTGGCGAGGGTCGCCAGCCCTTGGCTTGGCCAGGCAAGGGCCGCCGACCCTCGCCGGATCTGGGCGAGGGCCGCGAGCCCTCGCCACTGGCCACAGATCTAGGGAGGGTCGCGACCCTCGCCAGATGTGGGGGAGGGCCGCGACCCTCACCCCGATCCCGAGGCGAGGGCTTGCGAACCCTCGCCACCCGCCGGCCGGGGTCGTCGGTTGATCGAGGTCGCCGGCCCTTGGCCGGGCCTAGCGACCCTGGCCGACCCTCCACCCGTCGTCGTCGGCCCTTCCCGACGACGGCCGGGTGGGCGGCGGGTGAGGGCTAACCCCTCACCGCTTACCCCGTTCCCTTCTTTTTTTTTTTTTTTTAATTTCTTTACATTTTTAAATTATTATTTTTTTATTATTTTAACTGAATTTAATTTTAATATTATTATTTTAAAATATTTTAACTAAATTTAATTTAATTATTTTTTACCACGTTAGCCAAAAATGACACCGTTTTTGCATTATTTGGCCACGTCGGCGTGCAAAAAACGGCGTCGTTTTGGACGCGCTTCGACGGAAAAATGCCACATTGGCGTTTTGGCCGGACTTTGGCCTGATTTTGGCGAAGTGGCACTCAAGTGATCCGTTTTTCTTCGAATGTGATACTTAAGTGTATCTTTCGTAAGTTATGGCACTTAAGTGTCCCTTTGGGCAAAGTTATGGCACTTAAAGCGATATTTTACCGATATTTTTGCATGTTAACCTTGAATCGGGTCGGATTGACGATTCCTTTGCATGTTGTTCATGGCCGGGTCCCCTTGGTGCTCTTGATCATGGCCCCTCCTCGTTTGATTGCGTGGGTTTAATGTTGTCTCGCTTTGATGGCCCTTACTTTAATTCCTTGCATCTAGCTTAGGGTTTGTCTCGCTTGAAAGAATTTTGATCATTTGTTTTGCTATGATTCATGGAAAATAACCTAAAGCTTCGACCTTTGATCAATGCTTCTCACGTCAAAAAGACACAATTTTTTTTCCGGGAAAGATCAAACATTTACTGCTTTTTATTCATGCATATAGGATACAGTTTGCTAGTTCATGTAGATTAGTGAGAAAAAATCATGAAAATTGCATCTTTTATGATAACGTGGCATTGGAGCACTGATGGCACAATGTAGAAAACACGTTTTTTTTTTTTTTTTTTTAATTGAAAAGTACATAAACAAGAACAAGAGAATATTTAGACCAAAACTAACAAACAATCGAGGATGAAGTTTATTTTTATGGAAAAGCAGAACCAATTATCTCAATCGAGAAGGATGCACGATGGAGTGAAGCTAAAGAAAACAGAGGTTTGTCTTTTGGCAGATTTCACCAGCACAAGGATGGCAGCGATAAGATTAGGTCGCAATGAAATGATAACTTCCCGTGAGGATAACGAAGATACTCACGACATAGAGCTGCTCTCAAAGACAACTGGAGTAGATCCGTGACTGCGACGCGCTGTGGCCGATAATGATTCTCTTGAAGACAATTGGTTGTGGCCACTCTCGAGGATGAAGATAGGTGGACAATAAACAGAGGACTCGGACCGCCGAACGGTGGTGGTCTTACTGACAAGATGGAAACAATGATGGCAGAGACAAGGCTTTTGTTCTTCAAGACTAAGGCAAGAATAAAGATAAAACTACATTACTTTTCTTGATATTCTATTACATTTAGATTGTGTAAATAATCTAACAATAGAATAAGTTATCTTACTCTTAACAAGGAAACTATTTGTTTTAAGAAATCATAAAATATCAAATAATATCCTTAATACCAAATAACATTTCTAACAATATTCTCTAATAGAGATTTCTCAAATCTCAATCAAAAAACTTAAAACAAAGCCTTAGACATGATGATCTGTGAGAGAGGGATCTGGAAAATTTTGGTTGAGATGGGCGATTTAACAACAGAGAATTGCAGACAGGAGGAGGAGAAAAACAGGTAATGGTTCAGCTTGGAAAGAGGGAGCGGTAGTCAATGGTAAACGCCTCCCGGTGGGGACGATTTTGTCTAACGTTAACGTTAACGTTAGTTGCGGGACTGACGATGTTACTTTCTCTGTGGGCCATGCGTAGGGAATAGGAGCAAAAACGCGTTTTTATTTGTCCGCTCTTTATATGTTCGCGGATTTCGTGGTGTCAATTTTTCTTAATTTCAGACGTTGGCCAAACCAAGAAATCAAAACTCCAATTCGATTGGATATGACCAGCTTTGGGTATTTGGATCTAAGCTAGTCAATGATGAAAATAGAGATAGTAAAATTAATGCTTATAATTAAAGGGTGTTTTATTGTTAGAAAGATTGAGATTTGCTCATCAAGATGCGTAAGTTTTTATGTTTGGTCCATTATCATCGCAGCCATTGAAGCCAAGATTGAATCGGAGATAGATTCGGTTTTCATGTCAATGGGCTCTTTTTTTTTTTATTGGACTGAAGATAAATTCAGTGAATGAACAAAAGGTTTTTGGAAATATCACTTGATCTCTAAAATTAAGCACCTTCCGATCACTTATGTTGCACTTGTATTGTTGTTCTAAAAAGGGAATCTTATCGCTGGGCGGACTTCCATGGTAGATGGAAGGTAATTTACCGTACCCCAATTTTCTTTCTCTGTCCCCACTAGGTAATGCCATCTTGCACAAAGTCCCGACCTTGTGCAAGATTCTCTTAGAAGAATGTCCAGTGCAGACCAAGACTGACTTCTAAATAGCGTTTGGAAGATTTTTCGGCAGGTACTGAAAAGAGTGCCGTACTCAAGTCTCGTCGAGTTGACGTAATTTAATGTTTGAATCGGACTGTAATCCAAAATTTAATTCGAACTTGATCTCCATGAAAATCAACATCTCTGGATCAAGTTTGGCTCGTGAGTTTTAATCTTTTTAATTTTTTGTAATCTCTAGATGAACTCACACATACCATAGGCCTACCGTATTAGTTAGAATTTTTTTTGGTTAGAAGTCCTAAATTTGTATAAAAATTACAATCAAATCATAAAATTGTCAAAAAGTAAAATGTGGGAGGAGGGGGAATTTTCTAATAATATAAGCATTCCATCTAAGTTATAACAATCCTCACTAAAGAATTTTCTTCATTGCACTTCTTTTCATTTCATAACTCCAGGAAAATAGTTAAATAGTATGTCATATTCTTATTTCTATACCTACTTCTATTTTTCCTATTGTTAAGCAAAAGTTCTATAGATCAATAAACAGAATCGTCATTTTAATAGCGAGGAAGAAATATGAAGAGAAGAAAGGATGAAAATATTCTTATTCAAGTTCAATAACTAGGGTTTGAACAGCACTATATCCCAGAATCGATAATAAGCAAACCTCCATGATTTGATAAAGACTAACGGACCACAAAATACCCAAAAGCCAACAACAAATCCAAGCAACATGCTCATGTTAAACCACATCTTCTCGCCATCATCATTATTGCGATCATCACCAGCTTCTTCCGTCCCGTTCGTGGTAATTGAGCAACTCTTGTCGAGCATAAGGCCACACAATCCGAGGTTTCCTTCAAAAGAACTTTTGGAAAACGTGAGAAATTGTCCGCTTGTTGGGATGCTTCCTACAAGTTGATTGTTTGAGAGGTTCAAGAACGAAAGGAAATCAAGATTCACAAGTTGAGCCGGTATGGTTCCATTGAGGTAGTTCCATGATAGGTCCAATGACTCAAGTTGATGCAGATTCCCCAAAACAGGAGGAATTGAACCCGAGATGGCATTATGTGATAGGTTCAAGAAATAAAGTGCTTTGAGATCTCCAATGGTGTCTGGTATTGGACCCTCCAATTGATTGCTTGAGAAGTCGATCGATGTGAAAACAGTCAAAATCTTAACGAGTTCTAGCCGTAGACCTTTCAAGGTTACACTCATCGTATCTTGATAATAGACCCCACGTAGTTGGGAATATTGATACTGTAAGTGATTGAAGTCTACATTAGCCTTCATAGCCTCCCAAGATGTGAGGAGACTAGTAGGCAATATGCCACCAATATTGTTTGAAGACAAGTCAATGATTTGTAGCTTCTGCCAAGTGCTAGGACTTTGTGGACATCCAATTTCCCCATGCAATTTGTTGGATCGTAAAACAAGGACACGGAGACTTGACATAGCCTTGAAATGGCATGGAAATGTCCCGTCTATCTTATTGTTCCCGATGTTCATAACCTCCAACATTGTGCAACTTGCCAACGACAATGGAATTTGCCCCTGCAACAAATTCTCACTCAAATCCAATGTCTTCAAACCACATGTTCCTAGGATGTTTTGCGGAATATCACCATTCAACTGGTTGTTCCTTAGATTCAATACATTAAGGGATGCCATCATTAAACAATCAGGAATAGTTCCATTCAGATTGTTATGCGATAAGTCGAGCACTTCAAGATAATGAGCTTTGCAAATCGACTTCGGGATGGACCCACGGAAATTATTCTTCGAAAGAGAGAAGAACCCTGTCATTGATAAGTATCCACCGATGTTATCCGGAATAACGGAAGTAATGTTGTTACTTGAGAAATCCAAGTACAAAGCATATGATGGCAAGGGTAGCACATTTCCTCTAAGCATGTTTGCATGGAGGTCGATGACAGATAGAACAGAAGTAAGATTGCATGGAGGTGTTTCGAAACCTTCAAAGATATTAGAGGAAAGGTTAAGAAATTGAAGATCTTTTGATGTCCATATCCATTGTGGTATCTCCCCTCGAAAATAATTGTGTGAGAGGTCGAGGTAGACCAAATTGGACTGGTTAGCCAAAAACTGAGGCAATGTCGTCAACTGACAGGAAGCCAATTTTAACTGAAAAAAATCAGGGAAAGAGGATGTAATAGTAGAAGCAGATGGCATAGCATTAATGGACAAGCCACTATATGATAGATCAAGATAAGTTAAATTTCTGAATCCCTCAAGTGCATCAATATTTATTGAGCCACTGAAATTATTGAAAGAAAGTGAGAGGTAATTAAGCTCTTGTAATTCGAATATGGATGCTGGTATTGATCCTTGTAACTGATTGCTGCCCAAATCAAGCAAGCCCAGTTGATATGAAGAGGCATTCAGATTTATGATAAGCTGACCAGAAAATGTATTGTGTGAAAGCATTATTGTCTTCAATCGGGGAAGTGTAAACAGAGCAGGGGGGATGTGGCCTTCCAATGAATTGTTTCGCAGGTCCAGAAATTCAAGATTCAAAAAATCTTCCCAGCCAACAAAGGGGATCTGACCCGTTGAAGCATTATTGGATAATATTATTTGGGTCAGATTTCTGGATGCACCGTATGGCCGAACTAAACCAGTAAGATTATTCCAAGACAAGTCCAAATAAGTCAGCTCCGACAGGTTCTTCATCGAGCTTGGGATCGACCCACTCAACTTGCAACGAGACAGATCTAATCTTGACAATTTTCTTAGATTACTGATTGAATCTGGAAGCCTCCCTGAAATATTCGTTTTACTCAGGACCAGGGTCTCAAGAGAACTATCCTCCGGAAAATCGGGCAAAGAACCCTGAAGAAGTTGGTTAGATGAGAGATCAAGGGTTTGAAGTGTTTGTACCTGGAGAACTTTTTGAGGAAATTCTCCCCCACAGGCCACATTCACGCAGGCTCAGTGTTTTCAAGCTGGAAAAATTCGGTAAGAAACTAGGAACTGTGGTGGAAAAGTTGTTACCATCGAGTTGAATGACCGACAAATTAGCAAGACTCATAAGAGAAGCGTCAATAGGACTAGATAGAGAACAGAAAGACATGCTTAACACCTCAAGTTTCGGCACTGAAGAGGACAACGTGTTGCACCACTCACTTCCCTCAGTAGACACATCGACTTTATCAAGGTACAGCTCCCTCAACTCTCCCAAATTCCCAATCAGCGACCGTAAAGAGGGCTTCTCCAGTTTCAGCAAAGGCAGTTCAATGAAATATAGACCAGAAAGATCAAGAGTACGTAGCTTCGTCAGGCGTGATAGATCCACTGGAATTTGCCCGGTGAATCCTGCATAGGACAAGTTGAGATGTACCAAGCGGCTGAGATTCGCGAGGCCAAACGGAATTGCTGAAGAGTCAAAGTCGTTGAAAGCCAAGTTTAGGCTCCGAAGGAACTCAAGCTTGAAGAGACTCGATGAACCGTTGATTCCCCCAGAGATTGACTCATTGGTCAAATCGAGACCGACGACGAGGCTGTCCTCGCACGTCACGCCGCTCCATGAACTGGCGCTTCGGTCCCACTGTACCAGCTTGCAAGACTTAGGCATTGAAGACGAGGCTTTTTCTCAGCTCAAGCAAGAGCGATCTCTGATCAACGCCGAGACACTGGGCTGAAGCTGAAGCTCCAGCAACGTCGAAGTAGATGGAGATTGTGGATATTGCAAGAAGCCATGAGATGATGGAACCGTTCATCGCAAGAGGTTGAAGAGGAGCGTGAGAAGTGGGAGCAGGGAAGAGGGAATCAACTGAAAGGAAGCTTCACATGGGAGTGGAGTCGTCGCCCAACTTTTAAGTGCATTCTAGTGTCAATTTTCAGGACGTCATTATCACCAAATTTGACTTATACCACTTTTGAAAATGCCGAGAAAAATCGGCAACATTGCGCAACAAAGTGACATTCTTTTTTATCATAATTTTTCAGTCGAAACAAAAGACCATATTTATGTTTTCTAAGAAAAAAAGGAAAAATAAAATAAATATGCCTAATATGTTGAGATTAGAACTTGAGATCCCTTGAAAATGCTTTTGGTTCACCTTATTTTAAAATCATAATACCAATGTCATTATGTGATCAATGTTGTCTTCATACATCACGCAGAGAACGGTTAATACATAAACCATGCAGAAAACGGTTAAAAGCAAACAATATAGGTATTATATCCAACTATTTAATTAAATATGTAGATTCAAGAAGATAAATAAAATGATTTACTTATATTTGAATTTTATTTGTAAAATTTTATAACATTATGAAAGAAGCAAAAAAATATAAACTCTAGAATCGTATCAATATTAAGATTTCACCTTTTATATACAACATGCTAGTTGACTATATTGGGTCAATCAATCACATGAAAACATTGAACATATTCCAATCAAGCCTAAGACCAAAGTATATGTAATAGCTTTTAGTTTACTTGACTAGAGAATGCAAAATTATCATTGTGGAGGTCCCCTCACAAAATCCCATTTAAAATAAAAACAGAATTTCGTCTCCAGATGGTAGATGCGTAATGTTGGTATTAAACTCGATAAGAAAAAAAAGGAAGAAAACGGAAAAAAGGCAAAAGTAAAACGATAGAAAATGGGCGTTGTCTTTACTTCTTTTTTTTTGTTTTTTTGGTCGGCGTTGTCTTTACTTCGAGTTCGAGTGGTATAAAAAGTAGTATAAAGGAAAATAAAAAGAGGAAAAAATCCGAAAAGGTTTAAAATTAAAAGAAAGAAAAGAAAAAGCGAAGTGTAGGCGTAGGAGATTGATCCATCGTCCACCTCGGACAAATACCATGGCCCACCTTTTCCCGTCCAAGTGATTATTACCATACTCTCTCCCTTTATGCAACTTATACTATATTCGATAGAAATGCATGTTGATTGGCTAAAGGAGCAATCGACGCATGGCAAATCCTGCCTAGACATCTGACGGTAACTTCGCTTGTCGATGACGCTCACAATTGAAACAAAAACTTAACACGTCTATGGCACGTAGTTGTTGCAAATTGGAGCATTAATAGCACCATAGAAAGCTTTATTTTTTGTTTTTTTTTTCACAACTGAAAAGGAAAAAACATAAAATAGAAAATAAATGAAAAGAAACTAAGACCAAAACCAACAAACCGATAGTAGTTTGATTTTAACGAAGTAGCAGAGCCAAATGACCATGATCAAGAAAGATTCAGGAACGAGTGAAGTTAGAGAAAAAAGAAGCTTGACTTTTAATAGACTTCACCAGCACAATGATGTTTCCGACATGACTGATGAGGCCCTAGAGAGATGACAACTTCCTCTAGTGACTAGGGAGAGACCATTGACTTGCAAGAGAGAACTACTTTTAGAGACAACATGACCATATTTGTGACTATGACAAGCAGATGCCTATGGGGCACTATTGAAGACAATGACTTGTGGTTGCTGTCGAAAATGAAAATACTGAAATGTTACATCTTTACCTAATAATTTATCTTTATAATGTGTTATAATCAAGAGGTATGTATTCCCGAACAATATATACATGAAATGAAGTAATCTAATGTAACAAGCAAATTAGTTATTTTAAACTGACAAGGAAATTCTAGGAGATAATCAAATGTCAAAGCAATATCCCTAATATCTAATAATATCTCTAATAAAAATCTTTTAAAAGGAAATTCTCTAATATTCATAAATACAAAGCCCATAAAAATGAGGGCACGAGAGAGAGGCATCCAGGAAATTTCGTGCGAATTGGGCAATTTCAAGAATAGAGAAATGTAGGGGAGGAGGAGGAAAATAGGGGATGCGTCCGCTGGGAATCATGGAGCAGTTAAAGTAAACGTCTGCTGGTGGGGACGATTCTGTCTGGTGTTGACCTAAGTTGTGGGAAATGATGTTACTTGCTCTGAGGACTCGTGCGTAGGGAATAGGAGCAGAAACGCGTCTGCGTGTTGGCTTTTCTTTATTCGTTTGTGAAATTTTTTGGCGTCAATTTATGTTGCGCTGGCCAGATCAAGAAAAATCAAACTTCAATGGTGAGGATACCACAAGCTTAGGTAATTGGTATATAAGCTATGGTCAGTGATGAAACTAGAGATAGTTAATATCATGTCTTGAACTCCCAAGGGCACGAACATTCCTCCACGATCAATCAATTGCGACATCCCAAGACGCGTTACCAACCCATTCTTTTTATCTTTTAATTAAACACGAGCAAAAGGATTATATAAATACCCAGTCGAACATAATAATAGGGATAGCCAAGAAAAAACACAATAACATCAAACTATTGTTCTCGCCTTCCTTTCATGGTGCAGCAGAGCAACAAATGTCAAAGGAATTGGAAGAGACAGTTCCACAGCCTCCTGTCACAAGAAATGGTCTTTCTCATCAGGATGATTCTCCGATGAGCGTGATGAACTGCAGGAATAAGTAAGAAACTCGATTCTTGAGATGTTTCTGTCTCATATCGTTTACTTTTTCTCCATTGCGTCAAACATAGTACCTACTGTAGTGATTAGCTTAACTTTTCATTTCAATCTGAAAGCTACTTACCTACATTTATAGGATTCTTAATATAAATTACCTGCTTGTGCATGCTATCTTACTTGGGGAATTCTGTCATCTGCACTAATTTAAATACACGCATCATTCGAGAGCGCAATTGCCTTTGATGGCTTGTGGCCTGAGGCATGGCGTAAATTGTTTTTTTGCCTCGTCAAAAGTGTTGCTTCAGAGGACCTGAATATTCTTTTGAAAGTGATGCTTCAGAGAACCTGAATATTCTTTTGATAGGAATCGTCTGTTTAGATGATCAAAATTGCTACCATTGGTAGAACACACTACCAATAACAACATGATAGTCGTGGTGTGCATTCTAGTAGAACAACGTAGTTTCAACTTCGAGTTGTGATGATAACTGTGCTCGCACTTGTGGTTCTAAAATGTTGATGAACAGAGCTGAATCTGACAAGCTACTGGCCATTCCTGTCGGTTTTGTTGGATCAGAAGAGGCGGTAAGGTCTGCTCCACATCTTGTACCTGGCGGTAATCTTGCTTGTCTTTCATTGGAAGAACAAGGAATGAAAATAAATGCTGCATTAGACGCTGCACATGCACCAATTTCTCATCTCTCGAACCTCATTGCCGACGGCCACCGGGCTGCAAACTTCAGGGGACCTTTCCAACCATCGGACTTTTAATGGCTCGAAGCTTGAGCCACTTGGATTCATACCCTATCCCTTACTTTCTCTGAAGGTATTTATGATATTTAACACTTAGCTCGACATTTTGCATCGTCGATCTTACTTGGTTTGGACTACCTACTGGCGAATCTCTTCATGTAAAGGTTTGGCTTGGAATATTACTTGTCAGCATAGTTGCATAGACATGGCGGTTCTGTTCTTTTACCCATCAGTGCATTCAACTCGTGGTGCAACAATCTGAAAAAAGCTTTTAATATGCTATTGGAGAGTCAGCTTTCAGCAGTGATCTCGAACAATTTCGTGTTCTCCAAACCGAGACTTGTTCAGAGTCATTGAAAGCCTTCAATTTCTGACCTTGTACTAGGAAGGTCCTTCCTGCTTTATCTGTTTCTAGATACTTCAAAAACCATCTAAAGTAATTGAAAAGACCATGCGGAAAAAGTTAATTGCTGTTGTACTTGGCGAGGCAACCCAGGTTTAAGTAGCAGCATGCACTTTTGCTACTTCTCTATGTATTCTTACTCCTGATGAGTGGCGTTGTTTGTAGCTTCCATTCAGGAGTACCTTGCTAATTCGGCATCAGGTCAGGGTTCTCTGTCTGCAATATCCGAGTGAAGTGGATATCGCGCGTTCCTTTTCAACATCGGTGTCTGGTGGAATGTTTGCTAAGCAAGAAAACTCATGTGCAGGGGACAACAGTGAGGAATATAGTACTTGTTCGGAAGAATGTAAGGCACCATCTCATGACTTATCATCGAGTGAATGCACAAATTTTTACTGCATTGAGATATTGTGCTTTTGTAATACATCACATCCTCTAACATGACATCACATGTTCAATTTCTATTCATCGTAAAGGCAAAAATTGATAGCCACAATCATTCATCGGTTAGGCTAGACCCATTTAGAAATAAGAGGTCGAAGTCAGAGATTGCTTGAGCAGGTAGCTGATGTCAAGCTGGTTGATCGAGCGGGGGTTGAAGGGTGGGGGTGAGAGCTTTTGATGGAAAAAAGAGAGATTCGTTGCTCAAAATGCAAACATTAACATGAAGAAAAAATTACATTGTTATGCCAAAAGGATTCACACGAAACAAAAATTATAACGAATGCCATACGGCATTCATTGTCATTTATAAAATATGGACATAATGAGTTTAATAGAAAACACCAATGCTATATGAAAAACATGTAAAAGCTTCAGAGATTACATTATCAATGATGGTACATGCTGATAGTGTTAATTATATATCGTATCTCATTTCTACAAGAGGAGAACAATCACACAATACATGATTTCGTAAACTCATTATTGTGGTCAAATTGGTAATTGCCAGAAATAATTGGAGCACTTGATGAAGATGAGACCATTTCAAGTTCTATCTCATTGTTGTCATCATCAATTGGTGCCTCTATCGGATATAAAAGCGGTTTTGGAGGTAGTTGCAGTTTATCGATATCTCCTTCAAGCATATCTAGAACTTTCCTCATTGATGGCCGATCATTAGGGCTCAGCTGTATGCACCATAGCGCAACGATTATCATCTTCCTTGTTTCTCTTTCCTCTTCTATGACTTCTACCCTCTCAACCTCCTTTTCTTTGCTAAGTTGATCATAAACCCACAACGGAAAGTAAATTTGACTTGAATGCTCTGCATGTGCATTTATATTTCTCCTTCTACCGGCCATTTCCATTAACATCATCCCAAAACTGTAAACATCGGCTTTATAAGAAATGCCACCAATGTCTTTGTAGAATAGCTCAGGCGCCATATACCCCAAGGTCCCTCTTGCTGCAGTTAACGATACTATGCTATGACCGATGGGATAAAGTCTTGCAAGTCCAAAATCAGAAATTTTTGGAGTGAAACTTTGGTCTAGGAGAATGTTGTGAGGCTTGATATCAAAGTGTAGAATTTGCATATCACATCCCCGATGTAGATACTCTATCCCTCTAGCTATGCCAAGAGAGATCTCATGCATTTTCTTATAATCAAGAGGATCATCACCATTCTTATTTGAAATGTGTTTATCCAAAGAGCCATTTGGCATGAAATCGTAGACCAGAGCTTGTTTGGAGTAATCGAAGCAAAAACCAACAAGTTGCACTACATTGATGTGGTGGATCCTTCCAATTGTGGCCACTTCACTAATAAAATCTTGGCCATTAGATTCTGGTTTGTTCAAAATCTTAACCGCAACTTCATTGCCACTTCTAAGGATTCCTCTATACACAGAGCCATATCCCCCCTCACCTAATTTGCATTTGAAATTTTTTGTAATCTTCTTGATATCCGAGTAAGAATACCTTATGGGCGAAAAGTTGTTGTGAACTTGTAGGAATTCTTCGATGTTTGCGTCGATCGCCCGATGCCTTCTCATCCACTTATAGATTAGAAATATCAACACACATGGAGCTCCGTCCATAGATTAGCACAGTGCAGTATGAATTTGTCTGCAACGTATATATTAAATATATTTTTATATATAAATACATAAATAATAATAATAATAATAATAATAATAATAATAATAATAATAATAATAATAATAATAATAATAATAATAATAATAATAATAATAGTTGGCTACATAGAAATTGTCCATAGATTAGCACAGTGCAATAAACTTTTTGTAAACATAATTGTTTTTAATCAGAGTACTTGAGATCATCATAGTTGTGAGGAGAAAAGGCCCAGCAGTCATACCCAAGAAAAAGGCGAGGCGCCAACCTGGAAGTTTCACGTACCAACGCTTGGCCCGCGCAGAAGTAGGGGTGACTGCAACAGATTAATTAGAGTCGGTGATCAATCAATGAAGAATTAAATTTATCATTTTAGCAGTTAAACATAAATATAATTTACTCTCCTTGACAGCGCTCAGATCACAGTTAATTCAATTCACCTAGGGAATCCATGCCATCGTAGCATGATATTTTCTCTTGAAGAAAAGCGATCTTGCTTTTGTTCACCAATATATACCAAATGATTCATAAGTTCACGTCTCGCTCCGCGTAATTCTAATTTACAAACGTCATTCAATACGCGTGCAGTTTATTTAACCGCATAACAATAACAGCTGTGCAAGGGACACGAGCAACAATTAAATCAACCATTTTTCCCCAAACAAAAATGAAGTAACAATGTCAAATCCAGAAAAGCTCCAAGATTCGTCAAATAAACGAGAGCAGTGCATGCCGACCCTACTAAGAAATCTATTTAAACTTTTCAACTTAAGTGATGTGGCAATTTTTTCTATTATGTTTTTAAAGAAATTAGTGTCTTAATGTGTGGATTTTATTAAAAATACCCAATTAAAACCTGCCACGCCACTTGGTAAGTAAATTTTGATCAGATCTCTCAGTGAAGCTAGCATTTAAGGAAAGGAGGAGGAAGAAGAGAAAAAGAAAGAACAGCTTAAGGGAACGTTGCTTACTGATATAATAGCCGCAGTACTCCCTTCGGAATCCAAAACCTAAGAAGTGACATGGAAATAATCTATTCCAAGAATTGTCGGGCGGATAGGAGAGATTGAATCCCTCGACCATCTTGTTGTGGAGGTCCTTGTATGGTAAGCTCCCATACTAATCCCCTTTCCGCCCTGAGATTTGATCCGATGCGAATGCCATCATGGTTACAGTGCAAGAGTCCTTGATATCCCCTACTTGTAATTGCTGTACAGCGTATGAGTACACCTTCATTGGGGAAAAATATGGAGGCGTGTCGGCAGAGTATGCGCCCTCAATACATGGTTTGGTATCAATATACGAAGTAGAAGTAACAGGTTGTGAGCACTTCATGAAGGCCACTTCGGTATTGGCATTTTGAAAATCTATATGGATAAAAATACTGAAGTTGGAGGACGCTAATGAGTAACGAGGAAGGGAAGAGCAATCACCCTTTTGCAGTCCATCATCAACCACCGTGATTTCACCACTGAAGTTATATTGGTCAATATAGGAACCGTAATGAATCGACTTTACATAATATCGACCAGCATATAAATATAGAACAATATGGTTATTTTCACAAGCTAGCTCATACCGAGAGTTGCCACAGTCTTTTGGATCACCTTTCAATCGAAAATGATAACTTATGTTACGGATTTCACCGCAAGATGAAGGAGCGCATGGATGATTCTTCTTCGCATCGCAGTTCGTCCCGAACAATAGCAGAACATGCGATATGATAAGTAAAACAAGGAGCATAAATATCAAGCTGCGAAAAATAATCATCTCTTTATTGTGTTGGTCTGATGTAATGGAAGTTTTAGCTCACTTGGTAATGCGAGGGATGCTTAATAAAGGGTTGGGAGTCATCGGTCATCGAAATGTCCAAGTCAACCCTAAAACAAAGTCTAGCGAAGAAAAACTTAAAAAGTATGGCCCCGCAAAAACACGATCTCGAGTGATAGATAGCTTTCACATTCATTAGGGAGGAAATTTCTCTGCATTTTCCAGATTTGATTTTTCTTGGCAAATTAATTCTCTCTAGAAATTTATTTTAGTATCTTAAAAAAGAATCGGTTTTAATGTTTTGTACCCTAAACTCAATCAAAATCCTTTCAAACGAGGCATTTGGTGTTCTATTTTATTTTCAAGGCCAATATTTCATAAGTGTCGCTTTGTTAAATTTTGAAAACGAAAAGGAAAAGGATGATGTATTTCATCATATAAATATTTTCATTTTTGAGAAAAAAAATAGGATAATGTTAAATAACGGGTACATAGATTTTAACTTTTATAATGTTGCTTTCCGCAAAAATAGAAAGAAAATAAAAAAACGGGCGCTTCTTGCTTATAAATGATGTGAAACTTTATGAAAGAAAGAAAGCAATATGGTAAATTCTCAACTAGTGATGGGACCGACACATCTCGATTAGAAACTCATTTGCGTCGTCGTGGATCGACACACGCAAGGACTATAGATGCAACATTTGAATTCACAAAAATAATGTGATGTTTACTTATTCACTATGCTTAAATTTTAAAATCACTCTATTGTAATTGTGCTATAATTATGAATATAACTGTTGTCTCTTTTCCATAATTGAACCACTTAATGAATGAACTGACTAATCTTAACGAAAAAGGTAATACGATAATTTCTCAACCAATGATCAATCGATGTGGGTCTCGATTAGAAATTCACTTGCTTCGTCATTCTCGACACACGCGAAGACAATAGGTGTAATATTCACATGCACAAAAATCAACTAATACTTACTTATTCACTGTCAATTGAAATATCATTCTCGTGGATCAATCAATCACTCGCCTATAAAATAATGTCATCTTTTTCTCGCAATAAATTGAACCGACCTATTACAATATACAATTGAAACATGCACATCACTTAGTAAGTAAATTTTTATACGATCCCTCAGTAGAGCTAACATTTAAGAAAAGGATGAGGACGAAGAAAGAAACAAAGAAAGAACTGGGAAAGTGAGCTTTCGGGAATCATGGTGTCTGCACCTCTCCCTTTGGTATCCGAAACCTAAGTAGCAAGACTCGAAACTTGTTGGTGTCGAGAGTTTATAATAGGAGATAGTGAATCCCTTGACCGTCATGTTGTGGAGGTCCTTATACGGTGAGCTCGCACAATTATACCGATCCTTTTTCCACCCTGGGATAAAAGGCGGTATTAAAGCCTTTATGGTCATGATGTAAGTATCCTTGATTTCCCCTACTCGGAGATCAAACCCATGTACATCATATGAGTACACCATCATTTGGGAAAAAATAGGGGGCATATCGGAAGGATATGCTCCCTCAATACATGGTTCAATATTGACTTACGAAGTAGAAGCAAGGGGCCGTGAGCACTTCATGAAGACCACCGGCACAGCTAACGAACCGTATGGATCATGATCACTAAAGTTAGAGGTCGCTAATGAGTGAGGGAGGGATGAACAATTACTTTTTTGCCGTCCATCGTCAACCACCGTCATTTTGCCATCGAATAAATATTTGCTAAGATAGGAACGGTAATAAATCGATTTTCATATAATATTGGCCGGCATATATATATAGAACAATGCGGTTATTTTCATATGCTAGCTTATGTTCAGAGTGGCCGCATCATTTTGGATTGCCTTTCAATCGAAAGTGATAGTGTATGTCGCAAAACTTGTTGCAAGATGAAACGGTGCACAAATGATTCTTCTTCACACCATAACTCGTCCCTAATAGCAGCGGAACATACAATATGAAAAGCAAAACACTAAACAGGCTTATGGAGCTCAGAGACTTAATCATCTCTCTATCATTTGATTTGATGCAATGAAAGTTTTTGCTAATTGGTAACGTGATAGTGTATGTCATGGATCTCACCGCAAGATGAAGCGGCGCACAAGTGATTCTTCTTTGGATCGTAAATTGTCTCCAATAGCAGTAGAACATGCAATATGAAAAGCAAAACACGGAACATGCTCATAAAGCTCAAAGACTTAATCGTCTCTATCGTTTGATGTGATGCAATGGAAGTTTTTTTAATTGGTAATGTGATGGAGGCCCAGTTACATGAATGAAAAGAGTGGGAGTCGTCGGTGATACAAATTTCCAAGTCAACTAATAAAATAAAGTCTAGTGAAGAAAAAATGGGTCTTACGTAGAAATTGCAGCCCTTGCTTTTATGGTGACAAAACACAGAGTTGGAATTAGTTATGCATAGCTTTCACATTGATTAAAAAAGAAACTTCTCTGCAGTTTCCATATTGACTTTTCTTAGTACCATTTAAAAAAAAAAAAAATTGATTTTAAACCAAAAGAAAAAAGAAAAAGAGAGAGAATCGATTTGTATGTCATGTACTCTAGAGCCACAATGAACCCACTCGACACATTGGCGACTTTTGGTTGTCGTGAAAATCCCGAAGATCTAAATACATACACAAAGTACCAAAATGACAGTAAAATAAAACTAGTGCCGGTCGATGAAAATTTTCTAATTTAGTGGAGTCACCAATGATCGGCCACACATCTCAGTCAAACCAACTTATCTCTAATCTCAAATTGATTTTTAACTATGCCATAATGGCCTCTAAAGATGAGCACGGTTGAGAAGCCGATTCCTGATCAAATTCTCAAGTCTATTACCTTAAAATTCCTTAATGGCTTCCTTGGATAGTCTAGTTATCTCGAGAGTGATCAGTTTTGAAAACAACCCTATAGACGCTTCGATAAAATGCCCGATTAATTCAATAGAAAACATAGTTGAAAATCTGGAATGTCACAGGTGGACTGTCACGTCTTTGACTAGAACCTCACTAACTTCGTCGTCACACAAAGATTATAGATGCAAATTTCCAAGTCAACCATCAACAACATAAAGTCTAGTGAAGAAAAAGTGGGTCTTAGGTGGAAATTGTAGCCCTTGCAGTTAAGGCGACAAAAACACGATGTTGGAATTATTTATGGTGTGGCTTTCATGTTGATTCGAAAAGAAACTTCTCTATAATTTTCAAATTTAACTTTTCTTAGCAAATTGACTCTTTAGGAATCAATTTTAGTTCAGTAAAAAAAGAATCAATTGGAATGTTATGTATTCTAAATTGAATCAAAATCCTTTCAAGTGAGGCATTAGCATTCAATTTTATTTTCAAGGCTAATATTCCATGAGTGTTGGTTCGATAAATTTTGAAGATGAAAAGGCAAAAAAAAATGTCATATTTCACTATATGACCTTTTTCATTTGACAAAAAAAATAGGATTAACAAAGATAGACTATTAAAGGGAATATTAACTTGTATAACAAAAATGAAAGGAAAAACAGGAGTTAGTGCTTCTTGGATGGTGTAACACATTATGAAAGAAAGAAAGCAATTTGATAATTTCTAGTGATGGGACCGATGCACATTGACTAGAACCTCACTAACTTCATCGTTGCATAAAGACTATACGTGCAATATTCAAGTTCACAAAAAAAAAAAAAAAAACAAAAGAAAAACAATGTTTACTTATTCACTATCAACTTGAATATTGCAATCACTCTCCCGTAATTGTGTTAGATCTATGAACAATATTATCATCTCTTTCCCATAAGAGAACCACTTAATAAATGAATTGATCTATCACTATCGTTCAATCAAATGAAAAAAAAAATGTTTATGTCTGTTTTTGACATCTAAATTTTGCCATTCTTATTTAGGACTTAGTCATATAGAAAATTATGGATTAGTCTCTAAAAAAAGTAAACAGTAAAATAAACAATTTTCATCAAAATGCATCACGTTTTCTTTAAATTGCATCTCATATAGACATTAGGAACATTTGCATTACTAATATTAAAAATTTAAAAAAAAAATTAAATTAAGATTAGAAAAAAATTAACAAAAAATAGAAATGCAGCCGGGCCGGGCTAGGGGCCAGCCTTAGCCCGGCCAATCCTTTTTCCCTTTCTTTTCCCCCCTTGTGGCCCAGCCCGCTTCTGTTCCTTCTATTTTACCCGCGCGGCCCACCTTTCTTCCTCCGCGACCTTGCTCGCTCTTCTTCCTCCTTCCTCCTCCTTCCCTCGCTTGGACGTCAGCTTCAAGACAAAACAGAGAGAGGGTCCCTGGTCGAAGGATGTGAGGAAGCGAGGCTGCGCGCAACGTTTGCCCAGGAATGTCGCACGGTACGAAGCCAGCTGGTCTTGTCCTTGAAGAAAGGGAGAGAAACGAGATAAATGGGAGAGGGGAGAGAGGCAGCAAAGGGAAGGGGGGTCTCTCTGGTTTTCTTGGGTTTGTTCGGCCGAGGAAGATAAACCGAGAGAGAGAGAGAGAGAGAGAGAGAGAGAGAGAGAGAGAGAGAGAGGAGAGAGAGAGAGAGAGCTGGTGAGAGTGAGAAGGCGAGCTCAAGAGAGAGAGAAGGAGGGAGCCAGATAAGAGAGGAAAGAGAGGCGACTATGTTCTCGAGTTCTTCCGGGGAGGCTGGAGACAACGAGAGCAACAAAGAGAGTGAGATACAACATAGTGAGCGGAGGGATGGACTGAGAGAAAACGAGACCCAGGAGCCAAACTTCATTCTCAAACAAGCGTTCCCCGGCCATCTCCAACATAAACCGTCGTCGCCAAGCCGGAAAGGGATATTCGTGGTCAAACACTTCTCTCTGGGAACTCCGGAACCGAAACAATAGATGGGTCTCGTTTTCCCCTATCCACCAGCATGCTCGGTTTAAACAAGCCATCCCTTTTGTCGAGTTTGAGCATTACTTGCTATTCTCTTTTGAGTCTAGACACGAGCGAGAGTCTAGAATGGAGGACCATTTTCACGTGGAATTTCACGATCACCAAAGAGATTAAGATTGTTAGTTTTTTCCATTTTCTACTTTTTTAGCATCATTTTTTATGCTGCTTTATTTTGATAATAACAAAACTTAAAATTTATACTTCTCTTTCTACGAACTCTAAACGAAGTGGAGATCTCGCGTTCCTTATGAATATCAGTGTCTCGAGGAATGTTTACTTAGTAGGAAAACTCATGTGCAGGGGACAACGGTGAGGAATATAATATTTGTTTTGAAGAATGCAAGGCACCATCTCATGTCTTATCATTAAGTGAACGCACAAGTTCTTACTGCATTTAGGGATTGAGCTTTCGTAATACATGATATGCTCTAACATAACATCACATGTTCAATTTCCATTCATCATAAAGACAAAATTGTCACCCTACTCTATCTTTACTCTGACATGTGCTAGTCATTCATCGGTTAGGCTTGGACCCATCCCATGACATGAGGACCAAGTCGGAGATAGCTTGAAAAGGTAGCTGTCTTCGACGTGGGTGATCAAACAGAGGTCGAAGGGTGGGGATGAGAGAATTTGATGGAAATGAGAGAGATTCATTGCTCAAAATGCAAACATTGACATGAAGAAAAAATTACCTTGTTATTCCAAGACAATTCACATGAAACAAAAATTGAATGAATGCCATACAACATTCATCGTCATTTATAAAATATGGACATAACGAGTCTACCGTAAAACACTAATGCCATATAAAAAACATGTAAAAGCTTCACAGATTACATTTTGAATGATGATACATGTTGATAGTACTATTTATAATTTTTGCATCTCATTATAGGGGAACAATCACACAATACATGATTTCGTAAACTCATGGTCATGGTAAAATTGGGAACCACGAGAAACAATCGGAGTACTTGACGAAGATGAAATTGTTTCAAGTTCTATCTCAGCGTCAACATCAATAAGTGGTGCCTCTCTCGGATACAAAAGTGGTTTTGGAGGCAATTGCAGTTTATCCATATCTCCTTCAAGCATATCTAGGACTTTCCTCATCGACGGCCGATCATTAGGGCTCAATTGTATACACCATAGTGCAACGATTATCATCTTCCTTGCTATTTCTCTTTCCTCTTCTATGACATCTACCCTTTCAAGTTCCTTGTCTTTGCCGAGTTGATCATAAACCCACAAAGGAAAGTAAATTTGACTCGAACGCTCTACATGTGCATTTATATTTCTCCTTCTACCAACCATTTCCATTAATAACATCCCAAAACTATACACATCTGCTTTGAAGGAAATGCCACCAATGTCTTTATAGAATAGCTTAGGAGCCATATAACCCAAGGTTCCTCTTGCTGCAGTCAGTGATACTATACTGCGATCAATGGGATAAAGTCTTGCAAGTCCAAAGTCAGAAACTTTCGGAGTGAAACTTTGGTCTAGGAGAATGTTGTGAGGCTTGATGTCAAAATGTAGAATTTACATATCACATCCCCGATGTAGATACTCTATCCGTCTAGCTATGCCAAGAGAGATCTCATACATGTTCTTATAATCAAGAGGATCATCACCATCCTTATAAGAAATGTGTTTATCCAAAGATCCATTTGGCATGAAATCATAGACAAGAGCTTGTTTGGAGTATTCGAAGCAAAAACCAACAAGTTGCACCACATTAACGTGGTGGATCCTTCCAATTGTGGCCACTTCGCTTATAAAATCTTGGCCATTAGATTTTGATTTGTTCAAAATCTTAATCGCAACTTCATTGTCACTTCTAAGTATTCCTCTGTATACGGAACCATATCCACCCTCACCTAACTTGCATTTGAAATTTTTTGTGATATTCTTGATATCTGAGTAAGAGTACGTTATGGGCAAAAAGTTATTGTGAGCTTGTAGGAATTGTTCGATGTTTGCATCGGTTGCTTGATGCCTTCTCATCCACTTCAAGATTAGAAATATCAACACACACGAAGCTCCAAGTATGAATTTTGCTGCTAGGAAGTGGACTGCGGAGAAATTTGGCCATCGATTAGCATAGTGTGATAATTTTTTTTACACATACAATTTTTGTTTGTTAGAGTGCTGAATGAGAGCTTCATAGGTGTGGAGAATGTTAGATGTATGCCCTAAAGCTGCTATGTAATAGTTACATATTAGGGATTTCAATTGTACATATAAAATTATGTTCTTTTTTTTTTAGGGAATTGATTAATTATTAATTAATTGATTGATTAATTAAAGTGGAAATGGTCAGCAATTTTTGCTAACCACTTCACACAATACGTGCACATGCACGCACGAATTCGTGCATGATGCTGACCATCATACACGCATTTTGTTCGTGCGGTTGCTGACTGTTTTGTTCATGGAAATCGTGCATAAACGGTCAGCAGTTGCTGACTGTTCCGTTCATGCACGATCGTGCTCGATCGTGCATGAGAACGAGGATCAGCAACAGTTGCTGATCCCACGATCGGCAACCGTTGCTGATTCGTGTATAAATATTATAAAGAAAGGCTACAAAAAGGTTGCAATGTAGAGAGATTTTCTGTGGGCGTGCGTCTTGGTTTTTTGGCGACACTTCAAGGGGTTGAAATACAGAGAAAGGTGGGCGTGCGCTATTTGTTTTTAGAGAAAATGGGTTGCTGAAAATAAAGAGAAGTGTGTGTGTTCTTGTATTCTTTGAGAGATATGAGAAAGTAGAGTGTTTTCTCATTCGGGCCGTGACTATAATATATTGAGGATACGTTGGATCATTTCCACGTGATTGCTAGCACAATCGAAGTGGTGAATATCCGAAAGTTCTCTCTTCCGTTCGACGTTTGTTGTTGTTGTGTCTGAACTAGAGGTTCGACACTTGTGGGACTCGAACTGTAGAACATCCAAACTGACTTGTTTAAAGCACGCTTCGAGAGGTAATTTGTTTAACTCCCTTTTATGTTTAGATTTTTTATTAAAATGCACGAACAACGCATAAGGAGAATCATGTGTAAAATATATATCTTTGTTTCCGCTACGTTTATTTTGTTAATTTTTCTTATACATGATTCATGAAACCCCAACAAAGGGTATCGAGCCAACCTTAGGCGTTTTTTTCGTGCGTTTAATTGATTTGTAGTTCAAATATATTTTTGCGTTCTAATGGCCAATTTATTTTTGTTAAGAGAATTGGTTCTCTTGCTCTTATGTGGCTTATAGAAGTTGATTAATTTATTTGATAAATTTAATCAACTAAGCAAAAATTAGAACTAAATCAATTTTGAATCAAAAATCCGTAACTTGTTATACTTTGTGTTTATATTCTACAAGTGATATGCAGAATTTTATGCATGCCTTCCAAAGCTTTAAATTTTGAATTTATGGCTCATAAGGAAGGGTGGTGATCATGGAAAAATCCCTAATTGTTGTGATTGTTGTATGGATGAATGTATGATGATTAAGGTATTCTTTTTGGGGATGTAATTATTAAATGGAGGCTGTGTCCTTCCTTTTTTTTTATTTTAATATGTAATTTTAGTATAATTTAGTATTTCAATTGTTGATGTAAATACTACAAGAGAGGAGTAGCCATTGGAGGAGCCATTAAACCGATGAGCTCTCTAGGCCCGCCTTTGAAGAGTTCAAAGATTGAAGAAAAAGTGAAGAGCAGGTCCATATTATTAAAACATTAAAATGGCTAAATGGGTCTTTTTGGCTCGAGACCCATTGAACCATAATTACATGATTACCACATAGGATAGATATTATATGATATCTATTTATTTATTGTGTTTATGATATCGTGCATGTTAAACCGGTTACTGTGCAAAGTGAGACCGTTAATAACGACCCAAATCTCCTTACAAAGAATATTAAGTCGAAATGGGTTTCGAACTCGTGGCCTTCCATCGTCGTGGTTTGATCCAATATTATAGTGGTTAACTAACCGGTTATGGATACATAGGGGTTAATTATCATTTATAATATTGGACCACTCTATTATGCATATGATGTTGTGGGGTTGGAGCCAAATGATTTCTAATAACTGTCAAGTGAGGGAATCATTTGTGTTTTCAATACTTGCATGAGACGATGGGCTAGACTTAACTATGATCATGATGCCAATAATTGTTAGGTGAGGCTTTCATAGTCTAGAGGCCGAAGTTATGATTGGGACTCGCATATGATACGTTGAACAAGCTGGTTCACTCACTAAGTTCATAGGACACCAATAACTGTTAGGTGAGGTGGACTTTGGGCTAGTGGGACTCCAATCCCCACTAGTAATCTTTACCCAACAAAGATTACCGCTTCCCATCTTAAGGAGTATGAGATTCGAATATAAATTTAGTGGGAGGATCTATTTCATTTAAAGACCAAAATGAAATAGCTATTATGAAAAGGACAACGGCTAACAATTTATTTTCTGCAACAGATATATTATTACTCTGAAAATTGTGACCACAAACCCACTCGCTTCTATACTTGACAAGAATTGTTTGACTGGACCCAATTTCACTGACTAGGTGAGGAATTTGAGAATTGTTCTCAATTAAAAAAAAATTGGGTATGTGCTTGATGAAAAGATGCCAACCTCCTTTCCTAAGGGTGGGACCCAAGAGGAACGTGTCACTTATGATAAGTGGCGTGATGATGACTTAAAAGTTAGGTCATATATGCTTGCTTCGATGAACAATGAATTACAAAAGACGTATGAATCTATGGAAGATGCTGAGTCGATCATTTTGCACTTAAAGGAATACTTTGATGAGAATGGTCGAACCTCTAGATATGAGATATCTAAGGCATTGTACTGTATGAGGATGGCTGAAGGATCATCTGTTAATGATCATGCTTTGAAAATGATCTGACGCATTGAAGAATTGGCTAGGCTGAATCTTGTTATGAACAATGAGTTAGCTGTGGATTTGATCCTCCAATCTTTACCCAATTCCTTCTCTGGTTTTGTCCAAAACTTCCACATGCATAAGATGGAGAAAACTCTTGCTGAGTTACATAGCATGCTGGTAGTTTATGAGAAGGAAATGCATAACACGAGACCAAATGTAGTGGCTATGACTAAGGCTTCTTCTTCAAAGGGTAAGACTGTTTTAAAGAAGAATAAATTGAAGAGGCCTGCCAAACCTATTGTGCAACCAAAACCCATGATTGATAAAGGGAAATGTCATTACTGTGGTGTCAAAGGGCATTGGAGGAGGAACTGTAGGAGGTACCTTGCGAGGTTAAAGGTCAAGCCAAAGAACCAACCTTATGAAGGTATGGTGTCTATGCTTATTAAAACTAATCTTATGGTTAGTGCTGAATCCAGCTCATGGGTTCTAGATTCTGTTGCAACTTCACATATTTGTATGTCTTTGCAGAATCTGGAAATAAGTAGGATGTTAGGACGAAATGAGATTGTCCTGACGTTTGCTAATGGAGCAAGAGTTGCTGCATTAGCTATAGGGACATTTCATTTATGTTTGCCTTCTGGACATGTATTGGTTTTAAAGAACTGTTTGCATTATAAGAATGCTGTTAGAAACATCATCTCTATATCTCGTTTGGGTAAAGAGAACTATGAATTTTCTTTTGCTGATGATGTATGTTCTATTTATCATAATAGAATGTGTGTTGGTACTATCTTATTAACCAACAATCTTTATACCATTACAATGTCCGGTAATGTGATTAACAATGTCAATAAGCAAAATAGAATTGATATAAATGCCATAACTAATAAACGCCCTAGAGACGGTCCAAATAAAAAATATGTTTGGTATCTCCGATTAGGTCATATTGGAGAAGACAGAATTAACAAGTTGAATAATGATGGATACATTGATCCTTCAAATTTTGAGTCATACTCGACTTGTGAGGCATGTCTTCTAGGAAAAATGACTAAAGCGCCTTTTGTGGGACAAAGTGCGCGAGCTACTGACATATTAGAATTAATACATACAGATATATGTGGATCAATTAATGAAACTGCTAGAGGTGATTATAATTACTTCATTACCTTCACCGATGATCAGTCACGATATGGTTATTTATACCTCATGAAGTATAAATCTGAATCCTTTGAAAAGTTCAAGGAATTCAAGGCTGAAGTTGAGAAACAAACAGGAAAATGTATTAAGGCTCTTCAATCAGATCGAGGAGGTGAATACCTTAGTATTGAATTCCTGGACTTTCTTAAAGAGAATTGCATTTTATCACAATGGACACCTCCTGGAACTCCAGAACATAATGATGTATCTGAACGAAGAAATCGTACTTTATTAGATATGGTACGATTTATGATGAGTTACACCGATTTGCCAATATCCCTTTGAGGATATGTCCTTGAGACAGCTATATATATACTGAATAGAGTGCCGTCCAAATCTGTTCCAACTACGCCCTATGAGATATGGCATAGTAGGAAACCTAGTCTTAATCATATTAAGATTTGGGGTTGTCCAGCTTTTGTGAAAAAGATGAAAATGGAAAAATTGGAGGCAAGATCTGAACAAGTTCGCTTCATTGGATATCCAAAGGAAATTCTTGGATATTATTTCTATTTTCATTCAGACCAAAAAATTTTGGTATGCAAGCACGCTTCTTTTTTGGACAATCAGTTCATCCAAGAAAGTGGTGCTGGGCGGAAAATAGTCTTACAAGAAGAAAATAATGAAGTATCAAACAACCGAGTTCAGATACCAATCTCTGATTCAGTAGGAGCTTTTGATACACAACCTCTTAGGAGAAGTGCGAGAACGTCTCGCCCACCTGCTCGTTATAAACACTCGGTTGATCATATTGAACCATTATTCATTGTGAATGATAGTGATCAATTCGGTGATCCTAAAACCTATAAGGAAGCGATGTTGGATATCGATTCTGGAAAATGGCTAGAAGCCATGAAATTCGAAATGGATTCAATGTATTCCAATGAGGTATGGACCTTGACTGACCTGCCTGATGGTATTGTACCAATTGGCTGTAAATGGATCTTCAGAGAGGAAGATGGATGCTAAAGGTCAAATTGGAACTTACAAAGCACCGCTGGTGGCGAAAGGATATCATCAAAAAGAAGGAATTGATTATGACAAAATTTTCTCACCTGTGGCCATGCTAAAATCCATTAGGATTATGTTGGCTATAGCTGCACACCTTGATTATGAGATATTTCAAATGGATGTCAAAATGGCTTTTCTAAATGGTTTTCTCGATGAGGACATCTATATGGAATAGCCATAGGGTTTTGAATCCAATAGTGAAAAGCAGAAGGTGTGTAAGCTTAAGAGATCCATTTATGGACTCAAACAAGCCTCCAGAAGTTGGAACATTCGTTTTGATGAGGTAGTCAAATCGTTTGGCTTCATCAAAAATCCGGATGAATCTTGTGCATATAAGAAGATCAGTGAGAGTGCAATTGTATTTCTGGTTTTGTATGACGATGATATACTTCTGATTGGAAATGATGTACCAATGATATCATCGATAAAACTATTCTTGTCACATAAATTCTCCATGAAAGATTTAAGAGAGGCAACCTACATTTTAGGTATCAAGATCTATAGAGATAGATCAAGACGATTGATTGGCCTCTCATAGTCTACGTACATAGACAAAGTGTTAACACGGTTTAACATGCAATGTTCCAAGAGAGGATTATTGCCTTTTAGGCAAGGGATCCGTCTTTCTAAGGAGATGTGTCCCAACACTCCTGAAGAAAGAGAGCGGATGGCAAAGAGACCATATGCATCTGCTATTGGAAGCATAATGTATGCTATGCTATGTACTAGACCTAATATCGCGCATGCTGTAAGTATTACTAGCATATATCAGTCCGATCCAAGAGAAGAGGACTGGACAGCAGTTAAGAATATTCTTAAGTACTTGCGAAGGACTAAAGATTTATTCTTGATATATGGAGAATGAGAATTTGAAGTTGTAGCTTATACTGATTTTGATTTTCAATCGAATCCCAATGATTATAAGTCTACGTCTGGGTTTGTCTTTACATTCAATGGTGGTGCAGTTAGTTGGAAAAGTTCCAAACAAAGTATAACTGCCGATCTTTACCAAAAAAAAAAAAAGTATAACTGCCGATTCCACCACTAAGGCAAAGTATGTAGCTGCTTCTGAAGCAGCAAAAGAAGCCGCTTAGATGAAGAAATTTATTTCTGAACTTGGAGTCATTCCTTCAATTGAGCAACCGATCACATTGTTCTGTGACAACAATGGGGCGATAGCTCAAGCTAAGGAACCAAGGTCTCACCAGAAGTCCAAGCATATTGAGAGACGCTTCCATTTCATCAGAGAAATTGTTGGGAGAGGTGATATCGCCTTGCAAAAAATTGCCTCAGCAGAAAACGTGGCAAATCCCTTCACTAAGGCCTTACCTCAGTCTTCTTTTGAAAGACATATTGACAAAATGGGTTTAAGGTACTAGACAAGTTGGCTTTAGTGCAACTGGGAGATTGTTGGATGTATGCCCTAAAGCTACTATGTAATGGTTACATATTAGGGATTTTAGTTGTATTTTCATTATTATTATTTAATTAATGGCAATGACGTATTCATTCATTTGTCCAATTATTTTATATTGATGAACGATTCCATAAGATTAGTTGCAACTAGACCTATTCTTGAGACGTCAAGAATATATGTGACTGGTTCATAGTTAGACTAAATCTTTAAATCGTTCCCGATCAATGGATTATTGAGTAGATATTAATAATCCTATTGAGGCCGGTGTGTTCTTAACTTCGCCATTAAGTATTGGATACTTAAGGGAATGATGAATCACATGTCATTGGATATTATGATGCCTGAGTTAAAACACAGGTGTTTGTATTAGACAAATTCACTGAACGTGATGCATATGGAACGATTAGCAACATGGAAGCTTTTAGCATGGTCAATGTCTAATTGTTCATGCTTTGGTCTTGTGTAAATAATCCTTAGACCTGAGGCACGGTGTTAACTTGTGTATTGAACAACTATGGTTCACAGGTGCACATAATGCCGGGTCATTGATCCGTCTTTATACTCGATGGTCATAGTTTGTTCATATATGAAGTTACACGTGTGCGCAATATGGAATCTGTCCCCTTGTTATATGCAAGGTATGATAATGATGTCCTATGCAATCTAACTGTGACAATGCATTGAAATCCTCGACCGGGGTTGTAACCGAGAATAAATTGTTTATGTCTCGAATAAAATGCATGTCAATTAGATTTGTGCATATGATCGAATTAATGACTTGACAAATATTCCATGGTCTTTGTTTGATCGGGACATAGTAAGACAGAGGAATTGAATTACACTGTAGCCAAAACTGATAGGTTCATTATGTTCTTAAAGTATTCACACTATCTGGGTAGCCATGATATATTGCTAGATGTCAATCGTGGCTTGTAGGACCTAAAAGATTAATTGGGACAATTAATTCTTTTGGAAGTACTAATGTGTTAGTACAAGTCTTACTACCAGCTTAGTGATGAACCTAGGGATGTCACACACCATAAACAATTAGAATAACGTGGAACAAGAGAGAAATATTATTGCAAATGTTTTTGCAATTACTGCAATCGAATTGAGTCGATTTAAAATTAAATTAAATGAGATTTAATTTAATTTGTATTATAGTCATGAGCCTACTTGCATATGATGCACACACATGCCCAAAGTGGATATATGTTAACATACCCCAATTGTGTACTTTCATTATTATTATTTAATTAATGGCAATGAATTGACCAAATAGGTTTGAGGTACCAAACAAGTTGGCTTTAGTGCAAGTGGGAGATTGTTAGATGTATGCCCTAAAGCTACTATGTAATAGTTACATATTAGGGATTTCAATTGTACATATAAAATTATGTTCTTTTTATTTTTTTTTAAGGGAATTGATTAATTATTAATTGATTAATTAAAGTGGAAATGGACAGCAATTTTTGCTAACCACTTCACACAATACGTGCACATGCACGCACGAATTCATGCATGATGGTCAGCAATCGCTGACCATCATACACGCATTTTGTTCGTGCATGGAAATCGTGCATAAACGGTCAACGGTTGCTGACTGTTCCGTTCATGCACGATCGTGCTCAATCGTGCATGAGAACGAGGATCGGCAACGGTTGATGATCCCACGATCGGCAACCGTCGCTGATTCGTGTATAAATATTAAAAAGAAAGGCTGCAAAAAGGTTGCAATGTAGAGAGATTTTCTGTGGGCGTGCGTCTTGGTTTTTTGGCGACACTTCAAGGGGTTGAAATATAGAGAAAGGTGGGCGTGCGCTATTTGTTTTTAGAGAAAATGGGTTGCTGAAAATAAAGAGAAGTGTGTGTGTTCTTGTATTCTTCGAGAGATACGAGAAAGTAGAGTGTTTTCTCATTCGGGCCATGACTATAATACATTGAGGATACGTTGGATCATTTCCACGTGATTGCTAGCACAATCGAAGTGGTGAATATCCGAAAGTTCTCTCTTCCATTTGACGTTCGTTGTTGGTGTGTCTGAACTAGAGGTCCGACACTTGTGGGACCCGAACTGTAGAACATCCGAACCGACTTGTTTAAAACACGCTTCGAGAGGTAATTCGTTTAACTCCCTTTTATGTTTAGATTTGTGATTAAAACACACGAACAACGCCTAAGGAGAATCATGTGTAAAATATATCTTTGTTTCCGCTGCGTTTATTTTGTTAATTTTTCTTATACATGATTCATGAAACCCCAACAGAGAAAATGACTTATCATACCCAAGACAAAGAAGAGATTCCATACGGCAATTCGATCAAAATTGTTCTTATTACCACATGTAGATAGTAAGAGAATTTGTGAGAGATTACTAGATATGGTTAATTAGAATTAATGACCAATCAATAAAGAACTAGATCCATTGTTTTAGCAATTAAATAATGAAGTAATTTTTTAAGATATACCTCAAGTGAAGGATAACTTCCATTAGGAGCATTGGTCTAGTCTCAATCGCAACTTGGCATCCAGACCCCCACTGGATATTCAATGAATTGGGCATTGTCTCGCATATTCAAATGCATTAAGACAAAACCATTACCTTGCATAATCATATGCATCAGAGCCATTTTGTAATCACACGAGCACTCAATCACTTATGCCAAATTTCATTTCTCATCAATAAGCCCAATGCAAGCACAATTCGTGCTCATACAACAATTTACTACAACTTTAACACATAAAATGCCGTAAAATATTCATACATGATCACGTGTGTAAAATTTACCCATCAAACTTTGTATGCTTTTAATTTTAAAACTTCCTTACCCCAATTGACACATAAAACATGATATTTGAACATGACGCCTCACAATTTACCATTCACATGCCAATAAAACATTTTCTAAAAATAACAAGTTAGGTTTCTAAATTGGGAAATTATTCTCATGGCATAACAAGCTTCAATCAACATGAATTATGCACAAATTCATCCAATAATTTGCACATAAGTTGCATATAAATTCCACTTACGACTAAATAGTCATTAATTAGCACTAATCATCATTAATTAGTGTCGACCATCAATAATTAAGACTAATTGTCATTAATTAAGACATCTATAATTAACTAACACTAACTGCAATTAATTAAGACTAAACACAGTTAGCCTTAATCTAAACCATCCTTAAATGTGATTAATATTGACCCATCATTAATTAGCACCAATCCTCGTTAACTAAGACTAAGAGTTATTAAATAAGATTGAGCCTCAATCAACACTAAACCATTGTTAATTAGCACTAATTGTCCTTAATTAAGGCTAACTATCATTAGCCTTAATCTAATCCATTATTAAACGTAATTAGCACTAAACCGTCATTATCCAACACTAACCACCATTAACCATAATCTAATCCTACCCCTAAACACAATTAACTCCCTAATCAAAGATTAGGAGGTTAACTCACGGTTTACGACGGTAGCGAGCTCACAGTGATGGTGGCATGATGGTGATGAGGGCATGATGTTTGCGGCTCGAATGGTGGCACCATGGCAGCAATTCAACAAGGGTTCATGGCTAAGGGGGACTCGGCTTGCTTGGCTTGATGGGCGATGGCGATGGTGACTTGCAGTGGTGAGAGTAACGATGGACACGACAGCAAAAGAGGGCGGCTATGGAGGAAATGAAGGAAAAGGAGAAGAAAAAGAAGAGAGAAAAATGAGAGGAGATGGAGGAGGGTGGTGGTCGGCCAAAGGGGCAAAGTGGTCTTTTCACCATCTTTAGCAAAAATTTCAATTTTGCCCTTGGGCCCATTTGCTTGGATAGGCTTGAATTGGGCTCGGCTCAACTCGGCTTGATTGGCCTAATTAGGCCCTCATGGTGAACTTAAGGGGTGTGAAGCCCATTGGCCTTCGCTTGGCCCGGCTTCTCTTTCCAACTCCCAATTTTCGACCGATTAGTCTTTATTCGAATAAAGCCTACTAACAAATCGACGGACAAATAAGGCGAAATCCAATAGGTTAGTCTTGAATCCCTTGAAAGTTCAATACCCAAAATTGAATTAGAAATTCATACTTAAAATCGACCAAATGTGATTTTAGTACAACCTAAATTATCGAGTAACTTTAGGGATTTTGCATGGTTAACCCATGTTCGAAAATTTGCAATCCATATTTATGCCTCTTCAAATCACAGATAACCTTCGTTTGTCATGTAATCACAAGAAATCAATTATTAACGCTAAGTACAAGATCAATAGAAAATCGATTTACTGTCATTCGTAGTGAGTATCATAATTGTGCTAAATCACCCATAAACCGACTACGTACTCTTGTCGAATCAATTTATATCCGTTCATTGATTAACGTATAACAGCGTAGTATTGTCCTTTGTCAAGCATTATGGTCGAGCGGTCTATCCCTAATTGAATTCTTTGGTCTTTCGCGTTTTAATCTTTTATGGCATCTTCCAATTGATTAGTTAACTCACGAGTGAGCAATTCAAAATAAATTCAACTTTCAGTGCATTGATAAAATAATCATTTCATATATTTCAGAAGGGTCGAATTTTAGCATATCATAGTTAAATGGTGCCCAAATCCAAATGGTGGCTTAGTATTAGGATGATCTAGATATTGCGCTTCTAGAAGCATTAGATTTTATGTTTGCTCCATTCTTGTCGCAGCAACTAAAGGTAAGATTGAATCGGAGATGGATTTGGTTTTCATGTGAATGGTCCCGTTTTTTTAATTGGAGATAGTTGACGAACAAAAGGTTGCAGAAAATTTCTCAAGTTCTCCGATAAAAGAAAGTACCTTTTGTTCACATGTTAAAGTTTGATAACTAATTGAAAACAAATTTTTTTTCTATCAATTGATGATTGTTCTTTTGTTAATGTGTGCTTGTGTCTACTTAAGTGTTCCAACTATTTTAGTAATCTTGACTAGTGGACAAATGATTCTTAGACTCAATTTAATTATATTGTAATTGTATTGTGTGTCTGCATGGAAATGCATCTACTAGGGTTGACTTCCATAGTAGACTTAAGATGATATTCCATGTCGAAATTTTCTTTGCTTTACCACACTAAGTAATGTCATCTTGCACAAGGTTGCAATCATATGCAAGATTCTCTTTGAATGAACATCGAGTGATGACCGAGACTGATTTCTAAGTGGTGCCGGCAATATCTTTTAGCAGTACACAAAAGAGGTCTAGTTGATCAAATCGATATTCATATTTGAACTAGACTAGACAGAAAAAATATAAGACTAGATACTTCACTCAAACTCATCTCGTAGAAGCTCAATTATTTCAGATCGAGTTTGACTCGTAAATATTTATTATAAACTTGAAATGACTCAGTTCAATTCGATTTGGGTTATTATAAGTGAGTCTTTTTGGGAGCTTGATTCAAGCTTGAGCTCAAATTCACCTTTTCATAAAATCCGGACTAATGAGGCTCGGGCTTGACTCAATCTCGCACTTGAATTTGTAAATAACTTAGGCGATTTCGAGCAGGTTGATTGGTTTGCACATGAAGAAGCAAATAAAACCTAATTTCAAAGAAGCATGTGAGAAAATGATAGGAAAGCACATAATCGTTTCGATCTTTAGCGTCATGTATTTCATTCTAGTTAAGTTTTTTTCTTTGAATTGGGTTAAATATATTTTTAATCCTCTAATTCATAATATTTGTGCCATTGCGTCCTCAAGAAGGCAAGCTATTACCACTTCGATGGATAGTTGGAGTCCACCATGACTGCTTCTCCGAAAGTCAAGCCTGTGATAAATTCTTCAAATTTTCTAACCATCACCAATCATCGCTGGTGGTGGCTGTGGCCACGAAATCCTCCACCCATTCTCGTATCTCTCACTTTTCCGCCTTTGTCTTCTACGTTTTACTTTCTTATTTTTCCTAAAATAAAATTAGTTTCTTTTGACTTATTTCACTTTGGAAATTACTGAGAAAAATCGTGACGCTGCACGATAAAATTACTTTATTTAATTAACACAATTTCTCAATTAAAAGAAAAGGCTATATTTTTTTAAAAGAAAAAAATAGAGAAATAAAAGAAGTATGTTTAAGATGTTGAGATTAGACTTGACAACTAATGTAAATTCTTTTGGCTCATCCTATATTAACATCATAAAACAATGACATTATGTGTATCGATTTTCTCTTTGTACAGCATAGTAACTAGGTAGAAAATCTGTTAAACGTAGATAGATACCACAGCTTTTCATCGTAACACCAAAATGCATCTATCATGTCCTATTTTTGTTCATTAAATAAGTAGATTCAAGAAAATAAATAAAATGATTTACTTATATGTAAGTGCAACTTCAATACTATTTTACGGAGTTTGTGAGAGAACACATACAAGGAGCAGTTGTGTTCTTATTGGAAGGCAGATCAACATGAACTTCCTTGTATGTAATTTCAATGGAGCTGTGCTTAGTCTATAATTCTTATCACATCAAATCATTATTATCTTGTCCCTAAACACGACAATCTTAAGTTGACTTGACTTGGGAATGTGAATTCATTCAATGACCTGTTTGAGCCAGCGGTGGCCTTCAATGATTCTTTACTATTGATGGAGAAAGGTCAAAAAAGGAAAGGAAAAAAAAACATCAGCATCTCTTTCCCTTTCTGCAGTACAAGTCCCTTTCTAGAGAACAGATATTCATTTCGCTCCCACTTTATTTCTACAAGTTCATTAAATAAGTAGATTCAAGAAAATAAATAAAATGATTTACTTATATTTGAATGCAACTTCATACTATTTTACAGAGTCTGCAAGTGAACACATACAACGAGGAGCTATTTTCTTATTGGAAGGCAGATGAACACGAATTACCCTGTATGGAAGTTCAATGGAGCTGCGCTTGGTCTGTAATTCTTATCACATCGTACAATTAATATTTTGTCCTACGCGCGAGAATCTTAAGTTGACTTGACTTGCGAATCCTAATTCATTAAATGACTTAGTTGAGCCAGCGGTGGCCTTCAATGATTCTTGATTGTTGATGAAGAAAGGTCCGGAAAGAAAAAAACATCAGCATCTCTTTCCCTTTCCGTAATACAAGTCCCTTTCTAGAGAACAGATATTCATTTTACTCCCATTTTATTTCTACAAGTTCATTAAATAAGTAGATTCAGGAAAAGAAGTATAAAGATTTACTTATATTTGACTGCAACTTCAATACTATTTTACGGAGTTTGTGAGAGAACACATACGAGGAGGAGTTGTGTTCTTATTGGAAGGCAGATGAACATGAACTTCCCTGTGTGGAATTTCAATGGAGCTGTGCTTGGTCTGTAATTCTTATCACATCGTATCATTAATATCTTGTCCCTATGCGCAACAATCTTAAGTTGACTTGACTTGCGAATGTGAATTCGTTCAATGAGTTGGTTGAGCCAGCGATGGCCTTCAATGATTCTTGACTATTGATGAAGAAAGGTCCAGAAAGAAAAAAAAAAAAAAAAAAAAAACATCGGCATCTCTCTCCTTTTCTGCAATACAAGTCCCTTTCTAGAGAACAGATATTCATTTCGCTCCCATTAGATTTCTACAATTTCATTAAAAAGTATATTCAAGAAAATAAATAAAATGATTTACTTATATTTGAGTGCAATTTCCATATTATTTTAAGGAGTCTGTAAGTGAACACATACAACGAGGAACTGTGTTCTTATTGGAAGGCAGATGAACATGAATTTCCCTGTATGGAATTTCAATGGAGCTGTGCTTGGTCTGTAATTCATATCAGATCGTATAATTAATCCCTTGTTCCTATGCGCGACAATCTTAAGTTGACTTGACTTGCGAATGCTAATTCATTGAATGACTTGGTTGAGCCAATGGTGGCCTTCAATGATTCTTGACTGTTGATGAAGAAAAGCCCAGAAAGGAAAAAATATCAACAGCTCTTTCCCTTTCTGCAATACGAGTCCCTTCCTAGAGAATCGATATTCATTTCACTCCCATTTTATTTCTACAAGGTTCATTGCACTTAGAACCTGATTTTGTGTAAACCATTGCGTAAAAAAGGAAATTAACGATGGAGCTCTCAGACTCATTTTAATAATACATTTGGACTGAACACCGAAATTGAAGGAGAAGGGGACATCAGTTGGAGGAAGTGTAATGAGAGAGTCCCGAATGGTTCTCTCCAACGAGTTGTACCTCAAACCTAGTTTTACAAAGGTTCGGAAGTCCTTCCCATCGCAGGGATAACATAACATGTCTGAGGTTCTTGGACATATTGAAAGAAGGAATTGAACCCAATTAGATTATTTAAAGACCGGTCCAAAGTAAGTAAACTCCGAAAGGTTCCCCATTAAGGTCGGGGTAGATCCAATCCAACTGCAAATAGACAATTCTAATCTCGACAAGTTTTTGAGATTACTGATTGAAGCTAGAACCCTCCCTGAAATATACATATAACTCACGACCAGAGTCTCAAGATAACCATCCTCTGGAAAATCAAGAAAAATCCTGTAAATCAGCGATCACTCAGACCAAGAGTCTCCATTTTACCTAACTTTCTTATTATTTATATTTTTTTATTGATCTTGGAAATTTTTTTAAAAAATAAATATCAACATCTAATTTTTAGTCAATGCATCATTAAAGATAAAAACTCAAGATTAGCATTTATGATCACGACAGAGCTTATTTCTTGAATCAAAATCGTCATTTTTAGTTTCGTTTTCTTTGGCCTATCATTTGTAGGTAATTTCCTACTCCTTTTCAACAAAAACCCAAAAATCAAAAGTTGATTTTGGAGTTGACTTTTTTGTCAACCCTTTGACCAAAAGTTAATTCCGGGTCAAAATTTGGCTTTTTACACAAAAAGTTGCCAATTGGTCTTAATAACTTTGGCCATAAAATTTTTGAAAATATTCAAAGTTTTGATCATAAAATTAACATTTTAGTAAAAAGTCAATTAAAAGTCCTTTGACCAAAAAAATTGAAAAATGTAAAAACTCCAAAATCATGTTATTTTAGCTTTAATTTGACTCTAGCATTAAAGATTTTTCAAAAATCGATTAAGAACCTCATTTTTCGAATTTTTTGAGTTTAAGTTCAAAATCGACCAAAAATAAAATTACTTCATTTCCAATCGTATTTTGACTTGGTTTCTTTTACAACATTTGATCACGAGGCCATTCCAAAATCACTTGTGCGACCATTTTGGTGGTTTGGCATGTCAGGATAAAAATTGCCATTTGCAACCTTAATTAGGGATCCAAATCGATTTTTCATGAGTTGCATGCTTGCACTTCAAATCAATCCATTTTCTTAAACCGAATCCAAACTCAAGGTCAATTTTGGCAAATTCACTTCCAAACTTTCCAATTAGATGGATTTAGCTCACTTGAATTTTAGAAAATTAGATTAATGAGCTTTGATTGGTGCAATTCAAGTGAACCTATGCAATTCAAGCTAACCTATTCTAGACTAAGGTTTAATTTAAGGGGTTAAGATTCAATTTCATCATTGGCCCTTAATCTAATTTGGTCATAAAATCCATGCCACTGTTTTAGTGTCAATTTAGATCCATTAAGCTACTATTAACATGGGAAATCGAACCGATTGATATTTTGTTGCATCAATTAGGTTTAATTTGGTTTTTAAAAGAAGGAATTGCACAAATTGGAAATTCCAAATTCAATTTGAGTATAATTTTCAATATTCCTGGGTTAATTGAACCAATCAAAGTCAATTGAAATGTTTTTGAAAATTTTGGTTGATTCAATTTCGGCGATCTTGGACCATTCCTCCTCAAATTAGGCCATTTTCAATTCAAATTGAACATGAATTCCTTACAATTAAATCCTTGACCTAACTACATAAAATTTTGAGAAAAAACAAAAACAGCCAAGGCCAAATCGAACTAACCAAACCGTTTCTGACTAGTTTGGGCCAATCCAATTGGTTTTCAGTAGAATTGGCCAGTTCGGCCATTTTCCGACGTACAACCTGTGATCGGCAGCCACCACTGGCTAGCCCATGGTTCAACCGACCTCCTCTTGTCCTTATCACATAAAAGTTATAAATTTGCTTGTAGTGAAATTACAGAATTACCCTCGGATTTTTGAAATTACAAAAGTGTCCCCGATTAGCCTTTAATCCTAAAATTAATCACGACCATTCATTAAAAATTCGCCCTAGCCATGCAAATTGACATGTGCACATTATTGTCCAATCACAAGCAAGCTTAATGCTTAAGTAAGTTAGTTAAGCTAAGGAGATCAAATCCTAGCCCTTGGGCTAAGATTTGATCTTGCCAAGGGGTATATAACAAATTTCCCTCCAAAAATGCAAAGGGGGCCTTAAATTTCAGATCCTCTCTCTCTCTCTCTCTCTCCCACCATTTCTCGCCTCCTCCACTGCCATGCGCTGGCCAAGCTCCAATCATCTGCCACTCCACCGACATCAACCAGCTTGTTCCCTAGCTGGCGGTGGTCGTCGACCACCCTAGGCGCCATAGGTGACTGTTGATCGGCAGTTTCTTCCCACGGTGAAAAGCACCAGTTTTTAAGTCAATGAAGAAAACCGGCTATCCCAATTCCTATTTCAGCAATCGACAACCATTCCTTGCTGTCCAACCGGTACCGTGGTGATCCTTGAGGAGTTGCTCAACTCACAGTGGCACTGGTTCCTTCGATTCTTCGTCGGAATACCTCAGAATCGGCGGCCTCTTCTTGATTGGTTCAAAAAATTGAGCTCAGTGACGACGAAGGTATCTGGTAGCTTAGGCAGCCACTCCAGAGCTATTCCAGCAACCTTAGGCATTCTAACCTAGTGCTGGACCTCCCTTGGCATATCCTAGCCTTTGGTGTAACTTGATTCAAGCTCAATCGAGCTTATTTCGTGGAAATACACAAGGTAGTACACTCTTAATCTTGACCTCAATAAAGTGAGATTGCCTTACGCATTCGGGGCTAGAGCTCAACCCTAGGATGATCTATTATGCTTATATAGATGATATGTATGGTTTAGGATGATCTTATGACGATTGATGGTGAGGTGATATTTGGATGGATCATGATTGCTTATTTGGTAAAATCGTAGGCTGATTGGACTGACTTGATAAACATCTTTATTTGAGCTAGATAATGCCGTTTTTAGGTCTTGAGTTCTCGATGAGATTCGTAGACGACTTCACAAGCTTTTCAATGATATATTGTATGCATGATTTTGACATTGTTTGGTATGTCAAAGCCTGTTTGAAAGCTGGTGATCTGTTCTAGAATATGTATGTTCTGCTGCTATGGTTGACGTTAACCGACCAACTGTTGATTTCGTATGATTTTTTACATTTCGATTTTAGTCTGAGTGTCTTCGTGAAGTTTGATCTTGGCATTTAGTTTAAGTCGTGTAAAAATTTCATAGGATTTGCAAATCATTTAGTTGGATCAAAAGGTGGTGATCTGTTCTAAAATGTGCATGTTCTGCTGCTATGGTTGAGGTTAATCGACCTACTCTGTTTCAGATTTGACCTATTCGCCAGCTATCTTCGTTTGAGCTGAAAAATAATCTTGTTTGCATTTGAGGTCTTCTAGAGATTTGTAGGAAACATCTTATTTGCATTATTTGGAGATCGTTTACTAGGTCCAACATTTTCTACAAAACTGAACTGAAATCTAGAAAATTTCCCTGTTCTGTTTTCATGTCCGGTCTGTTGACCTCTGCCGTTTTCCATTTTCATATGATTTTTTGTGCATCAAATTTTAAGTCAGTATCTTCTAGAAGTTTGTTCACAACATGTAATTCTACAACGTATAAAAATTTAAAATGTTTGAGCATCATTTTGTAGGGTCCATGGGTTGTAGATTGAACGTGTTCCTTGCTGCCATTTGTGTTACTGATTGACCTGTATTGATTCCTTGATTTTTATAAATTCGTATGTTGGAATCTGGAAATGGTTTCTTCATAAAAATTATTTGTCATACCCCTGTGAACATCGTATAAAATTTTCATGAGAATTGAACATTATTAGGATAGGTCAAGCATGCTTAAACCGAGCCTTCTATTGTTGAGATTTGCTTGTTCTGATTGATTCATGCTTGTTCAATGATTTTTATAAATTCCTGTGAATTGAATTGGTCTTGTCTCCATGAAAGTTTTAAGACATTGTATGGTTTATGTTGTGTATAAATTTCAGATCTATTAGACCATTTTTAGATTATGAAAATGGTTGTGAGCTGTACATGTATTCTTCCGCGAGGCCCTGTTTCCAGAATGATGTGCTCGAGTTGTTTGATTTTTAGAAATCCGTGCATGCTGAATCTACGATGGATGTCTTATTGAGAATTGTTTGTCACATATTAAACTTCATTGTCACAAATTTTGGAAAATAAAAACTTGTTTTGGTAGTTTTGCCAACCCTTCCTAAGTTGCAGGGTTTCTGTGAAAACTATTTAGCTGAATTGACATTTGCTTGATCTGAAATCATTATAAATTCATGTAATGCCAATTTTGAAAAGCTTTCTTCAACAAAGTCGTTTGGTATTTCCTACACTTCTTTTTTGTACCAATTTTGTTGATTTGACGTTCGTTTGACGGTCTAAGGAGTGCGATCAGTGTGCCAACATTATCCGCACTCGGGTTCCGGAATCCATTTCCCAAGGACATCAAACTTACTTTGTTTCTATAGTCATTAAGCCTTTCTTTGCCGCTTACGCATATAATCATCCCAAGAATTAACCAATCTCAACAACTCAGTCTCAAAAACATGATTAGAGAAACTTTATCAGACGAATGAAATATGTGACATGCCCAGTTTCATTTTTTGATATCGCTTTGGCTGCTACTCATAATTGATATTAGATTACTTAAAACTTACATCTTCACTGCAATTAGATCATGTGCTATCACATGGAACTAGTCCATGACAAACGAAGACCATCATATTAACGCTAGGATTTAACATTTCCGAAGAACCTACAAAATGTTATTGCAGCCAACCAAAATTAGCAGACCTGTTTTTCATATAAAATGAATGCTGACTTGAAATCAGCAGTAATCACTAGTCGAACAATGAAGTGAACCAGTCAACTAGGTCCAACTTCAAGCCCATGAACTAAGTAGGAATTTGAAAACCTTTCGGAATTGGAATGTTCGAACCGAAAATTTTCATGCACCTTCTTAGAAAAAGCTGGGAACGCGTTTGGTCCAATTTGGTGGCCGGTACACAGCGGGTACACACCTTCTTAGACAATTATGGAGAGGAAATACATTGAACTTACCAACTACAATCAAGCATAATGGCTGAGAAAAGTATACCTCAAGTGCTATAAGTTTGCACAAATGGACACTTAAGTGCCATAACTTATGAAAGGTACACTTAAGTGCCACATTCGAAGAAAAATGAATCACTTAAGTGCCACATTCGAAGAAAAATGAATCACTTAAGTGCCACTTTGGCCAAAACGCTAACGTGACATTTTTCTAGTAAAGCGAGCCCAAAACGACACCGTTTTGCACATTGACGTGGCCAAATAATGCAAAAAAGGCATCGTTTTGGGTTGACGTAGTAAAAAAATAATATAAAAATTAATTAAATTAAATTTAGTTAAAATATTAAAAAATAATAATTTCAAAATTAAATTTAGTTAAAATACTAAAAATAATAATTTCAAAATTAAATTTAGTTAAAATATTAAAAAATAATAATTTTTCAAAAAAAAAAAAGGGGGGTAGTGGCCGAGGGCCGAGCCCTCGCCACCGCCGCCACCTCCCCGCCGTTGCCGAGAAGGGCCGACAATGGAGGGGGCACGGTCAGCCGGGGTCACTAGGCCCTGGCTAGGGGCCGGCAACCCCGGACAATCGACAGTGAGGGCTCCCAAGCCCTCACCCCAAATCGGGGCAAGGGTTGCAGCCCTCGCCCAAATCCAGCAAAGGTCGACGGCCCTCGCCCGGCCGGGCCAAGGGCCATCGCCCGCTGGGGAGACCCCCCGAGAGCCCTTACCGTCGATCAACCGGGGTCACCGGCCCTTGGCCAGGGCCCGGCGACCCCGACCGACCGTCCCCCCTCCATTGCCGGCCCTTCCCAGTGACGGCGGGGAGGCGACAGCGGTGGCTGAGGGCTAAACCCTCAGCCATTGCCCCACTTTTCTTTTTTCTTTTCTTTTTAATTTTTAATTTTTAAATTATTTTTTTAATATTTTAACTAAATTTAATTTAATTATTTTTTATATTATTTTTTTACCACGTCAGCCCAAAACGACTTCGTTTTTGCATTATTTAGTCATGTCAATGTGCAAAACAGCGTCGTTTTGGGCTCGCTTCGCCGGAAAAATGCCACGTCAACGTTTTAGTCGGATTTTGGCCGAAGTGGCACTTAAGTGATCCATTTTTCTTCGAATGTGGCACTTAAGTGTACATTTCGTAAGTTATGGCACTTAAGTATTTATTTGTGCAAAGTTATGGCACTTGAGGGGTTCGCAACTCCATAATGGCCAATAGTTTTCAATTGACTTGACTAGGAATGCAAAATTGTCCTTTCAGTGGAGCTCCTCGATCTGGTGATTTATAAAATTCTGTTGATTAATAAAACGGAATTTTTTCAATGGATGGTAATTAGGTAATGTTGATAATAAATTCGAAATAATGATGATAAGTAAAAAGTGGCCAATAACTTGTTGATTAGCTTGTTTGTAATTAGCTATGAAATGAAAATTTTACCATTGACAGACTCAACAGTATATTTCCACTTGTTTTTAGATTTTACAAATGGACAAATAAGTATATGTTGCCAAAAAAAAAAAGTGTTTTATCATCCACAAATCTAATAGTTGATTGACACTAACTTTAATATTTTGCAAGTGGGTGCATAATTATTAAGTCACCAATGAAATAATAATCTTGCCATCCACAAACTCAATATTAGAAAGCCATTTATTGTGCTGAGATTCAATTTTGAGTAGTAAATATATAACTAGAACATTTGTAGTTATAATTCACTAATATTGTTGCAAAATATCATCAGCATACACCGTAATTGAAATTTCAAGAATTACAAAATTACTTCTTTTTTTTGTCGAAAATAAAACTTTGCATTAGTTGAAATGAAGAGTACATCCCGCTTCAATAGCGTCGAAAGCAAGAAGGTCTAACAAGGGAGTGGGGGGTAAAACAGCCCAAGTTGAAGGCAAGGAGCCATTGTTGTGGGCCTTTGCAGCCCAATCCACAACGAAGTTTTCTTCTCTTATGCAAAACCTAACAAGCAAACGATGGAAACAAGGGAGCATAGCAGCAGCCTCGGCAATCGGCGATCTGACCTCCCATGGCGACGCTTGAAAATCTTGCATCGCTTCAACCATCACGAGATAGTCCAACTCAATTATAAGAGGATCTGTAGTCTTGTTGGCGTTCATCAAGTGATGTAAAGTTACACTCAGTGCCTGGATCTCCACCTGCAATGCCAATGAAGTAGGTACGATCTTTGTAAATCCTTCGATCAATGTACCATTATGATCGCGACAGAGGTAGGCGACTGATCCTGTGGTGCTTCCTGGCTAAAAAGCCCTGTCTATATTGATCTTCAGGACTCTTGGATCAGGGGGCCTCCACGATGTGCCTGGATCTGGATTTCTTTGAGCTGATCTAACCCCATGGATAGGAACAGAAACAATCTAAGCCGTGTGATCTTGGGTGAGTGCGACAACAACAACATATGAGGGATCTGGACTCTGCTGGCAGAAGATGGATCTGTTGCGCGATTTCCAAATTTGCCATAATAGTGTGGCGAGAAGCTCCATACCAGGTAAGATGTAATTCTATTCAAATAGGTTGGCAATCCAAACCTCTATGCGATGAATATCTGAGGGTACTATAGGAATGCTGATTTGGGGGTGAGACCAAACTTGTGAGGTCCATGGACATAATAAAAATAAGTGTTCCAAAGTTTCTGGTTGCTGAGCTGAGCATAGAAAACATATAGGATCGACACTAATTTTCTGCGGAATAAGTTGTCCTTTGTAGGCAAAGCATTCTGGCATAAAGACCAAAGGAAAAGTCTAATTTTAGGAGTGATTTTGAGTTTCCATATGTTTTTCCAGAGGTGCTTTGGAGGTTGATATGAAGAAGACGCTCTGTTTAAATTAGTAGTAGATGCTGCCTGCCGAATAGCACGATAAGCACTTTTCACAGTAAACTCACCTCGAACTGTACATTGCCAAATGATCTGATCTGCCACATAATGAGGTCTAATGGGGATCTTGAGGATTTCTGCTATAGTCACAGCATCAAAGAAATGATGTAGTAAAGTCACATTCCATAGGTTGGTTTCTGTATCAATCAGTTCAGCAACTTTTTTAGGTTCTTCTGCAGCAGCTATTCCGCCTATTTTACCTGTAGGAAGCCATCGATCATCTCGAATTTTTATGCTAGTTTCGTCTCTGACCGACCATTGAATTTTTGGTAAAATGGAATCCCGTCCAACTAGTATGCTCTGCCAACCCCAAGAAGGTCGAGTACCTTTGGAGGCATTTAAGAAATCCTGTGAATGGAAATAAAGACCTTTAAAGAGCTTGCTCCACAAAGAAGTAGGTTGCTATATTAGTCGCCAGGCTTGTTTGCCTAACATAGCTTTATTGAAAGCAATGAGGTCTCGAAACCCGAGTCCTTCCATTTCCTTCTCGTTCTTCAGTGCTTCCTAGTTCTTCCAGTGTATTCTTGCCTTTCAGTTGTCATTTTGCCACCAGAACCGTGCAATCTTTTTTTCAGTGGACTTACACAGGGAAACAGGGATTTTGAAAATTGACATAGCGTATTGTGAGATTGCCTGTACAACACTTTTTATAAGAATCTCCTTACCACCTTTAGAAATGAGACTTTCTTTCCATCCATCAAGTTTTGCATTAACTTTCTCTAATATCCAAGCAAACATATCTTGTTTGGATCTTCCCCAGTCCAATGGGATACCAAGGTATTTCCCTGTTTTTGTTAACATAGGGATTCTGATTTCCTGTGCCAAGCTGTCCTTAAGTTTGTCGGGGCAATCTTTACTGAAGAAGATGCCCGACTTATTCCGATTGATTGCTTGTCCCGTAGCTAGACAATATTGGTTTAAAATGTTGACTAGTTCTTGGCATTCCTGTACTAACCCATCTAGGAAAAATATAGCGTCATCTGCAAAAAATAAATGAGTTAGAGTTGGACACCACCTGTTCAGCTAGATACCCTTCAGGTTTCCCATATGGAGAGCTTGATGGATGAGTGTTGTCAGGACATTCGCCATAGGATAAAAAGATAGGGTGATAAAGGGTCCCCCTGTCAAATGCCTCGCGTTGGGTGGAAGTAATTCAATTGTTCCCCATTAAACTTGACACTTATGGAGACTGTAGTGATGCACTACATTACCCACTGTACTCAAGTAGAATGGAATCCTAACCTGAGTAGATAATCTCTGGGGAAATCCCACTCAACACGGTCATACGCCTTTTTCATGTCAATCTTGACAACAGCTTGAAATTTTCGCTTTCTAGTTCTTGTCTTTATCTGATGAAGTACCTCCTGCACAATTAAAATATTGTCCTAGATTTGACGGCCGCTCAAAAATGCACTTTGTTCTATAAATATCAGGTCAGGAAGGACAGGTTTCAATCAGTTGGCAAGCACCTTGGAAATTATTCTGTAGGCATAATTACAAAGACTAATGGGTCGGTACTGGTCTAGACATTCCGGGTTAGGGACTTTTGATATGAGCGTGATAATGGTTCGGTTTAGTTCCAAGGGCATTAATCAGGATTGAAAAAATTGCTGCACCGATAAATAAACTTCGTCTTGTAAGATGTCCCAGTGATTTTGATTATTAAAAAAAAAAAAAAAAAAAAAAAGACCATTGAATCCATCAAGACCCGGAGCTTGAGTTTTCCCCAGCTAGAAAGTGGCTATTTGAACTTCCTCTCGGGTAACTGCTAAAGTTAGTTTAGCGTTCATAGCAGTTGTAACAACACACTCACTTTTGTCAATAATCGGCCCATAGTCGCGATAGCCCTCTATTTTGTAGAGTTTGGAAAAGAATTCCATCGTCATTTCCTTTAGAAGGCCATCATCTCTAACCTATCTGTGATTGTCATCGAGCAGCATCCTGATTTTGTTTCTGTTTTTACGCTGGATAGTAGTGGCATGAAAGAACTTAGTATTTTTATCACCCCACCGAAGCCAATTTATTCAAGAGCGCATAACTCAGTATTGTTCCTCCTGCTACCAAGCGTTTTGTAGCTTATCTTTCAACGTAGTGAAAAGCTGTTTGTCATAGATGCTATGTGTCTAATTTGTTAAAGATTGTAGTTGCTGCTGTAAAGTTGCTATTAATTCATTTGCTTAAGAGAAAGTGACTCTACTCCACTTCAAGAGAGCCCAATTGACCTGTTTTAATTTGTATGGAAGGTTGTTGCCTTTTGCTCTGGCTGAAGACCAAGCCTCTTCTATGACATCTCGGCAAGCATGATCCTGCAACCAATAAGCTTCGAATTTGAAGGTCTTCCCTTTGCTACATAATTTTGCATCAGTAGTAAGCAACAAAGGGCTGTGGACTAAACCCACTGCTGGTTAAGCGAACACTTCAGCCTTAGGGAAAGTGATCCTCCAATTCTAGTTGCAAAGAATCCTGTCCAATCTTTCTTTACCAAGTCATCCCCCTCTCGGTTGTTCATCCAAGTAAAAGCACATCCCTTGCTTTCTATGTCCATGAGTGCACAATCATGTAGAACTTCTCTAAAGGACTGCATACGAGAAAAATCAGGTGATCGTTTACCCACTTTCTCCCAGTGATAGGTTATTTCATTGAAGTCCCCTACACAAACCCAAGGTAAAGAGTTGGTGGAGGTGATTCATCGAAGGGCTATCCATAAAGGTTGGCGCAGTTGAAGAGTTGCCAGTGCGTGTAAACAGGTCAGTCACATAGGTATTCCTCTTCCTGTCTCTATACATGTGGTGTCAATAAAGTCCTGAGTAGTTAGATCCACCCGTAGAGATATATTAGAATGCCAAAACATGGCCAAACCTCCAGCTATGCCCACTAGATTGATTATATGAGAGTTAGGAAACTGAAATCATCTCTGAATTCTTGAAAGAACTAGCTCTATATTCTTTGTTTCCATAAATAAATAAATAAATAATCAAATCAAATCAGGCTTCTCTTTGGCCACTAGGGCCTTTAAGGCTTGAACCGTCAGGGGAGAGCCAAGTCCCTAACAGTTCCAGTATAGGAGTTTCATTTTGCCATCGGTGGCTTTTTCGGGTAAGCCACCTCAACCCAGTTGTCAACTTCTTCAGCCATTAATACAAAGGTATCAAGTAGTTGGTTGTCCTCAAAATACTCAGAGCTATAAGAACACAAATCGTGAGAGTTGTACCTATTGAGTTTCTTCACTATCCCTGTTTTGGGAGCAAGTCTAGAATGTTTCAATTTCTTGGTAGTCATAGCTACTATAGTTCTATCTCGATTTCCTTTGTATTTGACAGGTCCAGGGATTATCACTCCATCTGGAGTAGGCGTCGTTGGAGGGGGCAAAGCAATATGAATATGTTGCTGAAGTAGAACATCCATTGCTTTAACAAGAGGTAAGTTTTGTTTCATTGGAATGCTTGTGTCCATTGTTGTTATAGGGAGAGGGGCATGTTGGATACCTTTCATTTTAGATGAGAAAGAGATCAAATCAGTAGTCACAATATTCCCCTTTATTGTTCCTTCTTGACGACAGTGCTGTTGAATACTTTCAGTCGATTTGGATGGAGGCACGGTTGGTTTAGGTGGAGGTCTTTCAGTGACATCTTCAGGAGGGGACAGAGCAGGAACTTTAGAGGTCATAAATGGAAGAAATTCTGGAATCACTTCAGCAAACTCATATGAGGGAGACTTTCCTTCATAGAAAGTCTGCCAGTATGGACTGTTCTCCTTAACTTCAGCACGTAACCACTGACTGAAAGCCATCTTCTCTTTTCCTGCCATCTTAGCTTCAATAAAAGGTATGTCCTGACAGTACATTGCATAATGCCCTATTCGTCCACATGAGTAACAAAAATGAGGAAGCCATTCATAACGGAAATCAAGCCAAAATGCTTTTCTATCTAGACGAATCAATTGCCTTGTTTTCAAAGGATCGCTTAAGTTAATTTCAACCCTAACTCGACACACTTTTAATGTTGTCCTCTCCTTTGTGTCAACTTTCACTTCTAGCCTTCTCCCAATGTGTTTAACGGCTTTACTTAATATTTGATTTGTGCACCACTCTAGGGGGAGGCCGAAGACTTGGATCCATAATGCACATGTGGAAAAATCATAGCAATGTAGGGGTGTTTTTGGCTTCCAAGACTGAAAAATCACCAAGTTACTAGAAAATAGCCACGGGCCACCCTCTTGTACTCTCTATTTATCACTTTCTAATTTGAACTTAGCCACATAGATGCCCGTTTCCTGTTGGGTGATCTCTACCTGTTCTGTGTGCCAAGCGCACTTCATTGTATTTTGGAATGCTTGTAAATTGATAGAAGTATTTGAGAAAATCTTACCGACTAATATCCTCTTGCACTCATCGATTTTGTCCAGGGATGGCGACTCGTCCCATATGTCGATTTCCTGCTCGGACCATAGTCGGCCAAGTCTTTTACAAAGGGCAATGAGATGAGATGTCTCCTCTTGGTCATGAGAGGCCATAATGGACACCCCAATTCAAAGCTTCGAAGCAGTAAGGAAGGAAGTCGACATGCAATATAATTTTTGAGAATTGGAATCCATATGGAATAAAGGGTGACTAAACTGATATACGATTGGGGAAATTTGGCAAACAGGTAAAGAGCAGAACTACAGGTGAAGAAGAAAAAAGCAATTGAATTGATGGGGGAGAGAATTGGAAATAACCCATAACTCAGGGACAACAGCAGATAAAACAAAGAGAAAGCGCAAGATGGGTTTCACGAGAGAGGATGTCCACGAATGGATTTAGTGAAGAGCTCGAAATCCATGGAAGAAAGGGTCATCGCAGCCAAGGAAAGGAAACTATGTGCGCTGATAACTCTATAAAAATAGAGTTATTTTATCTATTTTAGGCAACAATTAACGTATTATCTATGAGAAAATATTTGGATTTCCTTCTGATTATTTGAATTTTCCTTGTTTATGCAGAATAATGAGATATGGAGAAGATAAGGAAAAGAATGGCAACTAACAGGAATTCAAATAAAAGCAACAGTAGAAGATGGATATCACATCAGGAAATTCTTGATTCTGTTCCCTAATCTGCAAGCATTGGGAGATAGATATTTTAGATCTCTTATAAATAGGAAAGAGATGGAGCAGCTAGGTTTTTGGGGGGTTTAGATCGTTTTTCATTCTTCTGAGAGTTTTTCAAGTATTTTGAAGAGAAGACAAAAGTTGTGACAGAATTCTTGTTCTTTGATTTAAGATGCTGGGTTTGATTTATATTTTTATTTCTTATTCTACTATGTTATAATTTTCTTTTGTTAGGGATACAATGTAGCATAACCATGATGATATGAATTTCATGATTTTATGTTTTACAATTGATTTCATTCATGTGAGTTATATATTATTGCATTTAATACTTTTGAGTGACTAGCCACCACTTAAATGATCTGATGTGCATGTTTGAGACTGAGAGGTGATAATATGCTATTGTTCATTATAATATATAACCATGAATTAAACGTGGATAGAAATATACCGCATTATTCGTGTAGCTTTCGGTGATAAGGTGATCCAAAAGACTCATTGTAAACCGGGAATATTCATAGTTTTTAATGCACTCATATTTATTTTAATTCACATAGAGATATAGTGGATTAATAAGCTAAGTAGGTTTGCTATACCTAGAGATAGGATAGTAAATAGATTAGGAAATTCCGCTATCACATGTTTGATATCGTTATTGTATTCACAACAATATGAAATTCATATATAGTGGTTATGATGAAATCAGATGCTCTAATATATTTATCTTATTGATTTTATTGCATTTAGTCTTCAAGTTTTGTTTTATTCTTCCTTTGTCCCAAAACAACTCTTATTGCAGAATCGCTAGCATCACACATCAGCTCAAAAGATAAATCCCAATTTGGTGCTGCCATGATTGGTGTTGATATTAACTTCTCCTTTAAAGTGTTAAAAACTTGCATGCATTCAACAGAAAAATTAAAAGGAGCATCTTTTTCCAAAAGATTATAAAGAACTTTAGCAATTTTTGAAAAATCTTTTATAAATCGCCTGTAAAATCCTACATGCCCCAAAAATCCTCTAACAAGTTTCACAGATGTTGACGGAGGTAATTTTGCAATGACCTCCACTTTGGCTCAATCGACTTCTATTCCGTTTCGAGACATTTTATGCCCGAGCACTATTCCTTCCTACACCATAAAGTGACACTTCTCCCAATTCAAAATAAGGTTAGTCTTCTCACATCTTTGTAAAACTAAGGCCAAATTATTTAAACAAGAATCAAATGATAGGCCAAAAACAGAAAAATCATCCATGAAAATCTCAATATATTTTTCAACCATATCAGAGAAAATAGCCATCATGCATCTTTGAAAAGTAACTGGTGCATTACAAAGACCAAATGGCATTCTTCTAAAAGCAAAAGTACCATAGGGACAAGTAAAAGTAGTTTTCTCTTGATCTTCAAGTGCAATAGGAATCTAATTATACCCTGAATATCCATCTAGAAAGCAATAAAATTCATGCCCTGCAAGTCTTTCTAATATCTGATCAATAAATGGTAAAGGAAAGTGATCTTTTCTAGTGGCATCATTCAATTTTATGTAATCCATACACACACGCCACCTAGTAATTGTTCTAGTTGGAATCAATTCATTGTTGTCGTTTTTCTGAACAGTCATACCACCTTTCTTTGGCACAACTTGTACAGGACTTACCCAAGAACTATTAGAGATAGAATAGATGATACCTGTATCAAGTAGCTTAATTACCTCAGCTTTCATGCGCGTAATTGCCATTGCAACAATGGAAGGAAGCAAGGGGTTCAATTTACTGATTAGGGTTTGAAAATAAAAACGGATGTAAACTACCATTGTCAGTAGATTGGAGCTCTGCATGTCGAGAGAATCTCAAGAGCTGATTCTTTTTGAACACCCATTTTTCCCCCTTAATTACAAAATTTCTTTAAAGGGAAGATTATTATGTTTGGACGAAACGGAATGTTATACACTTCTTTGTAATTATTAAATGACTCGTCATCATCAACAAACAAGAAAATTATCGCTCTTAACAAGAAAACAGTCGCTCTTCCCTTGTATCGACATGGCAAGTATCCTCTTGGAGGGGTAGCCGCAGGATCGGAGAGCAAAGGAATGATTTTAACGATGCGTTTGTTCAACAAAAAATTCAAAATTTTAGAATATATTTTTCCAAGAAATAATCGTCTATGTCGCTTACAAAAATGAATGAATGAAAATATTTCCATTATAGACGAAAATAATTTGATATAAATTGTTGTCAATCATGAAAGCATTTCTATTGATTAACTTTCTAAACGATATAACCAATCATTTTCGGACAAATACTTTTCAAATATTGAATTTATCTTAAAACAAACGCATATGAATTTCAAACAATAGTACGGGCTCTGATGACATTTTCCTTTTGTTTTACTTTACAGGGCATTGTTTGTGATAGTTACTTGCAATTTACTCTCGTTTTCTGGGCTACAAAGCGGAAAACGTTTCTGGACGAGTTTGGCATTTCATGAATCAAAATACGAAACACCATCGATGACGCTCATGAGTGCAGCCAAAAACTCGGCTGAAACTGCTCTCAATAGTCACCGACAAGGCCATCGCCCCCACTCACTCTCTCTCACAATCGAGGAAGTGCTCGTGGCCGTGAGAGCTCCTATGGCACGAGCTTGAAGCCCTCTGGGACAGTGCTCACATCCACTGAAGCTCTGCACAGCCAGCTTGTGTGCATCCATGGCTGCAACCCTGGACCCAATCTAGTCCACTGGTTGGGGTCGTCCAACCTCGATTTGGACCAGATTCCAAGCAGTAACCATCGCTGGGCTCAGACGTGGGGTTTGGGTGACGCTCACAGACGACTCTCTTCAAGGGACGATCTTAGGCAATGATCTGAAGAAGACGATTCTTTAATTTAACCATTTTCAATATTTTCATTGGCACTTAACAGTTTAAGAATAAATTAAAGCGCCAGCATCATCCGCCATGAAAAGAGATGGTGATGGCCACTTTCGTCCTTGGAGTAAAACTGCGTGATATATTTAGGACATCTGGTGAGGTCATTTTTATCCCCTGGAAATGTGCACATGATCTTTCTTGGGATTTAGCCCTGACATTTACATTAGAAGTAAGAAATATTATGTACTTAAGAGAAATTATTTTCATATACAACTATTACTTTTCTTTTAAAAGTTACTAGAGGAGAGAGTACATCGAACAGGACATTTTAAATGTCCAACTATATAAATTGATCAAGTGAACAGTGACACAATAGTACGAGACCATTGGTTCAGTTGAATTTTACTATTATATTGCATGATGTACAGCTGACAATAGCTAATCACAAGCATCTTTTTCTAAGGATTATTAACACGCTCTCTTATCTTCATATACATAACAATAGAAAGCTCTATATACTAACTACAGACAGGAGACAGGAGGATGATGAGTGAATTTGTCCCTTTGCTCAGCCTATAAAGCCAAAAACCACAGCTCCTATACATAACCCTCGGCTGCTGCCGAGCGCTGCCGAGAGACTCCAGTCACTAATCCGATAGGAAAGCTAGCTCGTTGGGTAGAGTAACTCTTTTTCGCAATAGGGACTCGATCGTCGGACATTTCCTCTTTCTTCCGCCTCTGGGCCTAGATCGAAATTGCTCATCTAACTCCTCAAAATCACCCTGAACCCAAGGAGCCAAATTGCAAGGAATGAGAATCATCCAACTCTCATGTAGTAAAAAGCTAGATTTCAACAGCAGTAAAATTCAATTGCAATATTAGAGAGAATGAGAGAATGGGGCTCACTGGAGTGTAAACATGGCAACCAGTTTTCTCATGATGGTCTCTCACGTGCTTATACGCAAACTTCTTGCCACAATCCTTATGGCCGCATACAAATGGCCTCACCTCAAGATGAACAGCCTTCATATGCTGACGTAAATTTGATTTCTGTCAACAAGAAAATAATCAGCTAATGTACACTCAGCAGGCACACGATAAATGAGCTCAAGCTTCAAAGTTCCAAACAATTATATTCCATGCCCAGCGAGAATCTACTTAGTAGGTGACAGCATCTTACTGTTGAAAAAATGCTGAGACAACCCTCAACATCACATCTGAATGCTTCTGAATCAGCTGAATTTTTCTTCTCATGCGTGCGGAGATGCCGTTGGATATTCTTCCTCAACTGCTTAGTCCCACATATGTCACAATTGACTAATTGGTGAGCCGACCGCATGTGCTCCTTCAGATAGTCAACATTGCTGAAGTATTTCATGCACTCACAACAGAAAGCCTCCACAGGCTCTAGTTTGACTGCAGCAGTTGAAATGACATTATTATCGAAAAGCATGATAAACAATTCATAGATATCATTCGGCTTCATCAAGACACCTTCATAATTAAGTGACTCACCATGAGAATCCTCATGCTTTCGCAACTTCGATGCAAACTTGAAAACCTTTCCACACCCAACCTCCGGACAAACATACTGCTTCAGACTCTTGCATTCACCAGACGTTGATGGTTCCTCATCATTGTGAATTTCATTCAAGTGCCTCTTCATGTTCCCTTGACATGCAAATGACTTATTACAACCATCAACAGGACAGCTGAAAATCTTGCCTTTATGCTGAAGAAAGTGACGAGCCAAATGGTCTTTTCTCCTATAGCTGGCAGGGCAATCCTCTATAGAACACTTGAAAGGCCTTTGCAAATGAATTTAGCATATTGACACATAGATACAGAGCATACCAAATCTCTAGACATCAATAGGGAAAAGAAAAAAAAAACAAACAAACGATGCTTCAAACCTCAAGATAGAACATGCGTGACCGAGGCTGACTTGATGGATCTTCTCAGGTGGTCCCCCAACCTGATACTAGTCCAATCAAGATATAAGATTGCAGCCTCTTGCATTTTGGAGTTCTTTTTGGTGGGATCCAATGCTTCACGCCATTATCATATCATAATCAGATGAGCCAACATACTTTATCCTGCAAGGTCTTGATTTTAGTATAGGCAAACTCGCAGTAGACAAATCAAAAGAAAAAAAAAACGTTTCAATTTTCAACCAAAATTACAACTTTTTTATCTAAGATTAATGCTTTCTCATGGGTGCTTGCATGTGATGAGGCTTCACAAATTCACGGCATCACCATTCCATAGCCCAGAAAAATCATGTACATCCCCAACGATAACATCCGAATTGCCGTTTCTGACACCTCATTAGAAGTTACAAATGTGAAAATTTTAAGAGCAAAGACCGAGCATTGTACATCAAAACTGTCTGTTCAACAAGACTGGTGAGACCGTGATCAGAAACTCTCCACTTTACAATCTGTACCTCACTGTCGACCACCTCCATGACAGGTCTAATCGCGTCAAAACTTGACTAAAATTATGAAAGAACTTGCTTTCATGTTGCATCATCAATAACAAAACAGAGAGCTCGATATACCTCTAGCGAATGGCCCTGCATATGCTGCCTCAAGTACGCGGGTTTCTTGAACGTGGCGCCGCATTCTTCGCAGGTATTATTAACTTTCGCTCCCTCCTTCCCCTCGACACCTTGAGCCATTGCCGCTTCCACCTCATCCTGATAAAGACCAAACCAACACGAAAACATTCAAACGCGAGCAAATTTCGCAACCGCAAAAACAGCAATTGCCGATCGAGCTAGTCAAATCGTAGCACCAGAACTCGCCGCCCGAAACGAACCGCACTGCTTACGAAGCATCGGAAGGCGACGAAGCGAGGAGAACTGACCTGGTGGTGCGACTGGATGTGAGAAGTGATGAGAGACTTCTTGGACCTGCAGATCCCGCAATACTCGCAGTAGTACCGCCTGATGTCCCTGAACACGGGCCCTGGTTTCTCGCACCTCTCTTCTTCCCCCATCTCTCTCGCGCCCGCTGTTGCCGACGTTGCAGAGCGGAGCTCGTCGTCTTTAGGGTTTGCGAAGGAGCCAGCCGAACCGACATGGATATAAATGGATCGGTGTCGTTCTGGGCCCAACTTAGCCGGATCCAAAGCCGTGACAAGAATGGACCTAAATTAGGCCCGGCCCAATAAGCTCGGAACATGAAGATTTACAGAGAGCGACGCTGAGGTTTTCGTTGCAGAGATTGCTGAGGGAGATTTTTAAGGAGGTTGACGACGGTTCGGAAGCACGAGGTAACGAGAAAGTTCTCGAGTTGTTTTCTGGCATTATTCGAGGTGTTCGAGGGTTACTGAGCTCTAACACCTTCGAAATTTTTCCTTTCCTTCTTTTGGTGTCCGTCGTCGTGGGTGTTCGGAAGTGGAGGAGAAGGGGAAGCGATTGGTGGTGGTGGTGGTGGTGGTGGTGGTGGTGGGAGCACCCGGTAGTGGCAAGTCCACCTCCTGCGACGCCATCGTTGGCGCTTCTCGGAGGCCATGGGTCCGCATTAGGTCCGTCTCTCTTGCACCCCATTCGTGGTTGCTATTCTACATATTTATAGGAAACCATGGGTGTTATTCGACATATTTATGGGAAACAAGAAACTTATGTTTGCGAAAATTTCTATGATATATGGAAGGTGACAAAATAATCAGAGGCTACAAATGTGTGCATTAGTTGAGTGGATCATGTAAAAGAAGTATAAGTCACTGTCATAATAGGGTGTCTAAAAGTTATGCGTTTACTATTGCTAACGCATGAAGTTTTGTCCGACAAATCATACATGCAATTATTGATTAAAATTCAATAAAATATGAATGAGAAAAGAAATGAAATGAACGAAATAAGTAAACAGATGTATAAAAATAAGGGATAATACCCTAAAAAACCTCAAACCGGTACACTTGTGATAAATTTACCCAAAACTATTTTTTTGACCACCAAAAACCCCAAACCGGTATAATTTTGACAAATTTATCCTAAACTGATACACTTGTGACAAATTTACCCTATGTTAGTTTTCGTTAAATTTTATTCTCAAATTATTAAGTTAAATGACACGTGACAGCTTAACCAAGATACCAATTTAGGATTTTACATTCCGTTTGTCGAGTTTACAATTTTTATGATTTTTTTGTGGTATTAATCTAATTTAGCATAGGGTACATTTGTCACAAATTTACCAGGTTTAGGATTTTTTGCAGTCGAATAAATTAGTTTTAGGTAAATTTGTCATAAATGTATTGAGTTTATGATTTTTTATAATCAGTCGGGGTAAATTTATCACAAGTTTATCAGTTTGGGGTTTTTCATGATCAAAAAAATAGTTTGGAGTAAATTTGTCATAAATGTACCAGTTTAGAGTTTTTTAAGGTATTAACCCAAATGAAAAGGGCCTCTCGCGCACTCTCTCTCTCACGTGCACTCCCTGGGCACGAGGAACACACAGACTGAGAAAATCTCTCGTCTTCAGCGCTCTGAATCAAATCCAGTGCCTTAGCCCGCGGTAACTACTCTCCGCAGGGTGCTTCGATCCTTCTCGAATTCGTTACATCTGGCTTCTTCATCTATCTCAGAAGGGAGCCAGTCGCAGATGAACTCCGCTGGATGGATTTTATCACTGCCGGGCATCGCCATTAGAGATTCTCGTAATCTGCGTCTGATTTCTATCATCTACGTCCTCCGATGGAGGAAAGCGGCGGTGACTGAAGCTTGATCGTAATTGAACTCTTCACTTCGAGCTCCTAATCATTAAATCGAGTACAAAAGGATTAAAAGCTGGTTTCCGATTTCGATTCCATCAATAGCACTGATTTCTCGGTATGTTTCTTGGATCACCAGTGCTCATCTCAGTCCTCTACAGTCACTGAAGAACCTCCGGACGGAGTTAAAAATAAAATCCTCGTCCGGCTCAGGAGCTCCGAGGCGGCTACCTCTCTACGTTTCCAGCATCGCAGTCACGAGAAGTGCTCTGTTTGCCCTTGCCTTTTAGTCAAAATCGTTGAAGCACTCGGATTCGGGTTCGTTCCTTCATCGCCGGCATCGATACTCATTGGTGACATCTCCAGGACCTCTTCCATCTTTTCTAATCATCTGTCGCGCTCAGTTATTGTTCTTGTTCAAGGTCATGAATTCGTGCGAAAGCCAATCGTGTCTGAGTTGATCTCTATAATTGTGAATGTCGTGCATTGCTTAGTGTTAGTCTGGTATTGATTACGTGCTCACTGTGGTTTCTTTTTTTCTTCAACCAGACGCTCACCACCTGTTTGCTAATTTGCCTGAATCAATCACGTGATGTATAGTTGATGTCAAACAGAAACCGAGCTTCAACTGAGAACTAAAGGTCTGGATTAGATGAAGTTCATCTCTAATTGTGTATCTATTTGCAACTTGAGACTGTTTTGATGATGCCGAGATGGTTAGGTTATGGATTCCTGTTTTGTAATCGCAACTGGATGCATATTGCCTGTTTGATGATACGTATGAACCGGAGTAGTGCGGATTTGTTCTTGTTGTCGATCGACATAGGAACATATTGACATGATACGCAGATAGCGATCTTATAATGCAATTACCATGACGATATTTGCTGGCCAAGATGCATTACATATTGGTCTTCATTACTTTGTGTTAAGTTTTGATTGTTCATTCGTTCTCGTATAGGTTGTTACCTTGCCTCTTGCCTCTCATGTAAGATTTATTGTTTGGAATCGCTTTGTGAATTCAATTCACTGTACGTTCTGGGAATCCATGAAGACTGAAAAGTATGGACAGTATAGTATAGAGAATGGATACGTTTGATGCTTAAATGCTCATATATGTGTAATTTTAAAACTGATCAGTGAAAATCAGCCCAAACAAGTCAACCTAATAGTAATATGGTTTCAATCATGTCGATTCCCCTATTTCTGATTTTGGTGGATTTGGGCCGCAACCGGTCCGAAGATCGCTTTCATGGGCTGCGCAAACTAGACTAAGGCTGAATTAAGCCCTCTTGTTATTTATTTATATTAAATTATCATTATTTTTCGAATAAAGATTGCCTAATTGTCAACTGAAAATTAGGCATCAACCGTCCTTCCCTTCTCAACATGGCGAGTTCCCTTTTGTAGCGGTAGTTGCACACTCTCAAATCTCATATTAGAGACCTGGTTGTCGACTTGTCGTCACTTGAGCCTATGACCACCACGAGGCCATGCACTCTAGATGGATGTACGTAAGAGAGAGAAATGTGTGCGTGTGAATGCGTCCTTGTCATTTTGGCCCCAAAAAGGCAAATCAACATTTTCCTTAAATGGCATTTAATTCACTTCGGAAAATATCGTCACTAGAATGATTCAAAATTGGATAGAGACCTTTTTAAAAGTACAAAGACCATTTTGAACAAAAGAAAGTAAAGGAACTATTTTGAATTTCAAGTAAAGAGTACACGGTTTTGATCCCACTCTTCTTCTAACCTACTGCATGGGGCATTGTTTGTGATAGCTGCTTCGCAATTTTCTCCCATTTAATATATTTTTTTGGTTATAAAGAGGATAAGTGTTTGTACAGGTTCCAGCGTTCTTGAAACAAAATATGAACAGTATTTTATGTTGTTGAATTCGGGAAAGAGTCGACAATTGGGGTTGCAAAAGTTGATAGACTTGCTTGTTTGTCATAGTTTGTAATTGGGAAAGTGATACAAGTAGTCTTTAAACTTTGGTCTAATGTGTAATGTGATCCATAAATTTTTAATTTGTTCAATGTAGTCTTTGAATTCTCCAATATGCAATGTTGTCCCTAAACTTTGATACATGTTCAATTTACTCTCTGGACTATATGAAAATATTCAATGTTGCTCTTGAACTTGAATTAATGGAATGACAATATTTAACATTTTCATATTATTTAGGGACTAAATTGAATACGTACCGAAAGTTGGAGGATCACATTGCACATTAGGGTAAAAGTTCAGGGATCATATTGCACATTGGACCAAAGTTTAGGAGTTATTTGTATTATTATCCCTTAGTTATTTGCAATCACTTGATAATTTCTTATAAGAATTAAAAAATTCAACCCATAAAAATAGCATAGTATGAAACTCATATTCATGAGTTTTCAAAATGGTATGAAATAGTTGTTGTCTACCTACTAACATTTACCGAGTCCTCCACCCCTTCTCGCGGCTCCTCTCGGTCTCCCACTTTTGTCTTCGACAATTCACTTGAAATATTAGTTTCTTTTGATTTTGACATTATCGACTTTTACCTTTTTAATAACCAAAAAAAAAAAGAAAATCATTTTAGCGTTCTACATCTGACATACTAAAATTTATTCAAGGACTTGATTGAGAACAGGGCAGAGTTATAGGAGTTGATCAAGAAAAAGAAATAAAGCATCCAATTGCATAAGCAACATAAGAGTAGATACTACCGACAAATACCTACTTTTTTGTAATGGCGGTTTCTACGATAGTCGCAGACCCACTTTCTATTTTGATTAGTAAGCAAGAGTTCTTGTTGGAAATATATCTTGAAGATTCCGATTATGTTGATTGTAATCCAGTCAATTGTGAATTAGTTTTGGTAAATAGGAAAATAGGAAAATAGAGATTCATTTATTATTTTTTCCTATTTTATTCTTTTATCTCTTACACTATATATTTACCAATGTAATGTAAATGCATACAATGAAATACAGAGGAAAAGTCTTTTCCCAAATCTCCATTACACTTTCTGTCATGGTATTAGAGCAGATACTCCTGGCTTAGCTTCTGCATATTACTGTATTGCCACCGTTCTTTTTTGGGCTGTTGTCGCATAAGCTTTACCTGTGAAACAGACCAGCAAACCGGTAAGGAATTCAACCTCTTTTTTGGTGCCATGACAAACAATGTTGAGAACTCCTCAACAGAGGAGACAGCTACCTCAAACCCAGCTATTCTTCCTCGTGAAGACAGACCTTCTGTTCAACCATCAGAGGAAACTCTCTCTGCAAGGATGATTCCGATGTTGGGCCAGTCTTCTGGCGTAACCCAGTGGCCTTCAACCTTTCCTCCAGCGTATGGACAAGTATGGGCAAGTACCCTTTTGGGCCATTGCCAGGACAAGTGTGGCCCCAATATCCATTTGGGCCATCGCCGCCAGTAGCAAGCTCAACAGAAGCTTCTGGCCAGACGAATCCGGCCCCCGAATTTGGACCCATTCCAGGTCAAGGACTTGGATCCATCCCGGGTCAAGGGACGAATCCCTACCCGAGATTTCAACCCAGATTCGCGTCGTCGGATCAGGAATCTGGATCTGATCCAGGTCAGGGAACGAATCCCTAATATAGCTAGTATTAATACTTAGAGGGGGGTGAATAGGTATATAAAAGATTTTTTCGAATGATTGCACAATACTTAGACAGTTGAGGGATTTGCAATAAATAATAATCAGCGTAAGACTGAGTAAAGGAAATAGAGAATTGAACACGCGGTTTATAGTGGTTCGGCTTGATTCAAGCCTACGTCCACTCTTCTGCACTGACAGCCAATTGGCTGGATTCCACTATGAACAAAGAGATGTTACAGCATTGATCTTCCTTGATTTCTAAGTGTAGATGATCTACCACACTCACTCAAGGTATCACCAAGTATAAACACTCTCTGTGTATACGATTTCGCTCAAACTGTATCGACTAATAATCAAGATGCTTCAGACTCTGGAATTTCTCTATCGATCACGTTGCATCCACAACTAGAACGTCTTCCTTTTTATACTCCTTTATGCCATCATACCGTTGGCACTTACCAAAGGAATTCCTCTAATCTACCCGTTGGACGGAATCAATTAAGGAGATCATTCGAGCTATAAAAGGAACCTGATGATAGCCCATCAATCCTGTTCGCCCATACAATCAGGATCTTGGTTTCCAAGAATAGAACATTCCAAGAATATTCCGTCGACCATCGGATCTTCAATTGATCTAGATACAAATAAAAGAATCCGATATATTTATCCAACCAAGAGATCTTCTCCAAAGGATAGGATTAAATCATTAACCATAAACTTCGGCTCTGGATTTCCTTCGTCACTGGATCAGAAAGACTGTCAACGTGAAAAGTCTTGAGTCTTAAGTCTTGAGTCTTGAGTGCTGAGTCTGGTGATAAGAAAGTCTTCAGACTTTAAACTGACGGTCTGCAAATATCCGACTAGACTGATAGAAACGTTTTGTCAGCTTCAAAATTTTTTGGAAAGATTTCTCCAACAATCTCCCCATTTTTGATGGTGACAAAACTTTCCTATAGATTTGAACGACTTTGACCTGCAAAAACATTTCTCAAGTAATACGGCTATCTCATAAAGATTAATAAAACAACCAGACTCGCATCCACAGAAAATTGGTTAGTCTTTCATGAGTAATACCATATGACAAAACACTTGATATAAATGCGATAGTCAAGCATCAAAATCCACAAACAATTCAGTTCACTCAAGTCAAGTCATACTAAAAACAAACATAACCACAACAACAAATTTAAAGTCAAGTTTAAAGTTCGTTCAAATTTGCAATTCTCCCCCTTTTTGTCAACATAAAAAAAGGTGAGAAAATCGTCAGGTCTGCTTGGGAATGCGCACGATCTGGAAATCTCCCATTGACTGAACTATGCCTTCTAGCCTCTTCAAGTCTTCCCTTAGATGAGCTACCTCTTCTCCTTTGGCATTGGCTTGAAGTTGTAGAGCGAGGTCTTTCATTTTGTCCTCCAGGGTAATCAAGATGCTTGTCCAAAGATTCTTTATGGCTTGAATTTCACAAATTCGGAGCATAGATTTGGCCACGCATTTCCAGAAGTATATCAAGAATACGACAAAAATCTGCAGAATTGTTCGTCTGCGTACTCGCATTTGCTTTCTCAGATGGGGTGAATGCAGACGATGGCGCTTCTGTATAATCCTACAGATTTGGAGTTGACGTATCGTGTCCTTCTTCAGGCAATTGAGAAGCCTGAAACTCTTCTGGGTCTGCTGGAGATTGTCTTAGACTTTCACTATTGGCAGCATGAGATGTGGACCTTTCTTTCTCGCCAACTTCCCCTGTCTCTAGGACCTCAAAAGGGGAAGAGTGATGATCATGCTCTTCTTGATTATCCTTCTCTCCGCATTCTACTCGCAGACTTTTCTTTCTCTTCTTCACCTTCTTCTTCAGCTTCTTTCTCCTTCTCTCTCTCGCTTTCGCTTCTTCTCTAAGCTTGGCTTGCTCCTCTTCTTCTATCTCTGCTTTTTCCGGGTTCCGTCGATTGAGGTACGAACGTCTGGTTCTTATCAAGGCAGTGATTGTGAGATCTTCCTCCTCATCTTCATCCTCCAAGATGAGTGTTTTCTTCTTTTTGGATGGGGCACCAATGGCCTCCTTTCCTTTTCTCTTTGAAGCAGACGGTACTGGAGTCTTCACTCTGAATTTCTCCATTGCATTGGAAAGTTCTTTCAGATGCATCTTCGTCAACATCTTTAAACCTACCACAATCTTATCGCACGGTCGAACACAAAGTGAATGTGGCGGTTCAATATTCATGTGTCTGAAGATCTTGGTCACCAGACCTGGATAAGGCAATTGACCCTTGTCCTTTGACATTGCTCTGTACATGTGAAAGAGAATAGTGTGAGGGAGAGAGAACTTCTTTCTTGAGTTGATTGCGTACATTAGTTTTACTTCAGAATTAGACACATCAGTCTTTGATGTAGACTTGGGCCTGATGCAATTGATAACAATTCTGTGCAGCACAATATTGATGGCACGCATCCTTGAATAAATGATTCTTCCCTCGATATCTCTATCTTCGACAAGTTCCATTGAGGCATGAGCAACTGAGACTTTGACTGGTTGATAACGTCCTCGTTCAACTCCAATTATGTCCGCTAACATGTCCACGTCTACCACATAATCCTAGTCTCTAACACTGAATGATATTCTATTCGCATCTATGAAGCCGAGATTCGAATAGAAATACGCAGATCGCTGTGCATAACCGTCTCGTGGTATCGGTGCACTGCTCAAGTTGAAGCAATTTGAATTTCTCCCTTAAGTTCACGTTAACGGCATCCAAGAAATCGAAATCGACACTCCTAAGGTTTATCACCCCTCGTTTCAGCAGATCGAAAACAAATTCTCCCCGTTCCTTTGATTTGAATAACTCCATCCTCTTTCCCTTCACCTTTGCAGCAATACCCATTCTAGGTTGAAAATCACTGAACATTTTATCATCGTCGTTTCCTTCAGTCGAATTAGGTCCTAACATACGAGGGTCACTGGGAATATTCGCAAGAGCTTCCTCTGCTTTACCCTTGGGAGCAATTCCCAAATCCTCAATTTTTCTCAGAAAGATATACTCATTCCCATAATGCTTATCTTTGAGAAAATCATCCACGTATTTCAACGGAGTCCCAGTACTTTTCAACGCACAGTAAAGTTTGTAAATAAACAAGGGTTTTTGGACTCTTACTGGGTCTACGTCCTCGATTATCTCTTCCTCCGGTTGTTGACCCGCATCATGTGGGGTAGATGGCGTTGAGTGACATGTTGGAGAGTGAGTCGGGCTCTGTTGCTGACTCGACAATTCTTCCTCTTCGGTGAGATCGAAATAGATAGGTCCCTCCTTCATCCTCTGTGGTCCCTTGTTTGCGATTCTTGAAGACTTCCTCGAAGAAGACATCCTTCCTTGTCGCTGAAAGATTCCTTTACTTGCTTTCCCAAGAAAAGATGACAACTTTCTCGAAGATGAACACGAAGTAGAAATCGAATTGGGAGGAGAATGCTTTTTAGGGTTTTGAAGATTGGAAAATGAAAACTGTATATATATAACTCAGTTTTGAAAAAGGGAAGTTCAATCGGCACAAGGAAAGTGTACGAATACCTCTTTTCGAAATCAATAACCGCCAAAATTAATCCTTTTGAAAAGACAAGTTTTCGTTTTCACGTAGACTACAAAATAACCGAACGAAAGATCATACCTTTTCGAGCTTAGATAAAATAGCAACTTACGCCTATAGCCATTAATGTCCGAGTATGAGGATTTAGAGTCCGAGAGATTAAAGTCCGAGGATCATCAACTTTCGAGTCTCGAGGGTTGGAGAGTCTCTAGACTTTAACTTCTTCGAGCTTCAAAATGTTGAGTCTGGAACGGATAAAATCGAATTGATTTTTCTCCAAAGGCTTTATGAATATATCCGCTAGTTGACTTTTGAATCAATAAATTGAATCGAGATTTCTCCATTTTGAATATGATCTCTAATGAAGTGATGTCGAATCTCTATATGCTTTGCTCTTGAATGAAGAATTGGATTTTTGGTGAGATTGATTGCGCTGGTGTTGTCACATTTGATTTCTGTGCATGAGTCTTCAATCCCAAAGTCTTGTAGCTGTTGTTTTATCCATAAAATTTGCGAACAACAGCTTCCAAGAGCTACATACTCTGCTTCTGTTGTTGAGAGAGCCATAGTGCTTTGTTTCCTTGAAAACCAAGACACTGTTCTACTTCCAAGCAACTGGCAAGTTCCTGAAATACTATTTCTATCAACTCTACAGCCGGCCAGATCTGCGTCTGAATATCCCAGAAGATTAAAGTCTCCCTTCTTAGGATACCAAAGACCAATGCTTGAAGATGAAGCAACGTATTTAATGATACGTTTTGCAGCACTGAGATGGGATTCTCTAGGATCTGATTGAAACCTAGCACAGATGCAAACACTCAACAAAATGTCAGGTCTAGAAGCGCTTAGATAAAGAAGTGAATCGATGATACTCCCGTACAGCTTTTGATCAACTTTCTTCCCTTCTTCATTTTTGTCTATCTTCAAAGAACTTGACATTGGTATATCGCCTTCTTGCAATTTTCCAATCCAAACCTTTTGACAAGATCATTAGCATATTTTTCTTGGTAAATGAAAGTTCCTTCCTTCAATTGCTTTACTTGAAGACCAAGAAAGAATGTTAATTTTCCCATCGTACTCATTTCAAACTCATCCCGTATAGACTTAGAAAATTTCTTGCATAGACTTTCATTAGAGGATCCAAAAATAATATCATCCACATATATTTGAACGAGTAAAAAGCTTTTGTTTTCCTTTTTGATAAATAAGGTAGTATCTACTTTACCTTTGACAAAGCCATTCTATAATAAGAACTTACTCAGTCTGTCGTACCAAGCTCGAGGTGCTTGCTTTAAACCATATAAGGCCTTTTTCGGTCAAGACCGAGTCTCGGCTTCTTTGGGTTTTCAAACCCAGGTGGTTGTTCCACATATACTTCCTCTTGGATAAATCCATTTAGGAAAGCACTTTTGACGTCCATTTGGAATAACCTGAAATTTTTATAACAAGTAAACGCAAGTAATAGTCGGATAGCCTCTAACCTTGCTACAGGAGCGTAAGTCTCATCATAATCTATCCCTTCTTCTTGCGTGTATCCTTTGGCCACGAGTCTTGCTTTGTTTCGTACGACTTTTCCTTTTTCATTCATCTTGTTTCTGAACACCCATTTGGCTCCAATAATGCTTTACCTTTCGGTTTAGATGTCAATTCCCGACATCATTAATGTTGAACTGTCTCGAGCTCCTCTTGCATAGCTTTGATCCAGCTTTCATAAGATAAAGCTTCTTCTATGCTTTTTGGTTCAATTTCAAAATGAGAGCCACAAAGACTAGACTCTTCACGTCTTTTGATCTGGTGCGAATTCCTTCATTAATTTCGCCGATAATGAGATCTTTGGGATGACGGACTTATGCTTCCGCCATCGGTTGATTTGTCTCGATGATGATCTCTTTATTTATTTGAATCTTCATGAACATCTTGATGCTGGTCTTTCGTAGTCTGAGATACTTCTTGAGTTGTAAGCTTTGGAAGGTCTGGAGCAGGTTTAGACTCTTCATACTGAGTCTGACTGGATTCATCTTGTGTAGAGTCTTGAAATTTGACATTCATTGACTCCTCCACAGATTGGCTCTTCTTGTTATAAACTCTGTAGGCTTTGCTTGATGTAGAATATCCAAGGAAGATGCCTTCATCTGATCTTTATTCAAACTTACCAACTCGATCTTTTGCATTTTTCAATATAAAGCATTTGCAACCAAACACATGAAAGTATGAAACAATGGGCTTCTTACCTTTGAATAATTCATAAGGGGTTTTCTCTAGAATAGGTCTTAGGAAGACTCTATTTGATGATATAGCATGTTGTTGAAACAACTTCAGCCCAAAATCGTGAAGAAATTTTACTTTCAATTAAAAGAGTTCTAGCCATTTCTTGAAGAGATCTATTCTTTCTTTCCACAACTCCATTTTGTTGAGGAGTGTATGGAGAGGAGAACACATGCTTAAATCCAGATTCATCACACAATTTTGTAAAATCTTGATTTTCAAATTCACCTCCATGATCTGTTCTTATACTAGAGATAACACATCCTTTTTCATTTTGAACCTTTTTAGCAAATTTTTCAAAATACGAAAAGGTTTCTGACTTACTTTCAAGGAAATATACCCAAGTATAACGGGAGTAATCGTCCACAATTACTAGGTAGTATTTCTTACCTCCGATACTCTGGGTTCTGGTTGGTCCGAAGAGATCCATATGCAGCAACTGTAGTACATGATTAGTAGAGACATGATTTATTGGCTTAAATGAATTTCTTACCTGCTTTCCCAGAATACATGGTGTGCATGGATCGGATTTTTGGTATGGTAATTTGAGTAGACCTCGAATAAGCTGCTTTGATGAGATTTTGGCTAATTGCTTCATGTTGACATGCCCAAGCTTTCTGTGCCATAAGCTTGCTTCATCTTGAATTGAGATTAGGCATTGCGATTCATTTAGATTCATGTCTAAGAGGTAGATATTTCCATGTCTTCGACCCATGAAAGACTGAGTAGAGTCTTTACTGATTCCAGAACATATTCCTTCTTGAAAGGAGATCTTGAAGCTAGTATCACACAATTGGCTAATGCTGAGAAGGTTATAGTTGAGTCCTTCCACTAGAGAAACATTGCTTATTGTGAGATTTCCAATTTTCACAGTTCCAAATCCCACAATGCTTCCTTTGCCGTTTCCTCCAAATGAAACATTTCCACCATTTACTTGAACAAGTTTTACGAAGCAATTTGAGTCTCCCGTCATGTGTCTTGAACATCCGCTGTCAAGATACCACTTTACCTTTTTCTTGACGGAGACCCGCATTTAAAAGAGAGTCTCAAGCTTTCTTTGGTACCCAAATTTTCTTGGGTCCTTTGGTGTTAGTAGGATAAACATTATTAGGCCATACTTTCTTAACAGGCTTCCAAATCATAGGACATTCTTTTTCAAAGTGATCCCGATCACACTTTGAACACCTTAGAGCATTTCGACTGCAGACTTTACAAAAACTTTCTTGAAATGATTTTTGTAAGCCTCTCTCGACGGTCTTTTCTTAATCCTTTCTTTTACTTTAGGAAAATCAATCAAGGGAATTGTTTCGCTGACTTATTGAAGTAAGGTCTTTGAACCGAAAGAACTTTTTCAAGTTTTTCAGACCCTATCGAAAATTTCTTAGAAATATTTGATAAGTCAGTTTTTAGAAAATCATTTTCTTTGAAAAGATTATATTCTTTTTCTTTAAGAGTAGAAACATTCAAGTCTAAACTTTTAACTTTTTCTTCTAAAATGATTTCCTTTTGTTTTAAAGCTGAGTTTTCCTTTTTAAGTTCGGAAATTCTTTTGAGAAAAGTCTTAAGACTAAAACACAGTTCATCAATGTATTTAGAGACTTTGACAGAATTTTAAAATCACTTACCTCGAATTCGCTGTCTCGAGTCCGATCCGAATCCGAGTCCGAGTCCGAGTGTGCCATCAAACATATGTTGGCATATTCATTATCACTTTCTTCACACTCTGTATCACTCCAGTTTTCGGCTTTGAGAGATTTTCGAAATTTTTCAGCTTTTCCTCTTTTCTTCTTCAGAAGAGGACAGTTGGGTCTGATGTGTTCCTTTTTCTTGCATTCGAAGCAAACTACATCTTTGTTTGGTTCCTCATCATCAACAGACTTGGTTTGCTGTCTTTGGAAACTTTGTTTCTTTGAGTTGAACATTCTTCATTTTCTATTCAATTTTCTGAATCTTCTTATCATGAGAGCAAGCTCCTCATCGTCCGCATCATCTCCTGAATCTATATCATCAGAATTATCATTTGATTTTAATGCAATGGATTTCTTACCTCTTGGATCTTTGTCTTCATTAATTCGTTCCACTTCTTAAGACTGAAGAGTTCTAATCAGCTCATTGACAGATAGTGGCATAATTCTTTGCGTCTCTCTTATTGAAGTCTTTATATGATTCCAATCCTTGGAGAGTCCACGCAATAGCTTGTTCACCTTCATGGGATCAGAAATTTTTTGACCTTGATTTTCAAGACCATTGACAATATCTGTAAAACGACTAAACATGTCAGTTATAGATTCTCCTGGTTTCATTTTGAAGGCTTCATATTGACCGAGGAGAATGTTAATTCTTGTCTCCTTCACTCGATCTGTTCCTTCATAGGTGATATGTAATCTGTCCCATACTTCTTTTGCTGTAACACAAGAAGATATTCAGTTATATTCAGTTGGTGATAAAGCACAATATAAAGAGTAAATTGCTTTTGCATTGAGTGCTTGTCTCTTGTTTATCTCTTCCTGAGTCATTCTGCTGGTTTCAACTTCTTTCCCTCTTTCAGAGACTGATGCAGCAATTAGAGTGATTTCTCTTTCAACAACGTCCCATTCCAGAGGATCCTTTGATCGTAGGAAAGCTTTCATTTTGTTCTTCCAGATGTTGTAATCCTTTCCATCAAAGTAGGGTGGTCTGGTATTGCTTTGCCCTTCCACCAGCCCTGGTGCCAACATACTAGCCATGGATCTTTTACTCTGAAGTAAGACACTTCAAATAAAGTAAGAACACGAGCTATGATACCAATTGATATAGCTAGTATTAATACCTAGAGGGGGGTGAATAGGTATATAAAAGATTTTTTTTCGGATGATTGCACAATACTTAGACAGTTGAGGGATTTGCAATAAATAATAATCAGCGTAAGACTGAGTAAAGGAAATAGAGAATTGAACACGCGGTTTATAGTGGTTCGGTTTGATTCAAGCCTACGTCCACTCTTCTGCACTAACAGCCAATTGGCTGGATTCCACTATGAACAAAGAGATGTTACAGCGTTGATCTTCCTTGATTTCTAGGTGTAGATGATCTACCACACTCACTCAAGGTATCACCAAGTATAAACACTCTCTGTGTATACGATTTCGCTCAAACTGTATCGACTAATAATCAAGGTGCTTCAGACTCTGGAATTTCTCTATCGATCACGTTGCATCCACAACTAGAACGTCTTCCTTTTTATACTCCTTTATGCTATCATACCGTTGGCACTTACCAAAGGAATTCCTCCAATCTACCCGTTGGACGGAATCAATTAAGGAGATCATTCGAGCTAAAAAAGGAACCTGACGATAGCCCATCAATCCTGTTCGCCCATACAATCAGGATCTTGGTTTCCAAGAATATAACATTCCAAGAATATTTCGTCGACCACCGGATCTTCAATTGATCTAGATACAAATAAAAGAATCCGATATATTTATCCAACCAAGAGATCTTCTCCAGAGGATAGGATTAAATCATTAACCATAAACTTCGGCTCTGGATTTCCTTCGTCACGGATCGTAAAGACCACAACGAGAAAAGTCTTGAGTTTTAAGTCTTGAATCTTGAGTGCTGAGTCTGGTGATAAGAAAGTCTTCAGACTTTAAACTGACGGTCTGCAAATATCCAGACTAGACTGATAGAAACGTTTTGTCAACTTCAAAATATTCTGGAAAGATTTCTCCAACAATCCCTACCCGGGATTTCAACCCGGATACGCACCACTATTCTTTCCGGTTGGCGGTGGCGGCTAGCTCGAATCCGGTGACCCTCTTTACACATCACCGGCGGACGGTCCCGAACTTCGCCTCATCAGCCTTCAACTCACCGGACCAGGAAACTACTCCTTGTGGGCTCAGGATCTTCGGCGAGCTCTTGTAACAAAAGACAAAGATGGCTTCGTTGATGGATTTGTGCCGTTCCCGACCGACGAACGCCTTCAACGCCACTGGCGGAAGTGCAACCAGTTGGTTCGCACCTGGATCGGCAACACCCTCGCCCCCGACGTTGCTGCTGGGTTGCCGCCTACAGAGGACTCCAAGCAGATCTGGGACGACATCAAGGAGATGTATGGCCGGCTTGATCGAGCACGGCTCTTCAGTATTACTCAAACTTTGACCGAGTTGAAGCAAGGGAATCTCTCGGTTACCGCTTCCTTCAACTGGCTTTCCTCCTTATGGAATGAACTAGAATCAGCCGAAGAAAGACTACAAGGACCTGAGGCGACGTTAAAACAGTACAAAGAGATCCGAGAAAGAGAAAAGGCTACTCGATTCTTACTGATTCTCAATGAGTCGTTCTCGGCCTTTCGGTCGCAGATCCTCGCGATGAACCCCCGCCGCCGCTCGGCCGCATCTATCAGTTGGCCGTGCAAGAAGAACACCATCGTGTGGTCGCTGCCGAACACACTCGGGTAGGTGAGGGTATGAGCCTCACCGTCCTACCCTTCGGCGAGAAGACCTCCGGCGGAAATCACCTCACAAACCCTACGGATCTAGAGAAATAGAGAGTTGTGGCTGCGGCGAGGCAAAATGGGGGAAACCCTAAGACATTGCGAACGGACAGTTTGGATCAAAAGGGGGGATCTGACGGCTGGGATCTGGGCGCTGGAATAAACAGCCACAATCGACGCGCTGGATCAGACGGCTACCATCTGTCCGCGTTTTCAACAGAGATGGACGGCTGGGATCATGCCACGTCAGCACCCTTTTATGAAAAAGGGTATGGGCCGAGGAATACCACATTTGCAAGAAAGGTTAGTGGTCAAACTTCGCATTTTAAAAATAAATATTGTGATTATTGTAAACGCCCGCACTATACTGTTGAGACATGTTGGAAGCTGCATGGAAAGCCTAATGATAAAGACAAAAAAAGGGAATCAACAGTTTCACAAGTCTTTACACAAAGGGCCGGTGGATCACCTCATCAAACAATAACCCAAGAGCAATATTAGAATATTGTTCAGATGCTAGATCAATTCAAGATTAGTGACAAGGGCGCAGGATTCTCAGGTACTTTCCTTTCCAATAAGAATTCAATTTCAGTTGATGTATGGATAATCGATTCAGGTGCTAGTGACCACATAGTATGCAACAAAAATATGTTTTCTCACATATACAAAATGCTAGAATTCCCTATCACGGTGCGTCTTCCAAATGGGAACGTAAATCTTGGTCAAAATTTTATCCTTAGAAATGTTCTATATATTCCAGAATTTGAATTCAATCTTCTATCTGTCTTAAGAGTCTGCGAGGATAACCATTGCCATGCAATATTCAATTCAAACAATTGTCTCTTTTAGGACCATTCGACTGGCAGAGTGATGGGCTTGGGTAGTATGGCACAGGGATTGTATTTCTGGAACAATTCCCTAGGAGATTTAGATTTATCAAAATAAGCATGATTCTTGTAATGCTATCAGTAAAAATAAAAATCTCCTTTCTCATCAACGATTGGGTCACAGTGCTTCTTTTCCTAATCCAAAATGTCCAATATGTCCTTTAGCTAAACAATCTCGAGCATCTTTTCCAAAAAGTACATCACGTACAACAAATCCTTTATCATTGCTTCATATGGACATCTGGGGACCATATCACACCCCTCACTGTGACAGATCTCGATTCTTCCTTACAATTGTTGATGATTACACTCGTGCCAACTGGGTGTATCTTATGCAATCGAAAAGCCAAACTTTTGGTAATTTGTCAAAATTCCTTTCCATAATTAGGAATCGGTTTGGTAGATCTGTACAACGAATTCGTACAGATAACGGGCGTGAATTTTTCACTTCTGATTGCAACACATTATTATCTTCTCATGGTATACTTCATGAGAGCTCCTGCACTTACACTCCATAACAAAATGGGGTTGTTGAGCGCAAACACAGACATCTGTTAGAAGTAGCACGTGCCCTAAAATACCAAGCTTCTATTCCAGAAGATTTTTGGGGAGATTGTGTGGTCATAACAGCTTATTTGATTAATCGCATGCCAACTCGAATTCTTAATGGTAGGTCCCCTTTTGAGATGCTTTACAATAAACAGCCTGATAATAGTCACCTTAAAGTGTTTGGTTGTTTATGTTATGCCACAAATGTGGGTCCTCAAGATAAAATGAGCCCTCGGGCTACTCAGTGCATTTTCATGGGATATCCTCCTCTTCAAAAAGGATATAGAGCTATGTAAATATCTGCAGGGACTTTCTTCATTAGCAGGGATGTTGTTTTCCATGAAGATGTATTTCCATTTGAAGAAATGATTTCTTCATCACAGCCCTCTTTACAATCAAGGCCAGACAGACTTTTTTTGTCCGATGAATCTTTATCCTCAGCACCAGGGTTCCTTATTGTACCAGGACCAGACATATCATTAGGACCATCTCCGTCTGTACCAATGGATTCTACACCGTCAAACTTATCTGAGGACATTTCTCAATCTCCTTCAACAACAGCTGCTTCACCAGTTATTCCTGAATCAGCGGATCCTCCAGCACAAAATGTAATCGAGCAGCCTTGATGTTTGGGACGGCACACTCGTCCACCTACATGGACCAAGGATTACATATGTTCTGCAAGGAGTTCTTCAGGTACACAATATCCTATTACCTCATATGTGTCATTTAATCAGTTATCGCCAGGACATATGTGCTGTATCAGCCGTATATTGGAAGAACATGAACCATCATCATTTGCTGAGGCAGCACGAGATTCTAAATGGCGACAGGTGATGGAATCCGAACTTACTGCTCTAATTGAGAACAACACCTGGGATATTGTCCCCTTGCCTCCAAAAAGAAAACTGATTGGCTGTAAATGGGTCTATAAGATAAAATTCAAGGCAGATGGCTCTATTGAGCGCTATAAGGCTCGTTTGGTTGCCAAGGGATTCACTCAAAAAGAAGGTTTTGATTACCATGAGACCTTCTCTCCAGTAGCTAAAGAAGTCACTGTACGTTCCTTCTTGTCCATTGCAGCTATACAGAATTGGTCCCTTCATCAGATGGATGTGCATAATGCTTTTCTCCACAGTGATCTAGATGAAAAAATCTACATGGATATTCCTCAAGGATTACGCAGACAGGGAGAGTCTCGGGTATGTCGTCTTCGCAAATCCTTATATGGATTAAAACAGGCATCTAGACAATGGTATGCCAAATTCACTGCTGCACTAACCAATGCAGGTTTTGAGCATTCTAAGTATGATTATGCCTTGTTTACACGTACTACAAAAGACTCATCAATTTATTTGTTGATATATGTCGATGACATACTTGTCATGGGAAATAATGATTCTGATGTTGCCAAGTTCAAAAGGTATTTGCACTCCACCTTTCACATTAAAGATTTGGGACCACCAAAATATTTTCTCGGCATCGAGATTGCTCGATCTAATGAAGGAATTTGTCTTAGTCAAAGGAAGTTCATCTTGGAGATTGTTTCTGAAGTAGGTTTATCGGGATGTAAACCAGCAGTCATCCCAGTTGAGCAGAATGTGAAGTTGACGACACATGATTATGACATTAGTTCCCCTTCAACCATCAAGGATTCAGTGCTCAGAGATCCTTCTGAATATCAGCGACTTGTTGGAAAACTGATATATCTTACAATGACAAGACCTGACATTTCATATGCGGTACAAATACTCAGTTAGTTTATGTATATGCCAAAGCAATCACATATGGATGCAGCATTGAAGGTTGTGAAGTATCTGAAGGGATGTCTAGGCCTTGGAATACTTCTGTCTCGTGATTGCAATATGAAGATGACGGCCTTTTGTGACACAGATTATGCCACCTGCCCAATGACCATAAGATCTATTACTGGTTTTTGCATAAAGCTGGGAAAGTCACTAATTTCTTGGAAGACAAAGAAGCAGTCAACTGTCTCACTATCATTTGCGGAATCAGAATATCAGGCCATGGCAAAAGCTACCTGCGAAATAATTTGGATACGAGGACTACTCTTGGATCTTGGAATACAGGTCAATGGACCAACTGAATTGTTTTGTGATAATGATGCTGCGCTCAAATTAGCGGCAAACCCAGTTTTTCATGAAAGAACAAAACACATAGAAGTTGATTGTCATTTCACTCTGTATAGAATCAAAGATGGAGTCCTCGTGACAAAAGGAATTGGAACAACGGAGCAACCTACAGGCATTTTCACTAAAGCGTTATGTCAGAGACAACATAGGTACCTACTGAGCAAGCTTGGTATCCTTGACATCTACAGGCCACCAGCTTGAGGGGGAGTGTTGGAAATATATCTTGAAGATTCCGATTATGTTGATTGTAATCCAGTCAATTGTGAATTAGTTTTGGTAAATAGGAAAATAGAAAAATAGAGATTCATTTATTATTTTTTCCTGTTTTATTCTTTTATCTCTTACACTATATATTTACCAATGTAATGTAAATGCATACAATGAAATACAGAGGAAAAGTCTTTTCCCAAATCTCCAATACACTTTCTGTCAGTTCTATTGATCAATAAAAAAAACCTGTCTATTTAATGGTGATGAAGAACTATGAAGAGAAGAAAGATTGAAAATGCTCTTTTTAGAGTGTAATCACCGAACCTTAGTGGAATTCTTCATGGACATAAGTGTCTAAACAATACTTTATCCTAAAATCGATAATAAGCAAACCTCCATGATTTGATAAAGGCTAATGGACCACAAAATACCCAAAAGCCAACCACGAATCCAAGTGGTATGCCCATATAAAACCACTTCTTCTCGCTATCATTGTTGTCACTAGCATCATTTGGGTCACTTTTAGATGGAACACAACCCGCTTCGTTCGTCTTGTTTGTGGTCATTGGGCAAGTTTTCTCAAGTGGAATACCGCACAATCCATGGTTTCCTCGGAAAGAACTTGAGCAATCTATTCCCAGCTGTGGTCCACACAATCCATCATTGCCTTCAAAGGAACTGGCTGAAAAGGTGAGAAATTGTTTGACCGCTGGGATGCTTCCCACAAACTTATTGTATGAGAAGTTCAGTACAGAAAGAAAATTAAGGTCTGAAAGCTGTGTGGGAATCGTCCCATTGAGGTCGTTCCGTGAAAGGTCCAAGAACTCAAGCTGTTGCAACTGTCCTAGGGATGGAGGAATTGGCCTTGCGAATGCATTGTTTGATAAGTTGAGGAAATGAAGTGCTTTGAGAGCCCCCAGAGTATTGGGTAATGGACCTTCAAAATTGTTGCCTGAGAAGTCGATTGAAGTGAAAAGAGTAAAGATCTTCACCAGCTCCATTTGCAGACCTTTGACGGTGACACTTACCGTGTCCGGATAATAGAGTCTACTCAAGCTAAGGACTGGATACTGGATCTGATTGAAGTCTACATTAACCTTCATAGCCCTTAAACTTGCGAGCCATTGAGCAGGCAGAGTGCCTCTGAAATTGTTGGAAGATATGTCCACAATTTGAAGCATCGTCCAATTGCCATTATTCCCTGGACATCCAACCCCTCCATGGAACTTGTTGGATCGTAACACAAGTACACGTAGACTTGCGATGCTCTTCAATTCACACGGAAACACGTCATCAATCTGGTTGTTTCTCACGTCTAAAACCTTCAGAGTTGTGCAACTTGCCAATGACTTTGGGAACTTCCCCCGTAATAGATTATTGCTGAGATCCAAAGTCTTCAAAGCACATGTTTCAGGGAAATTGAAAATGCTTCCATTCAAAGCATTACCTCGCAGATTTAATACCTTGAGAGACTCCATCACTAGGCAATCAAGAATATTTCCCCTCAAATTATTATGAGATAGGTCAAGCACCTCGAGATACTCAGCTTCGCAAATTGATTTTGGGATAGACCCCTGGAAACTGTTATTGGACAGGGAGAAGAATAATGCCACAGAAAGGCCTGTAATAATAGCAGGTGGAATGACTGAAGTGAAGTTGTTACTGGAGAAGTCCATGTATACAGCAAATGGTGGCAGGGGCAACGTTTGTCCATGGAGCCTGTTCTTATGGAGGTCAAGAACCGTCAGAGAAGAAGTAAGATTAGGCGGCAGTGTTTCAGTATCTTCTAGTAAATTAGACGAAAGATCAAGATACATAAGGTTTTGAAGCTCCCATATCCATTTTGGTATAGTGCCCTGAATTTGATTGTGAGAGAGGTCTAGATATATCAAGCTGTGTTGCTCAGCTAGGAACTCAGGTAAAGTCCTCAACTGGCAAGAAGCCAACTTTAAAGTTGTAAGGTCAGGGAATGAAGACGCCAGGGAAGCAGTATCTGTGGCATCAATGGACAAACGATTGTAGGATAGATCCAAATATGAAAGATTTCTCAAAACCAAATTAATATGGAATGAGCCACTGAAATTATTGGAAGAAAGTGAGAGGTACTTGAGCCCTCGGAGTTCCCATATAGACATCGGTAGTTCTCCTCCTATATTGTTGTTACTCAAATCAAGTGTTTTTAGTTTGTGCAATGGAGCATTAAAAGATCCCTTCACTAGATTAGAAAACCGGTTGTTGGAAAGTTGAAGCTCCTGAATAGATGGAAGTGTAAACATAGATGAAGGAATATTCCCTTCAAGTAAATTGAATTTCAAGTCAAGAATAAGAAGACTCGAGAGATATTTCCATTCGGTTGAATTAATCGGACCAATTAGATTATTGTGGGACAAAGTGATTTGCGTCAGATTCTTGGACTTGCTTAGTGATGGAATTGAACCACTAAAATTGTTGAATGAGAAGTCCAAATAAATCAGTTGCAAAAGATACGTGAAAGAGCTTGGAATATATCCACCAAAGCTGCAATTCACCAGTTCTATTCTTGACAGATTTCTGAGTTTACTAATTGAATCTGCGAGCCTCCCGGAAATACTTGTGAAACTGAGAAGCAGTGTCCGAAGAGAACCATTCTCCGAAAATTCTGGCAAAGACCCTTGAAGAAGTTCGTTGAATGATAGGTCAAGGGTCTGAAGTGTTTGTACCTGGAAGATTTTTCGAGGGAATGCTCCCTGCAGGCCACAAGAACTGAGATGCAGAGTACTTAAATTGTAGAGTTGGGCAAGGAACTCCGGGACGGTGGTAGACAGATTATTGCCGTCCAGTTTAATCACCGACAGAGAATGAAGTTTCACGAGGGAAGAGCAAGACTCAATGGGACCTGATAAATTACAATTCATCATGCTCAACACTTGAAGTTTCGGCAGTGAAGAAGACAAGGCATTGCACAATTCATTGCCTGTAGCTGTGACGTTCACTCCATCAAGGTACAGCTCTCTCAGCTCGCTAAGATTCCCAACAAGCATCTTTAGATTCGGATTCTCGAGTTTCAGTGAAATGAGCCCAGGAAAATAAATCAGGGATGCAGATACATCAAGAGTAACCAACCTTGTCAAACGTGATATTCCAATCGGAACCTGTCCTGTGAACCCTGCATTTGAAAGATTCAGGTAGACCAAATTGGTGAGATTACCGAACCTAGATGGAATCTCCAAAGACCGGAAGTTGTTGAAAGCCAAATTCAGCCTCTGAAGATAATTGAGTCTGAAAAGACTCGATGAATCATCAAGTCTACCAGTGATAAACTCGTTGCTCAGATCAAGACCTGTGACTTGGCCACCTTTGCAGGTCACGCCGTCCCAAGAATCATTGCTCTGATTCCATTTGATCAATTTCGTGGAAAATGAAGCAGAGAAGTTGAGGCTATTCTTCAATTCCAGCAGCAGCAATTTCTGATTTTCAAGACATTGGCCCGAGGCCAAAAACGTGCCTATGCTGAAAGGGTTGGTATGTGCGAGTATTAAGACCAACCATAGGAGGAGCCAATTCCTCATTTGTTTCAAGCAGATTAGGAAACGCTATTTTACAGAGTTTGTGAGTGAAGACATACAAGGAGGAGTTGTGTTCTTAATGGAAGGCAGATGAACATGACCTTCCTTGTGTGAGATTCCAATGGAGCTTGTGTTTGATATAACTCATCACATCCTATCATCAATTTTTCAGTCCCTACGTGTGGCTATCAAAAGTTGACTTGACTTGCGAATGCAAAATCGTCTAGTCACTTGGATGAGTTTTCAGTGGTTCTCGACTGTTGATGAAGAAAAGCCAAGAAAGAAAAAAAAAAGAGCAACTCTTTCCCTTGCGTATCATTTTCCGCTTTCTACAGCACAAGTTCCCTTCTAGAGAACCGGTATTCATTTCACTCTCATTTTTTTCTACAAGGTTCATTGTTCTTGGAACCTGATTTTCTGATTAATGTTCGCCATTGGTAAAATAAGACAGTCAAAGGAGCTCTCGCTACTCATTTTCATGTTACATTTTGACTGATCTTCAGAAAATAAGGAAAATGGTGATATCAGTCGGAGGACATCACCAATAAAACTGAGTGATTCGTGGTTCTTGGTCTTTACTTTTGCATTAATTCCCATACATCGGATTTTTTTTCCTTTCAAGCTAAGGTCATGTCTTTATTGTGCCTATGGAATGTGTGATCAAAGGTGGAACAGTTTCTCTGATTATACTGTCTATGATTCAGAGCTAAACTCCTGAGATACCTTTCCACCTTAAAAATATTTAAGCAATGTCGGGATTTTGAGCGGCGCTGCACTTGCTACTGTTCGTCTTCCAAGCATGTCTCCTCCAACGTGATCCTCATTGAGTACAAATTTTCTGGGACTGACCAAGGGTTTGCGAGAACTTCAATGATCTCCCTAAGGATGTCAGGTTCGATATTGGCTAGAGCTACTAGACCGAGTAAAGCGGGGAATGTGCCGGATACCACTGGAACAAATGGCATGTGAGATGGGACGAGCATCGAGCCCGAGCACTTTGGCAGCCCTTAGTCCTTCGTTATGGCTATTGCTGCTTTCATTCTCTCTGTTTTTTACAATGGTTAAGGCCTTCTTCACCTCTTATGCCTATTCTCACCCCAAGAACTAACCGACCTCAGGAACTCAATTTCAGAAACATAATTAGAGAAATCTTATCAGACCAATGAAATATGTGCTATGCCCACTTTTATTTCTTGGTTTCATTTCATTTACAATTAGATCATGTGCTACCATATGGAGTTAGTCCATGACAGACAAAGAACATCATATTAATGCTGGGAATTGTCATTTCCAGAGAACTTACGAAATGTTATTGCCGCCAATCTAATTTAGCTGATCATATCTTTCATACAACATGATTGTTAACTAGAAAGCAACAATAATTGCTAGTCAGACCAATAATGAAGTGAATTAGTCAACCGGGTCCAACTTCAAGCCCATGAACAGACCGGGAATTTTAACCAACCCCCCAACAGCCCTAGTCGATTTACTATGTGCCAATACTTTTGATGTAATTGCTCCGAACTTACCTAAGTGAATGAATAGATATCGCATTTCCGACCAAAAAAAAAAAAAAAAAAAAACAGACCGGGAATTTGAAAACCTTATGGGATTGAAATTTTATTCCCCAAAATTTCCATGCACCTTCTTAGGGTTGGGAAGGTTGCACTTTTGGTCCAGTTTGGCCAGGGTTACACGCTTGCGTGTCACACCCCGAACCTCGAGCACGCGAACATCCCACTCTGGTCGATAAAATCATGCGACTTCCCAGGACACGTCGCCGACTCATTCATTTTCATTGCACATGCGGAAGCAAAATAAATCCCTTAACAACATTTAACTTGGGATAGAAAAGCAGGCAATCAATCACAACCAATCAAGCTTTCTTATAAACACATAAGTTTATATACAACATTGGATTGTCTACAAAATAGACCGACTCAACAAAAAGGGAACTGTCCTATGACCAACTTGTCAGACACGTTCACCGATTCTTCAGCCTCAACCTTCTGAACTCCAGGACTTCCGATCCTCCATGATCGTCATCTAGGGACCTGAAATATTATCCCACAACCGGGATGAGACAATGTCTCAGTGAGTCCTACCCTCTAAGACCCGATTAGAAAGAAAATACGTCTCAGGGTGCTCTAGCCACACAAATAGGATAGAGGACTTACCTCGCCTCAATCCCTTTCCTACACATCAGAACAATTCAATTCTCAATCACACAATTGAGCCAACGATTCAATTCAATCATACTATCTATCTTCCCATTTCAATCCGTACCATCTATCAACCATTACTATCTATCATTCAATACCGTCTATCAAACCAGTCGTTAATATGACACACGCTCTCCAAAGCTGAAATATATAGACGGTAGCTCGCTCAAGCTGAGATAGCTCACCAGAAGCTGCCGCAATATATATAGTATAATATAGCTAGTTGCCGCAATATATAAATCGTGCTCACACAAGCTGATAGAACGATCTTAGCTCCCACAAGTTGATATATGTATAAATCATGCTCCCACAAGCTGATAAAATGATCTTAGCTCACACAAGTTGTAGCGTATAGATAACTCACCAAAGCTGTATATATATGTATACAATAATTGCTCCCCCAAGCCAATACATATATATATATATATATATATAAATCAATGCTCGCCAAAGCTGATCATTCAATAATAAACCATAGAACTGGATATTCAATCCAATAACAACCAACGATTCAAGCTAGTCATACAAACCAATTACGGTGCTAAAAGCCAACACCAGGTATTTTCAAGTTAAATACCACAACTTTATCAATATCACTCAATTCAACACTTTTGGAATAATTAACCATAACCATCATTCCACTTAATTTCTCAATTAAACATACCATTAGCACAAACTGACCACACTTTGCTGCAATCAAGACGAAATTCTAATGATCGACCCTCCTAGCAAAATTTTCGAAATTATTATATAATTAAATTTAATTCCGAAAATTAAATAATTAAATATTATATTATAATAATATAATTAAATTAAATAATATTTATAAATTCGAAATAATTAATTAATTAAAAATAATTAATTATGGCTTAAACAAGATTACACTAATTTAATCATACAATTAGCCCTAATTAAACACCCATTAAACTAATCATACAAATAATCTAATTTACGTTAAAATAATCTAATCTAACCACCTAAACCTAATTAGACTAATCTAAATACCCCTTAAGCGTAATTAACTTACTAAGCATGGATTAGATGATAAACTCACCCGTTTTGCGAGCCGGTGAGTTCACGACAACCATGACGCCAAGGCGGTCGATAAACCTCAAGGTGGCAACACCAACCAAGACCGGGAAGACACCTAAAATGGGCCTCGAAGTCTCCAAAACCTTGCTGGTTGCTGCTTTTGATTTGGGCTGAACTGCAGAGAAGAAACCAGCAACTTCAACGGCGAAAACGGCCGGCGATGGCCTTCCGGGCGTGTGACGATGGAGGGGCTGGTGAGCTCGGTTTCCTCTGGTTCTCTTGAGCTTTTCCTAAGCCTCAACCATGGAGAAAGCCATGAATGAAGGAAGAAGATGGTCTGTTGGAGAGGGGGCCCTTTGGTGAGTCTTCAAGCCTTCTACACTAGTCAAAATTTCATTTGCTTTGCCCCCACATAACCTCACGTGACATCAGCCCATTCTCTCTCCTCAAGCTTCCTCTACAAGCTTGTTAATAGGTGCAATTTGTCCCTTGGCCCTTGGCATACGAATTTTGAGTATTTGTACATCAAATTCAATCAATTCTCACTCAATTCCATCCATTTAAAGCTCAATTAAATCAACCCATGTGTCCTCAACCTTCTTATGACTTTTCCCTATCAAGTGATCCAACTTGCATCCCAAAGATTCGATTAAAAAATGGCCATCTGACAATCTTGAACAAAAACGGCCTTACTTTGTTTTTTTGCCAACAATCTCGGTTTGTAGAAAAATCTTCTGGAGATGAGTTGACATTCCTAAAATGAATTGTGATTTGACAGAACTTCCAATTTCTATAATCGGGTTCAATTTCACGGTTAATTTCAATCTGGCGCGACTTTAGCGCGTCCTAATCTACCGTGTAGCTTTTAGGAATTTTCCATACAATTGACTTGTGGTTGATTAATTTCAAGCCACAAAGTGCATCTTCGACACATTGGCGACTCTCAGTTGTCGTGGAAATCTCAAGGTTTCAAATACGGACACACGATACCAAAACGACAGATAAGTTGGTCTAGTGCCGATCGATCAGAATTTTGCAATTAAGTGGAATCACCCACATTTAATCACATGGTTCTGTCGAATCGATTTATCTCCGATCTCTAAACGATCTGTGCCGTAATGACCCTTGTAGATTAGCACGGTCGAGCAGTCGGTTCCTAGTTGAATTCTCAAGTCTATTGCATTTAGATTCCTTAACGACTTCACCTGATAAACTAGTTATCTCGTGAGTGGCCAACTCAGAGAATAGAGCTATAGGCGCAAAGATGAAATGCCCGACTTATTCAATTGAAACAAGAATTGGAAAATCATGATGTCACAACTCTTTACCTCTTATAAAAATTTCGTTCTCGAAATTTAAACCATTAAAATTCTTGTTCAAAATGGTGGGTTATTGTTGTCTCATCAATTGCTCCTTCATTTTGCTTCGCAATGCTATCCAAGATCCTCAGTCTTTGCCAAAACATTTCCAAATTGACCAGACCAATTCTTGATTCCAAAAGGTTAAACACTTGCCCATCTTTACAAAAATGAAAGTTACAAAAGTTTTGGTTCTTTTTTTCTTTTTTCCACAAAGCGGCTAACTGCCGCGTCGTAGATTCGAACTCTCGACTTCGGACCTGCGGCTTCACCCCGGGTACCACTCGGCTAAAGGCACTGACGGTGCTCCAAACTACTTTCTTTTTCCATTTAAAGCCAAATTTCCTATTTGAACCCAAACGTTAAATATTCCACCATTTAAACAGTTCCGGCTCTCATTTCTTAACAATTTGAGATGTCCTTATTCTAGGCGACATCCAAGGATGAACAGGATTCTCAACCTGAAAATTCAAAGGTTTTTGACGCTTAACTGCGTAAATTTCCCGACAGCTTTGAGCGGTCCTTAATCTGTCACTAATATTTGCAACTACGTCCACTGATTGCTAAACTGACTCTGGGCTATGACCTTTCATTTTCTAATCTCAACTCAACAACTAAAGTTTTGTACACTCTACTCTGCACTGCCTCAAAGGAACCATCTAACTGATCTGCTGAAACTGGGAACCTTTGGTCAAGATCTGATATAACTCTAACACTGACACTCTATGCAAACGAATTATCTGATGCACAAACACCTCTACATGCTTAATCAAATCAAGATCCTTCCACATAGCCACAAAGTGGGCTGATTTCATCCATCTGTCAATCGATCACTACCCAAAATGAAATTATTACCACACTGACCCCTTAATAGACCCGTCACAACTTCCATTGTGACGTATTCCCACTTCTTCACGTGGATCTCGAGAGATTACAAAGGTCCTCTCGACTTGCAAAACCGTGTTTTCTCTTGTTAACACATCTGACACTTGCAACCTGTTAGTGATATCTATCTTCATACTGGTCTACTAATCCCGATGATGCAAATTCTGACCCATCTTCATACTATTTGGACAACGCTGACGCTGCTACGATGAGCTTCCGATAAGATCTCTTCTTTAATCTCCAATCATCCTTGGAACCTTAGTGTTCCGTCCTCAGAAACCTGAAAATCAATTCTCCTCTTCTCGGTATCCTCTTGCGGAATCTTTTGAATCTCTGAGTATGTCCACTGAAGTTTCTAATTCTAACCTGAATATCCGGTTCAATTCTGAGGGTGGCCATAAAATTCGAAGGTGGCCTACCTCAGATTTGAAAATCGAATTTCAAACTTTCTCAAGTAAGGTCCATACTTTAACCAGCATATACACAAATGAAGACTCTTGACTCAACGCATCAGTGACTTCTTTCATTCTTCCAAGGTGATACTAGATACCACCATCCTAGTCTTTCAAAAGATCTAGTTCACAGCACTATCTCATTTTCAATTCTTTCTGAGAGAATAAATACTTTGAGACTTGAATGGTCAGCAAAGATCTGGAGTCTTTCTTCACACCAACAATATCTCTAAATCTTCAGAATGAACATTATTACTACAAATTCTAAGTCATGCGTTGGGTAATTTATCTCATGAGGTCTCAACTGATGGGACGAGTATGCAACAACCTTGCCATGCTACATTAGCACGCAACCTAATCCTCTAAGCGATGCACCACTGTAGATCTTGTAACCTCCAGGATCAGATGGAATGGTTAGCACAGGTGCGGTAGTCAACCTCTTCTTAAGCTCTTGAAAACTACACTCGCACTTGTCTGTCCACATGAACTTCTCTTCCTTAGTAATCTTGTCAATGGTGATGCTAAAGCTGAAAACCCTTCAAGAAACCTTTTGTAATACTCTACTAAACTCGGAAAACTTATGATCTCTTTCACTGTAATCAATCTCGGCCAACTATTCACTACTTCAATCTTGGACGAGATCTACGGAAATTCCTTCTCTTGAAATCACATGACCTAGGAACGCCACACGAGTTAACCAAAACTTGCATTTGTTAAGCTTAGCATAAAATCCAAAAGTCCTCAAGGTCTGAAGTACCATCCTCAAATGTCTCTCGTGCTCCTCAGCACTCTTCGAACACACCAGAATAATGTAAATGAACATGATCACAACTAATCGAAGTACCTAATGAACACTCTATTCATCAGATCCATACAAATAGCCGGAGGGTTTGTCAAACCGAACGATAATATAGTGAACTCACAATTGCCGTATCAAGTGCAAAATGCCAACTTCGGTATGTCTTTCTTTCTTATCCTCAACTGATGATACCCTGTCCTCAAGTCGATCTTTGAGAATATCAATACACAAACGCAACAAACCATCCTTCTTCTTCACAAACAAGACAGATGCTCCCCAAGGTGATGCACTGAGACGTAAGAATGCCTTATCTAACAATTCCTGCATCTCCACCTTCAGTTCTTTCAACTCAAATAACGCCATCCGGTAAGGAGCCTTAGAGACTGGCTCTGTTCTAGATGCTAATTCAATCGCGAACTCTATTTCTCTTTCTGACAGCAAACTTGGCAGTTCTTCCGAAAACACCCCAGACAACTGATGTATCATGGTTATGTTCTCCTTACTTGGTCCCTCGACTGTTGCATCCACTACAGTTGCCATATAGATTAGGCAACCTACATCCATAAACCAGGCCGTCTTCAGTGACAAACAACATGGATCGAAGGTCCTTGCTAACTTTCAGTAATTTAAAACTTTCGTACGCTAACTGAACAAACTAAATTATATCACTGCCACGATTTATAACAGTAGAAAGTTCCTCGAGCCAAATCTTTTTATAAATGACTCCTAGGTCATATATAAGCAAACCCTTCAGGTACAACTATAGTCAGAGATTCATCTTCATTTTACTTTATTACAACAACGGAAACTCTACAACTTTCACTCAAAGTCCAGCTACACTACTCTGATAATAACTCCTCAAAAACATTCTTCCCTTGATCGATGCATGGTCAATCCATTCCTATTCCTTTTGCCATCCTAAGGGCATCATGTTGCCGGTAGCGATGCTCGAGTCCTCTTGGACTTACATGGACAGTTCCTATCCCAATGGCCGTGTTGGCCACATTCAAAGCATGCTCCCGTTAGGCTTGGTCACCGGGCTGACTACTTCTTTTCTCAAACTTGACACACAATTAGTGAGTCCCCTACCTACTGTCAGGTAACAGCATGCACTCTTTCTTGTACTAAAGGCCTGCTCTAAAAACTCCACGATGCATTCTATGGCGCACTCATTTCGATCTGTCCCATCGGCTTTCTAAGACTATTTCTGGCCAGGTAACTTTGATGGTCACACACAGAACAAGCACCCGTCTTACCAGGACACGGGGTTGATCCATGTCGGCTTCTATCAGCATGACACACTCCAATATGATTCATTACTGACCTAACCATCCCACATTTCCGGTTGGACGGAAATGGGATACTTTTCTCCAATCATAGACTCATTCCCAAACTGGTTTTCATCTTTACTTATTCTGAACCTCGACTCGGATGCAACGGCTTGCTCCTAGATCACAACTCTAGCTTGGGCCTTAACAGGCGTAGCAATAGCAATAGTTACAACACTAGCAACGATAAATACAGCGGCAACAACGGCGGCTTGGTCCTTAGCTTACTGACTCAACGAGTTCCCAAGGAACACTAGTGCTAGAATGATCCCATTGAGCCTAGGATTACTCGGTGCTACTACATTAGGACCGACTTACAGCGGTACTCTCACACTTGCACTAGTCTAAGCCGGCGCTTCGCCACGACCACCTCAGGTACCAACCCCTATCGACATACCACCCTGAGTAACTGGTCTAAAGGTTCTCTTTAGGAGTCCTCTACTCTTGATCACTCATTTCTAGGATCTTTACAGAAACCTATTTCTCAATTCTAATCCTAAATTAGAATTTGAGTGATCCTCACCAAACAATCTACCAAACAACTATTAGCCACATGCACCAGCATGAAATAAAAGCCATTCCTATCAACTATCCCATGACTCATCGCACCTTATCACTCCAAACACAAACCTCGCTCTGATACCACTTAAACGGGGATGTCACGCCCTGAACCTCGAGAACGCGAACATCCCACTCTGGTCGATAAAATTATGCGACTTCCCAGGACACGTCACTGACCCATTCATGTTCATTGCACATGCGGAAGCGAAACAAATCCCCTGACAACATTTAACTTGGGATAGAAAAGCAGGCAATCAATCACAACCAATCAAGCTTTCTTATAAATGCATAAGTTTATATACAACACCGAATTGTCTACAAAATAGATCGGCTCAACAAAAAGGGCACTGTCCTATGACCAACTTGTCAGACACGTTTGTCGATTCTTCAGCCTCCACCTTCCGAACTCTAGGATTTCCGGTCCTCCACGACCGTCATCTAGGGACCTGAAATATTATCCCACAACCGGGATAAGACAATGTTTCGGCAAGTCCTACCCTCTAAGACCCGATTAGGAAGAAAATATGCCTCAGGGCGCTCTAGCCACATAAATAGGATAGAAGACTTACCTCGCCTCAGTCCCTTTCCTGCACGTTAGTACAATTCAATCCTCAATCACACAATTGAGCCAACGATTCAATTCAATCACACTATATATCTTCTTATTTCAATCCGTACCATCTATCAACCATTATTATCTATCATTCAATACCGTCTATCAAACTAGTTGTTAATACAACACATGCTCTCCAAAGCTGAAATATATAGACGGTAGCTCACTCAAGCTGTATAGATAGATAGATAGCTCACCAGAAGCTGCCGCAATATATATATATAGTATACTATAACTCACCAGAAGTTGCCGTAATATATATAGATCGTGCTCACACAAGCTGATAAGCGATCTTAGCTCACACAAGCTGTAGCGTATAGATAGCTCACCAAAGCTGTATATATATATACAATAATTGCTCGCCCAAGCTGATCATTCAATAATAAACCATAGAACTGGTTATTCAATCCAATAACAACCAATGATTCAAACTAGTCATACAAACCAATTACGGTGCTAAAAGCCAACACCGGGTATTTTCAAGTTAAATACTACAACTTCATCAATATCACTCAATTTCACACTTTTGGAATAATTAACCATAACCATCATTCCACTCAATTTCTCAATTAAACATACAATTAGCACAAATCGACCGCACCGATCAAAGATCGCACGAAATTCTAACGACCGCCATCCTGGCAAAATTTTCAAATGATTAAATAATTAAATTTAATTCCGAAAATTAAATAATTACATATTATATTATAATAATATAATTAAATAAAATAATATTTATAAATTCGAAATAATTAATTAAAAATAATTAATTATGGCTTAAACAATATTAAACTAATTTAATCATACAATTAGCCCTAATTAAACATCCATTAAACTAATCATACAAATAATCTAATTTACATTAATATAATCTAATCTAACTACCTAAACCTAATTAGACTAATCTAAACACCACTTAAGCGTAATTAACTTACTAAGCAGGGATTAGAGGATAAACTCACCGATTTTGTGTGGCACCCCTCGATAGCCCCTGATCCGTCAGGGTCGCCACAGTTCGATTACCATTCTTTTGCTTGACCTGAAGGTCTATCGATCCTGGGGGTTTACATCTTTTAGATCAGTCCCTGCGCAATTTATATAGCGAAAGCACATCCATCAACTCCCTTTCTTATATTTAGAAAACAATGCACACCAACTAAACATTTATAGGCAAAAGCCGAACACTTTTATTTATATAACTTGATGGACAACATGAGTTGGTACAACAAAAGGCCAAGGCTTTTCTAAAACTCGGCTATAACCAAAAGCATCCAACTCCATAACCGTCATCAACTTCAGTCCATCAGATAGTGTCGGTAGTCCAAAAAAAGAAGCTCCATCAACTACCCATCGTCCGAGGTCGATTACACCCAACCGGGTCCATCGGTTGGCGGTGGCGGCAGCATCCCAAACATAATGCCGTCACAGCGAACGTGTACAAATAAGAACTCTTGCACCACAGGGCCTCTAGGTAGGCCCACATCGTATATGACTAGGACTTGGACGTGGACGAACACCATCCCCCGCACACCAACACAAATGTGCTCTGAACAAGAGCACTCGACATCGACCGGTACGTCATAAAAGGTGCCACGAGAGATAGGTAGCAAAGGCATCTTAATCTGAAATGTTAGTCCTCAAACAGGTGAGTACAGCCACTCAGCAACAAAAGATTCAACAAGCTATGTCGAGCATAATAATCAGCATCCAATTTCATACAAGATAGACAAGGCAGGAAGTCAAGGGATAAATGGATTTCAATAACATGGAATTCTTCAATATTAAAGCAATTGCAATTCTATAAGAATCATATGCCACATAATCAGATCACAATCATGAAACCCTTCAATGTGATGACAACATATCCAAGATAGACAAATTTCAATCATAGGGCCAAACTGAAATATCATGTTCCATTCCATGCCATACACTCAGTCTTATATCCAGACCCCACACATTTATAGTCGAATCATTCATTTTATCATTCAAAAGGATTTCATCCCCGGAGGACCAATGTTTGCATCTCTCCAACATTCGCATCCCTCCAGGCATCACGAAAGCCTCCGGCATTCAACCACTTAGGGCCACCAGGCATCTGGAGCGAATCACGCCTCCAGGCATCTCGTACCCCACCTGGCATCATGAGGAGCCTCGAGGACCTCCCATGAAAATGGTTACCCTGGCCATTCGGATTTACGTATCGACAAGCATATAACTAGGCATCCTGAAGCTCCCGGGGAAAAACCTACGGCATTCAACCATTTAAGGCCACCGAGCATCCACAAGGCATCGACTCACTCGATCCATTGGGCCTCCCGACTCCCGGGGTATCATTAACACGAGGGTTCAATGGGTAACGAATCGCATTTTAATTCACAAATGCAGCATCATATGTCAAACAAGATATCTCATGAACCTTTTATCAAACAAATCGCATTTTAATTCACAAATGCATCATCATATGTCAAACAAGATATCTCATGCACCTTTTATCAATCACAATATCCCACCATCAGCATCATCAAGTCACATGGCAATTCGAGAACTATACTTCATATAGGACAATTCTATAGAAATCTCGAAACAGTAACTTAATTTCTACAATTGCGCAGTTTTAGCAACAATTCCGAATTAATTACTAAAAGGGCTCAGAAAATTACGAAATTTTGACACGTTATCAATAAGACCTAGAGGAACAAATATAAAGGAGGTCACTAGGTCATATTCCATAGGCACCGAAGGTAAAACTTCGATTTTCTTCCTACCCAACATTCTGTAAAATTCCAGATTTCATATTTTTGTAGGAAACTTATTTCGAGGGTCATACTTTGTTCGTTTTCTCCGAATTTTGGATATGTTATTCATGAAGATGTTCTATAAAACTTTCATCAAGGGCTCGAAATCAAATTGTGGCCAGATAATTACAGAAAAATTTAAATGTTGCCGGAGGTCACACTGTTTTTCACAAAAACGGTTCACAAGTTCACAAAACTCCTCCCATACATTAGATTTCGACCTTCATCATTATATACTCTTTGTCCATACACACAATACACCTTACCACAGCATGATTATCACTAAGATTCCTCATGGTCAGAATCTCAAATTCATTTGGTTTCACTTGCAAGTTAAAAAATCCAGCACTCACACTTCATGACATTCGAAATCCAGCACATGCACCTCATCCACAACCAGTTTTCTTAATCTAACACCCTCTTACATATCAAAGACTCCACATGCAGCTCAAGTACTCCATTCTCCTCACCTATTTCACTTCTTTTCTAGGCAAAACAGCTTGCAACAACATAGATTGAAGAACAATTGCTTGCCTTAAACTCTCTCACTTGGTGGCTGTCCGAAAATGGAGGTTTGGGGGTTGCGGCTTGGCCGGTCGGCGACAGGGTCCGGTGGCGTCGACGGCGGCTGCATGGACACCGCGAGAGGTGTCCCTTCCTTCCTTTCCCTTGCTGCCCGCACAACTCCCTCTCTCTGGTTTGGTTTCCTCTCAAACTCTCTCTCGGTCTCTCCTCCTCTCCGTGCGAAGCCCCCCTCCCCCTTTGTTTTGTTCTTTTATTAATTAATTATCTCCATTTTGCATGTAGGAAATTGAACAAAGGACAAGTGGTCAAAGAGGAAGGACAAGTGTAGGTACAACAAGGACAAGTGTTGGTGGTGAAAGGCATGCTCTCCCCCCTCCCCTTTTGGTTCGTGCGACACCCTTGGGGTGTTTCTTGGGCCTGCTTGGGGCCCGAAATCTTGGGCCCAAGAGTCCTTAAAATAAAGCCCAATTCCTTTTTTTTTAAAAATATATACATATAGTATTTTATCTCTACTTTTAATTTAATAACAAAAATTCATATTGCTTTATATACAAGTATATACACGCATATATATTCCAAATTCTTGCGGCCCGCTCAATATCCTCAAGTTCTAATTCTTTAATTTTTAGCACATATAATTCTTATGCAAGATCAAATCCCATCCTTTTGATTCAAAGGATAAAATTGAAATACTATTCCAAATGAACAAATACAAATCAATGCCTGTAAAATAAAAATAAAGTCATAGTTCGGTGACTGTCACCTGCCCAAGGGTTGTCTAAAATTTTGGATGCCACATTTTGTGCGCCGGTGAGTTCACGGCGACCACGATGCCAAGGCGGTCGATAAACCTCAAGGCGGCGACACCAACCAAGACCACAAAGAAACCTAAAATGGGCCTCGAAGTCTCCAAAACCTTGCTGGTTGCTGCTTCTGATTTGGGCTGAACTGCAGAGAAGAAACCAGCAACTTCAATGGCGAAACGGCCGACGATGGCCTTCCGGGCGTGAGACAATGGAGGGGCTGGTGAACTTGGTTTCCTCTGGTTCTCTTGAGCTTTTCATAAGCCTCAACCATGGAGAAAGCCATGAATGAAGGAAGAAGATGGTCTGTTGGAAAGGGGGCCCTTTGGTGAGTCTTCAAGCCTTCTACACTAGTCAAAATTTCATTTGCTTTGCCCCCGCATAACCTCACGTGACATCAGCCCATTCTCTCTCCTCAAGCTTCCTCTACAAGCTTGTTAATAGGTGCAATTTGTCCCTTGGCCCTTGGCATACGAATTTTGAGTATTTGTACATCAAATTCAATCAATTCTCACTCAATTCCATCCATTTGAAGCTCAATTAAATCAACCCATGTGTCCTCAACCTTCTTATGACTTTTCCCTATCAAGTGATCCAACTTGCATCCCAAAGATTCGATTAAAAAATGGCCAATTGACAATCTTGAAACGGCCTTACTTTGCTTTTTTGCCAACAATCTCGATTTGTAGAAAAATCTTCTGGAGATGAGTCGACATTCCTAAAATGAATTGTGACTTGACAGAACTTTCAATTTCTGTAATCGGGTTCAATTTCACGGTTAATTTCAATCTGGCGCGACTTTAGCGCGTAGAATCTGCCGGGTAGCTTTTAGGACTTTTCCGTGTAATTAACCTATGGTTGATTAATTTCAAGCCACAAAGTGCATCTTCGACACATTGGAAACTCTCAGTTGTCGTGGAAATCTCAAGGTTTCAAATACGGACACAAGGTACCAAAACAACAAAGAAATCGGTCTAGTGTCGATCGATTAGAATTTTGCAATTAAGTGGAATCACCCACATTTAATCACATGGTTCTGTCGAATCAACCTATCTTCGGTCTCTAATCGATCTGTGCCATAATAATCCTTGCAGATTAGCACGGTTGAGCAGTCGGTTCCTACTCGAATTCTCAAGTATATTGCGTTTAGATTCCTTAATGGCTTCACCTGATAGACTAGTTATCTCATGAGTGGCCAACTCAATGAAGAGAGCTATAGGCGCAAAGATGAAATGCCCAACTTATTCAATTGAAACCAGAATTGGAAAATCGGGATGTCACATGCAAAATCTTCATTTTTATCCAAACTCGAACTTTTTTGATTGAAGGACTTTCGTACAATAGACAATAATCAAGAGGGAAAACATTGAACATGCTACAATCAAGCATAATAACCAAAGTACATGCGATAGTTTTCAGTTGACTTGACAATGCAAAATTGTTGTTGTAGAGCTCCCCAATTCGGTGATCTATAAAATTATGTTGACAAGTAGAACGGAATTTTGTCTATGGACGGTAATTACGTAATGTCAATAGCAATATCAAAATTCCGATGATAAGTAAAAAGTGGTCTATAATTCGTTAATTCGGTTAGCTTGTTTGTAATTAGCAATCAAATAACAATTTTACCATTGATGGACTCAAGGGCCTATTACCACTTGTTTTTAGATTTTACAAATGGACACGTAGATAAATGTTACTAGTAAATTAACAGTTTTATTATCCACAAATATGATAGTTGACTAACACTTATTTTTATATTTTACAAATGGGCGCATAATTATTTGTAAGTTGCCAATTAAATAACAATCTTACTATCCATAAACCTCATAAGAGAAAATCATCTATCATGATTTGGTTTTGATTAGTAAATATATAACTAGAACGTTTATGGTTATAAGCCACAAATATTGTTGCAAAATATCATCAATATACATGACCAATAAGGAGTGCGACCATTCGGAAGTGCGACACCCTCTGAAAGGCTTGGCCATAACTCAAGACGGACACTTAAGTCACCATAACTTTAAAATTGTACACTTAAGTGCCATCATCGAAGTAAAATGGGACACTTAAGTGCCACTCCGGCAAAAATCCGGGCAAATGGCTGACGTGGCGATTTTCTGGCGAGCTCGGTCCAAAACGGCGTCGTTTTGCACGCGACGTGGCGGAGAAAATGCAAAAACGACGCGTTTCGCGTCTACGTGTAAATAATAGATATAAATTAATTAAATTAGATTTAAAATATTCAAAAAATTTAAAAAAAATTAAGAAAATTTTAAAAATTTTAAAAATTAAGAAAAATTTAAAAAATTTAAAAATTTTAAAAAATTTTAAAAATAAGAAAATTTAAAAAATTTTAAAAATTAAGAAAATTTTAAAAATTTTAAAAAATTTTAAAAGTTAAGAAAATTTTAAAAAATTTTAAAAATTAAGAAAATTTTAATAAAATTTTAAAAAATTAAGAAAATTTTAAATTTTTTTTAAATTAAGAAAATTTTAAAAAATTAAGAAAATTTTAATTTTTTTTAAATTAAGAAAATTTTAAAATTTTTTAAAAATTAAGAAAAATTAAAAAAAAATTAAAATTAGAAAAAAATTATAAAAAAGGGGGTGGGAGGCCGAACGGGGCGGCTCCCTTGCCGCCGCCGCCCGGCTCCCTCACCGCCACCACCTCCGCCGCCGCCGCCTCCCCCACCCCCCCCCCTTTTTTTAAATTTTTAAATTTTTTTAAATTTTCTTATTTTTTTTTAAATTTTTAAATTTTTTAAAATTAAAATTTTTAAATTTTCTTATTTTATAATTTTTTTTTAATTTTTTAAAATTAAAATTTTTAAAATTTTCTTATTTTTTAAAATTTTTTAAAATTTTTTAAATTTTTTAAATTTTTTAAATTTTTATAAATTTTTATAAATTTTTATAAATTTTTTAAATTTTTTAAATTTTTTAAATTTTTTGTAAATTTTGTAAATTTTTTTAAATTTTTAAAATTTTTAAAATTTTTTAATTTTTTTTTAAATTTTCTAATTTTTTTTTTAATTTTTTAAAATTTTCTTTTTTATAAAAATTTTTTAAAATTTTTTTAAAATTAAAATTTTTAAAATTTTCTTATTTTTTTAATTTTTTAAAATTAAAATTTTTAATTTTTACTTTTTTTAAAATTTTTTAAATTTTTTTTTTAATTTTTATGCTGATTTGGAGCTCCGTGAAAGCCACGTGAAAAAAAAAATAATAATAAAATATCACACGTAGGATTTCCGAAGGTCACGAGGCGACTTAAGTGTCCCACTCGAAAAAAAAAAAAGTGGCACTTAAGTGTACCGTTTTGAAGTTATGGCACCTAAGTGTCCCGGCGTGCCAAGTTATGGCACTTGTGGTGTTCTTCTACCGCGAATTCGCCACCATTATTTACAATTTTGACGAATGGTATTACAAAATTACCATTGAAAGGAGCATTATTCTGTATGGGGGAAATGGCATGTTGAACACTTCATCGTGATTGTTAAAGGACTCATCATGATAAAGAAACAAAGAAAACAGCCGCCCTTCCCTTGTCTCAACATGGCAAGTTTCCTCTTGAAGCGGTACCCGCAAGCTTAGAGATCAAAGATTGTAATGGTGCTTTATTTCACGAAAGTTCAAAATTTAGAATACATCTTCCAAAGAATAAGTGTTTGTATTGCATACAAAAATAAATGAACGAAAACTATTTTCATTACCCACCAAAATAATTAGGTATAAATTGTTGTCAATTATGAAATCATTCTCGGTTTAAGTTTTCTAAGCAAGATAATTATTCTTTTTTGAAAAATATTTTTCTAGATCTTGAAATTTTTATAAAACATATGCACTCTGAATTCCGAAAAAGAGTACAGGCTCCGATGGCATTTCACTTTCGTGTTACTTTACAGGGCATTGTTTGTGATAAGCTACTTTGCAATATTTCTCTTGTTTTCTGGGCTACAAAGAGGATTAGTTTCTGCATGAGTTTGGTGTTTCATGAAACAAAATATGAAACACCATAGGCGACGCTCATGAATGCAGTAAATAACATCGCCGAAACCACCCTCAGTCTGTCACCAATAATCTCGCGGTTGCTGCAAAGACCTCTGGGACAAAGCTCACATCCATTCAAGCTCGGCACGGAGATCTCGTGAGCATCGATAGGTGCAGCCATGGGACTCGATCTGGTCCAGTAGTCGGGGTCGTCCAACCATGGATCTAGAGCAGATTCGAGGCTGTCCAAACTTGGATCTGGGCTCTTACACGAGGCTTTCAGCAGTCACGATGATCACGCCCCCCTACAACTCTTCAGGGGAGGATCTCTAAGGCGATGATGTGAGGAAGACGATTGTATAATTCAAACATCTTTGAGCTTTTTCATCCCTTAAAGACCCCGGTTTACTTTCCAATATTTTTTGGCCAACATCATTTAGTTTTTAATTTGTTAATCTTTTACATTATATTAATTTGTTAATTTTTATATTTTTACAATTAATTAAAGCGCCATGTCAGTGCACCACTTAAGCACCGTTAGCCATGTCATCCGCCACAAAAGATCCTTTGAAATATAAAATTATCTTTCTTGGGATTTAACCGAAAATTTTAAATTAAAAGTAAGAAATCTTATGTACTTAAGAGAGATGGATGAATATTATAGACAATTATTAATTTTCTTCTTAAGTATTACCAAAGGAGATGGTAGAAATCCGACTTCCAAGCCTTCAACAATCTCAGCAAGGAAAACATCGATCAGGAGTTTTCAACTGTTCAACAATAAAAATGGATCAAGTGAACAGTGACAGATCAATATGGGACCAATGGATTCTTAGTTGAATTTTACTACATATTGCATGATATACAGCTGAAAATAGCTCATCACAAGCATCTTTTGCTAAGGATTTGCAAGCTCTCTATCTTCATAGACAAAACAATAGCAAACTCTCTGATCAACTATTAATTGCAAACAAGTGACGGGAGGATGATGAGTGAATTTGTCACCTTTGCTCGGCCCAATGAGGCAAAAAACCACAGCTCCCATACAATATCCTCAGCTGCTGCTGAGTGCTGACTCCAGCCACTAATCCGATAGGACATCTCGCTTGTTGGGTAAAGTAACTCTTTTTCTGCAGTAGGGACTTGATCATTAGACATTTCCTCTTTCTCCCACCTCTGGGCCTGGATCGAAATTGCTCATCAAACTTGTCAAAATCACCCTGCACCCAAGAAGCCAAATTGCTAGGTATGAGGATCATCCAACCCTCGTGTAGTAAAAACCTGGATTTCAAGATTAGTAAAATTGTATTTCAATTTTTCAGAGAATGAAAGAATGGGGCTCACTGGAGTGTAAACATGGCAACCAGTTTTCTCGTGATGGTCTCTCACGTGCTTATACACAAACTTCTTGCCACTATCCTTATGGCCGCATACAAATGGCCTTGCATCTAAACGCTTGTAAACATGGCAACCAGTTTTCTCGTGATGGTCTCTCACGTGCTTATACACAAACTTCTTGCCACTATCCTTATGGCCGCATACAAATGGCCTTGCATCTAAACGCTTCCGAATCAGCTGATTTTTTCTTCTCATGCGTGTGGAGATGCCGTTGGATATTCTTCCTCAACTGCTTAGTCCCACATATGTCGCAATTGACTAATTGGTGAGCCGACTGCACATGCTACTTTGGATAGTCAATATTGCTGAAGTATTTCATGCACTCACAACAGAAAGCCTCCGCAGTCTCCAGTTTGATTACAGCAGTTGAAATGACATTATTATTGGAAGGCATGTTAAACAGCTCATAGATATCATTCAGCTTCACTAAGACACCTTCATTATTAAGTGACTCACCATGAGAATCCTCATGCTTTCGCAACTTCGATGCAAACTTGAAATCCTTCCCACACCCAACCTCCGGACAGACATGCTGCTTCAGACTCTAACATTCACCAGACGTCAATGATTCCTCATCATTGTGAACTTCATTCAAGTGCCTCTTCATGTTCCCTTGATATGCAACTGACTTATCGCAACCATCAACAGGACAGCTGAAAATCTTGCCTTTATGCTGAAGAAAGTGACAAACCAAATGGTCTTTTCTCCTATAACTATGAGGGCAATCCTCTATAGAACACTTGAAAGGCCTTTGCAAATGAATTTACAGGGCATTGTTTGTGATGAGCTACTTTGGAATTTCCTCTTGTTTTCTAGGCAACTAAGAGGGATTAAGAGTCTATTTGGTAAATGCTTCTGTTCCTAGAAAAAATTTCTTTTCAAAAATAGTCTTTTTTTCTATTTCTATTCTCGAGAATAATTTCTGAATAAAAAAAAAAAAACGTAATTGGTAACTATACAAAATTTCTATTCTCGAAATGGAAAAAGAACAAAAATGTGTTTTGTATGATTCATAGATTTTTCGTAGTGTATAATATCTTTTAATTTTTAATAATTTTTCAAGATTTTTTTTTCTTTTTTGCCCGCTACCTGCCGTCAACAACCATCGACCTTGGCTAGTGGCAACGATGAGCGGCGGGTGGTGGCGGCGGTCGGTCAATGGCCGTGGTGGCAGTCGGCTAGTGGCCAATGGAGGGGTGATGGGCAATAAGGAAGAAGAAAAAAAAGAAAAAATAACTTGTTTCTATAAATTGTTTCTAGGTACAAAAAAACTACTTTTTCTTCTTTTTATTTCTATTCCAAATTTATTCTCTAGCCACGTTTCTATTTCGAGAAATAGAAAAATTAGTTAACGTCACTGAACGGATTTATATTCTTTTTTTACTCCGAGGAAAAAAATAATAAAAAAAATAGGAATGTTAACAAACAAGCCTTAAGATTCTAGACGAGTATGATGTTTCATGAAACAAAACACGGAACACTATCAACCCCACTGAGGAATGCAGTGAATAACTTCGCTGAAACCGCTCTCAATCGTTATGGACGATCTCGCGAAGGCTGCAAAGTCCTTGGGACAAAGCTCACGCATTCAAGCTCTGCATGAAGAGCTCAGGGGCATCCATGGCGGTAGCCATGGGAACTGATCTGGTCCAGAAGTTGGGGGCGTCCAGTAACCATCACTGGGCTCGTACATGAGGCTTGCGGCAGTAACCATCTCTTGACTCTTTCAAGGGACGTTCCTAGGCAATGATCCGAGGAAGACGATCCTTTAATTCAACGTGTTTCAGTATTTTCAGTGGCATTTTTCAGTTTTTTCATCCCTTAAAACTCTGGTTTACTTTCCAATATATTTTGGCCAACATCATTTAGTTCTTAATTTGTTAATTTTTAAAATTTTAAGAATTAATTAAAGCACCACGTCAATGCACCACTTGGAAATTGATGATGACGGTCAATTTCGTCCCTCAAGTAAACCTTACGTGATTTCTTTGGGACATTTGGCGAAGTCATTTTTATCACCTGAGCAAAAAAAAAAAAAAAAAATTATTTAAGATCCGGTCTGACATTTTAAATTAAAAGTAAGAAATCTTTTGTACTTAAAGAGAGATGAATGAATATTATAGACAATTATTAATTTTCTTTTAAGTGTTACCAAAGGAGATTATAGAAATCAGATTTGTAAGCCTTCAACAATCTTGGGAAGGAAAATATCAACAAGGACTTTTCAACTGTTCAATGATAAAAATGGATGAAGTGAACAGGACAGATCGGTATGAGATCAATGGATTCTCACCTGAATTTACTACATATTGCATCATGTACAGTTGACAATAGCTCATCACAAGCATCTTTTGCTAAGGATTAACAAGCTCTCTATCTTCATAGACAAAACAATAGCGCACTCTATCAACTATTAATTACAAACTAGTGGCAGGAGGATGATCAGTGAATTTGTCACCTTTGCTTGGCCCTATGAGGCAAAAAACCACAGCTCCTATACAATATCCTCAGCTGCTGTCGAGCGCTGCTGTGAGACTCCAACCACTAATCCGAAAGGAAATCTAGCTCACGAGGTGGAGTAACTCTTTTTCGCAATCGGGACTTGATCGTCGGACATTTCCTCTTTCTTCCGCCTCTGGGCCTAGATCGAAATTGCTCATCTAACTCCTCAAAATCACCATGAAGCCAAGGAGCCAAATTGCTAGGTATTACGATCATCCAACTCTCATGTAGTAAAAAGCCAGATTTCAAAAGAGCAATAAAATTGAATTTCGATATTTTAGAGAATGAGAGAATAGGGCTCACTGAAGCGTCAACATGGCAACTAGTTTTCTCATTATGGTCTCTCATGTGCTTATTGTATGCAAACTCCTTGCCACAATCCTTAAGCCGCATACAAAATGGCCTCACCTCAAGATGAACAGCCTTCACATGCTGACATAAATTTCATTTCTGTCAACAAGAAAAAACATCAGCTAATGTACACACAGCACCCACATGATAAATGAACTCAAGCTTCAAAGTTCCAAACAATTATATTCCATGCCCCACTAGAATCTACTTCATAGGTGACTGTGTTAAATTGCTAAAAAAGGAGGAGAGATGAGGCTGAAACTTAATCTTATGTACAAAGCAACCAAGTCTTTTACAAAAGACAAAATACATAACGTAAAACACACCATAACTACCCATGTTCTCCATAAAGCACTTGCCCCACTAACACCTAAAAACTAGGATAACCAACACGCATGACTCCACTAACTCTAATAACTAAAAACCAAATCAGCAACATGTGAAAAAGAAAATAACCATTTTATCAACAATCCCTCCCTTAAACTAATGTTTGCTAACATTCAGTTTAAAGCCTTGACTTTTTTTACCGTGCAAACACCTAGTAACCTTCTGAGCTTCACAAATGACTCCATCTTGAGGGCCTTGGTGAATATATTAGCAACTTGATCTTCACTCCTGCAGTAGATTAGATCAATTGTTCCATCATTACTAAGATCTCTCAAGAAATAAAAATTCACATCAATGTGCTTGCTTCTTCCATGTAACACCGGATTCTTGGAGAGTTTTATTGCTGAGTTATTGTCACAAAAATTTTTAGTAGGTCCCGATTGCTTGAATTGTAACTCCTCAAGAATTCTCCTTAGCCAAATAGCTTGACAAGCACTAGCTGTTGCAGCAACAAATTCAGCTTCTGTACTTGACAATGTAACAATTGGTTGCTTCTTGGATGACCATGAAATAGCACCTGTTCCAAACATAAAAACATAACCCGAAGTGCTCCTCCTATCATCTTGATCTCCTACATAGTCACTATCAGTAAATCCCAACAAATCAGACATTTCACCCTTTTTGTAAAATAGCCCAAAGTCTCTAGTTCCTTGCAAGTAACGAAGGATTCTCTTGGCAGCTAACAAACGCATTTGTGTAGGATTCTCCATGTATCTACTGATTAAACTCACAGAGTACATTATGCCCAGTCTTGTTGCAGTTAAATACATCAAACTGCCCACAATTTGTTTATAAAGTGTGCTGTCAACCTTCCTCCCTTCACGATCTTTGTATAACTTTAAGCCAAACTCAACTGGAGTGTTTACAAGATTACAATCCTTCATTTGAAACCTGTCCAAAATTTCTCCCACATATTTCTTTTGAGAAATAAAGATCCCATCATCCGATTGTACCACTTCTATGCCAAGGAAGTAATGCATCATACCAAGATCAGACATTTCAAACTCATCCATCATAGATTTCTTGAATTCTTCAAACATGCCATCATAACTTCCAGTAAATATAAGATCGTCAACATACAAGCAGGCAATAAGCATTTTCCCTTTATCTCCAATCTTGACAAAAAGCGTATGCTCATAAGGACATTTTGAAAAACTAACTTTAAGAAAATAAATTTCAATGCGACTATACCAAGCCCGAGGGGCTTGTTTTAGCCCATAAAGAGCTTTCTTCAATTGATAAACTTTATGCTCATTCCCAATCTTGACATAACCAAGGGGTTGCTTGACAAATACCTATTCCTCCAAGTATCCATGCAAGAATGTCGATTTGACATCTAGCTGGAAAATAAGCCAAGAATTCTGTGCCGCCAATGCAACCACCAATCTGATCGTGTCATGTCTCACAACTGGAGAAAAAACCTCGTATAGTCGATTCCATATTGCCGCTTGTATCCCTTGGCTACCAAACGTGCTTTGTATTTGTCAACTTCACCATTTTCTTTCAATTTTGTTTTAAAGACCCACTTTACACCAATGGTTTTTTGTCCATCCGGAAGATCGGATAGCTCCCAAGTATCATTTCTTTTGATGGCATTGATTTCATCATCCATCGCTTTTCGCGATTTTTCTTCTTTGACAGCACTCTCAAAAGTTGTAGGGTCATAGTTTGAAAATAAGGCAAAGTGAGTAATTGAATCTTCAATTCCAGTTACCTCATAATCTTCCATCCAAGCAGGCTTTCTTTTAACGCAGCGAAGAGATTGGGCTTCTTCTTCATTGACTTCAGTGCCTATTGGTGAAATTCCAGCAGTTGTAGAAGTTGTATTTGATGAATTTTTGGGCACATAAGGTGCTGAAATTTGCTTCTGTTCAGCATCATTATCATAAAGAACTTGGGTAGGCTGCTACCTATTCCAATCCCAAGTGTTCTCTTCATCAAAAACAACATCCCTGCTAGTCACAATCTTCTTTGTTAGTGGATTGAATAATTTATATGCTTTGGATGCTTCACTTACACCAAGAAAGACACATTTTTCAGCCTTGTCATCAAGTTTCTTCCTTTTCACATCCGGGACATGGGCATATGCGATGCATCCAAAAATTCTGAAGTGATATACAGCCGGTCTTCTCCCACTCCAAGCCTCTTCAGGTGTCATATTTTGAACAGCAAAAGTTGGACTTTTGTTCAAAACAAGAATACTCCAATTTACTACTTCTGGCCGGAAAGTCTTTGGAACTCTTTCTCTTGCCAATAAACTTCTCACCATGTTAAGAATTGTTCTATTTTTCCTCTCAAATACACCATTCTACTGTGGTGTATATGCAGCAGTAAGCTCTTTTCAAATGCCATACTCTGCACAAAAAACTTCAAATTCTTTTGAGCAATATTCACCGCCACAATTTGTTCGAAGAGTCTTAATGGTCTTTCCTGCTTCATTTTTAACACGAGTTTTGAAGATTTTAAATATAGAAAAAGCTTCTGATTTTTCCTGTAAAAAATAAACCCAAGTTTTTTTCGAAAAATTATCAATGAAGGTAATTAAGTATCTTTTACCTCAATTAGAAGATGGATTTATGGGACCGCAAATGTCCGAATGCACCAGTTGCAAAACATCATTTGCTCTCCATGACTTTTCTTTTGAAAATTGAGAACGATGTTGTTTGCTAACAACACATTCTTCACAGGCTTGGGAAGGAACAGTAATTTGGGGAAGACCTGTCACCATGTTTTTCTGTTGAAGAGTCTTCAATCCACCAAAACTCAAGTGACCATAGCGAAAATGCCAAAGCCATGAGGGATCTTTCTTTTCAGCCATCAAACAAGACTGAATATTTTCAATTTTTAATGGAAACAATCTATTTGAATTCATAGGAACAACTACAATAGCACCTCTAACGGAATCATAAATTTCATAGACACCCCTCTAAATGGTGATTACATAACCCTTTTCTTGTAATTGGCCAGCACTCAATAGGTTACTTTTCAAGTCAAGAATATACAACACATTAGAGATCATTTTCACAAAACCATTCTTGGTTCTTATCTTAATATCACCTTTTTTCCCATCACTTTCACAGTAGAATGATCCCCAAAACTCATAGTGGAATGAAAATCTTCATTTAGATAAGAAAAAGAAGACTTACTTCCACTCATGTGGTTACTGCAGCCTGTATCCACATACCAAATATTTGAGTCGCGCTTCTTTTCATCTTGAACAGCCATCAATAATGTTTTTGCTTCCTTTTCTTCAACAAAATTTGAACTCTCTGCCTTTTCTTTATTATTAGGCAGCCTAGTATAACATTCAGATGCATAATGACCAAATTTATGACATCTAAAACACTTTACCTTGAATTTGTTAGGATCCCATCCTCTGCCTTTGCCTTGAAATTGGTCATTATTGGCTTTAAAATTCCTGCCAACATCTCTATTTCCTCGATCTCCCCTTCCTCTACCTCTACCTCTACCCCTTCCTCTGAAATTGTTGGAATGAGTATTAGTAGAAGCCTTCAATGCTTGCTCCTCTACTGTTAAACTTATGTTCATCTTCTGTTCATGGACCAATAAGGAGCTTTGCAATTCATCAAGAGAGAACGCATCTATGTCTTTCGACTCGTCAATTGAGTAGACAACATAATTAAACTTTGGTGTCAAGGAATGCAAAATCTTCTCCACAATGGTGACGTCGTCCATCTTCTCGTCATGGAATCGCATCTTGTTGTTGATCTCCATTGTTCTAGCACAATAACTAGTGACAGATTCTCCATCCTTCATCGCTAGTGTCTCAAAATCTCTTCTCAAGGCTTGAAGCTGTGCACGCTTCACCCTAACAGAGCCTTGATATTTCTTCTTCATAGAATCCCAAATATCCTTGGAAGTTTCTTTGCAAAAAATAGTATCTAAGATGGGACGATCGATAGCCTGAAAAAAATAATTTTTTGCATTCAGGTCCTTCAACTTTTTAGCTTCCAATTTTGCTTTCTAGGGATCTGTCAAAGCCATGCTTGCCGGTGGCTCTTGAATTCCAGATTCAACAACTAACCAATACTCCTTTGATTGTAAAAAATTCTCCATCAGCATACTCCAATGGTCATAGTGACCATCAAAGCGTGGAATTGCTGGTTGAACAAAATTGTCGGTGGCCATTGGAAATATTGCTACTGCAATTTTCTCACGAAAGCTTTTTTAAAAAAAAAAAAACTCTCACGTTTCTCTTAGGCTCGGATACCACTATTAAATTGCTAAAAAAGGAGGAGAGATGAGGCTGAAAATTAATCTTACGTACAAAGCAACCAAGTCTTTTACAAAAGACAAAATACATAACATAAAACACACCATAACTACCCATGTTCTCCATAAAGCACTTGCCCCACTAACACCTAAAAACTAGGATAACCAACACACATGACTCCACTAACTCTAATAATTAAAAACCAAATCAGCAACATGTGAAAAATAAAATAACTATTTTATCAACAGATTGCACTCACTATTGAAAAAATGCAAAGACAACCCACAACATCACATCTGAATGCTTTTGAATCAACCGAATTTTTCTTCTCATGCGTGTGGAGATGCCATTGGATATTCTTCCTCAACTGCTTAGTCCCATATAAGTCGCAATTGACTAATTGGTGAGCCGACCAAATCTACTCCTTCAGATAGTCAACACTGCTGAAGTATTTCATGCATGCACAACAGAAAGCCTTCACAGTCTCCCAGTTTGACTGCAGCAATTGAAATGACGTTATTATTGAAAGGCATGTTAAACAACTCATAGATATCATTCGGCTTCACTAAGACAGCTTCATTATTAAGTGACCTACCATGAGAATCCTCATGCTTTCGCAACTTGGATGCAAACTTGAAAACCTTCCCACACCCAACCTGTTAACAAACATGCTGCTTCAAACTCTTACATTCACTAGATGTCAATGATTCCTCATCATTGTGAATTTCATTCAAGTGCCTCTTCATGTTCCCTTGATATGCAACTGACTTATTGCAACCATCAACAGGACAGCTGAAAATCTTGCCTTTATGCTAAAGAAAGTGACAAGCCAAATGGTCTTTTCTCCTATAACTGTGAGGGCAATTCTCTATAGAACACTTGAAAGGCCTCTGCAAATGAATTTAGCATATTGACACTTAGATACAAAGCATGCCAAATCTCTAGATATCAGTACAACAAAACTAACAATGCTTCAAACCTCAAAATAGAACATGCGTGACCAAGGCTAACTTGATGGTCGTCTCAGGTGGTCCCCCAACCTGATACTAGTCCAATCAAGTTACAAGATTGCAGCCTCTTGCATTTTGGAGTTCCTTTCAGTGGGATCCAGTGCTTCACACCATTATCATATCATAATCGGATGAGCCAACATACATTATCCTGCAAGACCTTGATTTCAGTATGGGTGAATTTACAATAGACAAGTGGAAAAGAACAAACCAGCTTCATTTTTAAACCAAAGTCTAAACTTTTTTATCATAGAAACCTATTTGCGTAACCAGACCACGCTAAAAGATTGATGCCTTCTCATGGGTGCTTCCCATGTGATGATGCTCCACAAGTTCACGGCACCATATTTATAGGTAATCACCATTCCACAGCCCAGAAAATCATGTACATCTCCAATGATAATATTCGGATTGCCGTTTCTGACACCTAGAAGTTACAAATGTGAAAAGTTTAAGAGCAAAGACCACAACCGAGCATTGTACATCAAAAGCATCGGTTCAACAAGACCTGTGCTGCACGTAGACAAACTTAGCCATCAACCGCTTGTATTCTTAACCAAATGACTCTGATCAATCACCATCTCCAGCCATGGCCGTTAACCGTCATAATCCACCTTGACTCATACATGGACTCGCAAGGGAACGAGTGTGGAAGAGTAACACGATAGGAGCCTTCGTCAAGAATATCACCAGAAATGAAGGTTGAGAACAATAACTCCAGATCACATACTCATTGTTGACTACCATGGAAATCACTGGCAACGTAGCACAGAACAAAGAATTATAGTGATTCAGAAATGTATTCAGCCATCGTGAAAACATTACAACTCATGCTTAAATGACTTGAAAATCAATTAATATCACTTAATCTATGTCAGCATACTTTCGGATTCAGAATTTGACGAAACTAATTATCCGCATTGAAACCTCATAGACATTTCGTCGAGCACATTGCAGTTCATCCATCAAGGAGCAGATTTTTGACAACATCGTATTTGAGACCATATCGCAAACGAAATTAACATGTGAAGTTTGAAATCAAATACACGACTCTAACATGACCAATCCTAATCGAAGCAAAACAAGCTTTACATTCGCCTCACCTCCGTTAGAATCATAGCATTATGGAGAATCGGAGATTACCTTGTCAATGAAGCCCAGCTAAGTCATAGCACGCAGTCCAATTAACTATTGGGAGCTCTCACGATCGTCGTTGGCTAAAATGAAGACCGGTGGAAGAGCTTGAAAGCGAGTTTTGGCCACTTCAATCTTCATGGCCGCGAAACAAAGTGGAACAGGGGCTTCTCCGGAGGCGGCAGTCCGACGATGGCTACGTCGCCTTGGGCCTGGTGATGCGCTAGAAACGAGAAAGAGAGTCTTTGGAAATCGAATCCCTGGGGGAATTTTCTGGTGAAATCTCTCCCTCAAAAGCGCTCTCCGGAATGTTTGGAACTCAATCCGTGCAGAGCGCAACTCTCTCTACCGCGCGAGCGACGATCGGCAACGAGGTTGCATCACAAGTGCTTTATCACGTTAGGTTTTTAGCACTTATATAAATGTTTTTGTGCAATATATTTTAGAATCAGTGTGCAAGCAATGAGTGGTGTACGAAGATTATGACACTTGTGTTGTCCTTGTCCAATAGTAAATCACTATCTTTGTTGCAAAATAAAGTCAATATACATGAGCAATGGGTAGGAGGTTGCACCATATATTATTGTGCAATATATTTTAGAATCAGTGTGCAAGCAATCTATTGTTGGAAAGTGCACTCGATGATGATTGTTTTGGTGCATTTGAGTTCGTATGGACCTCAAAACAGGCAAGAGAAGTTGCCAAATCTGCCATGTTGGATTAGAGAATTCACGAACTGTTCGTGCAGAGGAGTCCAATCCCGGCGCACCACATCTAACATACCAAGAGTTATTTAAGAAGGACTTGATTAAGAATTGGGTAGAGTTAGAGGAGTTGATTCCAATAAAATAAAATAAAAATGAAGGATCCAATTGCACAAGCAACAGAAGTGTAAATACTCTAGATGCGGATCAATAAACAGAACGTCTTTTCAAACGTGATGGAGAATTATGAAGAGAAGAACAAAGGAAAATACTTCATTTTGAGTTTAATAACTGAACCTTAGCTGAAATCTTCATGGACATTAGTGGCTGAACAGCACTTTATCCCAAAAACGATAATAAGCAAACCTCCATGATTTGATCAATGCTAACGGACCACAAAATATCCAGAAGCCAACCACAAATCCAAGTGATATGCCCATGTAAAACCACTGCTCGCTATCATCATTGTCACCATGGTCATCTGTGTCGCTTTGAGTTGGAACACAACCTGCTTCTTCCACCCCGTTTGTGGCAATTGACCAAGTTTTCTCGAGCGGATTCTTGCACGATTGGTTTCCTCTGGAAGGACCTGAGCAATTTGTTCCCAGCGGGAATCCACACAATCCGGCATTGCCTTCGAAGGAACTCGCTGAAAAGGTGAGAAATTGTTTGACTGCCGGGATGCTTCCTTCTAGCTTATTGTATGAGAGGTTCAGGAAGGAAAGAAAAGTAAGATCTGAAAGCCGTGGGGGAATCGTCCCATTGAGATTGTTCCATGAAAGGTCCAAGGCCTCAAGCTGTTGCAAGTGCCCTAAGGATGAAGGAAGTGGCCCCGAGAATGCATTACTTGATAAGTTGAGGAAATGAAGCCCTTTGAGAGCCCTCAGAGTATCAGGTATTGGACCTTCGAAATTGTTGCGTGAGAAGTCGATTGAAGTGAAAATAATTAAGATCTTCACCAGCTCCACTTTCAGACCTTTGACGGTGACAGTTACTGTGTCTTGATAGTGGAGTCCAGCGGAGTGAAGGAATGGGTATTGGATACGATTGATGTCTACATTAACCTTCATAGCCTCCCAAGTTGTGAGGTATTGAGGAGGCAGAGTGCCACTGAAATTGTTGGAAGATACATCTACAATTTGAAGCATCTGCATGGTGTTGGGACTATGTTGACATCCAATTTCCCCGTGCAATTTGTTGGATCGTAAAACAAGGACACGGAGACTTGATATAGCCTGAAAATGGCATGGAAATGTCCCTTCTATTTGATTATCCCCGATGTTCACGATCTCCAACCTTGTGCAATTTGCCAGTGACAACGGAATCTGCCCCTGCAACAAATTCTCGCTGATATCGAATGTCCTTAGATTGCATGTTGCCGGGATGTTTTGCGGAATATTGCCACTCAACTGGTTATTTCGCAAATTCAATACACTAGAGGACACCATCATTAAACAATCAGGAATAGTTCCTTTCAAATGGTTATGCGATAAGTCAAGCACTCCAACATAATCAACTTTGCAAATTGACTTTGGGATGGACCCATGGAAGTTGTTCTTTGAAAGGGAGAAGAAAGACGAGTATGATGATAGGTGGTCGCCGATGTTATCCGGGATAACAGAAGTGATGTTGTTACTTGATAAATCCAAGTACTGAGCGCTTGGCGGCAGGGGTGGCATATTTCCTTGGAGCATGCTTGAATGGAGGTCCACGATAGACAGAGCAGAAGTAACATTGTGTGTAGCTGTTTCCAACTCTTCAAAGAAATTAACGGAAAGATTGAGTTGTTGAAGTTGTTCCAGTGTCCATATCCATCTCGGTATCTCCCCCTGTAGATGATTGTGGGAGAGGTCGAGGGCGACCAATTTGGACTGGTTAGCCAAAAACTGAGGCAACATTCGCAATTGGCAGGAAGCCAATGATAACGAATGAAATTCAGGGAAAGAGGATGTAGCAGCAGAAGCAGGCGCCATAGCGTCAATGGACAAGCCATTGTACGATAGATCAAGATCGGTTAAATTTCCTAATCCCTGAAGCACGTCGATATTCATCGAGCCACTGAAATTATTGGAAGAAAGTGAGAGGTACCGAAGCTGTTGCAGTTTGAATATGGATGCTGGTATTGACCCTTGCAACTGGTTGCTTTCCAAATCAAGTGTGCTCAGTTGATCCAAAGAGACATTCGGATATATGATAAGCTGACCATTAAATCTATTGTGCGAAAGCCATATACTTTGAAGTCGGCGAAGTGTAAACAAACCTGGGGGAATGTCACCTTCCAATGAATTGCCTTGCAGGTCCAGCAATTCAAGATTCAGAAGGTCTTCCCAGCCAACGGAGGTGATATGACCCGTTAAAGCGTTATTAGATAAATATATTTTGGTCAAATTTCTGGATGCACCAAATGGCGGAATTGAACCAGTAAGACTATTATATCGCAAGTCCAAATAAGTCAGCTCCGATAGGTTCTTCATCGAGCTCGGGATCGACCCACTCAAATTGCTATTAAACAGGTTTAATGTCGACAATTTTCTTAGATTACCAATTGAATCTAGAATCCTCCCTAAGTTTTTTGTATCAACAATGACCAAAGTCTCAAGAGAACTACCCTCCAGAAAATCAGGCACCTGAAGGAGTTCATTGCCAGATAGGTCAAGGTTCCGAAGTGTTTGTACTTGGAAGACTTTTTGAGGAAATTCTCCCCGCAAGCCACAAAAAGATAGGTGTAGTGTTTTCAAGCTGGAGAAATTTGCTAAGAAACTAGGAACTGTGGTGGACAAGTTGTTGCCTCCAAGTTGAATGACCGACAGATTAGCAAGACTCATAAGAGAAGCGTCAATAGGACCAGACAGAGAACAGTAAGACATGCTTAGCACCTCAAGTTTTGGAACTGAAGAAGACAACACGTTGCACCACTCACTTCCCTCAGCAGACACATTGACCCCATTAAGGTACAACTCCCTCAACTCCCCCAAATCCCCAATCAGTGACCTCAAAGAGGGCCTTTCAAGTTTCAGTGGATCGAAAGAGGAAATGCAAGAGAGATCAAGAGTACGTAGCTTCCTCAGGCGAGATAGCTCCGCAGGAATTTGCCCAATGAACCAAGCGTAGGACAAGTTGAGATTTTCCAAGCGGCTAAGATTCGCAAGGCTCGACGGAATTGCCGTGAAGTTGAAGTTGTTGAAAGCCAAGTTCAGGCTTCGAAGGAACTCAAGCTTGAAGAGACTTGACGAACCGTCGATTCCGCCAGAGATCGACTCGAAGCTCAAATCAAGTCCCACAACAAGGCCGTCCTCGCACGTCACACCGCTCCATGAATCGTCACTTCGGTCCCATTGTACTAGCTTGGAAGACTCAGAGGCATTGAAAATGAGGTTGTTTCTCAACTCAAGCAAGAGCGATCTCTGGTCGATGCCAAGACACTGGGCTAAAGCTGAAGCCATAGCTACGTCGGAGAAGATGGAGATCGTGGATATAGCAAGAAGAAGCCATGAAACGATCGAGCCCTTCATTGGAAGAGGTGTAAGAAGGGCGCGGGAAGAGGAAGCAGGGAAGAAGGAATCAACCGAAAAGAAGAAGACACTTGGGAGTGGAGGAGTCGTCCTACTTTAAGTGCATTCTGGGGTCAATTTTAGGATATCATTAGTTGCCAAATTTGACTTATAACACTTGCAAAAATTCCTAGTAAAAACTGGCGACATTGCGCAACAAAGTGACATTCTTTTTTATTCTAATTTTCCAATCGAAACAAAAGACCATATTTATGTTTTCTAGGAAAAAAGGAAAAATAAAAGAAATTTGCCTAAGATATTGAAATGAGAACTTGACATCCCTTGAAAATGCTTTTGGCTCACCTTATTTAAGGTCATAAAATTAATGACATCATGTGATCAATGTTGTCTTTGTACATGAACATTAACCATGCAAAGATCGGTTAAAAGCAAACAATATAGATATTATATCTGACTATTTTATTAAATATGTAGATTCGAGAAGATAAATAATATGATTTACTTATATTTGAGTTTTATTTGTAAAATTTTATAAGATTGTGAAGGAAGCAAAATATATATATATATATATATATATATATATATATATATATATATATATATGTATGTATATAATACAATTGAAAGTACAGCCAAAATCCCTAACATGAAACTACTACATAAGTGCTTTAGGGTATATACCCAACAAGATTTGCGCAAATTCTATTGGAAATATTTTCATCAATTACATTGAACACTTGAAGAATTTTTTGTATTGAAGGACCTTTTTAGCAGCAAGAGATAGAATCAATCTCGAAATTCTTTAGCCTAGTCATCTTCTCGTTGATGCAAATCCACAAATCTACTTCATTCACCACTAAGATAGTAAAGGGCAATCCAGAAGAGGAGAAGATTGAAACATCACTAAGACAGCAATCGAGAAGAGGAGAAGATTGAAACATACTCCGGATCGAGCACAATAACTATGATATTTGGGTTTGTTGACTTCATCAAATGAAGTGGCTAATTACAAAAATTGATAGTCCACTTTCCTTTTACTTTAACTTGTAACCCGAAAGTTGACTAGTCATAAAGAAAAAGGAAAGTGGACTCTCTTATTAAAGGGGAAAAGGAGAGCACGCAAGATAAAGGAAATGCAAGAAAAAGAAGAAAAGAAAAAAAAGGGAAAAAAAGAAAGAAAAGGGAAATGAGTACATGTCACGGCAGCCATGCCAAGATATTAACTTTATTTCACAATGCCCGGTAAAGATTTAAGCCTTTTATTCATCTAATTGGAGTAGTTTTTGGAATTATGGCACAAATTCAAGTTATGTAAAATTTGAATTGTGAACTCTGATTTTTGAGTTATTAAGATGATAAATTTCATGAAAATGATAGACTAGGGCGTTGTGGAGCCATGGGTTATGGTGAAAATTGATTTAGAGTCCCACGCTCAAGTTCATCAATATGTATAGTTTTGAATATCCACTTCGGACAACAGTTTTGTTAGTGCATATGAGTTATTTCAGTAGCTAGTGAACTTGGTTTAGCCGTCGTATCTTGCTTATTTGATAAAATTGCGAGTTCGATGGTTTAAATAACCTTTGTAGTTTGGTTTTAGGCATTTCCAATTAAGTGACGACATCTCTTCTCTGAGTTTGTAAACTCATATTTCGAAAGCAATATGGATTAAATATAGTATGAGTTATGAAATGACATTTTTGTTGCATAAAAGTTTAGAAACATGTTATGAAAGGTATTGTGAAAGTTTATATATATCTATATATATATATATATATATATATATATATATATATATATATGTATGTATGTATGTATGTATGTATGTATGTATGTATGTATTACTTTACAAATTTGGATTAAGAAACGAATTTTGAAATGATTTGAGAAATACTTTACGAATAGTACTTTTGGTGGTTAAGCCGAATTAATGATAGGTAGTCCCCAATGTTATTCGGAATAAATGAAGTGATGTTGTTGCTTGAGAAATCAAGTCGTAAGCATATGATGGCAAGGGTGGCATAGGAGTGAAGTAGTCCAACGTAAATGCAATCTAGTGTGAATTTTTAGGATGTCATTAGTCATCAAATTTGACTTATGATACTTTCAAAAATCCTAACTATTGAAATTTTATGTCACATTGCTTGACAACGTTTTATAGATGTTTTTCATATGCATGTAATCTCCCTTCACCTATCAGCTTAAAATTTTGGATTGGATTTTCCAATATGATATTAGAGCAGAAGATCTTGACTTCAAATCTTTTAGGTCCTAAAGCTTTAGCTTTTAGAGTGTTGTTAGTCTTGACAACATATCTTTATATTTATGTGTCTCCTTCCACCGATCAACTTAAACTTTTGGGTTGGATTTTCTAGAATCAATAGAATTCGATGGCATTGCACAACAAAACAATATTTATTTTATAATAATTTTTCAATTGAAACAAAAGACCACATTGGAAAAAAAAGGAAAAAATAAAAGAAATTATGCCTCAGATGTTGAGATAAGAACTTTACATCACTTGAAAATGCTTTTGGCTCAATAAATAAATAAAACAATTGAAAGTACAGCTGAAATCCCTAACATGTAACTACTACATAATTGCTTTAGGGTATATACCCACCAAGATTTGCGCAAATTCTATTGGAAATGTTTTCATCAATTACACTGCACACTTGAAGAATTTTTTGTATTGAAGGACCCTTTTAGCAGCAAGAGATAGAACCAATCTCGAAATTCTTTAGCCTAGTCATCTTCTCATTGATACAAATCCACAAATCTACTTCATTCACCACTAAGACAGTAAAGGGCAATCGAGAAGAGGAGAAGATTGAAACATCACTAAGACAGCAAAGGGCAATCAAGAAGAGGAGAAGATTGAAACATACTCCGGATCAAGCATAACAACTGTGATATTTGGGTTTGTTGACTTTGTCAAATGAAGTGGCTAATTACAAAAATTGATAGTCCACTTTCCTTTTACTTTAACTTGTAACCCGAAAGTTGACTAGTCATAAAGAAAAAGGAAAGTGGACTCTCTTATTGAAGGGCTTTTCTTCTTTTCTTCTTTTTCTTCTTTTTCTTGCATTTCCTCTATCTTGCGTGCTTTGCATGCTCTCCTTTTCCCCTTTAATAAGAGAGTCCACTTTCCTTTTTCTTTATGACTAGTCAACTTTCAGGTTACAAGTTAAAGTAAAAGGAAAGTGGACTATCAATTTTTGTAATTAGCCACTTCATTTGACGAAGTCAACAAACCCAAATATCACAGTTGTTATGCTTGATCCAGAGTATGTTTCAATCTTCTCCTCTTCTCGATTGCCCTTTGCTGTCTTAGTGGTCAAAGATTTGTGGATTTGCATCAACAAGAAGATGACTAGGCTAAAGAATTTTGAGATTGGTTCTATCTCTTGCTACTAAAAAGGTCCTTCAATACAAAAAATTCTTCAAGTGTGCAGTGTAATTGATGAAAATATTTCCAATAGAATTTGCACAAATCTTGTTGGGTATATACCCTAAAGCAATTATGTAGTAGTTACATGTTAGGGATTTCGGTTGTACTTTCATCATGACCAAGATACGATTTCCATGGCATTTTCTTCGGTCCTACTGTACGGGGCATTTCTTGTGATTGCTACTTCGGAATTTTCTCCAATTTAATATTTTTTGGGCAACGAAGAGGATCAAGTTTTAGACAATTTTGGTCGTGAAACACACTACGTAACTCTGTTCCATGCTGTTGAATTTGTGAAAGACTCCACCATCGTAAAACCCCTGGCCGCAAAAATTGGTCGGTTACTTGTTTGTTCTGTTATACTTTAGTAACATACAACCACTTTTAGAAAAATACCGACATTATTTGATTCTTTGAAGTTATCGGTTATTTTAGAGTTAATCAAACTATTACATTTGTGATAAATTTATCTTAAATTAATATTTTTACCACTAAAAACCCAAACCAATACACATGTGACAAATTTATTTAAAAGTAATTTTTTACCACAAAAACCACAAATTGATATATTTTTGGCTAATATATCATTTGTTAGTTTGTGTTAAATTGGATTAATACTATGAAAAACCACAAACCAGTAAATCTATGACAAATGGAGGGTAAAAACCTCAAATTGGTGCACTTCTCAACTACCATGTATTATTCAACTTAGCAATTTGACAATTAAATTTAATGGAAACTAACGGAGAATAAATTTGTTACATATGTATCAATTTAGGATTTTATGTGGTCAAAAAATTAATTTGTGGTAAATTTGTCATAAGTGTACCAATTTGAGATTATTCGCAATATTAACCCATTATTTTATAATTTACCAACATTTATTTTCTTAAGTTGCCAGGGTGTTGTAATTACAAATTTCAAGACAAAGCTACCATAATTTGAGTCGCTTAGTAACATTTATCTTACTTTCCAATTTACCAACCATTTCAATAGTTTTGCGAAATTTTCTTAAATCAAATACCAACATGATAAACTTACCACATGAGAATTTATGATTTTGTATAAGATTTAGTAGTTTGTGGGTTGGTAGATTATCGAAATAGTTGGTGATTACTAAATAATCAAATAAAGTTGGTAACTGAGTTTAAATAAAGTTAATTATTTCATATAAAAGTATAAAATTTTAAATTCCACTTATAAATGATGATAACTAGGGAATAGTTGGTAAATTTTAAAAGAGTTTATAATTTCTCTTATATTATATTGAAAGGACAAAAAGGAAGAAAGAGGAAAAAGACCAAAGTAAAACCGACATTATCCCTTCTATGGATCCACGGTGTTTGGTTAAGAGTTAACGTCATTATAGAAGAGGAGTCGAAGCTCCCACAGGGGCCTATATGGTGTGTCCATTTGATATACAGAGATAGCAGACTCCACAGATATATTCCTTATTTTAACGTACTAGTGCCCACATGCCATGTGCTCCTAAGTTCCCCAAGTATCTTTTCCTATCCTAGAGAAAGGAAATACCCCTTGGAAGTTTCACATCCTGAAAATCCTGAAGTGCGGATGAGGATCAAAATGAAGCCTTCTATGAACTTGCTTAAATCTGTTTACTTAAAGTAGTATAAAGGAATATTAAAAAGGGAAAAAATTAAAAAGATTTAAAATTAAAAGAAAGAAAGGAAAGCAAACTATCACATGGAACTAATCTATCGTGCACGCTGGAAAAGTACCATGACCCCCTCCACTAGACTATTACCATACTTTCTATTCCTTAATGCATCTTTTCCTTTATATATGATAGAAATGCTTGTTGGTTGGCTGAAGGATGACACATGGCAAATCCTAATAATCACCCCGAGTTTTCTCTTTTGGTATTGCATATTGATATATTTAAAGGTTTTCTTCCTTCTTTTTTTGTTTCGTTGTGAGATTTGCTATGCTAAAAGTGGTTCAATAGAGATTTTTTAGGCTTTAGCTTTTGTCTTTTTGAATGCGTAGTCAAGTGCTGAGTTAGCTTCTAATAAGACTCAAAACCAAGATCACAAGGAGAGGAGCAAACTCCCTTACCATCTAAGACGACAACTTATTGTTATGTTTTTATTGTCAAAATCTTACGGCAACTGAAAGAGATCCTATTGAGTAATTCATAAATAACATAAACCCCCAAATGAGCACCACATTGCTCAAGCTAATGAAAAGCTCTATCTTCTTAAAAAAAAACAAAAACAAAAAAACAAAAAAAAACAAAAAAATAGCACTACATTGTATATTTACTTACACACTTCTCGAGGGCCTGTCCTGCAAGAAATGGGTCGGATTATTGCATAAATTATCCACAAAAACATAAGGTATAAGCTCAATTTCTTCTCGCTGAATTAAATTACACTCGTCACCATCTAGACTTGTGAATTGTGTGACTTGTTGGATTCAAGTCAACTAAAGCATTCCCTCTCGCACAGAAGAAAAGTCGAAGTAAAACAACTAAGACACATCTTTTAAGGAAATCGGCTGAAGTGGTTCTCTTGGTACCACACCAAGAGAGACCAACATAAAAGAAGGTCATGGATTTGCGCAAATTCTATGGAAAGATTCCAATCAATCGCACTGCATCCTTGGAGAATTTTCTGTATTGAAGAGCCTTTTTAGCGCTAAGAGATAGAACCGGTCTCGCAATTCTTTAGCCTAGTCCTCTTCTTATTGATGCAAATCCACAAATCTACTTCACTGACTACTGAGAAAGCAAAGGGCAATCAAGAAAAGGAGAAGATTGAAACTTATTCCAGATCAAGCATAACAACTATAATATTTGGATTTGTTGACATGGTCAAATGAAGTGACTAATTAAAAAAAAAGGGACAAAGTACACCCCAAGTGCCAAAACTTGGCATAGAGGGACACTTAAGTATCAAAAATTTGGAAAGTGACACTTAAGTGTCAAAATCGAGCAAAATGGATCACTTAAGTACCAATCCGGCCAAAATGCTGACGTGGCGATTTTCCGGCGAGGTAAGTGCAAAACGACGTTGTTTTGCACATTCATGTGGTTAGAAAAATGCAAAAACGACGTCGTTTTGTCTCTAACGTGGTAAAAATTTAATATAAAAATTAATTAAATTAAATTTAAAACTAAATTTATTTAAAACATTTAAAAATACAAATTCAAATAATTAAAAAATAAATAATAATTTTTTTTAAAAAAAAAAAGGGAGGGGAAGGAGATGGCCGAGCCCTCGCGCCGCCGCCTCCTTGCCAAGAAGGGCCGGCGACGGAGGGGGAGGGTCAGACGGGGGCCGGCGACCCCGGCCGACCCTCTCCCCTTTGTCGCGCCCTTCCTAGCGACGGCGGGAAGGCGCGAGGGCCCGCGAACCCTCGCCCAGATCCGGTGAGGGCTCGCGAGCCCTCATCGCCGATCGGCCGAGGGCCAGCAGCCCCGGCCAACCCTCCCCCCTCCATCATCGGCCCATCCCAGTGATGGCGGGGAGGTGGCAAGGGCCCGCAAGCTCTCGCCATCGATCGGCCGGGGGCCGGCGACCCTAGCCAACCCTCCCCCCACCGTCGCCGGCCCTTCCTAACGATGGTGAGAGCTCAGCCCTCACCGCCTCCTCTCCCCACCTTTTTTTTTTTCTTTAAATTAATTTTTTCATATTATATTATTTTATGAAAATACTAATAATTTATTTTTATAATTTAATTAAATTAATTTTTATATTAACATTTGAATCCACTTAAAAACGACGTTGTTTTTGGCTTTGTTCGTTGAGTCGGTATTCCAAATGAGCCACATTGACAAAAATAATAATAATAAATTGCCATGTAGGATTTCTAGTAGGGTTCACTAGAGATGGCACTTATGTGCCACTTTCCAAACTTTTGGCACTTAACTGTCCCTATGTGCCAAGTTTTGGCATTTAAGGTGAACTTTGTCCAAAAAAATGACTAGTCGAAAAGAAAAAAGGAAAGTGGACTCTCACATTAAAGGGGAAAAGGAGAGCATGAAGAGCACGCACATAAAAAAAAAAGTACATTTAATGAGAGTAATTTTCAGAATTAGGACATAAATTCAAAGTTATGTAAAATTTGAACAACATGGTCAAATTTTTTGGTTGTTAATTCGAGAAATTTCATGGACATGGTAGATTAGAGGAGTGTGGAGCTGTGGGGTTTGACAAAAATTGATTTGGAGTAACAATTTAGTCGAAGCGAAATTCTAAAGTTCCGTGGTCAAGCTCCACATGACAAATAGCTTTGAACATCTACTCTGGAAGAGAGTTTTGTTTGCGCGTATGAGTCATTTTGTAAGAGAGTAAACTTGGTTTAGTAGATTTGCAGTTGATGTATTGTGATAGGTTCTTTTGGTTATGAGCTTAGTTAGTTATATATTTCTGAGCTATATATGACTGAAATGAATTTTCTGGGTCTAATTGTTAGTTGGAGATGTATATATTCTTTGTGATGGATTATGGAAACTCTGGTATAATAACAACCTAATAGTTTATATATATATAGAATGAAGATAAATAAATATATTTTGATAACACGTTGTTGGTTGTATTGGAGGCTGTGTTCTTCAGGTAGAAGAATGGGTGTGTCATTCCCCCATTCTTGTTGGATTCAAGGTGTGCAACAACCATAGTTCAGTGAAAATCACTAATATCATCGCTAAAACCTAAATAGGAGTTGTACCAAAACTGACCGAAAAGCAACCAGAAGCCGACGGTAAATGCGAGCTGCATGCTCACATAAATTTGCTAACCGGACAGGAAATTTGGCAGTGGAATTTGTCGGAATGCTACACAAGGACTCTCAGGGTAGATGTGCTCTTCAACTGGCACAGGAATAAATCCTTCATCCCTTTGTTTCCGATGTCTAGGACCTCTAGCATGGTGCATTTTGACAAGAAATTCGGGAGGATTCCTGTCAAGAGGTTACCACTAAAATCTAAAGTCCTCAAAAGGCGCGCCTAGGAATGAAGGGGCAATTCCTCCAGTCATGTTGTTACTCCTTGTGTTCAACAGTCAACACCTTGAGAGTCTCCGCCATTTCCCATCAAATGGTTGTAGGAAAGGTTGAGTACCACAAGAAATCGAACTTTGCAAATTGAATACGGAACATGGCAATGGAAATGATTGTCTCTGAGAGAGAAGAAAATTGTCTAATACAGGAGTACACCAATATCATCTGGAATCAGTGAATCAAAGTTGTTCCTCCAGGAAATCCAAGTAGACACCATTCGGTAGAAAAGGTAACGTTTTTCCATTTAGCTTTTTGCTACGAAGGTCAATAATAGTCAGTGTAGAAGTATGAATGGATGGAGCTTCTGCCAAATACTCAAAAAAATTACAGGAAGATTCAGATGTACAAGCTTTTCTCCACGGATTTGATTGCTTGAAAGGTCCAGCAACTTTAATGCCGATTCTTTTGCCAAGAATTTTGGTAACGAATTCAACTCAACTGGCTGGGACCCAACTTCAAAGTGTGAAGAAAAGGGAAGGAGTGCAAAGAAGAAGTGGAAGCAGTAGCATTAATCGACAAACCATTGTAGGAGAAATCGAGATGGGTGAGGTTTCTGGGGTGATGAATCACATCAATATGCAACAAGCCACTGAAATTGGTGAAACAAAGTGAGAGGTAGTTAAGCCCTCGTTCACAAATAAATGCCAGGATGGAACCCTCTAAAATGGTGCTTCTCAAATCAAGCAATTGATAGCAAGAGACAAAAAAGACACATTCAACTGACTGGAAAACCGATTGATGGAAATGTGCATCGTCTTAATCAACAGAAGTGTAAAGGGAGACGGCCAAATAGTTCCATCTAATGAGTTGTACAGCAAATCTTGTTTTACAAGGTTCCGAAGTTCTTCACATCGTGGAGACTTCTTGGACATAATGAAGTAACTGAACCAGTTCGATTGTTTAAAGACAAGTCCAAATAAGTCAACTACAAAATGTTCTCCATTGAGGTCCAGATCGATCCACTCAAACTGCAATTAAACAATTCTAATCTTGACAAGATTCTGAGATTACTGATTGAATCTGGAAGCCTTCTGAAATATTCATGTAACTCAGGACCAGAGTCTCTAGAGGACTTTGCTCTGGAAAGTCATCAATGAACCCTGAAAATCACAAATCACTTGACCACAAATCTCCATACCCAACTTTGTAATTATATATAGGTTCTGCCTGATCTTGGAAAATTTAAGTATAAAAGGCATCAGTCAGATGAGATCACGTGTAAACCTAATTGATCCATGTTTTTTGTTCGTTATTTTTGCAGTCTTTCACATAAATCACATTCCTTTTCCTTTCAACATAAATGAAGTAATTATTGTGGCTATGAATTTAAATGTTTAATGGTGGAACACATTCTTTGATTATCCTGTCACATAATTCGAATCTAAACTCCTCAGGTACATGTTGACTGACGAAATATTTAACAGCAATGTTAGGATTTCGGGCAGTCCTGCTGCCGCTGTTCCAAGTACATCAGTCAAGTGATCCTCATGAGATGATGCCCAGTGAACATGCCTAGGATCAACCTTTTTGTCTCAGTGCATTGTAATTCTAGGAACTGGGCAGGAGGTTGCGAGATTCTTCAATGATCTAGCTGAGGAAGTCAAGTTCCATAGTGGTGCATGCTACTTGTTGGAGTTCTTCAGGCAAGCAACCAGATACCACCAGAGCAAATGGCACGTAAATGGACAGGGATCAAGCGTGCGTACTTCAGCAGCATGTGGTCCTTCATCTCGCCTACCTCTACTTTCATTCTCTTAGTTTATTCTGTCACTCGGGCCTTTTATCCCATTTACATGTATTATTGTCTCAACAAATAACCAACCTTTACAAATCAGTTTCAGAAGCATACTTAAAAAAATCTAATCAAACCTATAAAATTTATGAACATACCGGTTTCATTTCTAAATAATGCTTCAGCCGCTACTCGTAATTGTTTCTTAGATCATGTGCTACCATATGAAACTAGTCCATGACCCAATTTAAGGCACAGCATAGAGCATTATATTAACTGCAGGATTTAATAATGCTAGAGAACTTAATACTGCTGATTGAAATTAATGGACTATATTTCACAAACAATGTGATTGTTGACATATTTCAAGAAATTTTAATTTTTCTTTATTTAAGGACTTTCCTACCAATAGACATATGGGTCTTGAATTTCTTAAGTCCAATCATCTTCTACTGAATGCACATCCTCAGTTCCATGTTGAGGGTTATAATGGACAATCGTGGAGAGGAAAAACTATGAACTTACTCCAATCAAGCATAACGACCAAAGTTCAGTGAACAAGATAACATTGCAAAATTCTGAATAGTAAGTTATCCCAAAACTGATAATGCACACGTCTCCATGATCGAATATATATTAGGGTACATCATAGACATTTTGTCGAACAGAACGTGGTGAATAATTAAGGAGCAGATTTTTGTGATTTCAAATCGTGTATGTGACCATATGCAAACGGAATTAACAGAATATCAAATAAAAGACTCTAACATGACCAATCCTAATTGAAGCAAAACGAGCTTTACATTCACTTCACCTTCACCAGAATCATGGCTTGATGGAGAATTGGAAATTACCTGCCAATGAATCGCAGTAGGCAACCGAATCAACTATTGGGATCTTTCATGATCGTCGTCAGCTAAAATGAAGACCAGTGGAAGAGCTTCAAGCGAGTTTTGGCCCCCGAAACAGAGTTGAACAGGGCTAGTCGCTCTGGGCGTGGTGATGGGCCAGAAATGAAAAAGAAGTCTCTGGAAATGGATTCCCCGAGGTGAAATATTCGGTGAAATCTCTCTCAAAAGTGCTCTCCCGAATGTTTTGAACTCAATTCGAGCGGGGCGCGTCCCTCTCTAGTCTCTACCGTGCGAGCGACGATGGCAACAAGGTCGCAGCGGTCGAAGGCGATGACCAGCGGCGATGGAGAAGGAAGAAATTCAAGTCAAATGGGCCTTGTTTAAATCCAATTTTTTTTTTGGTCAGAATTGTTTAAATCCAAAATTGGCTCCGACTGGAAATCGAGGATTGAAGTTTTATGGGTCGAGTAAGCCCACACATCGATTGAGGACTTCGGCTCAAATTTCTGATGGGTTTGGATCAAGCTGGTCAATTTGAATCATGGTCGAATGGACTTCAAAATGATCTACGTCTCTCTTTTTTTTTTTTTCTCATTCTTCTTATTATTTATTATTTATACATTTTTATTTTTTTTCGATTTATTTACCCATATATACATACATGATTTGGTGACGAAAATTTCAATGTCAACATCACTTAAGTACCATAATTTATTTTTTTAGATCACTTGAGTATCATAAAACTTTTCAATTGATTATTTAAATGTCATAAAAAATTTTAAAACGTTCCCATGAGCATGATAAGTCCATTGGCTCCATCTTCCTCTATTTGCTGCAACTTTAGGATCACCGACTTCTATCACGACATATGCCAAGGCGACGGTGAAGCTTCTACGCCATAACCGGCAGTGAAGCTGGAGCTATAGCAATGAATGCGGAAGTTGGAGTTGTAGCAGTGAACGTTGAGTAGCCGCACAACTAGTGGCATGGTGCTATCGCCGGCCTGCCACCGGCCCGCCGCCGCCTCCTCCACCTCTAACTCGTCCTCTGGTGGTGAATTGTCTCAATTCATGTTTTCCCTATCTTTTTCTTTTTTTTTGTTTATGCCGAAGCTGCAACTATGCTTCTCATTGCTGCCACAGCTGCCTTCATTCGAGCTCCCTCTCTGGTGGTGGACAAGCAAAGGTCTTGGTTCATGCTTTCTATGTTTTCACAGTAAAATTTGAAGGACGCTAGCAATGGTAAATATATTATGAATGTGCCAATTTGAGATTTTTGGTTAACCAAATATTAATTTGAGGTAAATTTATTATAGGTGTTTCGATTTAGGATTCTTGGTGATCCAAAAATGAGTTTAAAGTAAATTTATGACAAATGTACCAATATGAAATTTTATATAATATTAACAAAAAGATATTTATAATAAAATGCATAACAGAAAATCATCAATGATCATGAGTCTGCCAACTTTGCCATCGAGCAATGGAGGGGAGTCTACAAAACCTCATCAGCAGATTTTAAATCGCACAAGACTAATTTGTAAAATGGAAAAAATTATTACTTTTGTACAATACATAACTTAATTGATTAGTCCTCGTTATATAATGAAATCAAAGAATTTATACCACACACGGGAGGTCGAGTCTATTTTTCCTTATACAAAAGTAATTATTCTTTTTTCATTTACTTAGTCTTTAGATTACTGGTTCGATTCATTAATCCCACTTTAAATATCAATTAATAAGCTTTCCAATACTGCGAAAATCATACTGATTGGATATTTGACGGAAAAAGTATTATAACTTTCCACTCTAGTAGTCCATTCGACCCAAACTCCAAAAGACATATCTTTGAAGATCAAATTGCATTTTTAATAGTTCGAATCATGAGCTTTTTGTTGATATAAAAATCAATCTGATGTAAGAGTTATAACCAATTAAAATTTGGTCAAATCTAGATAAAAACAAATAATACATATAAAATATCATCTTTAAAAAAATATATATATAGTTTGGCTGTCCAGGAGGTTGGCTAAGCTTGCGGCAGAAATAAAGGATGGTGCATGAACTTGCATGGGATTTCAATGGAGCTGTGTTTGGTCTAATCATATCACATCTTATCATTAATTTCAGTGGTTCATGACTATGGATGCAAATTCTTTAATGATCTCACCTTTGATATTGACTCTACTTATTTGATCAAGTAATTGGGGCAAGTGACCAAATACCCCCATAACAAATGGTGTGCAAGATGAACGGCGCTGACAACGTCCTTGATGCTTGGTTGCTGTTTTTTACTTAATTAAGATCACCTTCGCTACAAATTTGACTTGATTGGAGAAAGCAAAAGTGCCGTTTCAGTGGTGCTCCCCGATGGGCAGATTTTACAACCCAAATGGAATTTGTTCCGTCCGCGGTAAACACCAAATATGGATAGTAAACTAAATTTAGAGGGGTTGCACTTTTCCACGCCTATTTTCGTTTGTCGGCGCCCTATTATGGTGTTGACCTATTGCCACTTTTGTGACTTTTTTCTTTTGTTGGTATTGTTTTTTTAATCCCACTTTTTTCTTCCTTAATTTGTATTCTCTCCGTTCTCTCTCAGCGAATCATTGCCAGCCTCAATTCTCCTCCTCCACATTGGCCACTCCTCCAAAGTACGAGGGGATGACATGATCCGGCTGATCATCATCACTGCTGTGAATGATGCCTTCTCCATATATTGATGCTAATAAAGTTGGTCAGAGTAATGACCCCTATATTAGTTATACAAAGGCCTAAATCTTCTAATCAAGGCTAGAATGATGAAGATAATCAAACTATAAATGATCAAAATATCCAAATTGGCAACAAAAATTTGACAAATCAAATTGGCCAACAAGCCGATCAACAACCAAATGTTGAAAATATAATGCCAGTGGTTCCATTTATACTACTCGATGCAAAAATTCTTGTTGGGCCTAACATGTCAAATAGAGTAAATAATCCAGCAAGACCAGCATTATCACCTAGGGACAAGATGGCCAATTGAATCCACACAAAAACCCTACATAGTTTGCCAAAGAAGTTCGACAACAATTAGGCTTACAAATGTGCTGTTGTACATGTTCATAAGAAGCCATAAACAAAAGGGTTGATAATCAGCCTTTTCAAGAGGTTTCTATTTGGAAAATTTTTATAATATTTTGAAGATGACAAAATAATAAAAAATTACTAATATGTGCATGGGTTAAATAGACCATGTGAAAGAAGCACAAGCCATTGTCCTAATAGGATATCTAGGGCTTATGAGTTCTCTATTGCTGACACTTGAATTTTTGTCCAACAAATCATACATGCAATTATTGACTAAAAGTCAATAAAATACGAATAAAAAAAGAAATGAAATGAACGAAATAAATAAACAGATATAAAAAAATAAAAGGGGCCTCTCGCACTCTCTCTCATGTGCATTCCTTGGGCACGAGGAACACAGGCTGCGCATGACAACGCTTTTGTTCCTAAGAAGAGTTTTTTTTTTAGAAATAGTTCTTTTCTATTTCTGTTCCGGGGAACAATTTCTGAGTAAAAGAACCCGTTTGGTAACGACACAAAATTTCTACTCTTGGAATAGAAAAAGAATAGAAATGCTTTTGGTAACCCAATAATTTCTTTTTTGTATTTATTCATTTTTTATTCTTACTGACAGATTGCCACCGTCGCTTGTTGCCCGTCGCCACCACTGGCCGACGGCAGGTGGCAGTGATCGGCGGCGACCGGCGACAACCGGCGATGGCTGGCGATTGGCGGCCAAGGCGGCGGCGGCGGCGGCGATGGTGGGCGGTGGCTCCAGGCAGTTGACGGTGGTCGCGACAAGAAAATGAAATAAAAGAAAATTAAAAAAGAAAATCAACTTATTTCTAGAAATTGTTCTAGGGAACGAGAAGCAACTTTTTTTTCTTCTCAAAACTGTTCTCAGGAACAAAAAATTAGAGAAATTATTCTTGCGAATAAATATTTCACCAAATAGTTTCAATTATTTCTTTTTATTTCGAGGAAAAAAAAATAGAAATTGAGAGAAACGGGAGCGTTATATGCGCTACCTGAGAGACCGGGAAAATCTCTTTCTCGTCTTCAACGCTCTGAATCAAATCCAGTGCCTTAGCCCGTGGTGACTACTCTCCGCAGGGTGCTTCGATCCTTCTCGAATTCGTTACATCCGGTCAAAGCTTCTTCATCGATCTCAGACTAGAGCCAGTTGCAGATGAACTCCGTTGGATAGATTTTATCACTGCCGAGCATCGCCATTAGAGATTCTCGTAATTAGCGTCTGATTTCTATCATCTTCGTCCTCCGATGGAGGAAAACGGCGGTGACTGAAGCTTGATCGAAATTGAACTCTTCACTTCGAGCTCCTAATCATTAAATCGAGCACAAAAAGGATTAAAAGCTGGTTTCCGATTTCAACTCGATCAATACCACTGATTTCTCGGTATCTTTCTTGGATCAGCAGTGCTCGTCTCAGTCCTCTCCAGTCACTGAAGAACCTCCCGACGGAGTCAAAAATAAAATCCTCGTCCGGCTCAGGAGCTCCGAGGCGGCTACCTCTCTACGTTCCCAGCATCGCAGTCACAAGAAGTGCTCTGTTTGCCCTTGCCTTTTAGTCAAAATCGTTGAAGCACTCGGATTCGGGTTCGTTCCTTCATCACCGGCGTCAAAACTCATTGGTGGCATTCCATCTTTTCTAATCATCAGTCGGGCTCGGTTATTGTTCTTATTCAAGGTCGTGAATTCGTGCGAAAGCCAATCGTATCTGAGTTGATCTTTATAATTGTGAATGTCGTGCATTGCTTTGGTGTTAGTCTGGTCTTGAATACATGCTCGCTGTCATTTCGTTTTGTTCCTCAACCAGACCCTCACCACCCGTTTGCGAATTTGCCTGAATCAATCACGTGATGTATAGTTGATGTCAAACAGAAACCGAGCTTCAACTGAGAACTAAAGGTCTGGATTAGATGAAGATCATCTTTAATTGAGTATCTATTTGCGACTTGAGACTGTTTTGATGATGCCGAGATGGTTAGGTTATGGATTCCTGTTTTGTAATCGCAACTGGATGCATATTGCCTGTTTGATGATACGTATGAACCGGAGTAGTGCGGATTTGTTCTTGTTGTCGATCGACATGAGAACATATTGACATGATACGCAGATAGCGATCTTATAATGCAATTGCCATGATGTTATTTGCTGGCCAAGATGCATTACATATTGGTCTTCATTACTTTGTGTTAAGTTTTGATTGTTCATTCGTTCTCGTATAGGTTGTTACCTTGCCTCTTGCCTCTCATGTAAGATTTACTGTTTGGAATCGCTTTGTGAATTCAATTCAGCGTACGTTCTGGGAATCCATGAGGACTGAAAAGCATGGACAGTATCCTTGACGCCTTAATTTTATTGCGCGCCGAAGAAAAAGAGGTCGCGACAAGTATAGTATAGAGAATGGATACGTTTGATGCTTAAATGCTCATATATGTGTAATTTTAAAATTGATCAGTGAAAATCAGCCCAAACAAGTCAACCTAATAGTAATATGGTTTCAATCATGTCGATTCCCCCGTTTCTGATTTTGGTGGATTTGGGCCGCAACCAGTCTGAAGATCGCTTTCATGGGCTGCGCAAACTAGACTAAGACTGAATTAGGCCATCTTTTTTATTTATTTATATTAAATTTTCATTATTTTTTGAATAAAGATTGCCTAATTGTCGACTGAAAATTAGGTATCAACCGTCCTTCCCTTCTCAACATGGCGAGTCCCCTTTTGTAGCGGTAGTTGCACACTCTCAAATATCATATTAGAGACCTGGTTGTGGACTTGCTGTCACGTGAGCCTATGACCACCACGAGGCCATGCACTCTAGATGGATGTACGTAAGAGAGAGAAATGTGTGCGTGTGAATGCATCATTGTCAGTTTGGCCCCAAAAAGGCAAATCAACATTTTCCTTAAACGGCATATAATTCACTTAAGAAAATATCGTCACTAGAATGACTCAAAATTGGATAGAGACCTTTTTAAAAGTATAAAGACATTTTGAACAAAAGAAAGTAAAGGAACTATTTTGAATTTCAAGTAAGAGTACACGATTTTGATCCCACTCTTCTTCTAACCTACTGCATGGGGCATTGTTTGTGATAGCTGCTTCGCAATTTTCTCCCATTTAATATATTTTTTGGCTATAAAGAGGATAAGTGTTTGGACAGTTCCAGCGTTCATGAAACAAAATATGAACAGTATTTAACATATTGCACATTGGTAGCAAATGTTGATAGACTTGCTTGTTTGTCATAGTTTGTAATTGGGAAAGTGATACAAATAGTCCTTGAACTTTGGTTTAATGTATAATGTGGTCCATAGGCTTTTAATTTGTTCAATATAGTCTTTGAATCGTTCAATGTGCAATGTTGTCCCTAAACTTTGATACATGTTCAATTTAGTCCCTAAACTATATAAAAATATTCAATGTTGCTCTTGAACTTGAATTAATGGAAGGACAATATTTAACATTTTCATATTATTTAGGGACTAAATTGAATATGTACCAAAAGTTCGAGGACCACATTACACATTGGGGTAAAAGTTTAGGGATCATGTTGCACATTGGACCAAAATTTATGAGTTATTTGTATTATTATCCCTTAGTTATTTACATAATTTCTTATAAGAATTAAAAAATTCAACCCATAAAAATAGTATAGTATGAAACTCATATTCATGAGTTTTCAAAATGGTATGAAACAGTTGTTGTCTACCTATTAACATTTACCGAGTCCTCCACCCCTTCTCGCGGCTCCTCTCGGTCTCCCAATCTTGTCTTCGACAATTCACTTGAAAAATTAGTTTCTTTTGATTTTGACATTATCGACTTTTATCTTTTTAATAACCCAAAAAAAAAAAAAAATCATTTTAGCGTTCTACATCTGACATACTAAAATTTATTCAAGGACTTGATTGAGAATAGGGCGGAGTTATAGGAGTTGATCAAGAAAAAGAAATAAAGCATGCAATTGCATAAGCAACATAAGAGTAGATACTACAGACAAATACCTACTTTTGTGTAATGGCGGTTTCTACGATAGCCGCAGCCCCACTTTCTATTTTGATTAGTAAGCAAGAGTTCTATTGATCAATACACAAACCTGTCTTTTTAATGGTGATGAAGAACTATGACGAGAAGAAAGATCGAAAATGCTCTTTTTATAGTGTAATAACCGAACCTCAGTGGAATTCTTCATGGACAGAAGTGTTTGAACAATACTTTATCCCAGAATTGATAATAAGCAAACCTCCATGATCTGATAAAGGCTAATGGACCACAAAATACCCAAAAGCCAACCACAAATCCAAGCGACATGCCCATATAAAACCACTTCTTCTCACTATCATTGTTGTTGCCAGCATCATTTGGGTCACTTTTAGATGGAACACAACACGCTTCTTTTGTCCTGTTTGTGGTCATTGAGCAAGTTTTCTCAAGCGGAATCCCGCACAATCCATGGTTTCCTCGGAAAGAACTTGAGCAATCTGTTCCCGACTGTGGTCCACACAATCCAGCATTGCCTTCAAAGGAACTTGCTGAAAAGGTGAGAAATTGTTTGACCGCTGGGATGCATACCACAAATTTATTGTATGAGAGGTTCAGTACGGCAAGAAAATTAAGGTCTGAAAGCTGTGTGGGAATTGTCCCATTGAGGTCGTTCCGTGAAAGGTCCAAGGACTCAAGCTGTTGCAACTGTCCTAGGGATGGAGGAATTGGCCCTGCGAATGCATTGTTTGATAAGTTGAGGAAATGAAGCGCTTTGAGAACCCCCAGAGCATCAGGTATTGGACCTTCGAAATTGTTGCATGAGAAGTCGATTGAAGTGAAAATGGTCAAGATCTTCACCAGCTCCAATTGCAGATTTTTAATGGTGACGTGTACCCTGTCCTGATAATAGAGTCCACTGAAGGGAAGGAATGTATATTGGATACGATTGATGTCTACATTGGCCTTCATAGCCTCCCAAGTAGTGAGGGATTGAGCAGGCAGAATACCCCTGAAATTGTTGGAAGATATGTCCACAATTTGAAGCATCTTCCAAGTGCCATTAGTCCCTGGACATCCAACCCCTCCATGGAACTTGTTGGATCGTAACACAAGTACACGTAGACTTGCAATGTTCTTCAATTGACATGGATACATGTCATCAATCTGGTTGTTTCCGACGTCTAAAACTTCCAGAGTTGTGCAATTTGCCAATGACTCTGGGAACTGCCCTTGTAATCGATTACTGTTGAGATCCAAAGTCTTCAAACCACATGTTTCGGGGAAATTGATAATGCCGCCGTTCAAAGCATTATTTCGCAGATCTAATACCTTGAGAGACTCCATCACCAAGCAGTCAGGAATATTTCCCGTCAAATTATTCTGAGATAGGTCAAGTACCTCAAGATATTTAGCGTTGCAAATTGATTTTGGGATAGACCCGTGGAACTTGTTATTAGACAGGGAGAGGAATATTGCCACAGAAAGACTACTAGCAGGTGGAATGACTGTAGTGAAGTTGTTACTCGAGAAGTCCATGTATATGGCAATTGGTGGAAGGGGCAACGTTTGTCCACGGAGCCTGTTCTTATGGAGGTCAAGAACAGACACACTAGAAGTAAAATTAGGCAACGGTGTTTCAATATCTTCGAGCAAATTAGATGAAATATTGAGATATACAAGATTTTGAAGCTCCCATCTCCATTTTGGTATCTTGCCCCGAATTTGATTGTTAGAGAGGTCTAGATATACCAATCCGTGTTGCTCAGCGAGGAAATCAGGTAAAGTCGCCAATTAGCAAGAAGCCAACTTTAACGTTGTAATGTTAGGGAATGAAGACGCTTGGGAAGCAATATTTGTGGCATCAATGGAAAAACGATTGCAAGAAAGATCCAAATACAAATGATTTTTCAGTTGCTGAACCAAATTAATATGGAACGAGCCACTGAAATTATTGGAAGAAAGTGAGAGGTACTTGAGCCCTTGGAGTTTCCATATAGACTTCGGTAGTTCTCCTCCTATATTGTTGTTGCTCAAATCAAGTGTATCCAGTTTGTGCTGTGCAGCATTAGAAAATTCATTCACTTGACCAGAAAATTGGTTGTTGGAAAGTTCAAGCTTCTGAATTGATGGAAGTGTAAACAGAGATGAAGGAATATTTCCTTCAAGTAAATTGAATCGCAGGTCGAGAATAAAAAGACTCGACAGATATTCTCATTGGGTCGAATTAATCTGACCGGTCAGATTATTGTGGGACAAGATGATTTGTGTCAGATTCTTGGACTTGCTTAGTGATGGAATTGAACCACTAAAATTGTTGAATGAGAAGTCCAAATAAGTCAATTGCAAAATATTCGTGAAAGAGCTTGGAATATTTCCACCAAAGTTGCAATTCATCAGTTCTATTCTTGATAGATTTCTGAGTCTACCAATTGAATCTGGGAGCTTCCCGGAAATACTTGTGAAACTGAGAAGCAGTGTCTGAAGAGAACCATTCTCCGGAAATTCTGGCAAAGAACCCTGAAGAAGTTGGTTGAATGATAGGTCAAGGGTCTGAAGTGTTTGTACGTGGAAGATTTTTCAAGGGAATTCTCCCTGCAGACCGCAAGAACTGAGATGCAGAGCAGTTAAATTGGAGAAGTTGGAAAAGAACTCCGGGATAATGGTAGACAGATTATTGTCGCCCAGTTTAATCACCGACAGAGAATGAAGTTTCACGAGGGAAGAGCAAGACTCAATGGAACCTGATAAATAACAATTCGTCACGCTCAACACTTGAAGCTTCGGCAGCGAAGAAGACAACGCATTGCACAATTCATTGCCTGTGGCAGACACGTTCACTCCGTCAAGGTACAGCTCTCTCAGCTCGATAAGATTCCCGACGAGCATCTTTAGATTCGGATTCTTGAGTTTCAGTGAAGTGAACCCAGGAAGATAAATCAGGGATACATCAAGAGTAACCAACCTTGTCAAACGTGATATTCCAATTGGAACCTGTCCTGTGAAGCCCGCATTTGAAAGATTCAGGTAAACCAAATTGGTAAGATTACCGAACCCAGATGGGATCTCCAAAAACTGGAAGCTGTTGAAGGCCAAATTCAGCCACTGAAGATACTTGAGTCTGAAAAGACTCGATGAGTCGTTAAGTCCACCAGTGATACTCTCGTTGCTCAGATCAAGACCCGTAACTTGGCCACCTTCGCAGGTCACGCCTTCCCAAGAATCATTGCTCTGATTCCATCCGACCAATTTGGAGGACAAAGAAGCAGTGAAGTTGAGGCTATTCTTCAATTCCAGCAGCAGCGATTTCTGATCGCCGTCGAGACACTGCCCCGAAACCAAAATCCTGCCTATGCTGAAGGGGTTGGTTTGCACGAGTATTAAGACCAGCCATAGGAGGAGCCAAATCCTCATTTGTTTCAAGCAGATTAGGAAACACTATTTTACAGAGTTTGTGTGAACACATACAAGGAGTTGTGTTCTTAATGGAAGGCAGATGAACATGAACTTCCTTGTATGAGATTCCTATGAAGCTGTGTTTGGTCTAATTCTTTTTACATCCTATCATTAATTTTTTAGTCCCCACTTGTCACTATCTAAAGTTGAATTGACTTGCGATTGCAAATTCACCAAGTCACTTGGTTGAGCCAATGATGGCCTTCAGTGGTTGTCGACTGTTGATGAAGGAAAGCCAAGAAAGAAAAACGAGAGCAACTCTTTCCCTTGCATATCATTCCCCGCTTTCTACGGTACAAGTTTCCTTCTAGAGAACGGGAATTCATTTCGCTCCCATTTTGTTTCTACAAGGTCTATCATTCTTGGAGATTTTCTGATTAATGGTCACTATTGGGGAAGTAAGACACTCAAAGATGGAGCTCTCAAGACTCCTTTTCATGTTACATTTAGACTGATCTTCGAAAGTTAAGGAAAATGGAGACATCAGTCGGAGCACATCACCAATAAAACATAGAGATTCATGTTTCTTTTTTTCTTTTTTTTTTGGTAAAGGTGATTCGTGTTTCTTTTTTTTCTTTTTTTTTTTCATGACCCGGGAAACTCGTAAGTCGACAAAATGACGGACAAACCCCGGGGCCCACGGAGGAACCCACCAGCCCCGTGAAGTGGGTAAGTCCACTTGTAACATGCTGGGGATTCAAACGTTTCCCCTTCGTGAGGGGGAGAAAGCCCAAAGCCAACAACGCTGCCCAAAGCCAGCAACGCCACCCAGTCTTTGTGGTATGATTTGTGTTCTTTTTTTTTTTTTTTTTTTTTCGTGTTCTTTGGTCTTTACTTTTTTCATTAATTTCTATATATTAGATTTTTTTTTCCTTTCAAACTATGTCCTTATTGTGCCTATGGAATGAACAATTAAGGGTCGAACAGTTTTCTCTAATTATCCTGTCTTATGATTCAGGGCTGAATTCCTGAGGTACATTTCCGCTCACAAATATCTAAGCAATGTTGGGATTTCGAGCAGTGCTACACTGCTACTATATGTTCCAAGCATGTCTCCTCTAACGTTGATCCTCAGGAGATGTCTAATGAGTATTGACCAGGAGGCTGCGAAATTCGTCAATGATCTCCCTATGGATGTCAGGTTCGATATTGGCTCAAGCTACTAGACCGAGTAAATCGGGGAATTGGCCAAATACCACTGGAACAACTGGCGTGTGGGATGGACAGGGATTAAGCCCAAGCACTTTGGCAGCCCTTGGTGCTTCGGTACGGCTATTGCTGCTTTCGTTCTCTTCGTTTTTAGCATCTTTAAGGCCTTCTTCACCGCTTATGCATATTATCATCCCAAGAACTAACCAATCTCAGGAACTCAATTTCAGAAACATATTTAGAAAAATCGTATCAAACCAATGAAATATGTGACATGCCTGGCTTCATTTCTTAATATCGCTTCGGCTGCTACTTATAATTGGTTTTATATTGCTTAAAACTTGCATCTTCATTGCAGCTAGATCATGGGCTACCACATGAAACTAATCCTTGACAGACGAAGAGCACCATATTGATGCTAGAATTTAACATTTTCAGAAAACTAACAAAATGTTATTGTAGCCAATCGAAATTAGCATACTATATTTGTGACATCCTGAAATTCGACCCCGTTTCGATAAAGTGAAATGGGCATTTCGTCGGCGTGCATATGGCCTTTTTCTCTGAGCTGATCACTCACGAGTTAACTAACCTATTGGGTGAAGCTCAGTTAAGGGATGTTTCGGCCGTAAAATCCCTAAAAGCTACCTAATTGGTTGGATTGAGCTAAAATCACGTCTGATCGATTTTTAACAACGAAATTGAACTCGATTTCTGAATCGAATTTTAAGCGCGTCATGATTCTTATTTTTAGGATCCTCGTGCCATCGCCAATTTATTGACGAGTCCGAAATTTCAATAAAGAAATTATCGGAAAAAGAAAATTGAAGACCAAAATAAAATAGAAAGGAAAAGGAAATTAGCAAAGGAAAAGTTGCATAAAGGAATTATGTAATTTCCTTTTTCTTTTCCTCTCTCTCTCTCCCTTTTCTTTTTCTCTCTTTTCTTTTCTTTCTTTTCTTTCTTTTTCTCTCTTTTCTTTCTCTCTCCTCTCTCCTCTCCCCTTCCCCCCAGCCGTGCGAATTCTCCCCCCTTCCCCACCGCTCATTCCCTCTCTCTCTCTTTTCTCTCTCTCTTCTCTCTCCTCTCTCTTCTTTCTTCCTCTGCACGCTCGACCGAACCCCTGTTCTTCTTTCTTCTTCTCCTTCTTTCCTTGCGCCGAGCGAACCAGAACCAGCCCGCCCTCAGCCGCTCACCGCCGTCACGCCGTCGCGCCGCCGGACCGCCGCGCCGCCCGTGCGCTTCGCCCGCGCCCAGCCGCCGTCCGCGCGCCCAAGCCGAGCAGCCCAGCCCCGTTCGCCCCTGTTCCAGCCGCTGTTCCGCCCATCTCCGCCCGCCTCCGGTCACCGCCAGCCCCGCCGGACCACCCCCGAGACCCCCTCGCCCTCCGCCGGCCTTCCCTCGCCCTCCTAGCCGCCGGAGCAGCTCCGATCCGGCCCGAACAGCAGACCCACGAAGTGGGTTTCAGCCACTTCGGGCCGGCTTTTGGACCGTTTCCCGGCCCCGGATCCGCGAGTCGCTTTGGGAACAATCGTTCCTCGCATCGCCGCCGTCGGATTGATCCGATTTGCGCGCGATTTGGTGAGTAATCTCACTAATCCAGGATTAGTGGCTAATTTATGCTTAAGGTTGGTTTAGATTTAATTAATTATATTTAGGTTGTTAGATTAGATTTAATTAGCAATTATTAGCCAATTGTTATGCGAATTAGATAAATTGAATGTGTAATTAGCAAGTAGACATGGTCTACTAATTATTGGAAGTGCCTCGGGAATTTTCCCGACCCTTAGTGGACTCCAATTAGGCTTTTCGGGCCTAAGTGGATTTTTTAGCATTTAAATATTAATTTTCGGAATTAAATTAAATAATTATTTATTTTCCGAAAATTCAACTGAGACGGCCTAGAACCGGAAAATTATGCTGATGACCGTGGTGAAGTCCGTTTATTTAATCTGGCTGTAATTTGAGCTAAATTGAATTTTTAGTAATTAATAATTAATTAATTAATTATTTTTCGGAAATTAAGATTTTGATGGCCGACGACCGAAATCTCGTGCTGATCGTCGTGGCGCAGTCCATTTATTTATTTGAGCTCCACGTTGTATGGAATTAATTAAATTGTGATATTTTAGGGATTTACCCTAAATTGATTGGAATCGATTGTGATTGAATTGTTGGTCGGTAAATGGCCAAGTTTGTTATTCAGTATTTTAATGCTCTGTTGAGTTGATTTAATTAATTGATTGAGAAATCGTTGGGCTCGGTGAATTGGAATATTATCGGGAAAATGCACGTGAGTTTAGTGGTTGAGCATATTGAATTGTTTACGTTGGCTCGTGATCAGTGTATCACCTTGGCGAAAAAGACGCCCGAGAGCATATTGAATTGTTTACGTTGGCTCGTGATCGTGTATCACCTTGGCGAAAAAGACGCCCGAGAGCATATTGAATTGTTTACGTTGGCTCGTGATCGTGTATCACCTTGGCGAAAAGACGCCCGAGAGCATATTGAATTGTTTACGTTGGCTCGTGATCGGTGTATCACCTTGGCGAAAAAGACGCCCGAGAGCATATTGAATTGTTTATGTTGGCTCGTGATCGGTGTATCACCTTGGCGAAAAAGACGCCCGAGAGCATACCGAATTGTTTACGTTGGCTCTGTGATCGTGTATCACCTTGGCGAAAAAGACGCCCGAGAGCATAGTAAAGTGTTCACCGTACGTCACCTTGGCGAATCGACGCCCGAGAGCATTGATGGAGCTCGTGACTAAGTGCGAGCATCGTAAAAGGGCACGTGGGCTCGGTGACTTGATGCATCACTTTGGCGAAAAGGTCGCCTGAGAGAATGCACGTGGGCCCAAGGTTCGAGGCACGTAAACTCGGAGACTTGGAAGGTCATCCTGGAGAATGCACGTGGCCTAGCTTTTAAATATCCCACAGTGGGGATGGAGTCGTATGACATGTAATCGACTGGTTCGATTTGTTGAAGTGAATGTGTGTTTATTGTGAACTGTACTGACTTGCAGGTGGGATCAGAGGCCAAGGTAAGTCCTCTGCCCTGTGCGTGTTTAGGCAGCCTTTAGTATAATAGTTTGCTAATCGGGCTTAGTGGGGTAGAACTCGCCGAGACGTAGCCTCATCCTGGGCTTGGGGAAAACCATTTCGGACCCCCGAAGATCTGAGGAGGAGGAATCCGAGGAGGAGAACTCGGAGGTGAATCTTAAGGAGAAAGATTTTTGGAAGAAGAAGACAAATGCGAGAGGGGCCTTGAGTACGGCCTAGTTCATCTAAGTTTCTGTCTTCTTTTGAGATCTCTGTTTTGATGTGAATAGTTTTGAAAGGGTTTGTGGTTTGTATAAAGGTTTGGTTATAAATTTCAATATGAAAAATATGGCCCTGCTTTTCTATCCCATCGTTTTATTGTCTGGGGATTTTAACTGCTTCCGCATGTGCTTAAAAATAAAAGGGTCGGCGATACATTGTCCTGGGATATCGCATTATAAAATCGACCAAGTGAGACGGATGTGTGCGTGCCTGAGGATCGGGGCGTGACAATATTCTTCATCCAAAATGATTGTGGACTTGCGAGTAGCAATAATCACTAATCAGACCAATGATGAAGTGAACTAGTTAACCAGGTCCAATTTCAAGCACATGAACAGAGCAAGAATTTGTAAACCTTTCAGGATTGAAATTTTCATACCCAAAAACTCCACACAGCTTCTTAGAGTTGGGAAGATTGCACCTTTGGTCCTGTTTGGTGGGCAAATGCGTGAAGAATCTTTATTTCTATCCGAACATGAAGAATGTTTCTGATTGGAGGACTTTTGACAATAGAGAATTATGGAAAGGAAAGACAATTGAACTTACTCCAACAACAAAGCATGATGACCAAAGTACACGCGTTAGCTTTCAGTTGACTTGACTAGGGAATGCCACATTTTCGTTTCAGTGGAGCTCCCCCATTCAGTGTTCTATATCATTCCGTTGACCAAAAAAGCAAAAAAAATTCTTGTGGAAGGTAATTACATAACATCGACAAAAAATTCAAAATACCGTTAATGACATGTAAAGAGTGATCAATAGCTAATTAATTCGATTAGCAATTTGAAATTAGCAATGAAATATCAACTTTATCATTGACAATCTCAATGATATACTACCAATTGTTTTTAGATTTTACAAATGGACTCATAAGTAAATGCTACCAATGAAGTAACAATTTTATTATCCACAAATACGGTAGTAGACTAACGCTTATTTTTATATTTTACAAGCGAATGCATAATTGTTTGTAAGTTACCAATGAAATAACAATCTTACTATCTACAAACCCAATAATAGAAAACCATTTATCACGTTGTGATTAGGTTTTGAGTAGCAAATATATAACTAGAACATTTATGGTTATAAGTCACTAATATTGTTGCAAAATATCATCGTATCATTAACTTCTTAGTCTCTAAGCGCCACTATCTTAAGCTTACCTGAATTATGAATGCAAATTCATCATTCCCTGCTTTCTATAGTACAAGTTCCCTTCTAGAGAGCAGATATTCATAACTCCCATTTTATATCTACAAGGTTTATTGTAATCAGGACCCCATTTTTCTGTTTAATGTTCACTATTGGGAAATAAGGAACTCAAAGATGGAGCTCACGGACTCGGTTTTCCTGTTACATTTGGACTTATCTTTGCAAATTAAGGAAAATGAAGAAATCAATCCGAGGAGATCACCAGTAAAACAAAGGTGATCCGCGTTTCTTGGTCATTACGTTCGCATTCTCACACGTGTCAGATTTTTCTCCTTTCAAACTAAGGTCAAGCCCTTATTGTGCCTATCAAATTTTCGATTGATTGTCGAACAGTTTCTCTAACTATCTTATTTCATGATTTAGAACTGATCTCTTGTACGTTTCGGCCTTTGAAATATGTAAGCAATATGTTGGGATTTCGAGCAGCGGTGCATTGCTATTGTTACCATTATGAGCTCGTCTCCATTGACACGATCCTCATGAGGTTGCGGATTCTTCAATGATCTCCTAAGGATGTTAGGTTCGACATTGTCTCGAGCTACATGACTGAGGCGATTGGCCAAATACCACTGGAACAAATGGCGCGTGAAATGGAAGGAATCGAGCGCGAGTACTTTGGCAACCCTTGGTCTGGCTACTACTGCTTACGTTCTCTTTGTTTTTACCGTCATTAAAGCCTTCTTTGCCGCTTATGTATTTTATCATTCCAAGAATTAACCAACCTCAACAACTCAGTTTCAAAAACATAATTAGAAAAATCTTCTTAGACCAATAAAATTTGTAACCTTCATTTCTTGATATTGCTTCGGCTGCTACTCATAATTAGTTAGATTGCTTAAAACTTGCATTTTCTTTGATGTGCTACCACATGGAACTAGTCCATGACAGACGAAGAGCACCATATTAATGGGATTTGACATTTTCAAAATACTTACAAAATGTTATTGCAGCCAATCGAAATTAGCAGACCATATTTTTCATGCAACATGATAGTTGACTTGAAAGCAGTAGTAATCACTGGTCAAACCAATGAATGCAGTGAACTAGTCAACCGGGTCCAACTTCAAGCCCATGAACTAGGCAGGAGTTCGAAAAACTTTCGGGATTGGAGTTTTCAAACCCAAAATTTCCATGTACCTTCTAAGAGTAAGAGCTGGGAGATTGCACCTCTGGTCCAATTTGGCAAGCACATGCATAAAGAATCTTTATTTTATTCGAACTTGGAGAATATGTTTCTTATTGAAGGATTTTCCAACAAATAGACAATGATGGAGAGGAAAAACAGTTGAACTTACTCCAACGAAGGATGACAACCAAACTTCACGCAATAGCTTTAAGTTGAATTGATCAGAGAATGCAAAATTGTTGTTTAAGTGAGCTCCCCAATTTGGTGATTTAGAAAATCCCATTGATGAATAAAATGGGCACATGCGTAAAGAATATTTACTTTAGCTGAACGTGAAGAATGTTTCTAACTAAAGGACTTTCCGACACTAGACAATTATGGAAAGGAAAGACAATGAACTCACTCCAATAAAGCATAACGACCAAATCACACGCAATAGCTTTCAATTGACTTTGATTAGAGAATGCAAAATTGTCATTTAAGTAAGCTCCCTGATTCGGTGATTTATAAAATTTTATTCACAGATAAAATGGAATTTTATCCATGGACAGTAATTACATAACGTTGATAATAAACTTGAAATGTTGATGATAAGTAAAAAGTGAATCGATAGATTGTTAATCCGATTAGCCTTTTGTAGAGGTGTCAACCCATTTACAATGAGATGGATCATATATGGGTTAGTTAAGTTTTACACCCCAAGATGCACACGCACCTAAACACCTACAGAAATGGCAGTGCACCTTATGTTGAGTTCCTTATTACCCCAAATTTTACAATATAAGCTCCTCTATCATATGCTCTAATTACAAAATTTAAGGAGCGCAATGGTGATGATAACACCTTTTTTGTAGTTCGCTGAAGGTATGTTGGCTTTTGTTGGGTTAATATTGAAAAACATTCTGCTGCCTTTTGGTGTCATGATCATCTGCTTCAGTATTGCTGTAATCTCGTTTGGCTGCAAACACCATTTTGATATAAAACCTTTTGATGATGATGTCGCCAATGCTTACTTCAAAATGTCAATGCAAGTTAGAAGGGTATTGTTGCCTCCGGCTTTTGTCATTGAGCAACCAAACTTGCCTCCATCCTCCATTGCGATTAGCAATTGCGGATGTTGGAGAAAGAACTAATGAAACCACAAAAGGGAAATTTACACGCTTCCTCTTGCAGGCACCCACAATTAGACGGCTTCACCTCCATGTTATCAGCCAAGATTTTAATTCAGTTCATCTCATTTGACACTGTCACAAACCCAAATTCGAATGCGGAAACACCCAAGCCCGGTCTCTACCAAAATTACTCTAAACCCATAGTAAGCTTATAATGATTCCTTATTCCCTTCTCTCTCTCTCTCTCTCTCTCTCTCTCTCTCTCTCTCTCTCTCTCTCTCTCTCTCTTTATTCTTGTTTTTTTTTTCTTTAATTTACTGATATTTGTCCCTCTCGCCCTTTTCCTCTTCAAAGATCGAGGACATCAGATTATACTTAAGAACAACATGAGTTTCAAAGCCACAATTTGTGATCAAGACACCCAGACTCCAAGCTGCACACAGACAGACTTAGCCATCAACTGCTTGTATTCTTAACCAAACGACCGCAATTGGTGACAATATCCTGCCATCGCCATTAACCGTTATAATCCACCGTGACTCATACATGGACTCACAAGGAAACGAGTGTGGAAGACTAACACGGTAGAAGCCTCGGTCAAGAATATCACCAGAAATAAAGGTTGAGAACAATAACTTGAGATCACATACTCATCGCCCACTACCATGGAAATTACCGGCGAGCGTAGCACAGAACAAAGAATTATAGTGATTCAGAAATGTATTCAGCCATCGTGAAAACATTACAACTGTAAGAGTTTTCCTAATGTGGACTAAATTAATTGATATTGTAATTTACTGTTTTTACGGTTACCGTAAAACAGGGTTGGTCTAAGGTGAGATAGAAGGTTTCTTAATTAGTCTAATATGGGCTGGCTAGTGTGGGCCGAGTTGAGCCTGGCCCGTAATGAGGGGACTGGCTGGAAACTCTATAAATAGTGCTCAAGTCTCTCCTCTAACCCTAATTCTCACATGTATCCTCACCTAAGGGGCGTTTACCTAACGCTAAACGTGAGGGGGCCGCCTCATTGAGCCAGTGATACGGAGGGCAATAGAGGAGAAGGACTTGATGCGTGGATCCCCTTGATATATGTGGGTAATCCTTTTTATGCTTCCGCTTTATGTTCGATGGATCCCAAAACAGGTGCGTTAATCTTTCTACTCAATTATGCATGTTCTTGTTCTGGTTATGGAGATCTTGGGGTTGCGCAATTTGCGTCTAACATGTGGTATCAGAGCAACCATAACCCTAGAACTCGAACACAATTGGTTTTGCCCTAATTTGTACGGATTTACCATAATTTGTACGGATCTACCCTAATTTGTATGGATTAGCCCTAATTGGTATTGATCTTGCCCTAATTTGTGATTTTCGAGACTTTTTGTTCAATGAAAATTAAATTAAATCACAAATTTGGATTGGGAGAGACGAGACGAGCAAGAGGGTCGGCGGCGCGTCGCCGGAGGAGGCCGCACGCGCCCCCACGCGCGGCCACGCGCCGCCTGGGCGTCGAACGCGCGCCGCGCACTCAGGCGGCGCGTGTGGGCGCGTGGAGGCTCCGATTGGCGCGTGGCTGGCGGCGTTGGACTCGTATGGTGATTTCCTATCTTGTGGTATATTTATTTTATATGTTTGATGGTTTTATTGATGTGAAATTGCATATGGAATCCTAAATACGTGTATTTTTAGTGTATTTTTGCGTATTTTTCTTGTATTTTCTGTGATTTTGGAAATACAAGTGATGGGTTACTAGTATGTTATCACATAATAAAAAGGTGTGATTCATCAATAAAAATCAAACTTTATTGTGAAACTGAAGTGGCTTAATGAGATATAATTCATATGAGATTGTATTTGAGCTATGTATTGAGCTGATGAGAAACAATAAAGATTATGAAACTTTTGTTACTCAAGTATACTCCTTTACACACTGGTAATCTTTGAATGATAGACGACTTAAGGACTCGCGACCAAACTGATGTACTAATTAACACATCTACTGAATGTGGGTAATGCATGTCAATTAAGTTATTGCATATTGTACATGAACTCATCTGGTCACTTGTTAATGTCTATCAAGTTGAATATTTTTTATGGTTAAGGAGTATGACAACATTTATGCAGAGCAATAGTATCTACTGTTAAATTTTAGATATTTGGTTCTCTGGTTTGACTCAATTAATAGGCCACTGGTTGAAGTAATGATATTTGTTACCTAAAATTGATTAATAAATCAATTGTTGGCCTTGGAGTCAATTTTGCCTTATGAATTCATGAGTGATAATGGATCAGTTGTCAAGCTTGTCGATTTGGTGCACCATGTATTACTATTGATGTTAATTTGTGAGAGATATTATAGATCAGCATTCTTTTTATGTTGTTCTGGTAATATGTAATTGGGGTGCATAAGAGATGTTTTATTCTCTGTTATGAGAAGTTTCTTGTGTTACTGTGATCAATGATCTCATTGGAATCTGTTATTTAGGTTCGCTATATATATGATTAATTTCTTTTATTAATGAATAAAGCAATGTAATTAGCATGATATGTGATTTTGGTGATATGATGCCCCTATCACTAAAGTTAAAATCACATATATATGGTGTATGTGAGGAGTAAAGCTTATATCCCTGGTATGAGAGAATTTCAATGATTCAATTGAGTAGTGACCGCCAAAGTGGCACGCTTGATTGGGTTTGAGAAATTTCGGTCTCGTATGATGATTGGGATGTCTCCTGGTCTAATGCGTAATCATACTCCCAAAGGAGGTGATTGTGTATTAGTTCATGGAGGGATACATGATAGTGTGGTGGAGGAGTGACTGATTCTAGTGATTCATATGCCCAAAGGTGATGAATTCACGAAGAATTGGAACATATTCTCATAACCCTTATCATGTGGGGAGTGTACAATTGCATGTCATGTATTCTGCCCAAAGGTGATTATGTGATTTTGCATGTAACTCTCTGGATGTGTACTTGTACGTCAAGTTACACAATGCTCACATGATGCTAATTATATACTGCTTGTTTTTCAGTCACCTTTTCTGTAAATGGTAATTCCGTCATCATTGAGGTTTTTTACTGCTTCAAATTTTAAGTTGTGGACATATGATTTGTTGCTTGAGAAAAGAGCAATTGAATTTGCTTATTGTCCATGAAGCGTTCCATTCTGGAACACTTGAAAAGAGGTTTGCCTGCGGACTGCACTGCTATAAGATGATGGAAGCCTTAGTTGCTTGAAATTATGTCTTGTCTGATATTGAAATTAGGACACATCTGCAAAAATTGTGTTTAAGTCCTAATGACATATACATCTCGTATATGATTAAAAGGTTGTCAGGTTTAACAGTGGCAATGAGTATTTTGGCAAGTATGACAATGCGAAATAGCTTAAAGGGTCATTTGTCAAATACTTGTTAGATTCTGGGGTGGTAATTTAATTACTATACCTGAAAATTCTAACAAAAAGATTTGGGCGAAAGGCATAAATGCACCATATTGAACATGGTGATGAGTATGATTAGTAAGACTAATTTATCTGGTCTTTTGTGGGCTGATATTATGAAAGCAATTTTTTCATATACAAAAGGGGTATTGATTTTATGACCCTAAAGAAGGTACAAGAATTATGGAATCACATACTCTAAAGTTTCTAAATATTGACGTAATTGTAGAGGATAGCTGCTCTCAGATTATTAAAGATAATAGTATGATGGAGGTTACTATGTTTTTGTCTTTACCTATACAGATAATTATGGAATCTCCTGTACCATAGACTAAACTTGTTGAGGTTCAAGGTACTATTCTTGATATAGTTTATAATGAAATTTCTTAAACCTCTCAAGTGCAGAATGAAGTGGTTGCAGCTTTATTAAGGAGATTTGTTAAGGAAAGACGATCGGTTATACCATCAGACTATATAGTCTATTTGTGAGAGCATGATTACAATATCCACTATATGGTTGATGTAATGACATATTTATAAATGTCGTTTCTTATTCTCAATTAAGTATGTGATTAGATGCCATAAAAGGCGATATACAATCTATGAAACATGTTTGGAAACTTACTGACTTGTCTAAAGATCACAAGTTTATTAGTTGCAAATTGGCGTACAAAACTAAAAGAATTTCAAACAAAGATTGTGGAATTTAAAGCCAAATTTGTAACTAACGTTTTAACTCTGAAAGAGGGGTGGATTGTTTATAGTGAAGAAATAATTATTTCTTTAAATGTTCTTTCAGAGTGAACGTGGCATTAATAATTTATTTTGATATAAAGTTACGCCAAATAGATACAAAATCTATATTGTGCAACTGGATGATTTTGCAGCAGATTCAAGTAAACTTGTGTGTAGACTGAAAAGTTCTAATTCATGGTCTTAAGCAAGTTTCCAGACAATATTATTAAAGTTTCATAGTGTTGTTATTTTGTTCAATTGGGAACAAAGTAATTCAATATACTGCAAGGTCAGTGGGAGGAAATTTATTTTTTCTCATACTTTATGTACATGATATTTTGCTTACAAGTTGTGACCTTGAGACAATACTGAGATCTGTAAGGATTGTTTTTGCCATATTATATTAGATTTTCTCGGAGGACATTTGCTGATTGTATATTGGAAATATTCAATATACATCATTGCAAGCCAGGAATTGCTCCTGTTGTTAAGGGTGATGGACTAAATCTATCACATTGTCCTTATTTAGATATTGAGAAAATCTAATTAAATGGTGTACCTTGTGTCAATGCACTTAAAAGTATAATGTATGCTCGAATTTGCACTAGACTAAATGTTGTCTTTGTGATGGGACTTCTAGGCAGATATCGGTCAAATCCAGGACATGATCACTGGGTTGCTGTCAAGAAGGTTTTAAGGTACTTAAAGAAGACAAGAGATTATATGCTAATTTATAGACATGTTCAATTCTTGCAGTTAGTAGAGTATTTAGATGTAAACTTTGCTGGCTGTTCTGATGACATGCAATCAATAACGGAATACAGATTTATGTTAGTAGGAAGTGCAGTAAATAAAGTTCTTTGTTATCTTCTACTATGTATGCAGTGTTAGTAACATTCTTTTAGGTTGTTACTTGGGCTATTAGGCTCCAAAACCTCATGACGGAATTGATCGTTTTAACTTGATGGATAGACCCATACGGTTGTATTGAGATAACAAATTTGTAGTATTATTTATTTACTACAGAGGTCTCAAGGGGTCTAAATATATGGTGGTCAGATATTTTTGACCATAAAGAAACGGTACAGAAAGGTGACTTATGATATAACATATTTTCACAGATGATGTGGTTGCAGATCCACAAACTAAAGGCCTACGCCCATGTATATTTTAGTAACATATCGTTAACATGGGCCTAGGAGTATCTTCGGATACTGTTGTTTAGTGGGAGCTATTTTGGCTTTACTCTGATAAAGTTCACATCTGTGGTTCGTTACACTTAGTAACGGTTTGATATGTATCAACTTTTGCATTCAATAAAATATTTTGAATGTGTTGTTATTATGTTGAATACATATTGATAAAGTCTCAAGGGATTGTATAGACCTTGAGTGAAGGCTAGGGGCATCCGGGCATCCGGTTATTAGCCTTGTGCATATGTCTTGTGATACATAAAGAAAGGTTAACCATAAGGACAAGACATATGTGGGTTCATTGGAACCATAAAGCATTCTCTAGTGGCACAAGTTTTTTGTGACACCTAAGGTAAGAGAATGGTGACTGACAAATGGGATCTCTCTATGAGAGATGTTATCCATTTGACACACTACCATATTGAATCCATATCAATAAAGTTGAGAACATTCGTGACCATGGAAGGCTCTGTGTGTATACATGCAGTTACCGCCATGATTCGGTGTTTAAGACTTTATGGGATAGGATTGACTATTAAGAATTATCTCTGGACCAAATGTGCGCACATACGGTACGATTTCAATTAATATAGTCCAAGTGGGAGAATGTAAGAGTTTTCCTAATGTGGACTAAATTAATTGATATTGTAATTTACTGTTTTTACGGTTACCGTAAAACAGGGTTGGTCTAAGGTGAGATAGAAGGTTTCTTAATTAGTCTAATATGGGCTGGCTAGTGTGGGCCGAGTTGAGCCTGGCCCGTAATGAGGGGGACTGGCTGGAAACTCTATAAATAGTGCTCAAGTCTCTCCTCTAACCCTAATTCTCACATGTATCCTCACCTAAGGGGCGTTTACCTAACGCTAAACGTGAGGGGGCCGCCTCATTGAGCCAGTGATACGGAGGGCAATAGAGGAGAAGGACTTGATGCGTGGATCCCCTTAATATATATGTGGGTAATCCTTTTCTACTTCCGCTTTATGTTCGATGGATCCCAAAACAGATGCGTTAATCTTTCTACTCAATTATGCATCTTCTTGTTCTGGTTATGGAGATCTTGGGGTTGCGCAATTTGCTCTTCATGGACGTTAGTGGCTGAACATCACTTTATCCCAAAAATGATAATAAGCAAACCTCCAAGATTTGATCAATGCTAACGGACCACAAAATATCCAGAAGCCAACCACAAATCCAAGTGATATGCCCATGTAAAACCATTGTTTGCTATCATCATTGTCACCATGGTCATCTGTGTCGCTTTGAGTTGGAAGACACCCTACTTCTTCCACCCCGTTTGTGGCAATTGATCGAGTTTTCTCGAGCGGATTCTTGCACAATTGGTTTCCTCTGAAAGGACTTGAGCAATTTGTTCCTAGCTGGAATCCACACAATCCGGCATTGCCTTTGAAGGAACTCGCTGAAAAGGTGAAAAATTGTTTGACTGCAGGGATGCTTCCTTCTAGCTTATTGTATGAGAGGTTCAGGAAGGAAAGAAAAGTAAGATCTGAAAGGCATGAGGGAATCGTCCCATTGAGATCATTCCATGAAAGGTCCAAGGACTCAAGCTGTTGCAAGTGTCCTAAGGATGAAGGAAGTGGCCCTGAGAATGCATTGCTTGATAAGTTGAGGAAATGAAGCCCTTTGAGAGCCCCCATAGTATCAGGTATTGGTCCTTCGAAATTGTTGCGTGAGAAGTCGATTGAAGTGAAAATAATCAAGATCTTCACCAGCTCCACTTCCAGACCTTTGACGGTGACAGTTATTGTGTCTTGATATTGGAGTCCATATAGGAGTCCAGCAGAGTGAAGGAATGGATATTGGATACGATTGATGTCTACATTAGCCTTCATAGCCTCCCAAGTTGTGAGGTATTGAGGAGGCAGAGTACCACTGAAATTGTTGGAAGATATGTCTACAATTTGAAGCATCTGCCAAGTGTTGGGACTATGCTGACATCCAATTTCTCCGTGCAATTTATTGGATCGTAAAACAAGGACACGGAGACTTGATATAGCTTGAAAATGGCATGGAAATGTCCCTTCTATTTGATTATCCCCGATGTTCACGATCTCCAACCTCGTGCAATTTGCCAACGACAACGGAATCTGCCCCTGCAACAAATTCTTGCTGATATCGAATGTCCTTAGATTGCATGTCGCCAGGATGTTTTGCGGAATATTGCCACTCAACTGGTTATTTCGCAGATTCAATACACTGGGGGACACCATCATTAAACAATCAGGAATAGTTCCTTTCAAATGGTTATGCGATAAGTCAAGCACTCCAAGATAATCAACTTTGCAAATTGACTTTGGGATGGACCCATGGAAGTTGTTCTTTGAAAGGGAGAAGAAAGATGTGTTTGATGATAGGTGGTCACCGATGTTATCCGGGATAACAGAAGTGATGTTGTTACTTGATAAATCCAAGTACTGAGCAAAAGTAACATTGTGTGTAGCCATTTCCAACTCTTCAAAGAAATTAGCGGAAAGATTGAGACGTTGAAGTTGTTCCAGTGTCCAGATCCATCTCGGTATCTCCCCTTGCAGATGATTATGGGAGAGGTCGAGGTTGACCAATTTGGACTGGTTAGCCAAAAACTAAGGCAATATCGACAACTGGTAGGAAGCCAATGATAACGAAACAAATTCAGGGAAAGAGGATGCAGCAGCAGAAGCAGGCGCCATAACGTAAATGGACATGCCATTGTATGATAGATCAAGATAAGTTAAATTTCCTGATCCCTGAAGCGTGTTGATATTCATCGAGCCACTGTAATTATTGTAAGAAAGGAAGACGTAGCTAAGCCCTTGTAGTTTGAATATGGATGCTGGTATTGACCCTTGTAACTGGTTGTGGCTCAAAGAAAGTATGTTCAGTTGATCCGAAGAGGCATTCGGATGTATGATAAGCCGACCATTAAATCTATTGTATGAAAGGAATATCCTCTCAAGTCGGGGAAGTGTAAACAAAGCTGGGGGAATGTCACCTTCCAATGAATTGTTTTGCAGGTACAGCAATTCAAGATTTAGACGGTCTTCCCACCCAACGGAGGTGATACAACCCCTTAAAGTGTTATCATATAAATATATTTGGGTCAGATTTCTGGATGCACCAAGTGGCGGAACTAAACCGGTAAGACCATTCGAAGACAAGTCCAAATAAGTAAGCTCTGATAAGTTCTTCATCGAGCTCGGGATCAACCCACTCAAATTGCAATTACTCAGGTCTAACCACGACAATTTTCTTAAATTACCGATTGAATTGGGTATCCTCCCTGAGATATTGGTACCAGGCATGACCAGAGTCTCAAGAGAACTATCCTCCAGAAAATCGGGCAAAGATACTTGAAGGAGTTCATTGCCTGATAGGTCAAGGTTCTGAAGTGTTTGTACTTGGAGAACTTTTTGAGGAAATTCTCCTTGTAGGCCACAATCACATAGGCTCAGTGTTTTCAAGCTGGAGAAATTTGCTAAGAAACTAGGAACTGTGGTGGACAAGTTATTGCCATCGAGTTGAATGACCGACAAATTAGCAAGACTCATAAGAGAAGCGCCAATAGGACCAGCCAAAGAACAGTAAAACATGCTTAGCACCTCAAGTTTTGGAACTGAAGAAGACAATGCGTCGCACCACTCACTTCCCTCATTAGACACATTGACCCCATTAAGGTACAACTCCCTCAACTCCCCCAAATCCTCAATCAACGACCTCAAATTAGGCTTCTCAAGTTTCAACAAAGTCGAACTGAGATCAAGAGTACGTAGCTTCGTCAAGCGCGATAGCTCTACAGGGATCTGCCCCGCAAATCCTGCGTAGGACAAGTTGAGATTTTCCAAGCGGTTGAGATTCGCGAGGCCCGACGAAATTGCTGTGTAGTTGAAGTTGTTGAAAGCCAAGTTCAAGCTCCAAAGGAACACAAGCTTGAAGAGACTTGACGAACCGTCAATTCCGCCAGAGATTGACTCGACGCTCAAATCGAGTCCCACAACAAGGCCATCCTCACACGTCACACCGCTCCATGAATCGGCACTTCGGTCCCACTGTACTAATTTGGCAGACTTGGAGGCATCGAAGATGAGGTTGTTTCTCAGCTCGAGCAAGAGCGATCTCTGGTTGATGCCAAGACACTGGGCTGAAGCTGAAGCCCTAGCTTCGTTGGAGAAGATGGAGATCGTGGATATAGCAAGAAGAAGCCATGAAAAGATCGAGCCGTTCATTGGAAGAGGTGTAAGAGGGGCGTGGGAAGAGGGAGTAGGGAAGAGGGAATCAACCGAAAAGAAGAGGATACTTTGGAGTGGAGGAGTCGTCCTACTTTAAGTGCATTCCAGGGTCAATTTTGGGATATCATTAGTCGCCAAATTTGACTTATAACACTTTCAAACATTCCTAGTAAAAATCGGCGACATTGCCAACAAAGTGACATTCTTTTTTATCCTAATTTTCCAATCGAAACAAAAGACCATATTCATGTTTTCTAGGAAAAAAGGACAAATAAAAGAAATTTGCCTAAGATATTGAAATTAGAACTTGACATCCCTTGAAAATACTTTTGGCTCACCTTATTTAAGATCATAAAACCAATGACATCATGTGATCATTGTTGCCTTTGTACGGGAACATTAACCATGCAGAGATCAGTCAAAAACAAACAACATAGATATTATATCCAACTATTTTATTAAATATGTAGATTCAAGGAGATAAATAAAATGATTTACTTATATTTGAGTTTTATTTGTAAAATTTTATAAGACCGTGGAAGAAGCCAAAAAAGAAGAAGTCTAGAATCATTTCAACTTTAGGATTTCACCTTTCATATACAATTTCATTAAAAAAAAATTGTTAAGTTTAAATTTCACTGATAAATTATGGTAATTATGGGAATAGTTGGAAGATGATTTCTCTTATATTAAACTGAAAGGAAGAAAAAGGAAGAAAACGGAAAAAAGGCAAAAGTAAGACGATGAAAAATGGGCGTTATCTTTACTTCAAGTGGTATAAAGAGTAGTACAAAGGAAAATAAAAAGAGGAAAAAATCCACAAAGGTTTTAAATTAAAAGAAGAAAAGAAAAAGCAAACTAGTGTAAGATGCAGGGGATTGATCCATCGTGCACGTCGGACAATTACCATGGCCCACCTGTACCCGGCCAACGGATAATTACCATAATTCACCCCCTTCATGCAACTTTTACTATATTTAATAGAAATGCGTGTTGGTTGGCTAAAGGAGCAATTGACGCATGACACATCCTGATAGTCGCTTTGGACTTTTTCTTTTGTTATTGTATATTGATACATTTGAAGGTTTTCTTCCGTTTTTTGCTTCGTTGTGAGTTTTCCTATGCTAAGAGTGGCTTGTTAGAGATTTTTTAGGCTTTTAACTTTTTATTTTTGGATTGAGTAGAGTTAGCTTCCAATAAGACTTGAAATCAAAACCATAAAGAGAGGAGCAAACTCTCTTGCAATCTAAAACAACACCTGATTGTTATATTTTAAATGTAATTAAATTTTCAAAATCTTATCTTAATTGAAAGAGATCTTATTGAGTAATTCATAAATAAAAATCAACCCTCCAATGAGCACCGCATTGCTCTAGCTAATGAAAAGCTCCGTCTTCTCTTTTGGTCCAAGATTTTGACAAGATAACAAGAAAACTAGTTATCATAGTATTGACGAGTGCTAAAGAAACATCATAAAGTTGAAATCTCTTTTTTAGACAACCTTAATGAAACTAAAAGGAAATCCAACTTGAATTGTGGCATGTTAAACTAAGTCATCCCATGGTACTCAACTTTGGCTATTTGATGAAAATGTGTTTGACTCGAGTGCTCACAGCTGCCTAGACATTTGGTAGTGACTTTGCTTGTCAATGACGCTCACAATTGGGGAAAAAAACTTTAACACGTCTATGGTATGTAAGTGTTGTAGATTGGAGCATTAATGGCACCATAGAAAGCTCTGTCTTGTGTTTTTCTTCATTCGCAATTGAAAAAGATTTAAAAAAAAAATGAAAAAGGAACTAAGACCAAAACCAACAAACCAAGTAATTTGATTTTGACGAAGTAGCAGAACCAATGACCACGATCAAGAAGGATGCACGAAGGAGTGAAGCTAGAGAAAAAAGAAGCTTGACTTTCAGTTGACTTCACCACCACAGTGATGTTTGTGACATGGCTGATGAGGCCTGAGAGAAACGGCAACTTCCTCTGGCGACGAAGGAGAGATCATTGACTTGCAAGATAGAGCTACTCTTAAAGACAACGTGACCATATTTTTGACTATGACAAGCATATGCCTACGGGGCACTTTTAAAGATGACAATTTCTTGTGGTTGCTCTCGAAGATGAAAATACTCAAATGTCACATCTTTACTTAATAAATTATCTTTATAATGTGTTATATACCCGAACAATATATACAGAAAAGGAAGTAATCTAATGTAACAAGCAAATTAGTTATCTTAATCCAACAAGGAAATTATACAGAAAAGGAAGTAATCTAATGTAACAAGCAAATTAGTTATGTTAGAAAATTCTAGGAGATAATCAAATGTCAAAGCAATATCCCTAAAATGTCTTTAATAAAATCTTTTGAAAATAAATTCTCTAATATTCATAAATAAATAACCCGTAAAGATGACGACATGTGAGACAGGCATCCAGAAAATTTCGTGCGAAATGGGCAATTTAAAGAACAGAGAAATGCAGAGAAATGCAGGGGAGAAGGAGGAAAATAGGGGATGCATCGTCTTGGAAATAGGGAGCAGTCAAAGTAAACGTCTGCTGGTGGGGACGATTCTGTCTAGTATTAACGTAAGTTGTGGGACTGATGATGTTTCTTACTCTGTGGACTCATGAGTGTTGGGATTAGGAGCAGAAACGTGTTTGTGTCTGTTGGCTTTTCTTTATTCGTTTGCGGATTTCTTGGTGTCAATTTATGTTATGCTGGCGGACCAAGAAAAATCAAATTTCAATGGAGAGGATATGACCAGCTTAGCAAATTGGTATATAAGCTATGTTTAGTGATGAAAATAGAGAAAGTTAAATGGTGCCCATATCCAAAGGGTGGTTTAGTAGTAGGACAATCGAGATATTGCGCTTCTAGAAGCATTATATTTTATGTGTGGTCCATTCTAGTCACAGCCACTAAAGGCAAGATTGAATTGAAGATGGAATTGGTTATAATGTGAATGGGCCCATTTTTTTTTTTTTTATTGGAGATAGTTTACGGACAAAAGATTGCTGAAAATATCATTAGTTCTTTATTAAAAGAAGGGTTAATAACACAAAAACTCATAACTTGTACACTTATGACAAGTTTATCTTAAATTAATTTTTTGACCTCCAAAAATCTGAAGCCCAATTTGGTACACCAATGACAAATTTATTCTACGTTAGTTTTCATTAAATTTTACCGTCAAATTTCAAAACTTAACAGGTGTACTAGTTTAGGGTTTTACTTTCCATTTGTCATAGATGTACCGGTTAGAGTTTTTCGTAAAATTAATTCAATTTTACAAAAATTAACGAGGGTAAATTTGTTACAAGTATACCAATTTGGGGGTTTTTTGTAATCAAAAAATTAAATTGGGATAAATTTATCACAATTGTACCAGTTAGATATTTTTTATGGTCAAAAAATTAGTTTTTGGTAATTTTATCACAATTGTAATAGTTTGATCATTTTTCGTGATATTAGCCCTTAGAAAAAAGTACCTTTTGGATCACTTTGTTAAAGCTTGATGAGTAATTGAAAACGAAAATTTTCTATCAATTGATAGTTGTTCTTTTATTAATGTGTGCTTGTGTCCACTTAAGTGTTCCTACTAATTAATCTTTACTAGTGTGCAAATGATTCTTATAAATAGACTCAATTTAATTATATCGTAATTGTACTGGAGATCTGCACTAGGAACATATCTGTTGGGGCTTAATTCCGTGGTAGTTGCAAGGCAATATTTATTGTCCAAATTTTCTTTGCTTATCCACACTAAGTAATTTCATCTTGCACAAACTCACGACCATATGCAGGATTCCCTTTAAACGAATGTCCAATGATGACCAAGACTGATTTCTAAGAGGTTTGGGAATATTTTTCAGCCGGTACATAAAAGAGGTTTAATCCATCAAGTTAATATTCATATTTGAACAATACTATTGTCATGGCCTGTGATTTTTCTGTACTCACATATCCTCGTGAGTAGAGCTTTGGGTTACCAGGTGAATAGTGAGTGATGAAAAGGGACAAATATAATTAGTTTACGGGAGTGGTATCAAGATGATTAATGCTAAAAAATCTAGGGAGATAGAACGAATATATTTCCATGAAGCTCTGAAAGTGAGGTTGGCTTCCCATACATAAACTAGTCGGGAACTAATGCTATCCTCCTAATGAGGCCATGGTAGGCCGAAATCAATTGTTGTGCCTAAAGTAATTTGTTATCTCACTCGTTGGATTAGACACTTGAGTTAAATTGGGGTAGTACGATCCGAATATGAAAAAGTTATTCACTGTATTGTTCTCTAAAATAACTATAAAAGGAAGGTTTGCATGGTGTTATCTACTCATCGGGTGCCACATAGGCTTTACTACGGTCAAGGAACTAGAGGCCCGCGACACTGGAACACTTCATTCAAACTCGATCATGTTGAAACTCAGCCTTTCCGGATTAAGTTTGACTCATGAATTTCTTTTATAAACTTTAAATGACTTAGTTTGATTCAACTCAATTATCATAAATGAGTTTTTGTTGGAGCTTGATTCAAACTTGAGCTCAAATTTGACTTTTGTAAAATCAAAACTGATGAAGCTTCGACTTGACTTAGTCTCGCACTTCAACTCATGATGCTAAAAAACATACATCTTCATTGCAGTTAGATCGATCATGTGCTACCACATGGAACTAGTCCATGATAGACGAAGAGCATTGTATTAACACTAGAATTTAACATTTCCAGAAAATTTACAAAATGTTATCACAGCCAATCAAACTTAGCATACCTTAGTTTTCATATATCATGATTTTTGACTTGAAAGCGGCCATAATCGCTAGTCAGGCCAATGATGTAGTGAACCAGTTGACAAGGTCCAACCTCAAGCCCATGAATTGAGCTTCATTCGAACGTAAAGAATGTTCTTAGAGCTGGTAAGACTGCACCTTTAGTCCAGTTTGACGGGCTCACGCGTAAAGAATCTTTATTAAATCCGAACGTGAAGAATGTTTTTGATTGAAGGACTTTCCGACAATAGAAATTATGGAAAGGAAAGACAATTGAAATTACTTCAATAATGCATCACAATCAAAGTACACGCATTAGCTTTTAGTTGACTTTGACTAGGGAATGCAACAATGTCATTTCAATGGAGCTCCCGGATTCGGTGTTCTATAAAATTCCGTTGATGAATAAAATGGAATTTTTCCTGTGGAAGATAATTAAGTAATGTCGACAATAAATTCGAAATACAGATGATGCTATGTAAAAGTGATCAATAGCTAGTTATTTCGGTTAGCAATTTGAAATTAGCGATGAAATAACAATTTTATCGTTGTCAAACTCAACTATATATTATTACTTGTTTTTAGATTTTACAAATGGACGTGTAAGTAAATGTTACCAATAAAGTAACAATTTTAATGTTCTTAGAGCTAGAAAAATTGTACCTTTAGTCCAGTTTGGCGAGCACACGCATGAACAATCTTTATTTTATCTGAACTTAAAGAATGTTTCTGATTGAAGGACTTTCCGACAATAGACAACTATAGAGAGGAAAGACAATTAAACTTACTCCAATAATGCATCACAACCAAAGTAGACGCATTAGACATCTATAGAGAGGAAAGACAATTAAACTTACTCCAATAATGCATCACAACCAAAGTAGAAGAAAAGACAATTAAACTTACTCAATAATGCATCATAGGACAATTCCATCCTTAAACTGAAAAATGTAAAATGGGGTAATGATAAACCACCGGGGGTTAATTAAACTTACTCCAATAATGCATCACAACCAAAGTACACGCATTAGCTTTCAGTTGACTTTGACTTGAGAATGCAACCTTGTAGCTTCAGTGGAGCTCCCCAGTTCGGTGTTCTATAAAATTCCGTTGATGAATTAAACAGAATTTTTTCTATAAAAGGTAATTACGTAACGTTGATAATAAATTTAAAATACTGATGAAGATATATAAAAAGTGATCGACAGCTAGTTAATTCGGTTAGCAATTTGAAATTAGTGATGAAACAACAATATTATCATTGACAAATTCAACCGTATATTACCACTTGTTTTTAGATTTTACAAATGGATGCGTAAGTAAATGTTACCAATGAAGTAACAGTTTTATTATCCACAAATATGATAGTAGACTAACACTTACTTTTATATTTTACAAGTGAATGTATAACTATTTTTAAGTTACCGATGAAATAACAATCTTACTATCTACAAACCCAATAATAGAAAACCATTTATCATGTTGTGATTAAGTTTTGAGTAGTAAATGTATAACTAGAACATTTACGGTTATAAGTCACTAATATTGTGGCAAAATATCGTCATATCATTAACTTCTTAGTCCCCATGCACCACTCTCTTAAGTTGACTTGACTTACGAATGCAAATTCATCATTCCCCACTTTCTACAGCGCAAGTTCCCTTCTAGAGAGCATATATTCATATCTCCCATTTTATATCTACAAGATGTATTGTAATCAGGACCCGATTTTTCTGTTTAATGTTTTCTATTGGGAAAATAAGGAAATCAAAGATGGAGCTCTCGGACTCGGTTTTCCTGTTACATTTGGACTGATCTTCGCAAATTAAGGAAAATGAAGACATCAGCCGAGGAGATCACCAGTACAACAAAGGTGATCCACGTTTCTTGGTCATTAGGTTTGCATTCTCACACATATGTCGGATTTTTCTCCTTTCAAACTATGGTCAAGCCCTTATTGTGCCCATCAAATTTACGATTGATTGTCGAACAGTTTCTCTAATTATCCTGTCTCATGATTTAGAGCTAATCTCATGTACATTTCAGCCTTTGAAATATATAAGCAACATGTTGGGATTTCGAGCAGCAGTGCACTACTACAGTTACCATTCTGAGCTCTCCTCCACTGACGCAATCCTCATGAGGTTGCGAGATTCTTCGATGATCTCCCTAAGGATGTCAAGTTCGATATTGGCTCAAGCTACATGACCCAGTAAATTTAGGCGAGTGGCTGTATACCACTGGAACAATTGGCACATGAAATGGACGGAATCGGGCGCGAGTACTTTGGCAACCCTTGGTCCAGCTACTACTACTTACAATTTTTTTGTTTTTACCGTCATTAAAGCCTTCTTTGCCGCTTACATATTTTATCATTCCAAGAATTAACCAACCTCAACAACTCAGTTTCAGAAACATAATTAGAAAAATCTTCTTAGACCAATAAAATTTGTCACATGCCCAGTTTCATTTTTTGATACGCTTCAGCCGATCCTCAATTGGTTAGATTGCTTAAAACTTGCATTTTCTTTGCTGTGCTGCCACATGGAACTAGTCCATGATGGACAAAGAGCATCATATTAACTTTGGGATTTAATATTTTTAGAAAACTTACAAAATGTCATTCCAACTAATCGAAATTAGCAAACCATATTGTTCACACAACATGATAATTGAATTGAAAGCGTTAGTAATCACTAGTCAAACCAATGATACAGTGAACCAGTCAACTAGGTCCAACTTTAAGCCCCTGAAATGGGTTGGAATTCGAAAACTTTTCGGGATTGAAAATTTCAAACCCAAAATTTCCGTGCACCTTCTAAGAGTAGGAGTTGGGAAGATGACAACTTTGGTCCAATTTGGTAGGCAAATGTGTAAAACAAATCTTTATTTTGTCTGAAGTTGAAGAACTTTTCTGATTGAAGGACTTTCCAACAATAGACAATAATGGAGAGGAATAACAATTGCACTTATTCCAATAAAGCATGATGACCAAACTACATGCAATAGCTTTTAGTTGACTTCACTAGAGAATACAAAATCGTTGTTTAAGTGAGGTCCCAATTCAGTGATTTATAAAATTCCATTCATGAATAGAATGGGCACATGCGTAAAGAATTTTTATTTTATCCAAACGTAAAGAATGTTTTTAATTGACGGGCTTTCCGACAGTAGACAACTATGAAAAGGAAAGGCAACTGAACTTCAATAAAACATAACGACCAAACTTCACGCAATAACTAGAGAATGCTAAATTGTCGTTTAAGTGAGCTCCCTGATTCATCATTTATAAAATGCAGTCAATCAGGTCCAACTTCAAGCCCATGGACTGAGTAGGAATTTGAAAACCTTTCAGAATTAGAATTTTCAAACCGAAAATTTCCTTGCACCTTCTTAGAAAAAGTTGGGAAAGCCTTTGGTCCAATTTGGTGGCGGGTATACAGTGGTTACAAATCTTAGAAAATCATGGAGAGGAAAAACATTGAACTTGCTAACTACAATGAAGCATAATGACTAGTAGTTTTCAGTTGACCTGACTAGGAATGCAAAATTGTCCTTGTAGTGGAGCCCTAAATCCGATGATTTATAAAATTCTGTTGACTGAATAAAACAGAAAATTTTCTATGAATTGGAATTGTGTGATGTTGATAACAAATTTGAAATATCGATGATTAGTAAAACGTGATCAATAATTTGTTGATTAGCCTGTTGTAATTAGTGATGGAATGACGATTTTACCATTGACAGACTCTAGTATAGTTCCACTTTGTTTTAGATTTTATAAATGGACACGTAAGCATATGTTCCCAATTAAATAACAATTTTATAGTCCGCAAATCAAATAGTTGATTGACACAAACTTTTATATTTTACAAGTGGGTGTATTATTGTTAAGTCACCAATTAAATAACAATCTTACAATCCACAAACTCAATATTAGAAAACCATTTACCGTGATAAGATTTAGTTTTAGTGGTAAATATATAATTAGAAAATTTACTATTATAATTCACTAATATTGTTGCAAAATATCATCAATATACACTGTTATTTGAAATTTCATGAATTACAAATTTACTATTGAAAGGAAAATGATTTTGTTTGGACTAAACGAAATGTTAAACACATCTTTGTGATTATTTAATGACTCATCATTGTCAAGAAACAAGAAAATAGCCACAAGCTCGTCTAAATGTAGCAAGTATCCTCTTGAATGATGTAAAAAAATTTTAAAGTTTTTTTTCCATAGAAAACACAAAATTTAGAATATATTTTTTGTTTTCAGAAATAAACTTTTGTTCTGCTTATGAAAATTAATGAATAAAAAATATTTTCATCACAGATGAAAATAGTTAGGTATTAAATGTTATCGATCATGAAAACATTTTCTGTTGATTAACTTTTTAAGTGATATAACCAGTTATTTTTCAAAAATATACTTTTTGAATTTGAATTTATCTTTAAAAAAATGCATCTTGAATTTTAAACAATATTACAGGCTCCGATAAATTTTTCCTTTTGTGCTACTTTACAGGGCATTGTTTGTGATAGTTATTTTGCAATTTTCTCTTGTTTTCTGGGCTACCAAGAGGAAAAGTTTTTGGACAAGTTTGGCCTTTCGTGAATCAAAATACGGAAGACCATCGGCAATGCTCATGAGTACAGTTGAAAACTTGGCCGAAACAGCTTTTAATCATCACCGGCAAGCCCATTCCCCTCGTTACTCTCTCTCTCTCTCTCTCTCTCACTTTCTCAGTCGAGGTAGTGCTCGCGGCCATGAGAACTCCTATGGCACGAGCCTGAAGCTCAGGGTGGCTACAGAGCCCTCTGGGATAGAGCTCACATCCATTGAAGCTCTGCACGAACAGCTCGTGGGCATCCGTGGCTGCGGCCATAGGACTTTATCTGGTCCGCTGGCTGGGGTCGTCCAACCTCGATTTAGACCAGATTCCAGGCAGTGACCATCGTTGGGCTCATACTTAGGGTTTGGGTTACGCTCACGAATGACTCTTCAAGAGACGATCTTAGGTAATGATAAGAGGAAGACGATTATAATAATTCAACCATTTTCAATATTTTCATTGGCACCTAACAGTTTTTTCATCCCTTAAAACTCTGGTTTACTTTCCAACATATTTTGGCCAAAAACATTTTAGTTTTTAATTTGTTATTTTTTTATTAATTTTAAGAACAAATTAAAGCACCAGCATCATCCGCTATGGAAAAAGATAATGACGATAACTTTCATCCCTCCAGTAACTCCGTCATATTTTCAGGACATTTGGTGAGGTGAGTTTTATCCCCCGGAAATGCGTACATTATGTAAGAAAAGAAATTTTATGTACTTAAGTGAAATTATTTTTATAAACAACTATTACTTTTCTTTTAAAAGTTACAAGACGGGAGAGTACAAATCCGACTTCCAAGCCTTCAACAATCTTGGGAAGGAAAATATCGGCCGGGACTTTTCAACCGTTCAACAATAGAAATTGATCAAGTGAACAGGGACAGATTAGTATGAGACCAATGGTTCAGTTGAATTTTACTATTTATTGCATGATTTACAGCTGACAATAGCCCATCACAACAGAAAGCCTCCACAGTCTCTAGTTTGACTGCACCAGTTGAAATCACATTATTATCGAATAGCATGTTAAACAGTTCATAGATATCATTCGGCTTCACCAAGACACCTTCATAATGAAGTGACTCACCATGAGAATCCTCTGCTTTTGCAACTTCGTTGCAAACTTGAAAACCTTTCCACACCCAACCTCCGAACAAACATGCTACTTCAGACTCTTACATTCACTAGACGTTGATGGTTCCTCATCATTGTGAATTCCATTCAAGTGCCTCTTCATGTTCCCTTGAAATGCAAATGACTTATCGCAACCATCAATAGGACAGCTGAAATTCTCGCCTTTATGCTGAAGAAAGTGACGAGCCAAATGGTCTTTTCTCCTATAGCTGGTAGAGCAATCCTCTATAGAACACTTGAAAGGCGTCTACAAAAGAATTTAGCATATTGACAAATAGATACAAAGCATACCAAATCTCTAGACATCAATAGGAAAAGAAAAAAACAGGAGAATGATGCTTCAAACCTCAAGATAGAACATGCGTGACCAAGGATGACTTGATGGATCTTCTCAGGTGGTTCCCCCACCTGATACTAGTCCAATCAAGATACAAGATTGCAGCCTCTTGCATTTTGGAGTTCTTTTCAAAGGGATCCAATGCTTCATGCCATTATCATATCATAATCAGATGAGCCAACATACTTTATCCTGCAAGGTCTTGATTTCAGTATAGGCAAACTTGCAGTAGACAAATGGAAATGAACAAAACAGCTTCATTTTTCAACCAAAATCAAAACTTTTTTTATCATAAAATATCTACCCGTGAGACTAGAACACACTAAAAGATTGATGCCTTTTCAATGGTGCTTCCATTTTATGATGTTCCACAAGATTACAGCACTATATTTATGGGTAATCACCATCTGACGGCCCAGAAAATCATGTACATCCCCAACAATAATATCCAAATTGCCGTTTCTGATGCCTCATTAGAAGTTACAAATGTGAAAATTTTGATGGCCAAGACCACAACCGAGCAGTGCGCCTCAAAACCATCTGCTCAACAAGACCGGTGCGACCGTGATCAGAACCTGTCCACTCTACAAATTGTACCTCACAGTCGACCACCTCCATGAGAGGTGTAATCTAATCGAAACTTGACTAACATTTTCAAAGAACTTGCTTTCATGTTGCAGCATCAATAACAAAACGGAGAACTCAACATACCTCGAACGAATGGCCCTGCATATGCTGCCTCAAGTACGCGGGTTTCTTAAAAGTGGCGCCGCATTCTTCGCAGGTATTATTAGCCTTCGCTCCCTCCTTCCCCTCGACCCCTAGAACCATCGCCGCTTCCACCTCATCCTGATAAAGACCGAAGCAACACGAAAACCACTTCGCATCGGCCCCCATCGCGGTGTAAATTCGAACCCGAGCATATTCCACAAACGCAAAACCAGCAATTGCCGATCGAATTAATCAAATCGTAGCGCCAGAACTCGCTGCCCAAAACGAACCGAGCTGCATGGGAACCGTCGGAAGGCAATGAAGGGAAGAGAACTCACCTCGTGGCGCGACTGGATGTGAGAAGTGACGAGGGACTTCCTGGACGTGCAGATCCCGCAGTGCTTGCAGTAGTAAAGCCACCAACTGGAAGAGACGCTTGGATCGGTGTTGTTCTGGGCCTAACTTGACTGAGTTCAAAGCTATGATCAGTTTGGGCCCAAAATAGGCCCGGCCCGGTAAGCTTTCCATCATGTAAGATTGTCAAAAGTCATTACCGACCAAAACCCTCTCCGACAATGGAGATCCCTCTCTACCGACTGAGTAGCACCCTCCTACCGTTTGGGTAGTCTTGAATCTACAACTTCGAAACCCTTCATCCCCTCAATCCTTCAATCATCTTCTCTCCCGTCCCAGTACCAACGATTCAGAGTACACTGTTGGTGAAAACCCTAAACCCATCCTTCGCCTTTCTAGAACACAATAAATCCCTAAAATCCATCATCCCATCATCGCCTCTGAGGGAAGCTCACTCCCCCGATCTGTAGTAAATATCATTCTCGTTCGCCCACCCACCATCTTCATCATACTAGTGCCGACTCCATTCAGCCTTTTTTCACAGAAACAGAGCTCCCTTCATCCACTCTCAGCCTCGCTCCCCACATCGGCTGGTTCCAAAAATTAGACCAGCTTATTTTCACGGTTCTTGATACTATTTGTGTAGACAGGAAAATGGAAAATCAGTATATCTAAGAGCGGAGGTTGGCGGCCCTCTGCAAGAGTCTAGGCAATCTTTGGTATGAGGAAGATGTGGTGGATATTTCAGGTGAAATTCCCGAAGAAAATCTGCTAGCATGCCGTAAAACGTTGTATGGGAAGTTCTTTAATAAGCCTAATGTGAATTTTAATGCATTTATCAGTACGATGAAAAAAGTTTGACAGAATGAAAATTTTACCAGTGCTGTGATTGAGCCTGAATATTATTCCTTTTCTTTTCCATTGGAGGCTAAAAAACAACGGATATTAGATTCTGGGCCGTGGTCATTTTCAAGTAATTTATTAGTCCTAAAGCAGTGTGACCCCGACATCCCTGATATTTGTTATGATTTTAATCACTGTGATTTCTAGGTGAATCTATTTGGCCTCCCTTTTGGGAGAGTTACATATGCAGTTGTTCAGGAAATTGCATAAAAAATTGGAGATGTAGTGGAGGTGAAATTAGAAGCAAAAGGAAACAGTAATTATAAGATTGGTAGAGCCAGAGTTAAGCTGAATTTGGAAAACCTTCTCAAAACTGGAGTTCTGGTGAATCTCGATAATAAAAGTTTGTGGGTCGAGTTTAAGTATGAACGTCTACCGCACTATTGTTATTCATGTGGGAAAATTAGGCACTATGCTACTTTCTGTAAAAAAATACCATATAAGGAGTCAGGACTAGCAGCGAACTTACCATGTCGATTTGGACATTTGCTTAGAGCGGAAGCATGGGAGCTTAGTCCTTATGGGAAAATATTTTATGGTAAACAAGAGTTCCAGCAAGAAGGAGAGGAGAGTGTGCCCGAAACCCCCATCTTACTGGTCCCTGAAACGGAACAACAGCAACTAATGCATGACTCTAACATGAGCGATCCTAATCAAAGCAAAACAAGCTTTACATTCGTTTCACCTTTGCCAGAATCACAGCATTATGGAGAATCGGAGATTACCTCATCAATGGAGCCAAGCTAAGTCTCTGTTGGCAGTCCGATCAACTAAGGGAGCTCTCATGATCGTCGTCGTCGGTTAAAATGAAGACCGGTAGAAGAGCTTCAAGCGAGTTCCGGCCACTTCAATCTTCACGGCCACGAAACAGAATTGAACAAGGGGCTTCCCGGGAGGCGGCCGTCCAGCGATGGCGACGTTGCCTGGGGCGGTGATGAGCTAGAAATGAGAAAGACGTCTCTGGAAATCGGTTCATGAGGGAAATCCGAAATGGGCTCTGATTTGGAAATCGAGGAGTGAAAGTTTATGGGTCAAGTGAGCCCACACGTTGATTGAAGCCTTATGGGTCACATTCATGAGCAAATGGGTTTGGGCTTGAGTTGATGGGTTTGGATCAAGCTATCGGGCCAAATTTAAACACAATGGTCGAATGGGCTGCAAAAATAATCTTTCTCTTCCTCTGTCTTTTCTCATTATTTCTATTATTATATATTTTTTTATTTTTCAGATTTATTTATCCTATATGTGTATATACGATTTTGTCGACAAAAAGATTCCGATGTCAGTAGCACTCTTATTTTCCGATCATCCAAATGCCATATAACTTTTTAATCAATTACTTGAGTGCTAAAATATTTTTAAAACAATCCACACAAGTGTCATGCCACATCAGATTTCTTGCACTTTGATATATATTTTGAAAATTGGTGGCAAGTGGTTGAAAAAAAAAATTGACACTCAAGTGAGCGTCGTACAATGACATTTGTGGTATGCATATCCCCAAATCTAATAGTAGATTAGCTCTTGTTTTAATAATTCACAAGTGGACACATAACTATATGAAAGTTACAAATGAAATATCAATTCTACCATACCAAATAGTAGATTACCACCCCTCATACCATGATTTAGTTTTATGTAGTAATTATTGAACATAATCGGTTAGTTATTAGATCATTAATTGTAGATTGTTATTTTCATACAATATTCACTTGTGCCAAAGTTTTTTTATTTTTTTATTTTATCATCATTTGAGTGTCATATACATTTTCAAGTCATCACTTGAGTATTGTAACTTTTTGAAGTTTCTTACAAAGTATCATGCCACGTTAGATTTACGGTGCTTAGTTGGACGTTCTAGAAAAATTATGACATTCAAGTGATCAATTGAGAGATATGGTACTCAAATTGACCCTTTTATATATATATATATAAGTTATGAAACTCAAGTGGTTGAAAAAAGTTATGACACTCAATTGAGCATTGTAAGAGAATTATGATACTTGTATTTTTAATTATCCCAAAGTAAATCACTAACATTGTTGCAAAATCAAGTCAATATGCATTAGCAGATCTCGTAATTATCCCAAAGTTATGGCACACGAAGATGATTGTTTTAGTGCCTGAAACTTAGGTCTTTTGAGTTTGTATCGACCTTGAAACAAATCTGCCACGTTGGATCAAAGAATTCACGAATTGGTCATGTAGAGGAGTCCAATCATGATGTCCAATCCTCCAATCCCAGTGTCCACGCTCACGGTTGTGGTATTGTGGATGTCAGTGTCCATTGAAAGTAAGCTTTTTAATACCTTACACTTAGCGTTACTGAATTGATTTTACATGAGGAAAATAGATAGGATAAGCGGACTCTTCACTAATTATTCGATGAGCAGATTGTGAATGACATCCTATCAGTGCCCTTAAATACTCAAACTCTACATAACAATTTGGTATGGACTGTTACAAAATCAGGGATTTTTCCGCTGAAGAGTGCATATAACTGGATGTGAGGACAAAGGAAAAATCAATCAACATCACAAGCGTCATCATCATTCCAGCTACCCCACAAGTCATGAAACCAAATCTGGCAATTTAGAACCCCCCCCCCCCCCAACCCCCAAAGTCAGAATCGTCCTGTGGAGCATTTGCGAAAATGTCTTGCCGACTAAAGATAACTTGCTTAGGTGAATAATATTACCTGACCTAGGGTGCCCATCCTATCACCATCAAGTTGAGACGATCAAGCACCTCCTTCTACTTTGCCCCTAGACTAGTTTCGTTTAGACAAACCCTGCCATTCAAATCCATATTTCGAGTTATAGCGTCTCACGAATAGAAGGTTGGTTGTGTAATTTTCTCAGACAACAAAACCACTCATCTCCCTTTGACACAATCGCGGCTACTTTCTAGTGCATTTTCCTTTTGTGCTACTTTTATAGGGCATTGTTTGTGATAAGCTAATTTGCAATATCCTCTTGTTTTCTAGCTACTAAGACGATTGAGTTTTCGGACGAGTTTGATTTTCGTGAAACAAAATATAAAACACCATCAGCCACGCTCAGGAATGCAGTTGAATAACTTTGCTGAAACCACTCTCAATCGTCATGGACAATATCGTGGAGGCTGCAAATGTCACGCCCCGATCCTCCGAGCATGTGCCCATCTTTTTTTTGTCAATTAAATAGCGACGTCCCAGGACACATTGCCGACCCATTCATTTTTAAATGCACATGCGGAAGTAGATAAATAATCCCCAGACAACAATTCAATAGGATAAAAAAGCAAGGCCACAATTTTCCATTTTACCAAAACACACATTTATACATATCATACTAGTTTATATACATTACTAGCCGAGATTTACGAAATCTAAAAAAAGGTCAACTCTTCAAAACAAGCTATCCTATGATCAGCTAGTTCGACTCGTTTGCTGATTCAGCAGAGTTTACAAGGCCAGGGCAAGACGACGGGTCCTCCACTGCACCATCAAGAGAATCAACTGGATCCTCATCTTGAGCGGCCTCAAGCACTACCGAGGGGACACTGAAAGATCTTAGAGGACCTAGTCTAATACCGAAGGGATTGGTATGGAACCATGCACTAAATCAATTAAGTGTTTCCTGATATGGGCCCTCTTCGATCCAGACCATGGTTACAATTAGGTTGTAAACCTAAAAACCTTCGGGATCGAGGTAACTGGAGACTTGCTTTGTAATCCTCACGGGACGACCATGCAGTTCGGGGGGGAATCTCCATCCAAAGACTTGAAATGTTATCCCATAACGGGGTGAGACTATATTTCAGCGAGTTCTACCCCTAAGCCTTGATTAAGAAGAAAATACGTCATGAGGGCTACCTAAACACAATCACGAGGTATAGGACTTACCTGGGCCTTCACTTCTTCCTGCAAATTAGTTTAATTCATAAACTTGCAATCATAACATCAAATCAATTCAATCAATTCGGATTGACTCAACGATAAATCAACTTAGTTAATTACATATCATCACGACCCTTTCTTGGCCGACTCGATTCATACTATCTATAAGTCCGATTATATTATGATTGTTCACTGCTAAGCTGATAAATAGATAGTATAGCCCGCTTCTGAGATAATCGGGTATACTGCTCTATACTAAGTTACCATATCGCCCGTAGACTGATATGGTATACCGACAATACTCAATCTAAGTTGATAAGGTATATTGCTCTCTACTAAGCTGTCATATTGCCCGTAGGCTGATATAGTATACCGATATACTCAATCTAAACTAATAAGGTATACTGCTCTTTGCTAAGCTAACATATCGCCTATATGCTGATATAATATACCAGTATACTGCTCTCTGCTAAGCTGACATATTACCCGTAGGCTGATATAGTATACCATCCCAATCATACAACCGATTCAACCTTTTTATCATTCCCGATAAAAATAGCCGGTGTGGGTACACGGTCGGCCATGCCAAAATATAATAATTTCACTTTTTGAACATCCCACTAGTTTCAACAGTCCATAACATATTTTTGGCACTGTAAACTGACGCTCGGTGATTTTCTAATTAATTACTGAAATTAATTAATTTTGGGATAAAACACTCCCAACCATAAATCACCTTCAATTCTCACAAACTAGCAATCAATTAAATAAACGGAATGCATAAGCAATTAGCACATAATTCTAGTCACCGGCTATTCCAGTCTAATTTCCGAAAAATAAATAAATAATTAAATAATTACGGAAAATAATAAATAAATGCCAAAAATGCAACTTAGGCCCGAAAAAGCTTAATCGGAAGCCGAGATGAATCTGGAAAATTTCCGAACTACTTTAGATAAATACTAGAGCTTGTCTAGGCTCTAATTGCATTAACTATCCACCTAACATCCATTGGTAAATAATTAAATTCACTAATCTAATCTAACTAATCACCTAATCTAGCTTAGTCTAAATTAATCAATCCTTAAGCATCATTAACCTACTAAACGAGGATTATTGAGTTAAACTCACTTGTTCGATAAACCGCTCAGTTCAAACTGATGGGGACGCAATGAGGAACGACTCTCTCTAAAGCGGGCCAAGCTTTCGGGGCCCGGAACACCTCCAAAATGGGCCAAACCTTCTGCTGGAGACCCACTAATTCCGATTCTCATCGTGGCTGATCAAAGTGGCTTCGGCAGCTGATTTGGGCACGGCTCGGGCTAGAAGCGTCCACCGCGGGTGGGAGTGCGGGCCGTGACTGAAACGGCCATGAACCGGGCCAAATTGAGGCTGCTGGACTTGCTGGAAATGCGGGCTGTTCGAGCCCGCCGTTTCGAGGAAAACGAAAGATGCAAGGCTGCTTCGGTGGACTGGGAACGGGCTGGCCGTGGTCGTGCTGGCGTGGAGGCCCACGATCAATGAATAGCCAAGGTTGATTGAAGTGGGACGGTGGAGACAAAGATGGTGGGGCTGGCGTCGGTTGAGAGAGAGATGGACAAAGGTCGAAGCATCCGTGGGCAGAGAACACGCGGGGCTTAAATTAAAACAAAAGTAGCTCCGGAATGGTGGTTGTCGAGTCAAAGGAAATGAAAGCAACGTAGAAGACCGAAGAGGTAAAAATCGGGGGCAGCTGGCAGCGTGGTCTAACAGAAGACCGCAGGAACAAGAAAATAATTAGAAGATAAGAATGCAGGGGGGCTGTCGGCTGAGAGGGGAAAGAATTGAGAGAGAGAGAGAGAGAGGGAGGGAGACCGAAAAGGAGAACGGGGGGATGAACGTGCGACGGAAGGGGGACCAAAGGAGGGAAGGAAAAGAGAATAAAAATAAAACACCGTTATAAGACGGTCCCTCCAACCTCCGAATTTCCTTAAAATCCGAATTCTATTTCCTTTTTCTTGGAATCTGATTTTTTGAACAAACTTCTCCGATTGAGGTCTGATTTGTTGAGGAAAAAGCACACGAAATTCCCTGTCACTAATTCACTCACCCCATATGCCAAAAATCTCTTCAAATTGGCCAATCCGAATTTCCATTTTCGAAACGATTTTCTGTAAAAATCTTGAACTCGCTATAAATTCCTCGAAAGATGAGTCGACGTTCTTAAAATGACTCGTGACATGACAGGATTTTCAATTTTTGAAATCAAATTTAAATTCGCGGTTAATTTCAATCGACGCGCTTTTAGTGTTACCTAGCCTACCTAGGTAGGCTTTTAAGAATTTTCGATGCAATTGACCGTGGTCGATTTTCTTCGAATCACACGTATCTCTTCGACACATTGGCGACTTTTGGTGGTCGTAAAAATCTCAAGGTTTCAAATACGGACATAAAGTACCCAAAACGAAAGAAAATCGCTCTAGTGCTGATCGACGAGAATTTTGCAATCAGGTGGAATTACCAGTACTTTGATCACACATCTCAGTCGAATCGACCTATCTTCGGTCTTTGATCGATTTTTAATTGTGCCATAATAACCCTTGCAGACAAAGACAATCGAGCGGTCAGTTCCTAGTCAAATTTTCAAGTTTATTGCATTAAAATCCCTTAACGGTTTCACTTGATAGGTCAGTTATCTCATGAATGGCTATCTCGGAAAAAATCACTATAGTCGCATTGATGAAAGGCCCTACTTATCCGATCAAAATCAGAACCTGAAATTCAGAATATCACAGCAAAACCCTCTGGGACAAAGCTCACGTGCATTCGGGCTCTGCATGAAGAACTCGTGGGCATCCACGGCCGTAGCCATGGGAACCGATATGGGGCATCCGGTAACCATCGTTGGGCTCATGCATGAGGCTTGCGGTAGTAACCATCTCTGACTCTTTTAAGGGACGATCCTAGGCAATGATCTAAAGAAGACAATTCTCTAATTCAACATGTCTTAGTATTTTTTTTTTCAATTTTTTTTTTTTGGTAACCGACTCCACCACCCCCCCCCCCGGTACCCGGACGACATCGAAGGGCCATGCCCCTGTACCTCGAGGAAGACTAGCTCATTATCCCACCGCCAGGGCCTGCACTTAAATCGCTAGCAACTGTGGGTTTTGAACCATTGACCTCGGCGATGAAGGAGAGACTCTCAACCAACACCGCCCACGAATGGCTTCTTTTTTTTTTTTTTTTTTCCAGTTTTTTCGTCCCTTAAAAACTGGTTTCCTTTCCAATATATTTTGGCCAACATCATTCAGTTCTTAATTTGTTAATTTTTAAAATTTTAATAACTAATAAAAGCACCGCGTCAGTGCACCGCTTGAGCACCATCAGCCATGTCATCCGCCACAAAGAATAGTTTTACATGAAAATGATGACGACGGTTGATTTTGATTTGTTACGTGATTTGTTCAGGACATTTGGTGAAGTTATTTTTATCTCCCGAGGAAAAAAAAAATTATCTTTCTTAGGATTTGACCTGACATTTTAAATGAAAAGTAAGAAAGCTTATGTACTTACAGAGATGGATGAATATTACAGACAATTATTCATTTTCTTTGAGTATTACCGGAGGAGATAGTAGAAATCGGACTTCCAAGCCTTCAACAATCTTGGGAAGGAAAACATCGACCAGGACTTTTCAACTGTTCAAAGATAAAAATGGATGAAGTGAACAGTGACAGATCAGTACGACACCATTGGATTCTCAATTGAATTTACTATATATTGCATGATATACAGCTGACAATAGCTGATCACAATCATCTTTTGCTAAGGATTAACAAGCTCTCTATCTTCGTAGACAAAACAATAGCAAACTATATCAACTATTAATTACAAACAAGTGACAGGAGGATGATGAGTGAATTTGTCGCCTTTGCTCGGCCCTACAAGGCAAAAAACCACAGCTCCTATACAATATCCTCGGCTGCTACCAAGCGCCGCCGAGAGACTCCAGCCACTAATCCGATAGGAAATCTAGATCGCTAGGTAGAGTAACTCTGTTTTCACTGTAGGGAATCGATTGTCAGACATTTCCTCTTTCTCCCGCCTCTGGGCTTGGATCGAAATTGCTCATCTAACTCCTCAAAATCAACCTAAAGCCAAGGAAGCAAATTGACAGGTATTAGGATTATCCAAATCTCATGTAGTGAAAAGCTGGATTTCAAAAGAGCAGTAAAATTGAATTTCAATATTTGAGAGAATAAGAGAATAGGACTTACTGGAGCATAAATATGACAACTAGTTTTCTCATGATGGTCTCTCATGTGCTTATACGCAAACTTCTTACCACAATTCTTATAGCCGCATACAAATGGCCTCACCTCAAGATGAACATCCTTCACATGAAGTCGTAAATTTGATTTCTGTCAACCAGAAAAACAGCAGCTCATGTACACTCAGCAGCCAGACGATAAATGAGCTCAAGCTTCAAAGTTCCAAACAATTATATTTCATGCCCAGCCAGAATCTAAACATCTCTTTAAAATGCTTTTGGCTCGTCTTATTTTAACATTATAAAACAAGTACACTGTGCGAATCAATTTTCTCTCTGTACATCATATTAACAATATAGAAATCGGTTAAACCGTAGATAGATACCATAGCTTTTCATCGTAACGCCAAATTGCATCTATCAAGTCCTATTTTTGTTCATTAAATAAGTAGATTCAAGAAAAGAAATAGAATGATTTGCTTTTATTTGAGATATTTGAGAGTAACTTGCATAATATTTTACGGAGTTTGTGAGTGAACACGTACAAGGAGGTGTGTCTGGTCTGATCTTCTTCTTCTTCTTCTTCTTTTTTTTTGGGGGGGGGGGAGAGAAGGACTTAGGTCTGACTCTTATCACATTGTATCATTCGTATCTCATCCTTACGTGCGACAATCTTAAGTTGACTTGCAAATGCGAATTCATTAAAGGATGTGGTCGAGCCAGCGGTGGCCATCAATGATTCTTGACTGTTGATGAACGGAAGTCCATAAAGAAAGAAAGAACATCAACATCTCTTTCCCTTTCTACGACACAAGCTCCTTTCAAGAGAACAGAGATTCATTGCGCTCCCTTTTTATTTCTGCAAGGTTGATTTCACTTAGAACCTGATTTTGTGCACACTATTGGGTAAAAAAGGAAATTAACTATGTAGCTCTCAGACTCATTTTCATGTTACGTTTGGACTGAACACCGAAAATGAAAAAGAATGGGGACATCAGTGGGAGGAAGTGTAAAAAGAGACGGCCGAATGGTTCCCTCCAACGAGGTGTACCTCAAATCTAGTTTTACAAAGTTTTAGAAGTCCTTCCCATCGCGGGGACAACATGATATGTCTGCGATTCTTGATTCTTGGGCATACTGAAGGAAGGAACTGAACCCAATTAGACTATTTAAAGACCAGTCCAAAGTAAGTCAACTCCGAAGGGTTCCACATTAAGGTGTCGATCCACTCAAACTGTAGATAAACAATTCTAATCTCGACAAGTTTCTGAGATTACTGATTGAACATGGAACTCGCGTAACTTAGGACCAGTGTCTCAAGATAACTATCCGCTGAAAAATCAGCAATCACTCAGACCAAAAATCTCAATTTTACCCGAATTTCTTATAATTTATATATTTTGAATGATTTTGGAATAAAGATTTTTGAAATTAAAAAAAAAGGAACATCAGTTGGACGAGATCACATGGAAACTTAATTGTTCTGTGTTCGTTGGTCTTTATTTTTGCATTTTTTCACATATATGACATATTTTTCCCTTTCAAACTAAGGCGAATAATTGTAGTGCCCATTAAATTTAAACGGTTATTGGTAGAATTCGACAAAATTATCAAAAAAGTCCTAGACCTATTACACTTGTGTCAATTTAATCATAAACATATTGGCCAATGAGGGTGAGGAGGCCCTTGCCCCACCTAGACTAGGCAAGAGCCTCACAGCCCTAGCCAGCAGCTAGCGAGGGTTATAAAAAAAAAATGGAAAGAAAAAATTAGACAAAATTTTAAAAAATTATTAATTTCATCACCGGTCATGCCACATAAGATTTAAAGATCTGCTCAGCTCCCCGGAAAACTGATTTATGATCTTGACGGAAGGAAGTATAATGAGAGACGGGGGAATGCTGCCTTCCAGTGATCTTGATCGAAGGAAGTACCGCGGATCTAGATTCACAAGGCTTAGAAGTTTTTCCCATCAGGTGACTTAATCTCCCCTGTTAGAGCATTGTGGAATAGCATAATCTGTCTCAGATTCTTGGACACACTGAACGAAGGAACTGAAGTAGTAAGATTATCTAAAGACAAGTCCAAATAAGTCAGCTTTGACAGGTTCTCCATCGGGCTTGGGGTCAATCCACTCAATCTGCAATTAGAAAATTCCAATCTCGACAATTTTCTAAGAGTACCCATTAAATCTGGAAGCCTCCCTGAAATACTCGTGTTACTCAGCACCAGAGTCTCAAGAGAACTATCCTCCGGAAAATTGGGCAGAGTACCCTGAAGAAGTTGGTTGTCTGATAAGGATCTGGAGTATCTGCAGCTGAAAGATTTTACTAGGAAACTCCCCATAGAACCCACAATAACTCAGACGCAGAGTAGTTAGATTGGTGAATCTGGGAAGGAACTCAGCAAATGTGGTTGACAGGCTGTTGCCATTCAGTTAAATGAATGACAAATGATGAAGATTCACGAGAGAAGAGTCAGCAGGACTAGAGAGAAAGCAATTAGACATGCTCAGCACCTCAAGTTTTTGCACTGATGAGGACAATGCATTGCACCACTCTTTCCCCCGGGAAGACAGGTTGATGCCGTCAAGATGTAACTGTCGTAGTACCATGAGATTTCCAATCATGGTCTTCAAATTGGGATTCTTGAGCTTTTGTGTATCAGTTCTAGGGAAATAAAGAAGAGAAAGATCAAGAATGCTTAACTTCCTCAACCACGCTAACTCCATCAAAGTCTGCCTGAGAATCCAGCATTGGACGAGTTCAGATGAACCAGGCCAATGAGATTTGTGAAGCCAGACGGAATTGCAGAGAATTTGAAATCGTTGAAAGCCAAGTTTAGCTTTTGAAGATGCTTTAATCTAAAGAGACTCGATGAACTCTTAATATTGCAAGAGATTGATTCAAAGCTGAAGTCTAGTTCGATGACCTTTCTGTCCTCGTCGCACGTCACACCATTCCAAGGGCGAGCATTATGATTCCACATGACCAGCTTGGAAAATCGGGATGCATCGAATACAAAGCTATTTTTCAACTCAACCGACAGCAATTCTTAATTGCCGAAACATAGACTAGAAGCCGGTACCAAATAGATTCCGAAGAAATTGGTGCATATGAATGGCAAGAGAAGCCACAACAAATGCGAGGTTCTCATTGAGTGCAATTTCGATACTATTTGACAGAGTTTGCGAGTTTACTCATGCAAGGAGTGCTGTTGCTATGGGAAGGCAGATGAACATGAACCTCCTCGTATGGGATTCCAATGGAGCTGTATTTGGTCTAATTCATATCACATCGTATCATTAATTTTTTGGTCCTCATGCGAGACTATCTTAAGTTGACTTGACTTGGATTGCAAATTCATTAAGCAACTTGGTTGAGCCAGTGCTGGTCTTCGGTGGTTCTTGACTGTGGATGCAAATTTTTGAATGATCTTGCTAACGTTGCCACATTCAATATCGACTTGAGCTACTCGACGGAGTAATATGGGCAAGTGTAGATACCACCGGAACAAATGGTGCACGAGTACTTTGGTAGCCCATTTTTCTTTTTCTTTTTCTTTTTCTTTTTGTTTGATCCTATCCTATACCTATTTCACAATACACTGTATGTGCGTTATGAGCAGGTTGAGAAACCTCGCTTCCTCACTTACGCATCCCCACCTCAATGCCGAGAAGAATTGGAAAATGAACTCCATACCTCCGCATTTTTAAGTGGGAAGAGTGGCCACTTGAGCAATTCCAACAGTTATAGTTTTCTAGCCCTGGCTCATTCATTTCCGTTTCTGTTTTCTTTCACTTTTTTTTAACCCTACTTAAGACATTCACCTCAAAGTTGACTAGAGAATGCAAAATTGATATTTCTGTGCTGTGCCCTGATGGGCTGACTTCTAAAATTCCGCATAAGATGGACAAAAATGGAAATTGTTCTGTGCGTCGTTAGTTCGTAACTACGGTAATAAATTTGATATTTCGATGATGAGTTGATTACAAACTAAATAATAATTTTTCCATCACCAAACTGAATAGTAAATTATCACTTATTTACATTTTACAAGCAGGTGCATAAATGTTTCTAAGTTATCAATGAAATATCAACTTTACCACTCATAAAACACAAGATTAGCATACCACTTTTTTTTTTTTTTTAAATTTAAACAAGGGGGGCGCATTTGTAAGTTACTAATTAAACAAGAATTTTATCACTCACAAAAGCCAATAATATATTGTCACTTTTTTGTGATTTTATAAGTGGCCGCATAAATGTTTGTAATTACCAATGAAGTAGAACCTTTACTATCCACAAACCTAATAAAAACTTACTACTTGTTTTGGTTTTAACAAGTAGGCACATAGCTGTTTCTATGTTGTCAATAAAATAACAATTTTACCATCAACAAAACCAGATAGTAGAGCGGCATCTGTTTTTAGATTTTACATGTGGGCACGTAAGTGTTTGTAAACAAGCATGGCAGTCCATTACCACTTGTTGCAAATTTTAAATGTGGGAGCATCATTATTGGTAGGTTATCAATGAAAAAACAATTTTATTATGTATAAAACCCAAAAGTGGGCAGGTAAATGTTTATAATATACCAATAAAACAACAATTTTACCACATTACCGACATACTCAAAAATAATTTACTACTTGATTTTAGATTATACAAGTGGACAGGTAGCCGTCTGTAAGTTTTGTTTTTTTTTGTTTTTTTTTTTTTTTAACGTCTGTAAGTTGTTAATGAAATAATTATTTTACCATCCAAAAATCTTAATAGTAGATTTGCACTGATTTTTTATAATTTGCCAGTGAGTGCATGACAATTTAAAAGTTACTAATGAAACTAGAAATTTACTATCCATAGACGCACCGGTAGATTATCACTTATTGCGTGCTATGATTGAATTATGAGTAGTAAATACACAACATAATTGGAAAGCTACTAGAACATTGATGGTCGTCAGTTGCTAATACTGTTGCAAAATCAAGTCAATATACATGACCAGTAGGTAACAGGTTGCGCGATCTTACCACCGTTATTCATAATTTATGGATGTTGCTACAAATTTACTGTTGAACGGAATTTTCTTGTATGGGCCACGGAATGCTAGACACTTCCTCGTGATTCTTAGAAAACTTATTGTGACAAAAAAAAAAAAAAAAAAAAAAAAAAAAAAAACGTAGCACCGTCCTTCCCTACTCTCAACATTGGCAAGTTTCTTCTTCTAGTTTTCTTTCTTCCAAAGACATCCATATGGAGTGTCCACGTCAGTTTGATCCCTAACAGCAAATCAACACTTTTTAACGGCGTTTAATCCACTTGAGAAAAAAAAAATCATCGCTGTAACGCCTCAAAATTGGACAGAGACCCTTAGTATGAGGACCATTTTGAACAAAAGAAAAATAAAGGAACGATTTTGAATTTCAAGTAAGAGTACAGGGTTCTGATAGCATCTTCCTTCTGTCCTACTATATAGGACATTGTTTGTAATAGCTACTTTGAAAAAAATTTCATGTTTTATATTCTTCTAGTAAGAGGATAAGTTTTGGACAATTCTACTATTCCGTGAAATAAGGGATATGTGCTTTGAAAGTCCTAAAATTTATAAAAAAATACAATCAAATCCTAAAACTTACTAAATTAGTACAAACAAGTCATTGTGTTAACTCCGTCCATTTAGATTAATGGAAAATGCTAATGTTGCCTTTTTCTATATTTTCTCTCTCCTACGTGGCGATGATGTGGCAAAAACATGGAACACAAAGCTAAAACAATATTGTTTTGGATTAATTTTTACTTTTTTTAATTAAAATTTTAATTAAATAAAATAAAAAGTACTTAAAAAAAAAATGAGCTAAGGGCAAGGGGGCAAGCTCTTCTCGGTGCCGCCCCATTGTCGAAAGGGGTCGGCGGGGGCTCGACAAGGGCCAGCAGGTCACCAAAGCCTAGTCCAGGGCCAATGACCCTCGTTGATCACAAGTGCGGGCTGTGGCGTAGGCCCTCGCCGAGCCCTCATCGGCCCTTTTCGGTGATGGGGGGCAGTAGTGACAAGGGCGGCTAGCCCATGCCTTTTGGCTTTTTCTTTTTCACCTTTTTTGTGTTTTTTAAATAAATATTTTTATTTTAATTAATTAATACTATGGTTAAAAAAATTAGAAATTAATCCACATCATTGTCACATTGGGATAGAAAATATTTTAAAAAAAAACCATGTCAGCATTTTTCACTAGTCTAAATGGATAGAGTTGATTGAAAGACTTAATTTTACCAATTTAATAAATTTTATGACTTAATTGTATTTTTTGTAAGTTTTAGGATTCAATTGCTTTCCCCGACAAATTTTAGAATTTTCCGTACACATATCCCATGGCCCCACTCCATAGGGTCGGTAGCATAAGTTGATGGGCAAGTGATTTACTTGTCTATCACACTTTATTAACTCACAACCATTTTCAGAGAAGGATCATCATTTTTTTTTTCAAATTATCGACTATTCCAAAAAAAAAAAATTACTAATATTTCTTAAGCTACCAATTTGTTAAAGTTACAACTTTTATAGGAGACTACCAACCTTAATTTCAGTTACTCACCAACGGTTGCATTATTTTTTCAATTTACCAACCCTTTCAACGAGGCAAAATACTAGCGTGATAAACTTACCACGTAAGAGTCAATAATCTATAGAAGAGAAAGTCGCTTCATACTTTGGTAGATTATCAGAATAAATGCTAATCAATATATAATCAAATAAAGGTTGGTGACTGAATTTAAATGAAAATAATAATTACATATAAAATTTTGTGACTTAAGTTCCAGCAATAAATAATAATAATTGTTGGAATAGTTGATAATTTAAAAAAGAATTGATAATCTCTTATAAGAATTGGTAAAGTGAAACCATTGCTGAGCTCCCAAATTAATAATCATAAGTTATTAAAACAATGTGAAATAATGCAAAAAAAAAAAAAAATACAAAACAAAACCATAACAAAAAGGTTGGTAAGTAGGCTCCAGTAAAACTTGGTAGCTCAAACAATCTTGTGATAAGTTCTTCATATTTTCTAACCATCGCCAATTATCGCTGGTGGGGCTGCTGCTGCCAAGTCCTCCACTCCTTCTCGTGGATCTCAGGATCCCAATTTTGTCTTCTACATTTTGCTTCCTTTTTGTTATTATAAAATATAATTAATTTCCTTTGATTTTAACTTTATTGACTCGTACTTTTTTGATAACAAGAAAAATATCATCTTAGCATACCACATCTAACATACTAGGAGTTATTTAAGAAGAATTGGGTAGAGTTAGAGGACTTGATATCAAAAAATAAAAATAAAAATGAAGGATCCAATTGTACAAGCAACATAACTATAAATACTCTATATGCGGATCAATTAACAAAACGTCTTTTTAAAGGTGATGGAGAATTATGAAGAGAACGAACAAAGGAAAATACTCTTTCTTGAGTTTAATAACTGAACCTTAGCTGAAATCTTCATGGACATAAGTGTCTGAGCAATACATTATTCCAGAATTGATAATAAGCAAACCTCCAAGATTTGATTGACGCTAATGGACCACAAAATATCCAGAACCCAACCGGGAATCCAAGCAATGTGCCAATATAAAACCACATCTCGCTATCATCACTGTCGCTGGCATTTTTTTTTTTTTTTGGTCGAAAAAGAACTTATATTATATTAGAGATTAATACAAGCTGAAACGTCCGATGAGAGAATATTAAGGAAACTAGTCGGAGGAAAGAGGAGCCAGTTTGTTGGTGGGCCTTGATCCCAGTGGGCTTTTACAGCCCAATCAGCTGCTAGGTTTGCCGTTCGCCGAATGTGTCGAAGCGAAAGGTGAGGGCATTGCGGAAGAAGATCGCCGAGAATAGCGAAGAGATGACTCTCCTTCCATGGCGGCTTCTGTTTCGTCCGAACGATCTCCACCAACTGCAAGCAATCAGATTCAATCACAAAATGCTGAAGATGGAGTCCCTTCTAGATGATCCGTTGGAGAGCAGATATAAGGGCATAGATCTTGGCTTGGAATGCCGACCGGAGCAGTACGACGGGTAAGCACGTCCGTCAAAATTCCTCTCGCTGTCTCGTAAATGCAAGCAATGGATCCTTTCTCCGATGTTGGGCTTAAAAGCCCCATCAATATTACACTTGATAAAACCCTCCGCTGGTGGATTCCATCCGTGCCCTAGACCGATCTCGTGTGTTTTGAATCTTCGTGGCGAGGGTTGGATGACCTTGAAGATGGTACATTGGGAAAGGGCTTCATTGACAACTAGGAGAAATCCAAATGAATCGACAAAAACAGCATTATTACGATGTCTCCATATCTCCCATGTAATATGAGCAATCGCTCGAAAACCGGAGACGCTTGAGGGTTAGAAACACGGTCTACAAGCCAGCATCAAATCATGAACCGAGGTAGGAGATATACGACTCGATTTCTTCATGATTCCGTATGTCATGAGTCCAAGGGCAAAAGAAAAATAGATGCTCTATTGTTTCTGGGATAGAATTATGGCAGAGAGTACAGTAGGGATGTGGGATGATATGTCGCTGGTAAAGATTATGTTTGGTTGCTAATGCATTTTTGCAAGCTAACCAAAGAAAAACCTTAAGCTTGGGAACTGTATGCATATTCCAAATTTTCCTCCATAACAGGGGCGGGTTAGTCTAAGAGGATGATGGGGTATGAATTATTTGCTGAGATTGTGTAGATAGATAATGATGACAACTCTTCACTGAGTAGGTACCAGAAGGTGTCTCTGTCCAAACAAGTTGATCGTGATGGAGAGACGGATTGATAGGAGTGTTGAGAATGGCTGTACTAACCTGGACATCGAAGAATGAAGTAACACAGGAAGACTTCCATTCAGAATGTTGGGAATCAATGAGATCGGCAACTAGTGCTGGTTCTTCGTCCACAGGTAAGCCTCCTATCTGACCTTGTGGTAACCAATTATCTGTTCTAATGTGAATCTGCGACCCATCCCCGACTAACCAACGTAATTTAGGATTAATCACGTTCGACCTTTCAATAAACTCGCCACTTTCCCAAGAAGGACGATGTCCCAAGTAGCTTGAAGGAGGAATATCTAAAGTATAAACCTTTAAAGAGCCGACTCTAGATAGCTTGAGGTTGCTGAAAAAGCCTCCAAGCTTGCTTTCCAAGCATAAATTTGTTAAAGTTAATTAAATCTCGAAATCCCATCCCCCCTGAAGCTTTTGAAAGCTTTAATTCTGACCAGTTTTTCCAGTGAATGCCTGATTGACTGTTGTGCTTGCTCCACCAAAATGCTGAGATCTTCTTTTCTATCAATCTGTAGAGAGACAACGGAAGCTTGAAGATGGACATGGCATACTGTGGTAAGGCCTGTATCACTGATTTCAGTAAGATTTCCTTGCCACTTTTAGATAAAAATTGTTCTCGCTAACCTACTAACTTAGCATTTACTCTTGCCAGGATCCAGGAGAACATTTCCTTCTTGGATCGGCCCCAATCCGAAGGGATGCCCAGGTATTTTCCGTACTTACTGAGAATAGGTACCTTGAGTTCTTGTGCTATGTTCTGTTGTAGAGAATTAGGACAGTATTTACTAAAGAACACACCAGATTTGTTCCGATTTATGAGCTGGCCTGTGGCGAAACAATATTGGTTTAGGAGGTTAGCAAGATTATGACATTCAGAAAGTGTGGCTCGGAGGAAAAATATTGAATCATCAGCAAAAAATAGGTGAGATAAGATAGGACAGTCTCTATTGAATTGAACCCCCTTAATATGACCTATATCCACAGCTTGAGTGATAGAAGCAGATAGGGCATTGGCTAGTAAAATGAATAGGTATGGAGAGAGGGGATCACCTTGGTGCAGCCCTCTAGTTGGCTTAAAGTAAGGGAGTTGTTCACCATTAAATTGAATGCTAAAGGAGACTGTAGTAACACAAGCCATTACCTGAGTAACCCAACTGTCGTGAAAGCCCAAATGTTTCAAATAGGCTTCTAAAAAGTCCCATTCAACCCTATCGTAGGCTTTCTGCATATCTGTTTTTAGCATAAGATTAAAACGTTTCTTGCATGCTCGCACTTTAAATTGATGCATGACTTCTTGCACCACCATAATGTTGTCTTGAATCTGTCGGTTGCTAATAAAAGCTGCTTGCTCTTTGGAGATCAAAGTAGATAACCATGGTTTAAGTCTATTGGCCATAATCTTTGAAATGATCTTGTAAGCGAAGTTACAAAGACTTATGGGACGGTACTGTTCAATACTTTCTGGATGCTGAACTTTAGGGATTAGGGCAATAATCATTCTGTTTAGTCTTGTAGGCATACTACCTGTATCGAAAAAGTCTTGAACTGTTTGAATAACGGATGATTTTATAACATTCCAAAGATGCCGATAGAAGAGTCCAGAAGGCCATCGACCGGAGACTTCGAAGCTCCCAATTGACAAGTTGCTTGGTAAATCTCCCTTCTCGTTACCCAAATCATCAAGTGGTTATTCATTTCAAAGTTACCACCGGCGGACATTGCTCTAAGAAAGGTCGAAAATCCCGATAGCCCACATCTATATAGCCGAGAGAAGAATCCCCGAGTAAGTTCTTTTAGTCGTTTCCGGTTCTCTAATCCACGGTGGTTAGTGTCTACAAGCATAGTAATTCGATTGCGTTTGTCGTCGTTGCATAGTATAGGCATGAAAACTTTTGAATTATGATCTCCCCATTTCAACCAATGAATACGAGAACGCATAGCCTTAATTGTTCCTCTTGAGTCCATAGTTTATGAATTTCACATCTCGATAGCATTAGCGTGCTCTTTGTCCCCTCTCTGATAGGATGGTCGATTGATAATTGTTTGCAGTTGACATTACAAGTGAGAGAGGCGTTGATGACAATTGCTGAACCTGGTTCTGCTCCAGCTGGTTAATCGGATAGCAACTGCCTGTAACTTGGAAAGCAATGAGGTACTACTATTTTCCCATGCCTTTGTAACTATGTCGTGACACTCATTATCTTGATTCCAGAAAGCTTCGTAGTGAAACATCTTTGCACGTTTGACAGATGGGGGACGAGCTTGCAGCAACAAAGGACAGTGATCCGAGCCAACAGGAGGTAGAGCATATACTTCGCAAGGGTAAGACGTCAGCCATTCCAGAAACAAACACCCGATCAATCTTCTCCTTTACGAGATCATCCCCTTCACGGTTATTGGACCAGGTAAATTCGCAAATTTCTTTACTTTGTAGTTCTAGAAGGGCACAATCATTAATTACATTCCGAAAGAGGTCATTCGTGCAGTCTTTTTGCCCATCTTCTCCCAGGGAGAAAGGAAATCGTTGAAATCACCAAGACACAGCCAAGGTAAATGATTGGCAACAGAATAATTCTTATGGTATCCCGTAAATCTTGACGGAGTCGATATGATGGAGGAGCATGCAAGCAAGTGATATGCATAGAGGCAGATGTTCTAGGATCGCAGGCAATGAAATCAACAAACTGAGCATCCATATGTACAAGAGTAACTTCAAAAGTGTCATTCCAAAACAGAGCAAGACCGCCTTTGAAGCCAACAGGATCCTTCACAAAAGAGTGAGTAAAATTAAACTTACGCTGTAACCTATTCACAAAATGTTGATCATGCTTCGTTTCCATTAAGAACAGTATATCGGGCTTATCACAGGCTATCATCGCCTTTAAAGCTTGAATTGTCAGGGGATTGCCCAATCCCTGACAATTCCAACTCAGGAGATTCATTGGGAACCCGGTGGCTGTTTAGGGCCAGCCGCCAAAGCCCGAAGATCAGGAAGAGGTGCCTCCAAAACTGGGGCATCCAGAAGGAGGCTCATCAATAACTGTAGATGAGGGAAACGTCACATCATAGGGTGTATATCATTTCGATTTTTTACTGGAAGCCCCAAGTGGCATGGGACGAGTAATCTTAGATCGCTTCTGTTGTTGTTTATCCACTGGAAAGGCCTAAGTAGTTTTCATCTTTTCTGCTGCAGGTACCAGATCCGTAGTGATAACAGTAGGGTTGGCAATATTCAAGAGCCTGGAAGGCTCATGATGTATACCAAGATTCAATGTTGCATCCACCGTGCGGGGATAGATGGAAGAGCTAGGAATGCAAATCGCTTTTTGGAGGAGGAGTTTCGTGTATCTTGTTTCTTCCATTGTCTCACTAGGAACTTTAGGGTGGTAAAAGCATCCCAAGAAGGACTAAATTGTTTAAGCTCTGCTCTAAGCCAAGGTCCATAGATCATCGTGTCACAACCATCAAATTGGGCTTCATCATAAGGAACCTCCGGACATGAAGCAGCATAATGCCCGAGCCTTCCACAGAGTAGCAGTAGTGTGACAATCGCTCATACCGAAAATCCAGCTATAGAGTTTTGCCTTCAATACTTATGAGTTTTCCATTTTTCAAAGGTTCTTTCAAATCTAATTCAATCCTTATTCTTGTAGAGATATCAGTTTTCACATCCTGAACTGTACCTAACTGGGAGACAACTCTACGCAAAATAGGAGGAGAAGTCCACTCCAAAGGTAAGCCAACAACATGCACCCAAAACATACATTTACTAAAATCATAGTGTTGTAAGGAGTAATTGGTTGCCATGGGCGAAGGTTAACCAATTGACCGGAAAATAACCAAGGGCTCCCATCCAGAACGCGCCTTTTCTCCAATTCAGTTTGAAATTTAATTATATACAGCCCCGTATCTCACAAGTAATGTCTACATGATCTACTCTCCGTGCTTTCTTCATCGCAACTTGAAATGCTGATATATTCACGAGGATTAGTAAAAACGTTACCCACCAATATGAGACGACAATCTTGCAATTTGGCCGATGTGTGGAGATCATCCCAAACCTCCACCCCCGTTCGAGCATAGTTGACCAAGGCGACGCATAGGGAAGCACTTCCCGAGGTATCGTCCCTTTCATCCATTAGTAGAATAACTGAAGAACACTAGTATGGATTATTTGTAGAAACTATGGCCGAAACTAAGAATTGCAAGGGTTGCATGTTACAGATCGGCAACATGCAAAGCAGAAAGAACCGGTGTTTGAGAGAGACGGAAGAAAACTCCGGAACGAGGGGAAGGTGGTGACTGGAAGGATTGAAAGAAAATGTACATGCGGAAGAGTTAAAGAGGAACGGAGACAGTTAGGGTAGAAGTAGCAACGAGCGCCGAGAGTGCAAATGGATCGCACAAATCAGACGAAGAACTGAGGAAGATGAAGACATGGCGAAAATCTCAACCTTGACGCGAGAGAAAACTCTAACATGAGCGAGAGAGTCTGTCGCTGGCATTGCCTTCAAAGGAATCTGAGGGATCTGTTCCCTTGCTATCGGAATCTGAGCATCTTGTGGGCAGCGGAGATCCACACAATCTGCTATTGCCTTCGAAGGAATCTTCTGAGAATGTGAGAAATTGTTTGACTGTCGGGATGCTACCTTCAAGCTTATTGTATGAGAGGTTCAGGAAGGAAAGAAAATTAAGATCTGAAAGCTGTTGGGGAATCGTCCCATTGAGGTCGTTCCGTGAAAGGTCCAAGGACTCAAGCTGTTGCAAGTTTGCTAGGGATGGAGGAATTGGTCCTGAGAATCCATTTTTTGATAAGTTGAGGAAATAAAGCGCTTTCACATCCCCAAGAGTATCAGGTATTGGACCCTCGAAATTGTTGCATGAGAAGTCGATTGAAGTGAAAACAGTCAAGATCTTCACCAGCTCCACTTGCAGACCTTTGAGGGTGACGCTTACCGTGTCCTGATAATGGAGTCCAGAATGGCCGAGGAATGCATATTGGATGTAATTGAAGTCTACAGCAGCCTTCATAGCCTCCCAAGTTGTGAGGTATTGAGAAGGCAGAGCGCCACTGAAATTGTTGGAAGATATGTCCACAATTTGAAGCTTCTTCCAAGTGCCATCAGTCCCTGGACATCCAACACCTCCATGGAACTTGTTGAATTGTAACACAAGGACATGTAGACTTGCAATGCTCTTCAGTTGACATGGAAACACATCATCAATCTGGTTGTTTCCGACGTCTAAAACCTCCAGAGTTGTGCAATTTGCCAATGACTTTGGGATCTTCCCTAGTAATAAATTACTGCTGAGATCCAAAGTCTTCAAACCACATGTTTCAGGGAACTTGATAATGCTACCATTCAAGGCATTATCTCGCAGATTTAATACCTTGAGAGACTCCATCACTAAGCAATCAGGTATATTTCCACTCAAATTATTATGAGATAGATTGAGCACCTCGAGATATTCAGATTTGCAAATTGATTCTGGGATAGACCCCTGGAAACTGTTATTGGACAGGGAGAAGAATATTGCCACAAGAAGACTCGTACCAATAGCAGGTGGAATGGCTAAAGTGAAGTTGTTACTCGAAAAGTCCATGAATATGGCAAATGGTGGCAGTGGTAACGTTTGTCCACGGAGCCTGTTCTTGTGGAGGTCAAGAACTATAAGAGTAGAAGTAATATTAGGCGACAGTGTTTCAATATCATCTAGCGAATTGGATGAAAGATTGAGATACAGAAGATTTTGAAGCCCCCATATCCATTGCGGTATCTTGCCCTGAATCCAATTGCAAGAGAGGTCTAGATATGCCAATCTGTGTTGCTCAGCGAGGAACTCTGGTAAAGTCGTCAAATGGCAAGAAGCCAACGTTAAAGTTGTAAGGTTAGGGAATGAAGACGCCTGGGAAGCAGTATTTGTGGCATAAATGGAAAAACTATTGTAAAGAAAGATCCAAATAAGAAAGATTTCTCAGTCAGTTAACCAAATTAATGTGGAATGAGCCACTGAAATTATTGGAAGAAAGTGAGAGGTACTTGAGCCCTCGGAATTCCCATATAGACTTTGGTAGTTCTCCTCTGTTGGGTGTTGCGGAAGCGCGCGGGTGTGTGCAAGTGTGTATGAACTATGGCAAGGGAGTGAGAAATAAATAAATGGAAGCACAAACTGAATTTTATTCAAGAACTTTTGAGGTACAAAGGATAATGAAGGGCTGTTTCTTAGTTTCTAGTTTATGGTTCTCTCATCTCACGTTGTCTCTCATTTTTCTAGTTGTCGTTCTTTTTACAAGTCTGAGTACTCTTGCCTATTTATAGACAAGTTCCACCGACTGAACTTCACCGCCTGAACTTTTCTTCTTGGCTAAGGAGTCAACAATTGTGGGTTACGAATTCTCTTCTTCTTGCTGTCTTCAGTGAGAATAAAATATTGCCAGCCGCAAGTTTCTTTCCTTCCTTTCCTTCGTGCTCTTGAAGTCTCCAGCAACAACTATAATAATATTTTATTGTGTGCCCCTTGCTTTAGATATTTGTAGTTTCTTCAAGAGTTTTCTTCTTTGGCGGTTTAAGAAGTGGCGCTGCGACTTCTTCCTTCTCCATTAAGTATACTTAATTCATAAGCATGAGAAGTCTAGTGAGTTCTAGTGCTTTCGAAAATGGATCATATTTTAACACTCCTCCTTGATCCATTTTTGTGATACACCAAGCATGGCTCTCAATGTTTCAAATTTTGTTGATGGTAATGCTTTAGTGAATATGTCTGCAATTTGATCTTCAGTTTTGTAATACTTTAACTCGATCTCTCCTTTATTTTGCACTTCACGAATGAAGTGATATTTTATATCAACATGCTTCGTTCTTCCATGAAAGACTGGATTTTTTGATATTGCTATTGCAGACTTGTTGTCACAAAATATTTGCGTTGATTCCATTTGTGGTTCTCCAATGTCTTCAAAAATTCTTCGAAGCCATATTGCATGACTAGTAGTTGTAGCAGCCGCAACATATTCTGCTTCTGCAGTGGATTGTGCCACTGAGTCTTGTTTTTTAGATGTCCATGAAAATATTCCAGAACCTAATATGAATGCATAACCAGTGGTACTCCTCCTGTCATCAGATGATCCTGCCCAATCGCTATCAGTATAGCCAATGAGCTTGGCGTTAGCACTTGGGCGATACCAAAATGCCATAATCTATAGTTCCTCGTAAATATCTGAGAATTCTCTTGGCTGCTCCAAAATGAATTTGGCTTGGACTCTGCATAAACCGTGATAGTAAACTTGTCGCGTACATAATATCTAGCCGTGTAGCAGTAAGATATAGTAGACTCCCAATTAAACTTCTATAGAGGGAGGCATCGGCTTTTTCTGCTCCATCTTCCTTCAATAGTTTTTCATTTGTCATGAGCGGGGTTGAAACTACTTTGCAATAGTTCATCTTGAATTTCTTTAGGAGGTTTTCGGTATATTTCTTTTGCGAGATGAAAATTCCTTCATCTTGATTGACTTCAATACCGAGGAAATAGTTCATCAAGCCTAAGTCCGTCATTTCAAATGTCTTCATCATTTCTTCTTTAAATTCTCGGATCATTGTCTCATTGTTTCCTATATATATGAGGTCATCTACATATAGAGAGACAATGAGAGTGTCGAACTTACCTTGGGTCTTGATGTAGAGTGTCGGCTCACTCATACTCCTCCTGAATCCTTGCTTGATGAAGTATTCATCAATTCTACTATACCACGCACGTGGTGCTTGTTTTAACCCGTATAGGGCCTTCTTAAGCTTTAAGACTTTTTCTTCATTGCCTTTGACAATAAAGCCTTCTGGTTGAGCTACATAAATTTCTTCTTGAATATATCCATTTAGGAATGCTGATTTTACATTTAGTTGATAAATCTTCCATTCTTTTTGTGCTGCTAAGGCTATAAGTGCTCGAATAGTATCAAGGCGAGCGACGGGAGCAAAAGTTTCAGTATAGTCGATACCTAGTTGTTGCAAGTATCCCTTCGCCACAAGCCTTGCTTTATGCTTCTGGATTGATCCATCCGCGTTGAGCTTCATCTTGTAGACCCACTTGACGCCAATGATCTCTTTGTCTTCAGGTCGATCGACAAGCTCCCAAGTTTCATTTTTCTCGATCATCTTGATCTCTTCCTCCATGGCTTTTCTCCAGACTTCATCTTTGGATGCTTGTTCGTAGTTTTCTGGTTCTAAAATAGCAAAGTTGCATGTGTCGTAAATTCTTCTAAGGGCTTTTACCCTTAGTACTGGCAACTCTGGAGTAGATTCTTCTTGCGTCACCCTTGGAGAGCTTGGTGGAGTTACGTCGTGAGTGGTAGAATCCAGTACTTCTCCTTCTTCTTGTGACGTTGACTCCTCTTGAGTAGGTATGTCTAGCAAGGTTATGTACTTCTTCTCGATCATCTCACTCTCCCAATTCCAAGCAGCATTTTCGTCGAACTCGACGTCTCGACTAATCACAAGTTTCTTGGTTCTTAGGTTATAAACCCGATAGCCTTTTGATTGGTCACTGTAGCCAAGGAATATTCCTTTTTCTGTCTTTTTATCTAGCTTACTCCTTTTTTGAGCAGGGATGTGGACATAGCAAATGCATCCAAATACTTTGAGATGCTTTGCTGAAGGCTTCCGTCCACTCCATGCTTCAACTGGAGTTTTGTTTTGAACTGCTTTAGTTGGACACCTGTTTAGTAGGTATACGGCAGTATAAACTGCTTCTGCCCAGAAAGTGTTGGGAAGGCCTTTCTCCTTTAGCATAGACCTTGCCATCTTCATGACGGTTCTATTTTTTTTTTTTTAGCTACTCCATTTTGTTCAGGGGCGTAGCCAACAATTAGTTGATGATGGACTCCTTCATCTTCACAAAATTTATTAAACTCCTTTGAATTGTATTATGTGCCTCTGTCACTTCTTAGGACTTTGATTCTGCGGCCACTTTGATTCTCGACACGATTCTTGAATTTCTTGAAAATAGAGAAAACTTCCGATCTTTCTCGAAGAAAGTAGACCCACGTCATTCTAGTGTAGTCATCAATGAATAGGATGAAATATTTATTCTAGCTGGGTGTAAGTGTCCTCATCGGACCGTAGTTCCAATGGCTTCTTAGTTCTCCATGTGCCTCCAGACGGGAAGGACTTCCTCTGCTGCTTTCCAAGAAGACAGCTTTCACAAACATCTGAAATTTCTGTAATGGCTGGAAAATCTCTCATCATATTTTTCTGATGGAGAATCTCTAGCCCATAAAAGTTGAGGTGGCCAAATCTCCGATGCCATAGCCATGAATCATCAAGTTGAGCCTTCATAGCTATATCTTTGACATATTTCCATCGAATAGGAAAATTCTTGTTCTCCATTTTCACAGAGGCAATAACATGATTCTTATATTTATCATAGATAGTGCAGGTATCTCCTTTAAAGTATAAAGAATAACCATTCTGAATCATTTGTCCCACACTGAGTAGATTTTGTGCAAGACTAGGAACCAAATATACTTCATGAATGTACTTTGGCCCTTTCTTAGTTTCAACAACTATAGTCCATTTTCCTTTCACATCAACCGATTCATCATTACCCAATCTCACTTGTGTTTTTACTGAAGTATCAATATTGGTGAATATAGATTCGTCTCCCGTCATGTGATTGCTACACCCACTATCAATATACCATGGATCATTCTTCTCATCTTTTTTCCACTTGACCTGTATAGAATAAATTATCTAAATTTTCTTCTTCCTTTTCTTTTCCTTTTTCTTCTTGCTCTATAATCTATTTTAGAGTGACAAAATTTTTCTATGTGGCCATATCTTTTACAAGAGCGGCATTGTGGTTTATTTTTAAACTAGCAATCCTTCTCCAAATGATTATTTTTCTTGCAAATACCACAAACTGGATATTTTTCCTTCCATGTAGTTTCTCCTCCTCTTCTATTTTTTCATGAGCTTCTTCCACTATTTCTAGGATTATGAGACCATATGTTCAATTTTGACTGAAAAGCACTTTCAACCGTATCTTCTTCTTGTACTTGCAATCTTTTTTCATATGCTTCTAAAGAGCCAATTAGTTCACTCACTGAGAGGGTTTTTAAATCCTTCGATGATTCTATAGTGGTGACAATAGAGTTGTATTTTCTAGTGAGTGTCACCAATATTTTTTCAACAACCCTTTGATCAGTAATATCATCTCCATAAGATCTCATCTGATTTACTAATTGTTTCAATCTACCACAGTATTCTTGAACGGTCTCAAAATTTTTCATCTTAGAATTCTCAAATTCCCTTCTCAAAGTCGTTGAATAGTTCGTACCTGTTCAGTGCCTTGAAATTCTTCTTGTAATGTCTCCTAAGCCTTCTTCACAGTCTTCACTCCAATTATTCTCGGGAATACTGTTTCCGAGAGTGCTTGCTGAATAAAATATAGAGCCTTTGCATCCTTTTGTAGTTGATCCTTTGGAACACTTGCACCTTCTTGCGAAATCTCATAACCACTTTCGACGATGTCCCATAAGTCTTGGGCCATCAAGAACGTGGTCATTTTGATGCTCCAATAATCGTAGTTATTCCCATCAATGATAGGAATAGGAAATGAGGATGAGGTAAAATTGGCCATAGTTTAGTTGTTGGAAATTTGGATGGATAATTTTGAAAACGGGTGGTTAGGACAAACGCCCGATACCAACCAATAACGTGGCTCTGATACCACTCCTATATTGTTGTTGCTCAAATCAAGTGTATCCAGTTTGTGCGGTGTAGCATTAGAAAATTCATTCACTTGACTAGAAAATTGGTTGTTGGAAAGTTGAAGCTTCTGAATCAATGGAAGTGTGAACAGAGATGAGGGACTATTTCCTTTCAGTAAATTGAATTGTAGGTCAAGATAAATAAGACTTGAGAGATATTCCCATTGGGTTGAATCAATCTGACCGGTCAGATTATTGTGGGACAAGATGATTTGTGTCAGATTCTTGGACGTGCTTAGTGATGGAATTGAACCACTAAAATTGTTGAATGAGAAGTTCAAATAAGTCAGTTGCAAAAGATTCGTGAAAGAGCTTGGAATATTTCCACCAAAGTTGCAATTCATTAGTTCTATTCTTGACAGATTTCTGAGTTTACCAATTGAATCTGGGAGCTTCCCGGAAATACTTGTGAAACTGAGAAGCAGTGTCCGAAGAGAACCATTCTCTGGAAATTCTGGCAAAGAACCCTGAAGAAGTTGATTGAATGATAGGTCAAGGGTCTGAAGTGTTTGTACCTGGAAGATTTTTTGAGGGAATTCTCCCTGCAGACCACAAGAACTAAGATGCAGAGCAGTTAAATTGGAGAAGTTGGAAAAGAACTCCGGGACAATGGTAGACAGATTATGTTGCCCAGTTTAATCACCGACAGAGAACGAAGTTTCACAAGGGAATAGCAAGACTCAATGGGACCTGATAAATAACAATTCGTCATGTTCAACACTTGAAGCTTCGGCAGCGTAGAAGACAACGCATTGCACAATTCATTGCCTGTGACAGACACGTTCACTCCGTCAAGGTACAGCTCTCTCAGCTCGCTAAGATTCCCAACAAGCATCTTTAGATTCGGATTCTCGAGTTTCAGTGAAGTGAACCCAGGATGATAAACCAGGGATACATCAAGAGTAACCAACCTTGTCAAACGTGATATTCCAATTGGAACCTGTCCTGTGAAGCCCGCATTTGAAAGATTCAGGTAAACCAAATAGGTAAGATTACCGAACCCAGATGGGATCTCTAGAGACTGGAAGCTGTTGAAAGCCAAATTCAGCCTCTGAAGATACTTCAATCTGAAAAGACTCGATGAGTCGTTAAGTCCACCAGCGATACTCTCGTTGCTCAGATCAAGACCCGTAACTTGTCCACCTTCGCAGGTCACGCCATCCCAAGAATCATTGCTCTGATTCCATCCGACCAATTTGGAGGACAAAGAAGCAGTGAAGTCGAGGCTATTCTTCAATTCCAGCAGTAGTGATTTCTGATCGCTGGCGAGACACTGCCCCGAAACCAAAATCCTGCCTATGCTGAAGGGGTTGGTTTGCGCGAGTATTAAGACCAGCCATAGGAGGAGCCAAATCCTCATTTGTTTCAAGCAGATTAGGAAACACTATTTTACAGAGTTTGTGTGTGAACACATACAAGGAGTTGTGTTCTTAATGGAAGGCAGATGAACATGAACTTCCTTGTATGAGATTCCTATGAAGCTGTGTTTGGTCTAATTCTTTTTACATCCTATCATTAATTTTTTAGTCCCTACTTAGTACTTGTCACTATCTAAAGTTGACTTGACTTGCGATTGCAAATTCACCAAGTCACTTGGTTGAGCCAAGGCCTTCAGTGGTTGTCGACTGTTGATGAAGGAAAGTCAAGAAAGAAAAACGAGAGCAACTCTTTCCCTTGCATATCATTCCCCGCTTTCTACGGTACAAGTTCCCTTCTAGAGAACAGGTATTCATTTCGCTCCCATTTTGTTTCTACAAGGTCTATCATTCTTGGAGATTTTCTGATTAATGGTCACTATTGGGAAAGTAAGACACTCAAAGATGGAGCTCTCAAGACTCCTTTTCATGTTACATTTAGACTGATCTTCGAAAGTAACGGAAAATGGAGACATCAGCCGGAGCACATCACCAATAAAACTTAGTGATTCGTGTTTCTTGGTCTTTACTTTTTTCATTAATTTCTATATATCAGATTTTTTTTTTCCCTTTCAAACTATGTCCTTATTGTGCCTATGGAATGAACAATTAAGGGTCGAACAGTTTCTCTAATTATCCTGTCTTATGATTCAGAGCTGAACTCCTGAGGTACATTTCCGCCTTACAAATATCTAAGCAATGTTGGGATTTCGAGCAGCGCTACACTGCTACTGTTTGTGTTCAAAGCATGTCTCCTCTAACGTTGATCCTCATGAGATGTCTAATGAGTATTGACCAGGAGGCTGCGAAATTCGTCAATGATCTCCCTATGGATGTCAGGTTCGATATTGGCTCAAGCTACTAGACCGAGTAAATCGGGAATTGGCCAAATACCACTGGAACAACTGGCGTGTGAGATGGACAGGGATTAAGCCCGAGCACTTTGGCAGCCCTTGGTGCTTCGTTACGGCTATTGCTGCCTTCGTTCTCTTTGTTTTTAGCATCTTTAAGGCCTTCTTCACCGCTAATGCATATTATCATCCCAAGAACTGACCAACCTCAGGAACTCAATTTCAGAAACATATTTAGAAAATCGTATCAAACCAATGAAATATGTGACATGCCTGGCTTCATTTCTTAATATCGCTTCAGCTGCTACTTATAATTGGTTTTATATTCCCTAAAACTTGCATCTTCATTGCAGCTAGATCATGGGCTACCACATGGAACTAATCTTGACAGACCTAAGAGCACCATATTGATGCTAGAATTTAACATTTTCAGAAACTAACAAAATGTTATTGCAGCTAATCGCTATTATATCTAACTATTTTATTAAATATGTAGATTCATGGAGATAAATAAAATGATTTACTTGTATTTGAGTTTTATTTGTAAAATTTATAAGACCATGAAAGAAGCCAAAAAAAAGTCTAGAATCATTTCAACTTTAGGATTTTACCTTTAATATACAATTTCATAAAATAAAAAAAAATTGTTAAGTTTACATTTCACTGATAAATTTTGGTAATTGCAGGAATAGTTGGTAGATGATTTCTCTTATATTAAACTAAAAGGAAGAAAACGGAAAAAAGGCAAAAAGTAAGACGACGAAAATGGGCGTTATCTTTACTTCGAGTGGCATAAAGAATAGTATAATGGAAAAAAAAAAAAAAAAGAGAGGAAAAAATCCACAAAGGTTTTGAATTAAAAAAAAGAAAAGAAAAAGCGAACTAGTGTAGATGCAGGGGATTGATCCATCGCGCACGTCGGACGATTCCCATGGCCCACCTGTACCCGGCCAACGGATAATTACCATACTTCACTCCCTTCATGCAACTTTTACTATATTTAATAGAAATGCGTGTTGGTTGGCTAAAGGAACAATCGACGCGTGGCATATCCTGATAATCGATTTGGAGTTTTTCTTTTGGTATTGTATACTGATATATTTGAAGGTTTTCTTCCTTCTATTTTTGCTTCGTAGTGAGTTTTCCTATGCTAAGAGTGGCTTGATAGAGATTTTTTAGGCTTTTAATTTTTTTCTTTTTGGATTGACCAGAGTTGGCTTCCAATAAGACTCAAAATCAAGACCATAAACAGAGGAGCAAACTCTCTTGCAATCTAAAACAACACCTGGTTGTTATATTTTAAATGTAATTAAATTGTCAAAATCTTATCTTAATTGAAAGAGATCCCATTGAGTAATTCATAAATAGAAATCAACCCTCCAATGAGCACCGCATTGCTCTAGCTAATGAAAAGCTCTGTCTTCTCTTTTGGTCCATGATTTTGACAAGATAACAAGAAAACTAGATACTAACGGGGGCTGATGGAACCGTGGATATCGTGGATATCGCAACAAAAAGCCATGAGATGATGAAACCGTTCATTGGAAGAGGTCGAGGAAGAGCGCAGGAAGAGGGCAGGGGGAAGAGGGAGAAATGAAACAAAGTCGACACTTATGGAGTCGGTGTCCGAAGTCGTAAAAGGGATTTTTACTATTTTTTTGCAGAGGAAAAACATTTTTGGGACCTTTTTCTATTTTTTTTAAAAGCAAAAGGGATTTTTGGATTTTTTTGCTATTTTTTGGAAAATAAGTCTTTTTTTCTGACTTTTTTGGGAAAACATGAGATATTTTTGATTTTTTTGAAAATAATTTTTATTTATTTTTTTATTTTAAAATATTATATTATAATATAATATTTAAAAAACAACCTGGGTCGGATCCCTTGTTGGGTCCAACCCAGGCCGTGAGCCCAAGACGTTGCGGGCCTGACTTGGATTTTTGATTGTTTTTCCCCATTTTTTAGAAAACAAGCCTGGCCCAAAAATAAACCCACTTCTTTGAGAACCATGCGAATTTAGTCCACGCATGAAGGCCCAACCCGAGGAAACCCTACCCGGATGCCAACCCAGCCCTCCTGGCCAAAAGCCGCGACCCGGTTTGTGGAACCATACCCAGCTGCGACCCACTACTGCCCCGAGCCTGACCTAACGCGACGCTGCCTCTTTTTTTTTTCGCTTGGACGCGGCGCCGATGGAGGAATTGAGGCGGCGGCTTTCGTCGACGACGGCAGCGACGAAGGTCTTCCACGGCGACGACGACTAGGGCGACGACGAGCGACTGCTAGTTTCTCGAGGGGGAAGCGACGGCGAAGCTACGACGATAGGTAGGGACGGCAACCAGGGTTTCAAGCGGAAAAACAATGACGTGCGGTGGCTGATACCTGTCTGCAGAGGGAGCACGGCGCGGGGGCGTTGCTTATCGGCATCGGGGCCGTGGGTGCAGGCAGTTTCGTCGGTGGAGACTGAGCGATGACGACGGCGTCGAGGAGGGATCGCAGCACGGCGGTGGACAGATCCAGCCCTCCCCCTTCTGGTTTCCCTCTCGCTCAGCCCCCTACTTCGCAAATCCAGAACCGCCTCTTCTCCTTCGGCCTCAGCTGCTCACATATCTCGGTTTGCGGACGTTCGGGCCTCCCTCGAAGTCTCTCGAGGGAAGCTTCCGGCGCTCGCAAGCCTTCGATCTCTCCGTCCGTCTCTCTGCTTCCTCTCGGGCTTGCTCGCCGTCGGCCTCCCCCGAAGTCTCTCGAAGGAAGGTCGCTTGAGCTCACGGCTCGATTTCCGCCTTGCTCGCTCTTTGAGCTCCCGGAAGTCTCTCGGGAACCCCTCTGAGTTTGCTGGCTTCTGTTCTCTCTCTTCTATGTGTTTTCCGACAAGGGTGGAGGGCCTATTTATAGGCGAGGGGGCGACCGGTCGACGGAGCTTCGACTGGCGATCCCCGCGTGCTGAAGAGCCTTCGCCGATCAAACCGGCGTCCCATCCGCCACCTGTCCACCAACTGCCCCCCCACGCACGTCACCGTCCGTCCACTCATTTGGCGTCGCTCTCTCTGCGCGTGTGCTGCAGAGACAGACGGAGGAGGAAGATGACCGAAGAGGGCCGGGCTGGAGGAGGAGAATGGGCCGTAGGGGCCCACGCGGAGGGGGAAGAGAGGGAGAGAAAAATGGGCTCCTTTTTTTGTTTTTGTTTATTTTTCTTTGTTATTTATTATTTATTATTTGAAAAAAAGGAAAAATAAAAGAAAATAAGGCCTAATAAATAACCTAATCAAAATTTAGGTGTCAACAGCTGCCCCTCTTTGAAGGTGAGTTCACAGAGGTTGCATTCAAAGACAAACCTGATACCTAAATTTTTGTCTATACATATGCAATAGATTATATTTTATTTGGGACATATTGTCCTATGCAGAAAATGAGCAATATAATATTACACATACTAAGACAGATAAGAAGATACTTGTAGTTACTTACCGGGAGTGAGTGAGATAGGGTGTGAACCCCGAGTTTTGGCAAATATCAAGGCGTCGTCTTACCTGTTGCATGAGGAGATTGCTTCTCCAGGACCCGAACCATTCTTCGGTCGCCTATTGGAGCAATAAGTGGTTTGTCTAGGACCTGAACCTTTCTTCGGTCGCCTTGATGGGGAATTGCCTTCCCAAGACCTGAACCTTTCTTCGGTCGCGTGTTAGAGCAATAAGTTGTTTGTCTAGGACCTGAACCTTTCTTTGGTCGCCTTGACGGGGAATTGCTTTTCCAGGACCCGAACCTTTCTTCAGTCGCGTGTTAGAGCAATAAGTTGTTTGTCTAGGACCCGAACCTTTCTTCGGTCGCCTGTTAGAGCAATAAGTTGGTTTGTGTAGGATCCGAACCTTTCTTCGGTCGCCTTGACGGGAGATGCGCCGACCTTTCTCAGGGCATCTGTTTGTTGGGAGATAGTACTTGGATTATCACAAGTACAAACTCTTGGAGGATACCTGGATGATCATAAGTATTGAAGGGGTACTTGGATAATCACAAGTACAAACTCTTGGAGGATACCTGAGATATTCGTGAAGGTCTCTCACCTCCTGTTATGTGGAAATATTGAGGATGGGTCTCGCATATTCGTGAAGGTCTCTCACCTCCTGGTAATTGGGAATATCGAGGATGTGCCTCGCATATTCGTGAAGGTCTCCCACCTCCTGGTAAAGGGAATATCGAGGACATACCTTGGATATTCATGAAGGTCTCCCACCTCCTGGTAGTTGGAATATCGAGGATGTGCCCCGCATATTCGTGAAGGTCTCCCATGGATATTCATGAAGGTCTCTCACCTCCTGGTAAAGGAAATATCGAGGACATGCCCCGCATATTCGTGAAGGTCTCCCACCTCTTGGTAGTTGGAATATCGAGGACTTACTTTGGATATTCATGAAGGTCTCTCACCTCCTGGTAAAGGGAATATCGAGGACGTGCCTCGCATATTCGTGAAGGTCTCCCACCTCTTGGTAGTTGGAATATCGAGGACGTACCTTGGATATTCATGATGGTCTCTCACCTCCTGGTAAATGGAATATCGAGGACGTGCCCCGCATATTCGTGAAGGTCTCCCACCTCCTGGTAGTTGGAATATCGAGGACGTACCTTGGATATTCATGAAGGTCTCTCACCTCCTGGCAATTGGGATATCGAGGACGTACCTCGCATATTCATGAAGGTCTCCCACCTCATGGTAATTGGGAATATCGAGGACGTACCTCCGATATTCATGAAGGTCTCCCACCTCCTGGTAATTGCGAATATCGATGACGTACCTCGCATATTCGTGAAGGTCTCTCACCTCTTGGTAATTGGGAATATCGAGGACGTACCTCGCATATTTGTGAAGGTCTCTCACCTCCTGATAATTAGGAATATCGAGGACGTACCTCGGATATTCATGAAGGTCTCTCACCTCCTGGTAAATGAGAATTTGAATGTAGCACAAGGCTTACTTGGATGGCTACAGACACTTAAAAGGGCTAGAACACCTAGGTAACTGGACAAGGGTGGGTACTTGACGATATGGGGATACCTAGACAGCAGTAGGTATTTAAAGATAAAGAGATATTTGGTCAGTCATAAGTATCAATACTCTGGGGACAACTCGAATAGGTCGAGTGTCAGGAAAAGGGAGTATCTGACCCGTGGCCGGTACTCAAAGACAATGGGGATACCTAGACAGCAGTAAGCACCCAAACTCAAAGGACGACTCAAATAGATTGAGTGCCAATAAGAGAGTACCTAGACAGTGGTAGGTACTTTAAGACAAATGGGGATATGAATATGCTTACCTGGCAATATCTTTGATTTCTGAGAGTATGTCTGTTATTTGCACAATATGCACACATGATTGTATATGCTGTAAATTCATGAGTTTAAATGGGATTCATGCATGACAATTTTGTCAGTTTTTGCATCATCCGAATTCCACTGGGGAAATTTTGAAAGACAACCTTCATTCCAAATGTAGATGTCTTGAGCATGCCAAATGAGGGACTTTTAGTCTGAAAGGACTTTCCACTCTCTCTCATGGAAAAGGCTATCCTGACCATTGATGCAGGATTTATAAGGACCACACTTCTCACTGTCATCATGTCAGCAGGGGCCCGAGTGTTCTCGCAAATGGTACGACTTTACCAATGTGAAAGGTCTTTATCGAAACTGTGATGAAGTCTTGGCCAGCGGCTCATCAAAGGAGACCATCGAGGTCGAAGCTGATGGACGAAATGTTGCATGATCATCTCCGGGTTTACAAGTCAAGAACCCTGTGAAAAGAGATAGAGTAATCTTGCTTGTACTTCTTCAAGCAATGCTTATGCACATATGAAATCCTACGTTAATTGAAGTGCCCCTAGTCTGAAGAGACTTTTACAATGGGACGCAATGTAGGCTTGACTCATGTGTAAAAGGGTGAGAGCTAGTGATTGCCTTGGCATTTGTCACCAGTCTTTCTTCTCACTGTCAGAAGGAGGCTCTATCAATCGAACCACAACAGCAACTTCTCTGATTTTTTTTTTTTTTTTGCTGGTGGCATTGGCCTTGCTTTTACCAGGCACACTGCTTTTTCATGCCCCTATTTTTTATTTTTGTTGCTTGAGGAACTAATTTAGGCAAGTTCAATTGAAGCACCATTATTTAGACTCTTGAGTCTTCATCTTTAGCCGGCGCTCTAGGCTATGGCAATAACTTCTGCTTTGTCTCAATGTGAGGGTAAAATTACAGACTCACTTGGGTTGTACAATGTATACAAGTGCATAGAGAAGGAATTGCTCTTCATCATTCTAAGGCACTTAATTTAACGCGAGTGTTCATATGCAATAAAGACACCCGAAGATTGATGCAAGTGCAAGCAAGAAAATTTCTATTTCTCTTCTCATCTTGTGATGCTGCTTCGCCTCCGATCTGCACTAGTGTGGGGTGGTTCTTGATGGGGGTATGAGAGAAGCTTCACCAGTGTATGGGGCTCAAGAAGGGGGTGAGCAATGAAATGCCTCTCACTGTTTTGGTTATCATACCATTCGCAAGAGAACTTTTTACCCTACAGTCATGGAATCTTCTGCACTCATTTCACAAGTGTATAGATGGGGGATTGTGTGTAGGATATGGCTTGCCTTTCGTCATTCTGACGCGCCTCATCCATCATGCTCAATTAATCTTGTATTCCTCACTTAGCTGTCTATTCTAATAATCCTTATAGAATCAATGATTTAGACAGACAAAATCATCATACAAAAATCCATTTGGAGAATATGTGCAACATTTTAAATGCGATGGAGTTTGTACTCTCAAAACAAATGAATGGTTTTGACTCAAAAAAGACCCTATTGACAACTTTAGGGGCTAACATAATGGTGTTTCCAAATATGTTAGATTTTGAACATCAAAAGGGTTATTCGCAAATAGGTGTCGATGGTTGTCCTTATTGATTAGGGATATGGCACATGAATGATCAGCAAATGATTGGGAATCTGATTGGGCATCTCTGCTTTTGCCCCTGCAAAAGAGAAGATGTACAAGTAGATCAATTAGTATAGCCAAAATCAAATGTGAGTTGAGGCCTGAAGATTTTCTGTCATTTGCTTTGGTGATTACTCAGGACGCCATTTCGCTTAGGAGAGCCTATCAGAGTTTAACATGTCTTTCCTTGATTTGTTATCCGCATTTTTTACGGTCAAGTGATCCTGCAACAGATAAAATGGATCATGTTAGTCGGAAGCTCTTTCAAGAGTCGAATATCTTGGAAGCGATACAACATTACCCTTCACTGGCTTGCAAATGTTTGAATGGACTTGAAGTATGAGGAGGATATGAAGTCCCCCGCTTTTGCAATTGCAGGAGAAGCAATTTTTTTTTTATTAATTACTTTTTTTTTTCTACCAAGCGGCTAACTGCCGCGTTGGGGATTCGAACCCCCGACTTCGGACCATATTGCTTCTTCCCGGGTACCACTTGGCTAGAGGCATCGACGGTGTCTGTAGGGCACTTCTCTTTTCATTTAACCGAACCGGCTCCTGGACGACACGTCCTTTCATACCAAGTTAGGTAAATTGATATGGGTCACTTGATTTGCCCAATTTAGCCATTAAGCTTAGTTCTTGAATCCCAATGCTTCCTGTCAATAGGGGAAAATATGTCAAAAGTAAGTTCAGATACTTGGAGTATTGGAAACGATACCAAATTACCCTTCCCCAGAGTTTATATTTGCTGACTCCTAGGGATATTTGAATGTTGATGACAGCCTCTTCATCCTGACTCGGTTCTCCATCTCTTTCGATTGGCATTTCTCATTCGTGGCCATGTATGCATGATTGATGGTTGTCGATTTATCTTCAATGCCTTCCTTCTGTGGAATTTTTCTTCTATCTTTGACTATATGGCCATTGGGCAAAGTCATGTACCTCAAGCTTCTATGGAATCTGAGATGGACAATCAAAATCTCCAATTCTTTGATGGCAATTACTTCTTGGAAGAGCATGCGTCTGGAGCATGAAGTGAGGTTTCTAAGCCCTAAGTCATCGTCTGAATAGAGGCTAGAGATCATTTCAACTGTCTGAATTTTCTTTCCTTTTGAAACGTGATGATCCTTTCTGTTTTCCCCCGCTTTCTTGGAAGGGTGTTTTTGAATTTGGCGAGCTCACACGATGTGCCAACTTTAAATGCCTCCTGGTCACACTAAGTCAAAGAGGATGATATTCTGAGACATGAAGTGAGTGAGTCAGAAAGACAAACATGATTAAATTTAACATCTTGTTTTGACGAAAGCTTTTGGTAATGAAACATTTTTTTTTTTGTTTTCAAAAGTATATCTTTGGGGGGAAGAAAGCATGAGGAAGCCCAGCCCTCAGTATTCTTCTTGGGTGATATTTTCTTTTCATGGTTGGATAGCATCACTGGGCCAGTTTGGGATACCACCTCATGCTCTCAAAATATTTTCAACTTTATTTAATAGGTGGATTTACATTTTGGAAGAGTGATTTCAAAAGTTAGTTCCTCAAGCGGAACTGATGTTGAAAATAAAACAAGCCAGACTTAAAAAATATGTACAGGTTCCCACGTTGGGGAGTACGCGAGGAAATTAAAAAGGGTTCTACTTGAGCGGGCCTGTACCCATTTCCTCTTATGGTCCTTCGTTGATGGTGTCCATGAAAAGGTCTCCAAACATGGTGGTCATATCATCTAGCCCTTCTTTCTCTGTTGCTAAGGGTGCTACTTCATCACCTGAATAATACCCGGCCTCCACCAGCCTCTGATAGATGTTAGCGGTATGTGCTTTGACATTTTTGCTCTGACTATCTTCAGAACTGAATACCGCGTTTACTTTGTCGGTGTGATCAGGGAGCGGATTGCTCTGGAATGAGAAAGCTTTAGTGTCTAACAGGTTCTGGATTCGACTCTTGAGGGCAAAGCATTCATCAGTCGAATGCCCCACTTCTTCCATGTGATAGTCGCATATTTTTGATGGGTCATAATTGGAAAAACTTTCAGCGTTGGGTCGTTTTGGCTCAATCGAAAGGAGGTTCTTCTTCCGGAGGATCGCTAGTACCTGTGACAGAGATCCAGGAAGAGGAGTAAAGTGTCTCTTGTTGTTGTAACGCTAGGATGGCTGATGGCTGGTGGTCTATTGCTGTCTTGCACTTGTCTAAATTGTTGGAGGATGATTGAAGGTTGCATTGACATCTATCAGGGTTTCTTTATCTTTCTTCATGCTGAACCTGCTTGTGGATGCAGGTTCAGTGAACCAACCATCCCTCAACCCTATCTTGATTTGCTCCCCTACTGGAATGAGTTGATTAAATGATTCGGCGATCGTGGTTACCATTCGATTGCGGTACTCGTAAGGGAGGGTTTTGATAAACATCTTTCTCAGCTCGAAATCGGTTGGTTCATGACTGATTTGGGCGGCCAGATTCCTCCATCTAATAGTATATTCTTTGAACGATTCGTGCTTTTTCTTTTTGGTACGCTCAAGATCCTCACAAGAAGGGGTAATGTCCATTATGAACTTATACTGCTTGAGGAATGCCTCACTCACTTCACTCCATGTTTTGAGGAGATTCATGTTCTTTGTAATGTACCATCTTAGGGTAGGGCCTATTAGACTTGATTGGAAAAACTGGATCATTAATGGTCCATTATTAACGTATTGGGTCATTCGAACCAAGTACATTTGCAAATGAGCCCTAGGGCAAGTCGTGCTATCATACTTCTCAAACTCAGGTATTTTGAATTTTTTCGGCATTTTGACATTGGAATAAACGTAGAGGTCCGTCAAAGTAGGATCTTGGAGGCCTTGCAGTTGTTTTAGCCTCTCATCAAGCTTTTCGAGGCGTTTGTCATGCTCAGTTTTAGACAAACTACCTGGCTTTGCTTTCTCATTCGAGGTTTGGTGCGGATCATCCTCTAAGTTAGGCATATTATCGTCGGTATCTCCACCTTGATCACCCCTAGTAGATGATTGTGGCAACAATACCTTGATTGAGGCCAGGGCGGGAGTGAGCTTGCCTTGGATAGAGTCTGTTTGCTTTGAAAGTTGTTGAAGCACATTGAAGACTTGCTTCATTTCACTTTCCACGACCGTAGTACGGCTTGGTACATTTTCTTCGGCCATTCTTGCTCTTGTTTTTGAACATGTCTGGATCGGCGAACGTTGACGTTCTGTGATTACCTGGCTGTGAATAAACAAGCATGTGTGAAGACAAGGCGTAGATAGGGAGTCAGTCCATGATGACGACCTAATCCTACTCTTTTTGTTTATTCATGAAAAGGTAGAGGATTTCTTAAGCATCGATTGAAAAAGGGCATGTGACATGTTTGCATAGACTAAAAAGATACTCAATTCGAAAGGCGAAGAAAGTATGAATTGCAACAAATTTTGAAAAAGACTTCTATCCCTTTAGAAGCAAATGAAAATTCTTGCGAAAAAGAACTTGTAACATACTTGAGAATAAAAACATCAACTGAAAGTAATTTCTTTTGTAAAAGTTTTTTTTTTTTTAACTTTATGACAATTACTTTCAAATTTAAATGACCGTGGTATTAAATCCTAGACTAATCATAGACCGCTCAATATATGCAAGAAGGTAATTAAATTGCAAAGTACACGAAAAAAAACTTACATCACGCAAGAAACTTGATGACAATCACATAGACATGTGCATGATATGTGCGGCTCGATTTCTAACTGAGAAGATTTGTTGAAATTAAAAGAATATCCACCCGTCGCAGTCTCGCGTTAGCAATATACCCTCCTAACCTCAGCTAGAGAAATTCGGGGAAAAGAAAGGCAACCTCTACAACGTAGTCTCGCGTTCGAAGCCGTATCTTTCTTAACACCATCCTAGATATCCTATGGCGGCCTAAGTCCGGCGGCCGGGTTGTGTGTGCTATGTGTAGTGCTTAAACATTTAAAGCATGCATAGCAATTTATAATCACAAAACAATCCAAAATTAAAATAAACCTCTAAGGTACTGACCTGCATAAAAAAGAACAAAAAATAAGTCAGTAAAGTGCTTAAACAAGATAAAATGGCCTTAGTCCTCGAATGTCCCAGTAGAGTCGCTAAGCTGTCGCGACTTCTTTTTTTCTTTTGGCGCCGAATCAAGGGCGGGCACCTTGTGGAGGGTAATGGTTCAGCTATGTCTTTTTTAGCCCGGACTCTCCCAAGTCCACCAATTCACGACTTAATAGTCCAAGTTTTTAACTTGTAAATTAATTTTAAAATGGAGTCGCCACTAATCGGTTTGGGGTGGGTCGATTAGAAACCCAAGCGAAGTATCGGAAGAAATACTTGCTCCTACGCAACTAGAGAAATTAGGATCGGGGACTTGATTACACTAGTTAATCATTAATGCCCTTTCCATACCTAATCTTGTTTAAATCCTAAGGCTTTTTGGATGTTTGAGGGATTTTCCATGTTTGGGACATTTTTCTATTTTTTTTAAGTAAAAGGGATTTTTGGATTTTTTGCTATTTTTTGGAAAATAAGTCTTTTTTGGCTTTTTCTGACTTTTTTGGCTTTTTTGGGAAAACATGAGATATTTTTGATTTTTTTAAAAATAAATTATTTTTTTTAATTTTTTATTTTAAAATATTATATTATAATATAATATTAAAAAACAACCTGGGTCGGATCCCAGGTTGGGTCCGACCCGGGCCGCGAGCCCAAGACGTTGCGGGCCCGACTCGTATTTTTGATTGTTTTTCCCCCTTTTTTAGAAAACAAGCCCGGCCCAAAAATAAACCCACTTCTCTGAAGCCCGTGCGAATTTAGTCCACGCGTGAAGGCCCAACCCGGGGAAATCCTACCCAGATGCCAACCCAGCCCGACCCGGCTGACAGCCGCGACCCGGTTTGTGGAACCCTACCCAGCCGCGACCCACTACTGCCCTAAGCCTGGCCCGATGTGACGCTGCCTCTTTTTTTTTCGCTTGGATGCGGCGCCGATGGAGGAACTGAGGCGGCGGCTTTCATCGACGACAGCAGTGACAACGGTCTTCCATGGCGACAACAACTAAGGCAATGACGAGCGACTGCTGGTTTCTCGAGGGGGAAGCGACGGCGAAGCTATGACAATAGGCAGGGACGGCAACCGGGGTTTCAAGTGGAAAAACAATGACGTGTAGTGGTTGATACCTATTTGTAGAGAGAGCACGGCACGGGGGCGGTGCTGGTTGGTGTCGGGGCGGTGGGCGCAGGCGGTTTCATCGGTGGCGACTGAGCGATGACGACGGCGTCGAGGAGGGATCGCAGCATGGTGGTGGACAGATCCAGCCCTCCCCCTTCTGGTTTCCCTCTCGCTCAGCCCCCTACTTCGCAGATCCAGAACCGCCTCTTCTCCTCCGGCCTCAGCTGCTCATAAATATGGGCTTGCGGGCGTTCGGGCCTCCCTCGAAGTCTCTCGAGGGAAGCTTCCAGCGCTTGCAAGCCTTCGATCTCTCCGTCCGTCTCTCTACTTCCTCTCGGGCTCGCTCGCCGTCGGCCTCCCTCGAAGTCTCTCGAAGGAAGGTCGCTTGAGCTCGCGGCTCGATTTCCGCCTTGCTCGCTCTTTGAGCTCCTGGAAGTCTCTCAGGAACCCTTCTGAGTTTGCTGGCTTCTGTTCTCTCTCTTCTGTGTGTTTTCCGACGAGGGTGGAGGGCCTATTTATAGGCGAGGGGGCGACTGGTCGACGGAGCTTCGACTGGTGATCACCGCGTGCTGAACAGCCTTTGCCGATCGAACCGGCGTCCCATCCACCACCTGTCCACCAGCTGCCCCCCCACGCGCGTCACCGTCTGTCCACTCATCCGGCGTCGCGCTCTCTGCGTGTGTGCTACAGAGACAGACGGAAGAGGAAGATGACCAAAGAGGGCCGGGCTGGAGGAGGAGAATGGGCCGTAGGGGCCCACGCGGAGGGGGAAGAGAGGGAGAGAAAAATGGGCTGCTTTTTTTGTTTTTGTTTGTTTTGCTTTGTTTTTTTATTATTTATTATTTGAAAAAGGAAAAATAAAAGAAAATAAGGCCTAATTAATAACTTAATCAAAATTTAGGTGTCAACAACAATGTCTTGATTTCAGTACAGGTAAACTCGCAATAGACAAATGGAAAAGAACAAAACAGCTTCATTTTGCAACCAAAAAAAAAAAATTATCATAGAAATCTATCTTTGAAGCCAAACCACACTAAAAGATTGATGCTTTTTCGATGGTGCTTCCATTTTATGATGTTCCACAAGATCACAACACTATATTTATAGGTAATCACCATTCCACGACCCAGAAAATCATGTACATCCCCAACGATAATATGCGAATTGCTGTTTTTGACACCTAATTAAAAATGTGAAAAGTTTGAAAGCAAACACCATAACCGAGCATTGTACATCAAAGCCATTTGTTCAACGAGACCGGTGCGACCGTAATCAAAACCTCCCCACTTTACAAACTGTACCTCACCGTCGACCACCTCCTTGACAGGTCTATTCAAGCCAAAACTTGACTAAAACTTTCAAAGAACTTGCTTTCATGTTGCATTATGAATAACAAATGTTGGGAATTACTGATTCCCTAAAACGGATTCAACACTAAATCGAATCCCTAAAACGAATGCGGAAGACGAGCCCAAAAACAAACATGTATTACTGATCAAAGACACACCACGGAATCGAGCGTACCTTATTGTCAAATTATTAAACACCAATGCTGAAGATTGAGGAAGAATTCTGATCCCGTTTTACCGAGGAGCGTAGTGTTGCTATTAGGGAGAGAAAAACCTGAAAAGACATACTTTTCTTTTTCTTTGGTTCGTTGCTTTTGTCTTACCTTGTCTGGAGGGGGAGAGAGCGTCTTCACGTACGTACGCTAAAAGGTACGTTCCTTTTTTTCGTTTTATCTTTCCCTTAAAGCGTCTCCTCCAAAGGACGCAACCCCTCAACGCAACATCTGTCTCAGAAGACATAACCCCTCAACGCATCCTTTCACATTGCAATCGTTCCGCGGGCCATTATCTTGCAGGCCTAATTCTTAGGCCCAACATGGGCGAACAAGCCAACTTAGGCCCATCTACATAAATAAAACCATCATCTCCCACTCGCACATGGTGGGCCAAACAGGATCCTCTTTACCTCTCTGCAACATTCATACCGGTGAATAATCAGTACGACCAGCATACTTTGAGAGCTCATTGCCATATATCTGTTAGGAATATATAGCAGCTCATAATGGGCATCATACTTTGAGTAGATTTAGTATGCAGTACCCTAGATCGATTGATCACATTTATATCTCTCTTGATCTCTTTTTAAACAATGATATATTGTATTCACAATTATGATTATCCCAAAAATAATCATAATTGGTCGACCAGTGAACACAAAACTAATATGTGATACTCCAAATTCGATCTTCCTCTTTTTTTTCAAACTCTCAATTTTCAGTTCAGCGTACTTTTCTAGAAATGTCCCATTAGATCGAATCAATTCATGATCATTGACAATATCCTAAGATAGCAAACACTAAATAGAAATCTTGAGAATAAGTAAGAGTCATGAGGGCACTAAATTGAGGAACTCTTTTCCTCAAGAGTCTCACACGGCATAAAAGTTAAGATCAAACTTTTGCCACTCTTATTGGTTGTCTCATGCATACGCAGTATAAAATACGTATTACGGTATTAACTCATTTCCCATTGAGCGTATGTCTACACCATCAATACCGTACAAATGATAGTTCAGACATACATAATGTTTAACTTGAGTTCATATATCTACTCATTCACAAAATTCATCAAAACTCACATCTGGCATCATAGACAGATAAAGTAAAGTATGTGGGTTATTTTACTTTTAGACATAGTAAATATTATGTCATCATCTTAACACTTAGTTAATGTGACTTAGGTATTTTAAGCTTGAGCTCTCAATTATCACTTAGATAATAAGCTTAAAAACTGTCTCATCTCTATTCATCACACAGTAAATAGAGGCGATTACCCGCATGAGTGGGCTAATATTTTATCTGTCCGACATACTTTCTCAACTTAATATAACGCACTGAGCATTAAGATGCATAAACGTCAAACAAAGATTCATAGGCATTAATGATGAAAAAACACAAATTCATTAAATGTGAACACTTAAGGGAAATTACAATATTTAGTACATCAATCTCTTCACAGTCCTAGAAATTTTACATGACCACAAAACACATCTCTATGTATTGGCTTTATCATAGGATATGCTACCATTCTATGGATTGATATGTATTGTAAGTTCACATCTTTTCATGCAATCATATTCTTGACAAAATTATACTTGGTATCTATGTGTTTGGTCTTATCATGATATTTTGGATCTTTGGTTACGCTATAGCTGATTGGCTATCACAGTTAACCAATAATGGATTTGCAGCATTCTCAATAACACCGAAATGATCCAAAAATCTCTTAAGTCAAGCACCTTCTTGTATTGCTACTGATAATGCCACGAACTCAGCTTCCATCGTGGACAAGGCTATACACGTTTGTTTCTTACTGCTCCAACATATGGCGCCATTATTCAGTAAGAAAACAAATCCAGAGGTAGATTTCCTTTCATCTAAATCTCCTCCCCAATCAGCATCTGAATAGCCTTCGAGTCGCAGACCTTTTCCTTAATAACTCAGCGTATAATCAACAGTTCCCTTTAAATACCTCAGTATTCTCTTAACGGCTTTCCAATGTGCTTGACCTGGATTGAATTGGTATCTACTCACCATTCCAACTGCAAAACATATGTCAGGTCTTGTACACATCATAACGTACATTAAGCTCCCAACAGCACTAGCATAAGGAACATGTCTTATTTGTTCCTTCTCTTGTGGAATCCTTGAACACAATCTGTAGCTCAATCATTCGCCTTTTTGCAATAGGAGTATTTATGGGTTTACAATCTTGCATACCAAATCGTTCAGAAACCCTATTTATGTATGTTTCTTGCGAAAGAGACAATAATCTCTTCAAACGATTTCTTGAAATCTTAACTCCAAGAATGTATGCAGCTTCACCCATGTCTTTCATCTCAAAATTGGAAGATAGCCAACTTTTGACAATGTTAACAAATTCCATATTGCTTCCGGCAATTAGTATATCATCAACATATAATAATATAATCATAAATTGATCTTTGGACCTTTTGATATATACACAATGATCCTCATCAATCATTGTAAAATCATATGCCATTATGGCATTATGAAAACGTATATACCATTATCTCGATGACTGCTTAAGGCCATATATCGATCTCAAAAGTTGACATACCTTTTGTTCTTGGCCTTTCATAATGAAACCAACAGGTTGTTCCATATAAATTTCTTCATCTAATTCTCCATTGAGGAAAGTAGTCTTTACATCCATTTGATGTAACTCAAGATCCATACTTGCTACTATTGCCAGAATAATGCGAATCAAGGTAAATCTCACTACAGGAGAAAATATTTCTTCATAATCAATTCTTTTCTGTTGATTATACCCCTTTGCTATAAGGCGAGCCTTATACCTTTCTATTGAGCCATCAGCTTTACGCTTAATTTTGAGAACTCATTTGTTCCCAATGGCTTTGCATCCTTTAGGAAGATCAACCAGTTCCCAAACATGGTTTGACTTCATTGACTCCGTCTCTTCTTCCATTACATGCATCCATTTTTCCTTATTTGGGCAACTTAGAGCCTCATTTACATTTCTTGGCTCATCTCATCTTGTGGAGCAACCATAAAAGTTTTCCCTTCAATGTCAAAACGTTGACGGAGAATACGTTTGCGACTTGTTCGCCGTATGGGAGATTGTATACTTTGCACATCATTCTCCATTATGCTCCCACTCGGATTAGATAATGACAATATCGTTTTATCATGTGGTTGTAATTGAGAGTGAGTTGAATTAAATTCATCACTTCTCATGTCACTCCCACTTGGACGAACTCCACTAAATTCATTATCTGGATCCAAGGTTTCAAATAGGGAGTAATCCTCATCTATTTCGCCCTTCTTAGGAAATTCTTTCTCTAGGAATGTGATATCCCGTAATTCGAATTCAGTTATACTTCCACTTTCCTACTCACCTATGAACACATACCCTTTCGAGTGTTCAGAGTATCTCATGAAAATACTCTTCTTTCCTCTAGGACCCAATTTCCCAAACTTGTGAGAGGGCTTATGAGTATAGGCAGCACAACCCTATGGCTTAAGGGAACTTAAGTCCGGTTTTCTGCCTGTCTATAACTCATATGAAGTGGAAGTAACTGATTTGGAAGGTACTCGGTTAAGTATATAGGCAGAAGTTAACAATGCATCACCCCAAAAAATGATAGGTAAGTTAGCATGCGCCATCTTGGACCTAACCATTTCCAAGAGGGTTCTGTTCCTTCTCTCCGCAACACCATTTTGTTGAGGAGTATATGGAATAGACAACTGTCTTTCTATTCATTTTTCATCACATAATTTTCTAAACTCATCAGATAAATATTCTCGACCTCGATCGAATCACAATACTTTTATTTTCTTGTCTAATTGATTTTCTACCAAGTTCATAAACCTTTTGAAACAACTCAATACTTCAGATTTATGAGAAATCAAATAGACATATCCGAATCGAATATAATCATTTATAAATATGATGAAATAAACAGCCCCATGCCTTCCTCTCACATTCATCGGACCACAAACGTTAGAATGGATTAATTGCAAAGGAAATTCAGCTCTTGTGCCTTTTCCAAATGGTTTTCTTGTCGTTTTCCCTACTAGACAATGCTCACATATGGGCAGATCGACTTTTTCAATATTGCCTAACAAGCCCTCTTTGGCTAGTCTATTCGTACGTTGTTGGCTAATATAGCCAAGTCTAGCATGCCACATACTCATATCATTATCATATAAATTAGGAGACATGAAAAGGGAATAATAAACATTGGCATTACTATAATCAACATTTAATACAATAAAACCATCTATAAAATAATCACAACCATAATAGTTTGTATCCAAATACAAATCCACACCACTCTTATGGAAGTTCAAACTAAAACCAAGCTTAACCAACACTAAAACAGACACTAAATTTCGACGAATCTCCGGAGCATATAAAATATCATGTGGGAACAAAGTGCGTCCACCACATATGTTCAATTGACATATGCCTAAAGGATTCTCTATCCTTCGCTACATGGTCTGTCGTTCTTGAATCTACAGTCCACAAAAGATTAGATTTAGTTAAGTATACAGAACTTAACATATTAGCAAAGTTCTTAAGAGTACAAGGGGTGACTACTTTCTTTGGCTCATGGCAGTTGCGAGCATAGTGACCCTTCTGATCATAGTTGTAACACTTCACCCTTGAAATACTCTTCACTCGATGACATTTTCCTCTATTATGTTGGTTGACATTGGGTTTCTTGCAAGAAGGACTTGATCCCTTGTATTTCCACATATTGAATGAATTAATGCGCTTACGTTTAGAGCTCGAAGCCCCTTTTGAGCTGGAAGCAATATAACAAATATGTGTTTCCTTCTCAAATGCCTTGAGGCAGTCCTCTACTAACTTAAGGTGGCGCACAACATCCTCAATTTCTTCCATAACATGGTCAAGAACTTCTAGTGCTTCTTGCACACATTAAATTTTCATATTCAATATTTCACAATTCTCGCCGTTCATTTTGTCTTTTTTGTTCAAATCAGCAATTTTGTTCTTAGTTGCTGAAGTCATTGATCTGAACATATCAGACACACATGCACGAATTATTAATGCCTATCATTTATGCATCCATTTTGCATAGACCCATCATATTAATGAATAATTTTAAGTATGGTTTCGAAATCAAAATGTCACTATGTTTCCAATCATCATCCAAAAAATCATAACTTAAAACTATCATTAATATAATCTTCTATGCAAAATAAGTTCAGCAAAGTCACTAAAACTTTCTTGAACTTCCCACGATGTATTGTAAATTAACATACTAATTTACAGCAATAAATAACGTTGAACTTTCAATAACCAAACATGTTCATTACACTAACTAATATATTCAAAGGAAAAAATATCAACATAGAAAGATATATTTACATCTAAAAAATCTCAAACTAATCTAAGAAATAATTAGGGAAAGTCTTTTTTAATCTATCAGTAAAATTCTCTAAGAAATCTGAAGGCACATTGGCCAACTAAGGAAAGACTTTTGGAGAGCTTTCATGCCACCTCCAAGGCGCATTCACTCTACGCCATGTGGCACTCATCCCAAGGGTTGAAGTTTTGGTTAACTCAATCCTATAGTATTCTCTTACAAAAATTACCGTAAGCCTCCTATAATCCGGGACCAAGTTGACCTCCCATAGACGATCTAACACTGCTTGCCATTCAGGTGGAAGAGTATTTATTAAGGCCGTCACTTTCTCAAAATCCGGCATTGGATAACCATTCTAGATGATTTCTTGTATCATCTGATTGACTCTAACCACGTGTGATACTACAGCACCCTCATTCCACCGATAATTAGCTAACTCTGTCATTAGCTCTTTTATTCTTGCCTTTTCCTCTTCCGTCCTCGGAAAGGTAGGCATGCGTGCATAATGCATCATAGTTCCCGCAACAAATGCAGAACAAAAAAAATGGATTACTTATAATCCACAATGAACTAAAGGGAAAATTCAGGATTTTTCATGTTTCATGCAACAAATGCAAAATGAAAAAACAATGGGGATTACTTATAATCCAAAAACGAACAAATTGGAAAACACAGAATTCCCCCCCCTTTTTTTTTCAACGCCGGTCAACGGCCAGTCAACGATGGTCAACGGTCAACGGATGACCGGGTCAATGGGTCGGGTCAACGGGTCAAGTCAACGGTCAACGGGTAGTCGGGTTGGACTGAATGGGCCGAGTCAGACCAATCAGACCGGTCGGAAGAGCCAACCGGCACGTGCCACGCGTGTGCCTGGCTGATGTCACGATGATGTCAGCTGGTGCGTGCGCGGCACACGCCTTCGGCCGAAACGGCGCTTGCGTTGCACGCGCCTGCGGGGGACCGAATCGGCGCGTGCAACGCCCCGTTCGTTCCAGCCACGCGTGGCGACACGTCCAGCGGTCCCCAACGGCGATCCGCCACTCGTTTTTCTCGTATCGACAAGGGCTTCGATCCTACGCTCTCAGAAAAAAATTTTGACTTACAAAAAATCAAAAAACAGGGCAAACAGAATCGGGTGTTGGGTTTTCCTATCCCCGATCGACCGGCAGTGGCTTTTCTCGAATTTTCAATAGAAAGACAATCCATAACACATGAAAAAGGGGTCAGGAAACATGAACTGGGGCTCTGATACCAATGTTGGGAATTACTGATTCCCTAAAATAGATTCAACACTAAATCAAACCCCTAAAACAAATGCAGAAGGCGAGCCCAAAAACAAACATGTATCACCGATCAAAGACACACCACAGAATCAAACGTACCTTATTGTCCACAAATTAAACACCAATGCTGAAGATTGAGGAAGAATTCTGATCCCGTTCTACCGAGGAACGTAGTGTTGCTATTAGGGGGAGAAAAACCTGAAAAGACGTACTTTTCTTTTTCTTTGGTGCATTGCTTTTGTCTTACATTGTCTGGAGGGAGAGAGAGCGTCTTCATGTACGTACGTCAAAAGATACATTCCTTTTTTTCTTTTTATCTTTCCCTCGAAGCGTCTTCTCCAAAGGACGCAACCCCTCAACACAACATCTGTCTCAAAAGACATAACCCCTCAACGCATCCTTTCACATTACAACCGTTCCTCCATGGGCCCTTGTCTTGCGGGCCGGGTTCTTAGGCCCAACATGGGCGAACAGGCCAACTTAGGCCCATCTACATAAATAAAACCATCAACAAAATAGAGAGTTTAACATACCTCGAGCGAATGGCCCCGCATATGCTGCCTCAGTTACGTAGGTTTCTTAAACGTGGCGCCACATCCTTCGCAAGTATTAGCTTTCGCTCCCTCCTTCTCCTCAACCCCTCGAGCCATTGTTGGAGATGCAGTTGAAGATTGCGATGGTTGATTGATCCTAACTGAGGATTAATTGTTTTAGAGAATAGAAAGTTTTAGTAAATAAAAAATTTATAATTCTTTGTATATTATTTCCTTTCTTTCTCTCTCATTCTTACACTATAAATGTACAAATGTGCTTGTATACAAATCAATCAATACACAGAGAATTTCCTAGTCTTATCTTGTATTTCCTGTCAATTCTTTTCATGGTATCAGGGTAGTAATCTTTCCTGGCTTAGCTTCCACATCTTTTGAATTGCCTTAAGTTCTTTCTGAGTTTTGTTGCACCCTGCAAAACAACCAGTAAACCCAATAGGAATTCCCCCTTTTTTTTCTCTAGATATCATGGCAAAGAACAAAAATACCGAGAGTTCTTTCATAGAAGAAACACCTACCTCAGATCTAGTTATCGTGTCTGGCAAGGAACAATCTTCTGAAGAAACACATTCTGAAAGGTTGGTTACTGCGTGGGCCAAACTTCCGGCCCAGCCCAGTGGCCTCCAATTTTTCCTCCAGTTAATTGGTTTTAGTGGGCTACTGGGCCAGGACAGATGTGGACCCAATATCCATATGGACCTATGCTGACTGTAATAGGCCCAACCGAAGCATCGGGCCAGACGAACCTGGGTCATGGTATCAAGGTAGTAATCTTTCCTGGCTTAGCTTCCACATCTTTTGAATTGCCTTAAGTTCTTTCTGAGTTTTGTTGCACCCTGCAAAACAACCAGTAAACCCAATAGGAATTCCCCCTTTTTTTTTCTCTAGATATCATGGCAAAGAACAAAAATACCGAGAGTTCTTTCATAGAAGAAACACCTACCTCAGATCTAGTTATCGTGTCTGGCAAGGAACAATCTTCCAAGAAACACATTCGAAAGGTTGGTTACTTGCGTGGGCCAAACTTCCAGCCCAGCCCGGTGGCCTCCAATTTTTCCTCCAAGGTTAATTGGTTTTAGTGGGCTACTGGGCCAGGACAGATGTGGACCCAATATCCATATGGACCTACGCTGACTGTAATAGGCCCAACCGAAGCATCGGGCCAGACGAACCTAGGTCAAGGATACGGAGCTATCCCGGGTCATGGGGCAAATCCCTACAGGGGATTTCAACCCAAACACTCGCCGGGTCAGGAAAGCAAATCTATGCCGGGTCAAGGGATGAATCCCTACCTAGGACTTCAACCCGGATACATGCTGCTGATATTTCCGGTTAGTGGCGGCGGCTGGCTGGAACCAGCGACCCCCTTTACACTTCGTCGGCGAACAGCCCTGAATTACGCCTCATCAACAACCAGCTTACCAAAGTGGAGAATTATTCCTTGTGGGCTCGAGACCTTTGGCGGGTTCTAGTGACGAAAGACAAGGACGGCTTCCTTGACGGAGCCGTCCCGTTCTCAACCGACGAACGCCTCCAGCATCTCTGGCGGAAGTGCAACCAATTGGTTTGCACCTGGATCGGCAACACGCTCGCCCTCGATGTCATGGTTGGACTACCACCTACCGAGGACTCCAAGCAGATTTGGGACAACATCAGGGAGATGTATGGCCGGCTTGATTGAGCGCGGCTCTTCAGCATCACGCAAAGCCTGATGGAATTGAAGCTAGGGAACCTCTCGGTTACCGCTTGCTTCAACCGTCTCTCCTCTCTGTGGAATGAACTAGAATCAGCCGAGGAGCGTCTCGAGGGACCCAAAGCAACACTAAAACAGTATAGAAACATGTGGGAAAGGGAAAAGAGCACACGATTCTTACTCATCCTCAATGATTCTTACTCGGCCTTCTGATCTCAGATCTCGCCATGGAGCCATCGCCACCGCTGGGACGGATTTATCAACTCGTTGTCCAAGAAGAAAGTCAGCGTCTCGCCACAGTCGAACATGCCCGAGAAAGAGAAGGGATGAGTCTTGCAACTTTTCCATCCAGCGTGGGCTCACGAGAGGCTATGGCTAGAGGCAGCGGAACAACCGCACGCTCGGGATACCCAAAAATGGGTAATGCGGCTGCAGCGAGAAGAAAACCTGACGGAAACCCTACTTCTTTCCGGATAGATGGTCTAGATTCGCGTGGGCGATCTAACGGCTTGGATTCACGCGAACTGTTGGATGGCTCAGATCAGCCCAAACGGATGCGAAGGCTACCAACAAGCCACATTAGCCCCTATTTTTAAAGGATCCTACAATCCACGTGGGGCCACATCATCAGGATAGGTCAATGGACAAGATAGTAAATTTAAAAATAAATATTGTGAATATTGCAAACGCCCGCATCATACCATTGATATGTGCAGGAAATTGCATGGAAAGCCCATTGATAAAAATAGAAAAGAAAAAGAATCGTCTCGCTTATCATGTGTCGACACAAAGAATTGATGGGGTACAACAAACAATCACCCAAGATCAATATCATAATATCATGCAGGCTATGAATCAATTGAAGATGGGTGACAAAGGTGTGGGGTTCTCAAGTACTTTTCTTCACAAGGAGAATTCTTTTTCTATGAATGCATGGATAATCGATACAGGGGGCTAGTGACCACATAATTTGTAGTGAGCATCTTTTTTCCCATGTCGATAAAACATCAGAATCTCCCATATCGGTGCGTCTTCCAAATGGAAACATCACTCAAGTTAACAAGACTGGCACTGTTCACCTTGGACCGCACTTCATCCTCAGAAATGTCTTATACATTCTTGATTTTGAATTCAACCTACTCTCTATCTCAAAAGTTTGCATTGATAGTTTTTGTCATGCAATATTCAGTTTAGACAATTGTTTCTTTCAGGACCATTCGACTGGCAAAGTGACGGGCTTGGGTAGTATTGTAGAAGGACTATACTTCTAGATTGATTCCCCAGGAGATCTAGAATTACTAAATAAAAGCATTTCTTGTAATGCTATTAGTCGAAATAAAAATCACCTTCTTCATCAAAGATTGGGTCATAGTGCATGTTTCCCTCATCCTAAATGTTCAATATGTCCATTGGCCAAACAATCTCGAGCGTCCTTTCTTAAAAGTACATCTCAAACAGATAGGAGTTTTTCTTTACTTCATATGGATATCTAGGGACCTTATCGTACTTCTCATTGTGATGGCTCCCGGTTTGTCCTCACGATTATAGATGACTACACAAGGGCCACTTGGGTATATCTTATGCAATCAAAGAGTCAAACATTTACTCTTCTTTTGAATTTCATTTCGTTGTTTAAAAATCAATTCGATCAATCTGTGTAACAAATTTGTACAGATAATGGGCATAAATTTTTCACTTCTGATTGAATAAAATTCTTATCTTCTCAAGGGATACTTCATGAGAGTTCTTGTACTTACACACCACAACAAAATAGAATTGTAAAGCGTATGCATAGACATCTCTTAGAAGTAGCACGTGCATTAAAATATCAAGCTTTTATTCCTGAAGTTTTTTTGGGAGATTGTGTGGTCACTGCTGCCTATTTGATTAATCGCATGCCAACTCGTATCCTTGGTGGGAAAACTCCTTTTGAACTGCTTTATAATAGACAGGCTCACAATAATCATCTTCGGGTATTTGGTTGTTTGTGTTATGTGACAAATGTCGGTCCTTTGGATAAGATGGGCCTCGAGCCACTCAATGCATATTTATGGGATATCCACCTCTTCAAAAAGGTTATCGGGTTATGGAGATCTCTACAGGACATTTCTTCATAAGCAGAGATGTCATCTTTCATGAGGATGTTTTCCCATTTAAGGAGATGATATCTTTGTCCTCTACATCATCATCCCCAAATCATAGGCCCTTTCTATGTGAAGAAGATTTATCTATGGCTTCTCAATACCTATTTGTTGCTTCGGAGCCATCCACTTCTGTTCCAAAGAACACCACATTTTCTGAAGACGACTTACCTCCAGAGTTATCTGAAGAGCCCCCTCTTGTATAAGCTCCATCATAGACTACTTCTGAGTCTTTCTCAGCACCTGAAATAATAGTAGCTGAGCAGCCTCGACGTTTTGGACGAGAAACTTGTCCACCCACGTGGACTAAGGACTACATTTGTTCTGCATTGCATTCTCCAGGTACGAAGTATCCTGTTTCTTCTTATGTGTCTTTTAATCGACTATCCCCGAAACATATGTGTTACGTCAGCTGTCTCTTGGAAGAAAACGAACCTTCTTCCTTCCATGAAGCATCTCGCGATCCAAGATGGCAACATGCAATGGAATCAGAACTTGCTGCCCTAATAGAGAATCATACTTGGGACATTGTTCCACTTCCTCCACCCCGGAAACCCATTGGATGTAAATGGGTCTACAAAATTAAGTTTCGGGCAGATGGATTAATTGAAAGATATAAAGCCAGATTAGTGGCTAAAGGGTTTACTCAGAGAGAAGGCTTCAATTATCATGAAACCTTCTCACCCGTTGCCAAAGAAGTCACCGTCCGTTCCTTCTTACCCATTGCAGCCATCAGAAATTGGTCTCTATATCAAATGGATGTTAACAATGCATTCCTTCACAGTGATCTAGATGAGGAGATCTATATGGAGCTTCCATAGGGATTACGCAAACAGTGAGAGTCTCGGGTATGTCGTCTATGTATGGATTGAAACAGGCATCTAGGCAGTGATATGTCAAGTTCACTACAACACTGACTAATGCAGGATTTCAACATTCTAAGTATGATTATGCTCTATTTACATGGAATGAAGGTAATTCATCAATTTGTTTGCTGATATTATTGATGATATACTTGTTATTGGAAACAATGACTCCCATGTTGCAAGTTTTAAAAAGTAGTTGCATTCTACCTTCCATATCAAGGATTTGGGACCGCTTAAATATATTCTTGGGATTGAAATTGCTCGATTGGATAAAGGTATCAATCTCAGTCAGAGGAAGTTCATCCTTGAAATTGCTTCTGAAGCTGGACTATCCAAATGCAAACCAACTATCATACCAGCTAAGCAGAATGCCAAATTGACTACTCATGAATATGACTTAACTCTTCTTCATCCATTGAGGACCCATTGCTCAAAGATCCGTTAGCGTATCAATGACTTGTTGGTAAATTAATATATCTTACTATGACGAGACCCGATATATGCTATGCAGTGTAGATAGTCAGTTTATGCATGGTCCAAAGCAATCTCATATGGATGCAGCCCTAAAAGTTGTGAAATACTTGAAGGAATGTCCAGGACTTGGAATTTTCTATTTCCGTGACTGCAACATGAATATGACAGCTTTCTGTGATACGGACTATACTACTTGTCCAATGACCGGAAGATCAATTACTGGTTTCTGCATCAAATTGGGAAAATCATTGATCTCATGGAAGACAAAGAAGCAATCGACTGTCTCATTATTATCGGCTGAATCAGAATATCGTGCCATGGCAAAAACTACTTGCAAAGTGGTTTGGATTCGAGGATTACTCTCAGACCTTTGGTTACAGGTTAGTGGACCAACTGAATTATTTTGTGACAATGATACTGCACTTAAATTAGCAGCAAATCCAGTTTTTTATGAGAGAACGAAACATATAGAAGTTGATTGCCACTTTACATGAGACAAGATCAAATAAGGAATCCTCGTAGCAAAGGGTATTAGAACAATGGATCAACCTGCAGACATCTCCACTAAACCATTATGTCAGAGACAACATGCTTATCTACTGAACAAGCTGGGTGTCCTCGATATATATAGGCCATTAGCTTGAGAGGGAGTGTTGGAGATGCAGTTGAAGATTGCGATCTTTGATTGATCCTAACTGAGGATTGATTGTTTTAGAGAATATAAAGTTTTAGTAAATAGGAAATTTATAATTCTTTCTATATTATTTCATTTCTTTCTCTCTCATTCTTACACTATAAATGTACAAATGTGCTTGTATACAAATCAATCAATACACAGAGAATTTCCTAGTCTTATCTTGTATTTCCTGTCAATTTTTGTCGGCCATTACCCCTTCCATCCTGAAAAAGACCAAAGCAACACGAAAACCACTTCACAACAGTTCCCATCATGGTGGACATTCAAACGTGAGCTAATTCCGCAAATGCAAAACCAGAAATTGCCGATCGAACTAGTCATATCGTAGCATTAGAACTCGCGGCCCAAAATGAACCGTCCTCCTTACGAAGCATCGGAAGGCGACGAAGCGAAGAGAACTGACATGGTGGTGCGATTGGATGTGAGAAGTGACGGGGGACTTCTTGGAGCTGCAGTTCCCGCGGTACTCGCAGTAGTAACGCCACCAACTGGAAGAGGCGCTTGGATCGGTGTTGTTCTGGGCCTAACTTGACTGGGTTCAAAGCTATGATTAGTTTGTGCCCAAATTAGGCCCGGCCTGATAAGCTCTCCATCGAACGAAATTAGATCGCGAACAGGAAGCTGTGCTTAGTTCGCGATTGTTGCGGATATTACTAAATGCGAGCATGAAAGTGTATAGAGTTATCGTGAGGTTTCGTCACAGAGATTGCTGAGGTAGATTTTCGCGATGGACATGAAGGTTGACGACTGTTCAGAAGCATGAGGTAACGAGAAGTTCTGGCATGTGTGCATATAGAAAATATTTATCTGAGATTTTTCGTTGCATAGGCACAGAAGCACATTGTCATCTTGGCACAAGTTAGAAGTCTTGTGATTGCCTGGCAGATGCGCATGAAATTCACCTTGAACTGTTGAGGAGAAGAAGTTCTTGTAAGAAGATTCTCAATTAGTTTTCTGTCTTGGACATCACTCGGGATGCTGCAACCTTCTTATCTGGCGCTATTAGTTGGTGCATATGTCTTGGCATTTGATGCAGGCACTCACACCTCAGGACATGCACGCACCTAAACACCTATTGAAATGGCTGTGCACAACATGTCGAGTTCCTTATTCCCCCAAATTTTACCATACAAGCTCCTTTATCATATGCTCAAATTACAAAATTTAAGGAGCGCAATGGTGATGATAGTACCTTTTTTGTAGTTTGCTGAAGGTATGTTGGCTTTTGCTGGGTTAGTATTGAAAAAACATTCTGCCACCTGTTGGTCTCATGATTGTCTGCTTCAATATTGCTGTAATCTCCTTTGGATGCAGACACCACTTTGATGGAAAGCCTTTTGATGATGATGTTGCCAATGCTTTTTTCAAAATGTCAATGCAAGTCAGATGGGTATTGTTGTCTCTAGCTTTTGTCATTGAAACAACCATTCTGTTCCAGAAATAGTTTCTTGATTAGAAATATATTTTTCTATTTCTATTTCTAGAAGAGTATTTAAGCAAAAATAACCATTTGATAACGACAAAAAATTCCTTCATTTCGGACGACGGTGGATCGTGGGCGGCGGCTAAGGTGGCCGGCGATCGGCGGCGGTGGCTGGCGATCAACGGCAGGTGACCGGCGGTGGTGGCGGTGGGGGCCGCCGGCCGCCGACCGGCGGGCTACCGATGGATGGTGGTCAACGGCAACGGATGAAGGACTGGTTGACGAACGATGAGAAAAATTTTTACTTCTCATTTCTATTCCGGATATAGAGAAGTAGAAAATTTCTACTTCGATTTCTATTCCAAACCTATTTATGGAATAGAAATCTATTCTAGAAATAGAAAAATGGAATAAGTTTATCAAATGGATTTCTATTCCAGAACACCCCTTGAGCAACCAAACTTGCCTCCATCCTCCAATGCGGTTAGCAACTGTGGATGTTGGAAAAAGACCTACTACTATAGACAAGTGACAATTGTCTCGATTCCACATCCACTAGCATGTTCATTGCGTACTTCTTCGGATTGTCTTCAGTATCGAATTAAAATTCTGCGATGAAACCTCAAAAGGGAAATTTACATGCTTCCTCTTGCAGGCACCATCAATGGGACAGCTTTACCTCTAGGTTATCAGCCAAGGTTCTAATTCAGTTCTGTTATAATATATTTTATTATTCTAGATGTGATCTCAATTTTGTATTCCCCAATTAATTCCGATTTCTTATCCAATCTATTACCCGCGTTTATTAAGTGATATTTTTTTGTTAATATATGACCATAATGGTCTTGATGAAAGATGTCGGTAATGTAAGAAATGGAATAAAAGCCAGGTCATTTAGTTCAAACTCTATCACTAAAGAAAACACACAATCACGTTTGAGGGATATTGGCTAGTGGAACATGACATACAAATATGGTGTTTCCATATTCGTAGATTGATTGTGCTTCGTAGATCCGTTCAAGGTTTTAGGGTTTTCCACATTTGCAAATTTTCATCAATGACCGGAGGTATTGGTCTTTACGTTTTTGCAAATTGATCTCAACTTTGTACGAATTTATCTGTGAATGATAAATCGGGATCGTCAAAATTTATTTAAAATTAGTCTTATAATTGGTATCAAAGCATGTTTATAATCTTTGCCTTGGTGAAAATTTTGGAATTTTGGTTTATTTTCACTTAATTATGTAAGGGTAAAATTCGGATTTTTTTTATGGCTTGGAACAGAATTTTAAATTCCGGTCAAATTCGGGTGACCCACTGCATGATAACGGATCTACATGGTCACACCACCATTAGGAAGAAAAACCCTTAAATTGTTCAACATATTACTAATCGTTGGAGGTCAATTGAGCGGTGAAACTTTTGGTGGTTAGGGTTTTAGGGCAAATCATTTTAGGCTTAATTCTGGTCAATTTGTTGGTTGCTTTTGTTGGATCTTGAAACTATATGTCCATCCTGGCGTTCTCTTTGAAACCCATTGATCAATTTGGTCAAATATGGACAATGGAAGGAGACCCAAGTGGTAGACCAGAGTTGGTCGCAATGGAGACAAGCCTAAAGAGAAGGCCTTAGGGGCATGTGATGCACGCACCTGAGAGCATGAAGCAAGCACGTGCATCACGCATGGAGCAAGCGCATGCAACGTTTCTCTGTTTTGCCCCTCTGCTTTTGGCAAAATTTTGATTCTGCTATCTGCATACAAAATTACAATCTTGCCCCTACACATTAAGGAAAATTACAGTTCTGCCATGGTCGCATAAAATTTACGATTTTTCCCTTTTGGGCGTAAAATTCCTATTTTAACCCTTAAAAAATGAAATTCCAATTCTGGCATTGCATGTAAAATTCCAGTTTTACCCCTTTGCACGTGATTTTACTGTTTTATCCTTACGTGCAATTTTATGAAAATTTTCTCATAAAATTTAATGTCTAGTGATCCATATATATTTAATTAATTGAAGATTAACCACAACATCTTTGATTATATTAAACTACATACATTAAGGACCTTTGGATCACATAGTCGAAGACAATAATTGTGAGTAGTCACTTTAATATTATGAATTTTATCCCACATGAATTTTCAATATATTAATGTGATTAATTAGGATGAAATATTATTTTATCTTTCTTAATTTACCCACAAGGATTAAGGAAATGAATATAATTTAATAGTTTCATTATGAAATAATTATGAATCTATTTAAATTAGAAATTTAGCTCACGGGTAGTTTTTGATGTTATGTGATTCATAGTTTATAACATGTTTTACATTGATAAAATATGATTTAAGTTTATTTATCTTAAATATAGATACATAAGTTTTCTTTTGATTATGATGCAGCTTTACCACCTACGATTAGTTATGGTATAATTGTTTATGAGTTTAATGGAAATAACTATAAAGAATGGAGGGAATTAGTTTTTCTCCAATTGGGGTGCATGGATCTTGATTATACTCTTCGGTTAGTTTGGTCTCTCTGCAGTCTATGGTAGCAGCCACCCCTGTTTCAATAGTTCCGCTGGATCATCAAGGACATTCGAGTCCTCTACAAGGTAGCATTATTCACACAGCGATGATACCTGCAACAACAACGCTAAAGGGTGTTCAGGTGTAGACCAGTAGCTTACAAGTTCAGAAAAAAAAAAATCAAGAACTTTTGCCATACACCGAAAAGTGGTCTTGCCAAGAAGCTCAAATGCTCTAACCCCTATGATATGCGAAGTTCAGCCCTAGAAGACTTAGATGAATCGTTACTTTTGGACACTCCCATCATGGAAACATCTGAAGATGGGAATTGGGCAAAGGTGGCTGGCCCTCAACAATCGCCCCGTCACAAATGAAAATCCTAAGTTGGAACTGTCAGGGTTTGGGCAATCCCCCAACAGTTCAAGCACTTAAAGCTCTTGTGGCTAAGGAAAAGCCTGATCTCTTATTTTTGATGGAAACTAAAAATAAAGAAACTACTCTGCAACGTATGAAACGCCGTTTGCATTTTTTGCATCTTCATGTTTACAACTCGGTTGGCTCAGCAGGAGGCTTAGCAGTGTTATGGAATGGCACCACTTCTTTAGCTTTTATCAGCTTTACTTCAGACTATTTTGATATGACATGTAAGGACGAAGTGGACGGCAACACCTGGCGCCTTACTTGTCTCCACGCCCTTGCTGTTTCTCAATTACGACATCAAGTATGGTAGGATCTCATTCAAATCAGTATTGCTAATCTTCTTCCATGGGTCTGTATAGGAGATTTTAATAAGATTCTTTACCACTGGGAAAAGCAAGGGGGAAGACCAGCAGATTTCAATCGCTTAGCATCTTTTCAAGCTGTTGTGAATGATTGTTTTTTAATGTCTATTGAAGCAAAAGGGTGTGCATTTACTTGGATGAATAATCATTAGAGGGATGAGTTTATTAGGAAATGTCTTGATCGAGTCCTATGCTCTATGGAATGGCGCCTACTTTTTCCTAAGGCTAAAGTTCAGGCCCTCCCTGCTGTAGGTTCTGACCATAGCCCTCTCCTTTTAAATACCGCACCAGCTATTGGGACAAAACAGCGCTACTTCATGTATGAAGCTTATTGGAACCAGGATGCGTATTGTCAAGACATTATTAATACTTCATGGAATTCTGGTCAGCTGAAGCATGCAGCTCTTATGCATAAGATTCAAGTAGTGTCGAGTGCTCTAGCAAAGTGGAGTTGCGCCAAATTCTCACATAATTGACTCAAGGTGAATGATTTGCAACAACAATTGTAGCAGCTCACAAACCAACAACATATTTTATGACAACTTGGCGGCAACAGCTTTAAAAGAGGAGTTACAAAGGGTGTGGAGTCGCGAAGAACGGTATTGGGCTATGAGATCCAAGATCAATTGGCTGAAATGGGGCGATAAGAATACTAAATTTTTTCACGCCACTACTATCCAAAGACGACAACGGAATAGAATTACTATGTTATAGGATGATAACCACATTTGGGTGCGGGACTCTACAACATTATAGGAGATGGCGACAGAATTCTTTTCATAGCTATATACCACTGTTGGAAGTCGCAGCTATGAACCTATCTTAGATCAGTGTCCTTCTATGGTTACGCATGAGATGAACGATGATTTAACTGCTATGGTGACCCTTGAAGAGGTGCATCAGGCTACTTTTCAATTAGGAGCTGCCAAAGCTCCGGGTCCGGATGGTCTAAATGGTTTATTCTATCAAATGCAATTGGACATCATTAAAAATGACCTATTCATAGCAGTACGCAATTTTTTTACATTTGGAATTATGCCCTCATCTCTAAATAGGACTCTTATCTCACTGATTCCTAAAATTCCCCACCCCGAAAATCTAGATCAATATCGTCCTATCAGCCTGTGTAATTATGCTTACAAAGTTATTTCCAAAGTTAGCCAATGAATTAAAACCTATCCTACCAGATCTAATCTCAGAAGAACAGTCCGCTTTTGTGGGAGGTAGCCAGATACAGGATAATACTTTACTAGTCCAGGAAGTTCTCCACTAGCTCAGGATAACAAAAGGGAAGCGTACATTTCAAGCTATTCTTAAAATGGATATGAAGAAGGCGTATGACAGGGTAGAATGAAATTTTTTACAAGCTTATCTTCTCAAATCAAGATTTCACCCCATGTGGGTCCAGTGAGCTATGCAGTGTATAACAACCCAATCATCCCGCGTCAAATTTAATGGAGAACATCTAAAGTATTTCCACCCTACCAGAGGTCTTCGACAAGGTGATCCTCTATCCCCATATCTTTTTATCCTGATGGCTAATCTCTTATCCGTTCTTATTAAGAATGCTGCCAACATGGAAAACCTCAAAGGTATCAAACTCAACAGGTGGTGTCCTTCTTTATCACATTTGTTTTTCGTAGACGATGCTATTTTCTTTCTCGATGGTACTTGTTCATGAATGTCGAATTTATCGAATATATTACATCGGTACTATGTAGCTACAGGGCAAGAAATTAATCGTAATAAATCTGGCATCTTTTTTGGAAAAGCATGCCCTGTTAGTTTGCAGCAGAATATGGCCATGGAGTTGCGAGTACCTGTTTTACATAAGTTTGGGAAATATTTGGGGATACCTTCTGATTGGGGATGTTAAAAAAAGGACATGTTTTCATGGATAATGGGGAGAGTTCATTCCAAATTGGAAGGTTGTAAAGAAAATCTAATTTCGAAAGGTGGGAAGGAGATTCTCCTTAAAACTGTTGTATAAGCTATTCCTCAGTATGCCATGTCTATTTTCAAGTTACCTATATCTATCTGCAGATCTATTGAGAAAAGAATTGCCAGGTTTTGGTGGCAGAATGATAAGAGTAAATCAGGAACCCATTGGCAAAGTTGGGAAGTTCTGAAAAGAAGAAAAAAAGATGGTGGTTTGGGATTTAGAGATCTAATGAATTTTAATAAAGCCATGCTAGGCAAGTAGGCTTGGTGTTTATTTAATCAACCTTTATCTTTATGGAGTAAAGTCTTTAAAGGACTTTACTTCCATTCAAAGACCTTCTATAATGCTGAAAGAGGCTCTTGCCCATCTTGGGGCTGGCAGAGTCTTCTAATCGGACGAGATGCCATCCTACCCAACATTCGTTGGTCTGTAGGTGACGGGAGATCAATTAGAATTTGAGGTGATAGGTGGCTTCCTATTGGCATATTAAGTGGACCTACAGTTCGTGAGAAGCCTCAACTGGTGGCTGACCTTACAGACCAAACCAACAGCACCTGGAATGTCAATCCGCTAAACCGACTCTTCAACACACAGGTAATAGACCAGATCACCACCATTCCAGTGAGACCTAATTTTGTTAAGGATCAACTTATGTGGACTGCTACCAAAGATGGATCTTTCAATGTCAAAACTGCTTATCATACACTTACAGCTTCAGCAACAACTCAGACAAAAAATTCGACTTCCACATCTTACTAGAATCCACGTTGGCTATGGAAAAAAATCTGGAAAATGCATTCACCCTCGAAAGTTCGAACATTCCTATGGTTGCTATGTCAAAATGCTTTAGCCACAAGAGCAAATTTATACCAGAGACATATTATTGCCGATCCGAGTTGTCTTCTATATAACCAGAACGCACCAGAAACCCTAGAACACTTATTTTTACTATATCCGTGGACTAAACGGGTTTGGTCTCATCCCCAATTTGATATTCAAATCTCACCTCTTGACATACACAGAATCGACACATGGGTTGCAAAGAAAGTTCAAAGATAGAATTCCTTACCTAGCTTGGAGACTCTTGCATCTGTGTTCCGGCAGATTTGGCGAGCTCGGAATGGTTTTATCTTTTGAAATGAAGGACTTCAACCTTTTCGAGTGGCTAAGGCAGCGCTTGCTGGAACCTATGTTGCTCGACTGACAGCTTGTTCTCTGACCAGCAAAGGAAGATCGCTCCAGAACAGGGGAGCCCTTTGGAAGCCGCCAGATCCAGGTACCTTGAAGGTGAATATCGATGGATCACATCAACCAGGTTCCAGAGAAGGTAATATGGCTTGTGTTTGTAGGGATCATAACGGAAGACTTATCGGTGGTTTCTCAAAACACTTTGCTGCAAACTCAGCCCTATAGGCGGAGATCCAGGCCTTTACTCTGACCCTTCAGCATCTGCAACGTCACGGCTTAAATCACGCACCGCTCCTTCTTGAATCAAATAGCTTTGTTCTGGTCAAGACTCTGAACCGAGGATGGTAGCTGCCATGGGAGGATTGGTCTCTATTCATCGAAGCCGCCTCTTTGTATTCTAGCTTCCCAAATCTTTTCCTCACCCGCTGTAGAAGAGAGGTTAATGTGGTTGCCGACTGGGCTGCAAAGGCCCACGACTGTGCTTCCTCCTTTCAGAATTGGGTTGTGTTTCCTCCTTTTTACTTGATTGACATTATATGTGCTGATGCATTAGCTGCCGGTTGTAATGGGTTTTTATCTTCAATATAGTTCCCTTTTCTGACCAAGAAGAAAAAAATCTACGTTAGCATACTTTTGGATTTAGAAAATGATGAAACTAATTTGCATTGAAACCTCATAGATATTTTGGCGTACAGGTTGTAGTCAATTGATTAAGGATAGATTTTTGACAAACTCGTATTTGAGACCGTTGACTGTCTGATCCTAATCGAAGCAAGACAAGCTTTACATTCGCTTCACCTTCGCCAGAATCCTAGCTTGATGGATAATTGGAGATTACCTTGTCAATGAAGCCAAGGTAAGTCATGGTACGCTGTCCAATCAATTATTGAGAGCTCTCATGATCGTCTCGGCTAAAAAGAAGAACGGTGGAAGAGTTCAAGCGAGTTTTGGCCATTTCAATCTTCATGACTGCGAAACAAAGTGGAACAGGGGCTTCTCCGGAGGCGGCAGTCGAGCGATGGCTACGTGACCTTGGGCCTGGTGATGAGCTAGAGAAGAGAAAGGAGTCTCTATTTGAAATCCCGGACTGAAGTTTTATGGGTCAAGTGAGCCCACGAGTTGATTGAAGTCTTATGGGTCAAATTCACGAGTAAACGGGTTTGGGTTTGAGTTGATGGGTTTGGATCAAGCTATCAGGCTAAAGAAGAAAATGTCCGTAAGGGCTTCAAACATGATCTCTCTCTCTCTCATATTCTTTTTATTATTTATTTTTTTCTGATTTATTTATCCTATATTTGCATATATGATTTTGTAGACAAAAAATTCCGTTGTCAACAATACTTGAAAGTCATAATTTCTTTTCCAATCATTTGAATGTTATGTAGTCCGTTCTTCTATATGTCAATTGTGTTTTATCTTTTGGCTAGAAAAAACATTTTAGACATTTTCTTAATAAAACCAATAATTTCGGATTTTACTTTTTTCATTCACAAAAGATTCCAACAGCGTTAATGTGACCATGCTAACGGTAGTGACCATGGTGGCTGAGCAATGGCATTCAATACACGAGTTATTTGGGTGCACTAATTTTAGTACTTTCTCATTTGCTAATATGTATCATGCTTAATTTGTTTTATTAAATTGGTTAGGTCTTTTTTCAATATGCTATTTTCTATGTTTGAGGGGGACAACGCCAAAAATGATTGGAAATGGGAATGCTTTGGATTAAGATAGGTATGAGTCGCCAAAATTAATTCATCCAAACCCAATCCCACCCATCCATTTAACAGGTCCAATTTCGGCTACTGCTGCTTTTCATTCTCTTTACCATCATGAAGGCCCTCTTTGCTACTTACACTCATTATCATCTCAAGAATTAACCAGCGAGTCAGTTTCAAAAACATATTTGGAGAAATCTAACTAGACCAAGGAAATATGTGGCATGCTCAATTTCATTTCTTGCTATCGCTTCGTTGCTACTCTCAATTTGTTTTAGATCGCTTAAAAATTACATTCTGCATAGAAGTTAAATCATGTACGATCACATGAACTAGTCCATGACACAAACGTATGATGAAAAGCATCACATAATGTTAGAAAGTCAACATTTTCAAAGAATTTACTAAATGTTAACACGGCCAATGGAATTTAGCAGATAGTTTTTCATATACAACATGATTGTTGGCTTGAAACCAGCAGCAATCACTAATCAGACCATTGAGCAAGTCAACCGGATGCAATTTCACGCACCAAGCACAGAAGCAGAGCAGGAATGTGAAAACTAAAATTTTCAAAAACAAAAATTCCGTCTACAACCTTTGGTCTAGTTGGCGGGTACACGCTTGGAGATTTTTTTTTTTTTTTTTTTTTTTTTTGCATCAAACGAAATTTCCATTCATTACCAAACTAATACATGAAATGATTCATGAGAAATCTTTAAGATCACCATAACAAGGCAAGCCCGTTGATGTCCAAAACAGATCAAAAACAAGAATTGAAGGTACATTTTCAGACCATGGTTGGCACAGATAATCATATGCTTGAAGAATGTTTATTTTATCCAAAATCAAAGAATGTATGTTTATTTTATCCAAAGAATAAGTCTAGAAATTCTTAATTAAATCATTGAACTTACTCCGCTTGACCACCAAAGTTCGCGGAATAGTTTCTGGTTGATTCGACTATAGAATGCCAAATTGTTGAGATGTGGTGACTAATCATTTGCTTTATTCGCCATTAGCGTAGAAAAGAATTTCATAGACCGTGCTAGTGAATTAACTCACATCAGTCAATATTATAAGGAAATAGTCTAATCAACCTTGAATCTATTATACGTATGACAATTAAGCCTTAATCATTATAATTTTACTAATTTAATCCTAAATCTCTGCACGAAATTCCAACGCAATCCTTTTCTCGAAAATTGCTAACTTCGCGGTATGCCACGTAGAATAATTGGTGATGACTAGACTATCATGTCAATGATTGTAGGTGAAAATTGACTTGAAGGAATTCATTAGAATTTCGCACAAAAGATTAAGATTAAATTGACAAAATCAAAAAAGTTTAGAAATTGATTGACACCATTTTCTGTACAACAATTTTCTTTCTTTCTACCCACTAAGTAGTTCTTGCACCAAGTCAGGCGTGTGCAAGATTCTCTTTGGAGAATGAACAGTGATGACCAAGACTGATTTTTACCGAGTGTTTGGAATATTTTTCAGAGGGTATTATTATTTTTTTTCTTTTCGAGGTTAGGGTTGCATGTTAGATTTATTGTTTTACCTATAACTTTATATGATTGTTTACTTACCATCTTGTCCTTTAAATTCAACTATCTGATTCTTTTTTTCTTTTTCTTAGAAATAGAATTGCACGAAAACGATTATCCACACATGATCACCTAGTTTAGATTCATTGATCTTGAAAAAGTAAAAAGAAATGCATGGATACCTTATGTCACACCCCGATCCTCGATCGCATGCCCATCCCTCGGTGGTCGATTAAATAGCGACGTCCTAGGACACATTGCCAACCCATTCATTTTAATGCGCATGTAGAAGCGAATAAATAAATCCTCAAACACCAACAAGATGGGATAGAAAAGCAATGCCATAATTTTTTCAAACCACCACACTTATATACACATATCAAACTATGTCATATATAATACTAGCCGATATATATAAGGTCTGCAAAAGAGGGGGTTTGAGTGCTGCAAATCCTCTAAGCATTCGAGTCTTCAACTGAATGCTTCAGGGACCCTAGATTCAACAGACTCGGGTCCACCACTGAACCACCAAGAGGGTCTGCCATGCCTTTTCCAAAAGCAATCTCCAGCTTCGACATAGGGACCTTAGATTCCGGTATAGGACCTTCTCTCTATCCATTTCGCCCATGATGGCACCACGATCTGTATTGATGGGGTACCTTATGGGGTAAACCCGCATCAACCCAAACAACGAACCTCACGAGTTCATAGACCCATCCCTTTGGGTTTGCATGAAGCGGAATATAAGATACCTGTTCGGTGACCTTCTTTGGTGGCCAAAATGCTCGGGAGGAGCTGCTATCTAAGGACTTGAAATGTTATCCCACAACGGGGTGAGACGACGTTTCAGCAAGTTCACCCTTTAAGTTCCGACTAGGAAAAAAATAAGCCCTAAGGGCTGCCTAAGTACAAGCACAAGTCAGATGACTTACCTTTACCTCAGTTTATTTTCTACAAGTCACTACAATTTATAAAATCATCTAATCATTTCAATTCAGATCAAATATCGATCAGTCAATTCATTCAACTCCATATCATCGATACCATCCACACAATTCGATCAAGTCGAACATTGCTCACCTTAAGCTGACAATAAATGGTATAGCTTACTGAAGCTGACCAAGTATACTACTCACTCTAAGCTGACATATCAAGGCCCGCAAGCTGATATAATATACTGCTAATGCTCACCAAAGCTGTGTGATACTTAATGCTCACCAAAGTTGTGTGATACTTAAGGTATACTGCTCACTCTAAGTTGATATATCAAAGCCCTCGGGTTAATATAGTATACCATTCTAATCAACCCACAATTTCACCACTTTTATCATATCTGATAAAAATAATCGTGTGTGGGTACACGATCAGCCTTAGCCAAAATAATATTTTCCCTTTTGAAAATCCCACCAATTCCAATAGTCCATAAACACATTTTTGGCGTTGTAAACCGACGCCCAGTATTTTCTAATTATATACCGAAATTACCCAATTTTGGAATAAATTCCCAAAATTTCAAATATCATTCAAATAGCACAAATTATCATCCAGATAAATAAACCAGACACACTATTGAAATCAATACGAAATGCTAGTCACCGTTATCCCGATCTAATTTTTAGAAAATAATAATTAATTAAATAATTATCAAAATTAATTAAATAAATACCAATAAATGCAACTTAGGCTAGAAAAGCCTAATTAAATATCAAAACAGGCCCGGAAAAATTCTGAACCTATCAAAATAAATATCACTGCTTATCCAGTCTCTAATTACACTACTCTAACCACGTAACATGTATAAATGAACAATTAAATTGATCATCCATTCTAACTAATCACATAATCCATACTTAACCTAAACTAATCATCCCTTAAGCATAATTAACTCCCTAAGCGGAGATTAGTGAGTAAACTCACTGGTTTTGCAAGCCAGTGAGTTCACTACGACGGGGATGCAAAGGCGGGCCACAAACTCCAAAGCAGGGGCACCAAGCGAGGTTTGGATATGCTTGGAAATGGGTCTCAAAGTCCCAAAACCCTTGCTAGATTTGGCTTTTGATCAAGGCTGAGCAAGCTAGAACCAAAGGGGACTAAGGGCTAGAAACAGCGAGGAAAGGGGTCAGCTGAGCTATTGCGGCTTGGACGGGTGACGACGGTGGCAAACGGCAGCTTCGACAACCTGAACGGCGACAAACATCATCCTGGCGACTTGCTAGATGAGCGAGTAGGGGTGGATGGCGGCTAGGGACGCATGGACAAGTAGCTGGGCATGACAGGCGACCAGCAGCTCGCGGGCGTGCAGGTGCGACTCCGATGGGCGAACGATGATCGGACGAGAGGCAGCGGGTGTTGACGACTGGCTGGCTGGCTTCCTTGGGCTTCTACGGTTTTCTTAGCTCACAACACAACAAGAAGGAGAGAGGAAAGGCTAAGGAAGAAGGTAGGAGACAACCAAGCCTTGGACGATCCCAATTGCTTTATCCTTACCCCTTTTGTCCCCTTGAAGAGGCCCCATCGGCATGCTGGCTTCTGCAGCACTCTTGCAGCCCACAAAACTTCCTTTAGAAGCTATTGAGATGGTCCAAAGGATGAAGGGCATGGGGGGCTACGAATTTGCACAATCCTTATTTAATTTCACTTCAATTCCCTCTTGAATCTACTTCATATGGCTCCCAAAAATTCAACCAAGGTATTCACGATCAAATTGACATTTTTTCTTGCCCTTAGAACTAACTTGCATCCAAAAAACGTGATAAAAATTTATTCTCTGAATTTTCTGAACAAAAACGACCCTATCTTGACTTTTCCTTGAAAATCTCGTTTTGTAGAAAAATCTTCGGAGGATGATTCAACGTTCCTAAAATGACTCATGACATAACAAAACTTTCAATTTCTAAAATCATATTCAAATTCGCGGTTAATTTCAATCTAGCGCGATTTTAGTGTTACCTAGCCTATCGGGTAGCTTTTAGAATCTTTTGGTGCAATTGACCCGTGATCAATTTATTTCGAGTCATAATGTACCTCTTCGACACATTGCCGACTCTCGGTTGTCGTGAAAATCTTGAGATTTCAAATGTGGACATAGGGTACCAAAAAGACAGAAAAATCGGTTTAGTGCCGATCGACGAGAATTTCGCAATATGGTGAAATCACCCACACTTTAATCACCTATCTCAGTCGAAACAACCTATCTCTGGTCTCTTATCAATTTTTAACTATGTTATAATGATCTCTGCAGATAAACACAATCGAATAGTCAATTCCTAATCGAATTCTTAAGTATTTTGCATTAAAATCCTTTAATGGCTTCCATCGATAATCTAGTTATCTCGTGAGTGATCAGCTTAGAGAATAGCACTATAGGCATGTCGATGAAATGCCTGATTTATTTAATTGAAAACAAGACTGAAATTTCATAATGTCACACCTTAGGTAACATGACATACTGTTAGGTATCGAAAAGGCACTAATAGAAATATTAACATAACCTCCAAAAGGATAAGTTACATTGGAATTGAGAAAGTTTCGTGGAGTTCATAATTGCATAAAAGGAGGAAAAGTAGTGGTTGCGGTGCGTCAAGGCAACATACTGTTAGGCACCGAAAATGCGCTAATAGAAATATTAACATAACCTAAGTCTTCGAAGTAAATATCTAGTCGCATAGAAATCGAGGGATAACTCCTAGCCCTCAATTGGATTTTCTAGCCAACCCCCAAAAACAAGGCTAATGGCAACTCCCCTTTTTATTAGATTGTTTTAAACAACTAGATCGAATAAATAAGCACATCGCGAGGGGTATGGGTCTCAATGAGGCTCACCATAATTTAGCATACTCAATATGGCAATAACCCAAAATAATGAAGTAATGCCATCCTTATGGGTGAATATACTATCAAGAGGGCTATTGTGGTAGAGATACCCCTAAATTCGATATCCATACCCAACCTGTTCTCTCGAGGTGTCACTCGTGTGGGTACGAATCGTGACACCTTCCGCTATCCCGTGGAATACGAGCTTGGGAGAGATGGCAACCATGATCAAGCAAACTCACAAATGGTTCAACTCAAAAGATGAGGTGATGACATTTTCTAGAGCACGAATCGTGAGAGAGCTTTCGTGGTCAAGTAAACTCAACCTTTCTTCCCCTTTTTCAATGGGCCCCGAGGGAGGTTGGGTTGCGGTAGTCATGATTGATAATGCTAGTATGAGTACCTAGAGGGGGGTGAATAGGTATACAACGAATTTTCTTGAAGATTGCACAATACTTTAGACAGTTAAAGAATTTGCAATAATTAAATATCAATCGAGAGACCGAGTAAGGGAAAGAGAGAATTGAACACTCGGTTTATAGTGGTTCGGCTTGATTCAAGCCTACGTCCACTCTTACGCACCGACAGCCGATTGGCTGGATTCCACTATAATCAAAGAGCTGTTACGTATTGATCTTCCTTGAATTCTAGGTGTAGATGATCTACCACACTCACTCAAAATCTCGCCAAGTACAAACACTCTCGTATACAATTTCGCTCGAATGGTCTCGACTAATAATCAAGGGTCTTCGGACTGGAATTTTTCTATCAATCACACACTTAAAACAACTAGAACGTCTTCCTTTTATACTCCTTCATGCCATCATAGCCGTTGGCACTTACCAAAGGAATTCCTCCAATCTACCCGTTGGACGGAATCAATCAAGAAGATCATCCGAGCTATTTAAGGAATGCGATGATAGCCCATCAATCTGTTCGCCCATACAATCGGGATCTTGGTTTCCAAGAATAGAACATTCCAAGAATACTTCGTCGACCATCGGATCTTCAATCGAGAATTAAAGAATCCGAAATGATTATCCAACCAAAGAATCTTTTCCGAGAGGATAGGATCGAATCCTCAACCATAGACCTCGGCTTTGGATTTCCTTCGTCACTTTGGATTGGAAAGAGCGTCGGTGAGAACAGACTTAAGTCTTGAGTCTTGAGTCTTAAGTCTTGAGTCTTGAGTCTTGAGTCTCGAGAATACAAAGTCTTCAGACTTTAAACTGTCGGTCTCCGAACATCCAGACTTAGGATCGATAGAAACGTTTTGTCGGCTTCAAAATATTCTGGAAAGATTTCTCCAACAATCTCCCCTTTTTGATGGTGACAAAACTTTCTTGTAGATTTGAACAACTTTGACCTGCAAAAACATTTCTCAAGCAATATGGCTAACTCAAAAAGATTAATAAAGCAACCGACTCGCATCCACAGAAAATTGGTTAGACTTTCATGAGAAACACCATATAACAACACTTGAATAAATGCAACCAGTCAAGCATCACAATCCACAGTCAATTCAGTCAAATTCACACCCAAGTTCAAGTTCTCAAGTCATACTCAAAAATAAACATAACCACTAAAAAGTTTTTAAAAGATGTTGGTTCAAATTGGTTCTCCCCCTTTTGTCGGCATTGAAAAGGGTGAGAAAGGAGTCATGTCTCGCTTGGGAATGCGCACGATCTGGAAATCCCCAATGGACTGGACTACTCCTTCGAGCTTCTTCGGTCTTCTCTCGATGAGCTATCTCTTCTCCCTTGGCATTGGCTTGAAGTTGCGAGCAAGGTCTTTGAATTTATCCTCCGAGAGAGATCAAGATTTTTGTCCAGCATTCTTCAAAGCTTGGATTTCACGATCCGAACATATATCTGGTTACGCATTTCCAGAAGAATATTCATGATGCTACGAAAATCTGCAGAATCATCCGTCTGTGTACTGGCATGAGCTTTCTCTGATTGAGTAAATGCAGACGATGGCGCTTCAGTATAGTCTGGCAGATTTGGAATCGACGTATCACCTTCTTCAGGCATTTGAGAGACCTGAACTTCTTCTGGGTCTTCTGGAGATTGTCTTAGATCTTCACTGACAGCAGCATGAGGTGTAGACCTCTCTTGCTCGCTAACTCCCCCTGTCTCTAGGACATCAAAAGGGGAAGAGTGATGATCATGCTCTTCATTTTCCTTCTCTCCGCATTTGTCGACGAGACTTTTCTTTTTCTCCTTCTTCTTCTTCTTCAACTTCTTTCTCCTTCTCTCTCTGTTCTTCCTCTTCTCTGATCTGCTTTTCTTCTTCTCTCGCTTTCTGCTGAAATCTTGTCGGATGAGACACGAACGTCTTGTTCTTGTCGGCGCTTGGATAGTACGATCTTCATCATCTTCATCTTCATCCTCAAGGATGAGAGTTCTTTCTTCTTCTTCGATGGGGCACCCATGGCCTCCTTTCCTTTCCTTTTTGAAGCGGATCGGACCGGAGATTTCACTTTGAATTTCTCCATTGCCTTGGAGAGTTCTTGCGACGCATCTTCATTAACATTTTCAACCCTACCACCATCTTATCACACGGTCGAACACAAAATGTATGTGGCGAGATCAATGTTCGATGTACGAAGATCTTGGTCACCGAGACCGGGATAAGGCAATTGTCCTTTGTCTTTTGACACCGCTTTCTGTACATATGGAAGAGAATAGTGTGCCGGAGAGAAAACTTCCGTCCTGAGTTAATCGCATACATCAACTTTGCTTCAGAAAGAGACACAGAAGTCTTTGATGTAGACTTCGGTCTTAGACAGTTGATCACAATCTTATGAAGCACAATGTTGATGGCATTCATCCTGGAATAGGTAATTTTCTTCTCTACATCCCTATCTTTGACAAGATCCAGAAAGTACGACGAGATGAGACTTTGATTGGAAGATAACGTCCTCGTTCAACTCCAACTATGTCCGCCAACATATTCACATCTACCATGTAGACTTGGTCTCGAACACGAGAATGAAATTCTATTCGCATCCAAAAAGCTAAGATTTGAATAGAAATAAGCGGTCGATTGAGCATACCCGTCCGTAGAGTCGAGCAAAAAGTCTCAAGTTGAAGCAAATTCAACTTTTCTCTTAAGTTCACGTTGATGGTGTCTAGGAAGTCAAAATCGACACTTCTAGGGTTTATCACCCCTCTTTTCAACATGCACTGAAATACGCTTTTTCCGATCCTTGGATTTAAACAAATCCATCCGATTTCCTTTCACCTTTGCTTTGCCACACCCATTCTAGGTTTAAATTCAAGGAACATTTTGTCATCATCGTTCCCGTCAATCGATTTTGTCCCGGCATACGAGGATCACCGGGAATGTTCGCTAGAGCCTCCTCTACCCTTCCTTGAGGAGCAATTCCCAAATCCTCCATTTTCCGCAGAAAAGATACTCATTCCCATAATTTTTGTCCTTAAGGAAGTCATCTATATACTTTAATGAAGTACCGGTGCTTTTCAACGCACGATAAAGTTTATAGATAACGAGGGTTTTTGGACTCTTCTTTGGGTCGGCATCCTCGATTATATCTTCTTCCGAGATGTTGACTTCCACCTTGTGGGGCGGAGACGATGAATGACGTGGAGGAGAGCGAATCGGACTTTGTCGCCGACTTGATAAGTCTTCTTCTTCGCAAGATCGAAGTGAGTCGGTCCCTTCTCCATTCTTTGTGGTCCCCGTTTGCGATTCTTGATGATTTCCTCGAAGACGACATCTTTCTTTGTCTATTGGAAGATTCCTTCACTTGCTTTTCCCAAGAAAAATGACCACTTTCTCGACGATGAACAAGAAATAGAAACAATATCGGGAGGAGAGTGCCTTTTAGGGTTTTGAAAATTGGGCGACGAAAAAAAAAACTGTATATATATATATACCTCGGATTTGAAAAGAGAAGTTTAATCGGTGCAAGGAAAGTGTACGAACACTTCTTTTCAAAATCAATAACTGCCAAAATTAATTCCTTGAAAAAAAAAAACAAGTTTTCAAATTTGCACACGAATTATATCGAGTGAAAGAACGTACCTTTTCGAGATAAAATAGCAACTTACGGTCTTTAGCCAAGAATGTTGAGTCTCATGATTTAAAGTCGAGATCGAGTCTTAGAGTTGGTGAGTCTCTAGACTTTAACTTCTTCAAGCTTCAAAATGTTGAGTCTTGAGCGAATAAAGTCGAATTGATTTTTCTCCAAAGGCTTTGTGAATATATCTCTTAGTTGACTCTTCGAATCAACAAATTGAATCGAGATTTCTCCATTTTGAATATGATCTCTAATGAAGTGATGTCGAATCTCAATATGCTTTGCTCTTGAATGAAGAATTGGATTTTTGGTGAGATTGATCGCGGGTGTTGTCACATCTGATTTCGTGCATGAGTCTTCAATGCCAAAGTCTTGTAGCTGTTGTTTTATCCATAGAATTTGCGAACAGCAGCTTCCAAGAGCTACATACTCGCTTAAATCGTTGAGAGAGCTACGGTGCTTTGCTTTCTTGAGAACCAAGACACCATCCCCGTTTCCAAGCAGTTGACAAGTTCCGAAGTGCTCTTTCTATCGACTCGCAACCGGCCGGATCTGCATCTGAGTATCCTAGAAGATTAAAGTCTCCCCTCTTTGGATACCAAAGACCGATGCTTGAAGATGAGGCAACGTATTTGATAATACGTTTTACGGCAATGAGATGTGATTCTCTAGGGTCTGATTGAAACCTAGCACGATGCAAACACTCAACAAAATATCGAGTCTAGAAGCGGTAAGATAAAGAAGTGAACCGATCATGCTCCTGTACAGCTTTTGATCTACTTTCTTCCCTTCTTCATCCTTATCTATCTTCGAGAACATGACATTGGTATGTCGGTCTTTTTGCACCTTTCCAATCCAAATCTTTTGACAAGATCATTAGCATATTTTTCTTGGAAGATAAAAGTTCCTTCCTTCAATTGCTTTATTTGAAGGCCAAGAAAGAATGTTAATTCTCCCATCATACTCATTTCAAATTCGTCCCGCATAGACTTAGAAAATTTCTTGCAAAGACTTTCATTAGAAGATCCAAAAATAATGTCATCAACATATATTTGAACGAGTAAGAAACTTTTGTTTTCCTTTTTGATGAACGAGTAGTATCTACTTTACCTTTGACAAATCCGTTACGTAATAAGAACTTACTTAGTCCGTCGTACCAAGCTCGAGGTGCTTGCTTTAGACCATACGAGCCTTTTTCAGTCGAAGACCGAGTCTCGGCTTCTTTGGGTCTTCAAATCCAGCGGTTGTTCCACATAAACTTCCTCTTGGATAAATCCATTCGGAAAGCACTTTTGACGTCCATTTGGAATAACCTGAAATTTTTGTAACAAGCAAACGCAAGTAATAGACGAATAGCTTCTAACCTTGCAACTGGTGTGTAAGTCTCATCATAGTCTATTCCTTCTTCTTGCGTGTATCCCTTGGCCACGAGTCTTGCTTTATTGCGTACGACTTTTCCTTCTTCGTTCATCTTGTTTCGAACACCCATTTGGCTCCAATAACGTTTTACCTTTCGGTTTAGATGTCAATTCCCGGACATCGTTAATGTTGAACTGTCGAGCTCCTCTTGCATAGCTTCAATCCAGCTTTCATCGATAAAGCTTCTTCTATGCTTTTTGGTTCAATTTCGGAAATGAGAGCAACAACACTAGACTCTTCACGTCTTTTTGATCCGGTGCGGATTCCTTCATTGATTTCGCCAATTATGAGATCTTTAGGATGACCGGATTTGTGTTTCCGATTCTTGGTTGATTTGCTTGATTGATGATCTCTTTCTTTATTTGAATCTTCATGAGCTTCTTGATGTTGAACTTCCGTGAGTCTCGAGATGCTTCTTGAGTTGAAGACTTTGGAAGGTCTAGAGTGACTTCGACTCTTCATATTGAGTCCGTTTGGATTCATCTTGCGCTCGAGTCTTGGAATTTGACATTCATTGATTCTTCCACGTAGATGGCTTTTCTTGTTATAGACTCGTAGGCTTTGCTTGATGTAGAATATCCAAGGAAGATGCCTTCATCTGATCTTTCTTCAAACTTACCAACTCGATCACTTGCATTTTTCAAAATAAAGCATTTGCAACCAAACACATGAAAGTATGAAACAATAGGTTTCTTACCTTTGAATAGTTCATAAGGGTTTTCTCAAGAATAGGTCTTAGGAAGACTCTATTGATGATATAACATGCTGTTGAAACAAATTCAGCCCAAAACCGTGAAGAAATTTTGCTTTCAATTAAAAGTGTTCTAGCCATTTCTTGAAGAGATCTATTCTTTCTTTCCACAACTCCATTTTGCTGAGGAGTGTATGGAGAGGAGAATACATGTTTAAAACCAGATTCATCACACAATTTTGTGAAATCTTGATTTTCAAATTCACCTCCATGATCTGTTCTTATACTTGAAATAGCACATCCTTTTTCATTTTGAACCTTTTTAGCAAACTTCTCAAAGTACGAAAATGTTTCGACTTACTTGCAAGAAAATATACCCGTGTAAAGCGAGAGTAATCGTCTACAATTACTAGACAATACTTCTTACCTCCAATGCTCGGGTTCTTGTTGGTCCGAAGAGATCCATATGAAGCAACCAGTTCATGATTAGTAGATACATGATTTGTTTGCTTAAATGAATTTCTTACTGCTTTCCCGAATGCATGGAGTGCATGAATCGGACTTTTGGTATGGCAATTTGGGTAGACCTCGAACAAGCTGCTTTGATGAGATTTTGGCTAATTGCTTCATATTGACATGGCCAAGTTTTCTGTGCCATATGCTTGCTTCATCTTGATTGAAATTAGACATTGAGATTTATTCAATTTCATGTCTAAGAGGTAGATGTTTCCATGTCTTCGACCCATGAAAGACTCGCAGAATCTTTACTAATTCCATAGCAAATTCCTTCTTGAAAGGAGATCTTGAAACCGGTATCACACAATTGGCTAATGCTGAGAAGGTTATAGTTGAGTCCTTCTACTAGAGAAACATTGCTTATTGTGAGATTTCCAATTTTCACAGTTCCAAATCCCACGATGCTTCCTTTGCCGTTTCCTCCAAATGAAACATTTCCGCCGTTTACTTGAACAAGCTTTATGAAGCACTTTGAGTCTCCCGTCATGTGTCTTGAGCATCCGCTGTCAAGATACCATTTTATCTTTCTTTTGACGGAGACCTCGCATTCAAGAGAGAGTCTCAAGCTTTCTTTGGTACCCAAATTTTCTTGGGTCCTTTGGAGTTAGTAGGATAAGCATTATTGGGCCATGCTTTCTTAACGGTTTCCAAACCATAGGACAGTCTTTTTCAAAATGATCTAGACTGTTACACTTTGAACACCTTAGAGCATTTCGACCAACGAGACTTTACGAAAACTTTCTTGAAATGATTTTTGTAAGCTTCTTTTGACGGTCTCTTCTTAATTCTTTCTTTAACTTTAGGAAAATCAATCAAGGGAATTGTTTCATGTCATGCCTAACCCGCACTTATTGAAATAGGGTCTTTGAACTGAAAGCACTTTTTCAAGCTTTTCGATCCTATCGAAAACTTCTTTGAAATATTTGATAAGTCTTTTTTAAGAAAACATTTTCTTTCAAAAGATCATCTTCTTTTTCTTTAAGAGCGAAACATTTAAGTCTAGACTTTTAACTTTTTCTTCTAAAATAACTTCCTTTTGTTTTAGAATTGAGTTTTCCTTTTTAAGTTCGGAAATTCTTTTGAGAGAAGTCTTAAGACTCGAAACACGGTTCATCAATATATTTAGAGACTTTGACAGGAATTTTAAAATCACTTACCTCAAATTCACTGTCAGTCGAACCGAATACGAGTCGAATCTGAATGTGCCATCAAACATATGTTGGCATATTCATTATCACTCTCTTCACATTCTCATCCCGGGTTTCGGCTTTGAGAGCCTTTCGAAACTTCTCGGCTTTTCCTCTTTTCTTTTTCGAAGAGGACAGTTGGGTCGATGTGTCCCTTCTTTTTACATTCGAAGCAAACTACATCTTTGTTTGGTTCCTCATCATCAACGAGACTTAGTCTTGCTGTCTCGAAAACTTTGTTTCCTTGGGATGAACCTTCGCCTTTTCTATTCAGTTTTCTGAATCTTCTTATCATGAGAGCGAGCTCCTCATCATCCATATCATCTTCGAATCTGCATCATCGAATCGTCATTTGATTTTAGTGCAATAGATTTCTTACCTCTTGGATCTTCGTCTTCTTAATTCGTTCCACTTCGTAAGACCGAAGAGTTCCAATCAGCTCGTCTACGATAATGGCATGATTCTTTGCGTCTCTCTTATTGAAGTCTTTATATGATTCCAATCCTTGGAGAGTCCACGCGAAGCTTGTTCACCTTCATGGGATCAGAAATTTTTTGTCCTTGGTTCTCAAGACCATTGACAATATCTGTAAAACGACTAAACATGTCGCTTATAGATTCTCCTGGTTTCATTTTGAAGGCTTCATATTGATTAAGGAGAATGTTAATTCTTGTCTCCTTCACTCGATCTGTCCCTTCATAGGTGATGTGTAATCTATCCCATACTTCTTTTGCTGTAACACAAGAAGATATTCTATTATATTCGGTTGGAGATAAAGCACAATATAAGGAGTAAATTGCTTTTGCATCGAGTGCTTGTCTCTTGTTTATCTCTTCCTGAGACATTCCGCTGGTTTCAATAGTGTCTTTCCCTCTTTCGTAGATTGATGCAGCAGCGGAGTGATTCCTCTTTCCACAACGTCCCATTCCGAGAGGATCCTTTGATCGAAGGAAAGCTTTCATCGTGTTCTTCCGGATGTTGTAATCCTTTCCATCGAAGTAGGGAGGTCTGGTATTGCTTTGCCCTTCCATCGCCCCGGTGCTAGCATACTAGCCATGGATCTTTTACTCAAGTAAAACACTTCAAACAAAGTGAGAACACGGGCTCGATACCAATTGATAATGCTAGTATGAGTACCTAGAGGGGGTGAATAGGTATACAACGAATTTTCTTGAAGATTGCACAATACTTTAGACAGTTAAAGAATTTGCAATAATTAAATATCAATCGAGAGACCGAGTAAGGGAAAGAGAGAATTGAACACTCGGTTTATAGTGGTTCGGCTTGATTCAAGCCTACGTCCACTCTTACGCGACCGAGCCGATTGGCTGGATTCCACTATAATCAAAGAGCTGTTACGGTGTTGATCTTCCTTGAATTCTAGGTGTAGATGATCTACCACACTCACTCAAGGTCTCGCCAAGTACAAACACTCTCGTATACAATTTCGCTCGAACAGTCTCGACTAATAATCAAGGGTCTTCGCACTCTGGAATTTTTCTATCAATCACACACTTAAAACAACTAGAACGTCTTCCTTTTATACTCCTTCATGCCATCATAGCCGTTGGCACTTACCAAAGGAATTCCTCCAATCTACCCGTTGGACGGAATCAATCAAGAAGATCATCCGAGCTATTTAAGGAATCGATGATAGCCCATCAATCCCGTTCGCCCATACAATCGATCTTGGTTTCCAAGAATAGAACATTCCAAGAATACTTCGTCGACCATCGGATCTTCAATCGAGAATTAAAGAATCCGAAATGATTATCCAACCAAAGAATCTTTTCCAGAGGATAGGATCGAATCCTCAACCATAGACCTCGGCTTTGGATTTCCTTCGTCACTGGATTGGAAAGACTGTCAGTGAGGACAAACTTAAGTCTTGAGTCTTGAGTCTTAAGTCTTGAGTCTTGAGTCTTGAGTCTCGAGAATACAAAGTCTTCAGACTTTAAACTGTCGGTCTCCGAACATCCAGACTTAGACTGATAGAAACGTTTTGTCAGCTTCAAAATATTCTGGAAAGATTTCTCCAACAATGATGATAGTTCTTCAATAGTCTCCAATGCTGCTACATCGGTCGTGAAGAAATCCGTCGAGATCAATCAGGCTGGAAGCTATAAGAGGTTGAGCTTTAAGAAAAGGAGAAAAGGACCGATTGATGATGCTCTAGAGGATACAGCTAGTTCTCCTATCAATAGTCCTAAAGTTGATGACCTTTATGAACTAAATTTCATTTTTGTTGCTCGTCGAACTTCGGTCGAGTGGTCATGATGGAACGGATACCTTTTCAATGGTGTATGTGTTTTATGAATCAATTGTCAAGGTTTGTGGCCTGCAAAAGACAATGGATTCGTACGCAGGACAGGAAGAAGAAGAGTTATCCAAAGTAAGTCACGCCACTTTTCCCATTGTTATGCTTTCATATTTTCTTGATACCTCTTTGGCCTGAAGAAGTTGCGTTTGATCAATAGAACTCTTGCTTACCAATCGGGAGAAAAAGCAGATTTGCATCTAGCGCAGAAATCAAAATATGACAGAACTATATGGCCATTTTCTTGAGTTTTGGAATGAAATATTTGCAATGAAGAAGATTCTTCAGTGAAGATTGTTTTAAACTAAGATGGAATGCTTGAATAGGTAAAGTCTAAACCTAAAGCCAAAATGCAATTTCAAACTAGTTGAAGACTCCTCAATTCGGGTTTGAAAATTATTAATTTGCAACCTTATTTATCCGATATTTTAGAAAACTAAGTAATATTGAGGATTAAGTTTATTATAAGTCCTAAATCTTATAGCAAAAGTATAACCAAGTGTTGGAACTTTAAAATAGGTCAATCCCATCCTAATTAATGGAAGTACTTTGTGACACTTTTTTGCATAAATTTTAGGATCCAATTATACTTTTTTACATTTTTATGTTTTAATTGCATTTTTTTACAAGTTTTAGAACTTTTAGTACATTTATACCAAAAGAGAAAATATTAAACACATAATGTAGGCCCATGGTATGTGTGAGTTGTCCACCAAGAATTACAAAATGTTAAAAAGTTAAAATGACCAGCCAAAAATAGGGAAAAACAAAATTTTTGAGAGCAAAAAGTTGAGAAAGGAGCAAAGGACTGATGTATAGGAAGAAAAGACTAGAGACACCCTTGCTTTTCATAAAAAGTTGTGTTACAAAATATGATATCCGAATATATAACAAAAATTGTCACTTAACAGTCTTCAGTAAAAAATTCCAGTGGAAAGAACGAAAATACTGCTTTTCAAGTTTAACAACCGAATCCCAGTGGAAATCTTCGTGAATGTGAGTGATTGAACAACAGTTCATCCCAAAACCGATAGTAAGCAAACCTCCATGACCGAATATACAGTAACGGGCCACAAACTACCCAGAAGCCAACAACGAATCCAAGTGATATACCTAGGTAAAACCACTTCTTCTCATTATCATCATTGTAGCAATCATCACTAGCTTCTTCTGTGCTGTTCGTGGTAATTGAGCAACTTTTGTTGAGTTGAAGCCCGCACAGTCCAAGATTTCCTTCGAAAGAACTTTTGGAAAATGTGAGAAACTGTCCGCTAATTGGAATACTTCCCACAAGTTGATTGTTTGAGAGGTTCAGGAACGAAAGGAAATGAAGGTTTGCAAGCTGAGTTGGTATGGTTCTATTGAGGTAGTTCTGTGACAGGTCCAATGACTCAAGCTGATGCAGATTCCCCAAAACAGGAGGAATTGAACCCGAGATGGAATTATGTGATAGATTGAGGAAATGAAGTGCATGGAGATTTCCAAGTGTGTCCGGTATTGGACCCTCCAATCTATTGCCCGAGAAGTCAATTGACGTGAAGATAGTAAGAATCTTGACAAGTTCCAGCTGCTGACCTTTGAATGTCATAATCACTCTATCTTGATAAAGGAACCCACTCTCGGGGGAATATTCAGAAAGGTAATTAAAGTCTGCATCGGCCTTCATAGCTTCCCAGGATGCGAGGAGACTCGTAGGTATTGTGCCGCTGAAATCGTTTGAAGATAGGTCCATGATTTGAAGCTTCTGCCAGGTATAGGGACCATATGGACATCCAATTTCCCCATGCAATTTGTTAGATCGCAAAACAAGGACGCGGAGGCTCGACATAGCCTTGAAATGGCATGGAAATGTCCCGTCTATTTGATTATCCCCGATGTTGACAACCTCCAACATTGTGCAAGTTGCTAACGATAACGGAATCTGCCCCTGCAACAAATTCTCACTAATATCCAATGTCTTCAGACCACATGTTGGTAGGATGTTTTGTGGAATATCACCACTCAACTTGTTATTTCTCAGATTCAACACCATGAGGGATGCCATCATTAAACAATCTGGAATAGTTCCACTTAGATGGTTATGTGATAAGTCAAGCACTTCAAGACTAGCCTTGCAAATTGACTGCGGGATGGAACCATGGATATTATTCTTCGAAAGGGAGAAGAATGATAGGATTAAATATTCAGAGTCACCAATGTTATCTGGAATAACATGAGTCACGTTGTTTCTTGATAAATCCAAGTAGCTAACATGTAATAGCATGGGTAGCACATTTCCTTGGAGCATGTTTGAATGAAGGTCGACGACACGAGCAAAAGTAAGATTAAGATTGTGCGGTGGTGTTGCGGAATCCTCAAAGAAATTAGAGGAAAGATTGAGAACTTGAAGTCGTCTCAGTCTCCATATCCATCTCGGTATTTCCCCTCGAATATTATTGTGGGAGAGGTCGAGGGATTCCAAATTGGACTGGTTAGCCAAAAACTGAGGCATGGTTTGCAACTGGCAAGAGGCCAACTTTAATGATTTGAATTTCGGGAAAGAGGATGCAGCAGTAGAAGCAGGCACCATAGCATCAATGGACAAGTCATTGTATGATAGATCAAGATCAGTTAAATTTCCTAATCCCTGAAGCGCGTCGATATTTATCGAGCCACTAAAATTATTGTAAGAAAGCAAGAGGTACCGAAGCTGTTGCAGTTTGAATATGGATGCTGGTATTGACCCTTGTAACTGGTTGCTTTCCAAATCAAGTGTGAACAATTGATCCAAAGAGACATTCGGATGTATGATAAGCTGACCATTAAATCTATTGTGTGAAAGGAATATCACCATAAGTCGAGGAAGTGTAAATAGAGCTGGGGGAATGTCACCTTCCAATGAATTTCCTTCCAAGTTTATTCCTTCCAGATGCAAAAGGTCTTCCCAACCACCGGAGGTGATACGACCCGTTAAAGCATTATAACATAAACTTATTTCGGTCAAATTTCTGGATGCACCAAATGGTGGAACTGAACCAATGAGATTATTAATATCCAAGTTCAAATAAGTCAGCTCCGATAGGTTCTTCATCGAGCTTGGGATCGACCCACTCAAACTGCAATTAAACAGTATTAATTTCGACAATTTTCTTAGATTACTGATCGAATCTGGAATCCTCCCTAAGATTTTTGTATCGAACATGACCAGAGTCTTAAGAGAACTACCCTCTAGAAAATCAGGCAAAGATACTTGAAGGAGTTCATTGTCTGATAGGTCAAGGGTCTGAAGTGTTTGTACCTGGAAGACTTTTTGAGGAAATGCTCCCTGCAGGCCGCATCTACTTAGGCTCAGTATTTTCAAGCTGGAGAAATTTGCTAAGAAACTAGGAGCTATGGTGGACAAGTTGTTGCCATCGAGTTGAATGACAGACAGATTAGCAAGACTCATAAGAGAAGCGTCAATAGGACCAGACAGAGAACAGTCTGACATGCTCAGCACCTCAAGTTTCGGCACTGAAGAAGACAACGCGTCGCACCACTCACTTCCCTCAGCAGACACATTGACCTCGTCAAGGTACAGCTCCCTTAACTCCCTCAAATCCCCAATGAACGACCTCAAATTGGGCTTCGCAAGTTCTAGCCAATTCCTTCTGAGATCAAGACTACGTAGCTTCGTCAGGCGCGATAGCTCCATAGGAATTTGCTCAGTGAATCCAGCGTCGGACAAGTTGAGATTTTCCAAGCGGTTGAGACTTGCGAGGTCCGACGGAATTGCCGTTGAGTCGGTTGAGTCAAAGTCGTTGAAAGCCAAGTTCAGGCTTCGAAGGAACTCAAGCCTAAAGAGACTCGACGAACGGTCGATTCCTCCAGAGATCGACTCATCGCTCAAATCGAGACCAACAATGAGGCCGTCCTCGCACGTCACGCCGCTCCATGAATCGGCACTTCGGTCCCACTGTACTAGCTTGGAAGACTTGGAGGCGTTGAAGATGAGGCTGTTTCTCAGCTCGAGCAAGAGCGATATCTGGTCAACACCGAGACATTGGGCTGAAGCTGAAGCCCCAGTAACGTCAGAGAAGATGGAGAGCGTGAATATAGCAAGAAAAAGCCATGAAACGATCGACCCATTCATTGGAAGAGGAGCGAAGAAGAGCACGGGAAGAGGGAGGCAACCGAAAAGAAGACAATTGGGAGTGGAGGAGTTGTCCAACTTAAGCGCACTCTAGTGTCAATTTTCGGGATGTCATTAGTCACCAAATTTGACTTATAACACTTTCGAAAATTCCTAGCAAAAATCGGTGACATTGCGCAACAAAGTGACATTCTTTTTTATCATAATTTTTTAATCAAAACAAAAGACCATATCTATATTTTCTAGGAAAAAAGGAAAAATAAAAGAAATCTGCTTAAGATGTTGAGATTAGAACTTAACATCTCTTGAAAATGCTTCTGGCTGACTTTATTTTAAGATCATAAAACATGACATTATGTGATCAATGTTGTCTTTGTACATCAACATAATCCATGCAGAGACCGGTTAAAAGCAAATGATATAGTTATTATATCCTACTATTAAATTAAACATGTAGATTCAATAAGATAAATGATTTACTTATATTTGAGTTTTATTTGTAAAATTTTATAAGATTGTGAACTAAGCAAAAAATAAAATTATAAACTCTAGAATCATATCAACTTTAGGATTTCACCTTTCATATTCGACATCATGATTGACTATATTGGGTCAAGCAGGCACATGAAAAACGTCGAACTTACTCCGGTCAAGCCTCAGACCAAAGTACGCGCAATAGCTTTTACTTTTACTTGACTTAACTAGAGAATGCAATGAATTGCGGTGGTGGTCCACCCTCTATACAACATTATAATTGACCGTATTGGGTCAAGCAAACACATGAAAAACATTGAACTTACTCCAGTCAAGCGTCAGACCAAAGTACACGCAATAGCTTTTAGTTGACTTGACTAGAAAACACAAAATTATCGTGGCAGTGGTGGTCCACACACCCCCCCTCCCTGGGTTCACGGATTTTTAAAATCCCATTTTTGAATAAAAAGTAATTTTATCTCTAGTAGATGCGAAATATTAGTGGCAAATTTGAAATATCGATGACAACAAACCCAATAGTAAATTATCACTCGTTTTTTTTATTCTACAAGTGACTACGTTAATGTTTATAAGTGACCAACAAAATTAGTTTTATCATTCACGAACTCAGTAGTAAATTGCCACTTATTTCTACAAGTAGGTGCATGACTTTTTGTAGATTGTCAATTGAAATAACATTTATACTATCCACAAAACCCAATAGTAGTTACCACTTATTTTTAAATTTTTAGATTTTACTAGTAGACGCGCAAGTAATTGTTTGGATGTTACCAATTAGATAACAATTTCATCGTCTACAAATCTAATAGTAAAATTAGCACTTATATATTATAAGAATGCCCATAACTCTTTGTAAGTTATTAATGAAATAAATATTTTACCATCCACAAGCTCAATAGTAAATATATAACGTAGGTCGTAAGATATTAGAACATTGACAATCGAAAGTGCCCAACATAGTTGCACAATCAAATTAATTTACTTAATCAATAGGTAGCAAGTCGGATGATTAACCACCATTATTTAAATTTTATGGATGTTGTTACAGGTCTCTTATTTAGGGGTGAGCATCAGTCTAGAGTCAACCTTGAATTGACCCTGGACTAGCCTAACCTTACCAGTCTTGGTTCGGTTCCCAGAGGGACTGGGTCAGTCTTTGGTCCTAAGATTCTTGGACTAGCACCATGTGAGTTGGTCCTTGGTCCTAAGTGTTTAGGGTTGGTCCAGGTTAGACCAACATATATATATATATATATATATATATATATATATATATATATATATATATTAATATACTATATACTATATATCTAATATATTATATATAATATTCTTATATCTATTCTAAAGAGCAATCCTTAACTTAAATGGCGTTACCCTAACTTAAACAGTATTAAACGGCATTAGATGGCATCAAACGGCGTTCTCCTCCTCTAGTACTCTTGTTCTCCTTTCTTTTTCTATCCTCTTCTTTCTTCTTTATCCTCTTCAATTTTTACTTAAAAGAAATAACTTTTCGCTCGTGAGCAACCTCACCCTGCTTGCCACGCAATGCTTGCCCCACTTGCCGCTCGACGCCCGCGCTACTCGCCTCTCTTCGTTGGCCTTGCTCATCACTGAGTAAATCAGAATGAAACAAAGTCCTAATTAGAAACCCTCTTCCCTTGTGAGCAATGCTCTCCATGCTCACCTTGCGGCTTGCCTCTGTTTACTCACCTTGTCGCTTGCCTTTGTCGCCTGTGAAACCAAAAAAAAAAAAAAATCGATCAGTCTTGAGTTGACCCTAGAATCGAACCGAACCTTTTCTTGGTCCCAAGCTCAACTGGGTCAGTCCTTGGTTCCAAAAATTGGGGACCAACACTGTGTGGGTTGGTCCCTGGGTTAGATATTGGACCAGCCCAACTCAGATCATGATCACCCCTACTCCTATTGAATGAAAACTATTCTACATGGGTCAAATGGAATGTTAGACACTTCTTTGCGGTTCTTAGACGACTCATCATGACCAAAAAATGAGTACAGGTTTCCATGGCATTTTCTTCGGTCCTACTGTTCTAGCATTTTATGTGATAGCTACTTTGCAATCTTCTCTCGTTTAATATTTTTCCGGGCTACATAGAGGATAACGTTTTGGACAATTTTGGTCGTGAAACACAATACGGAACACTGTTCCATATTGTTGAATTTGTGTAAGAGTTGGCCACTGTAAAACCCTGTTGGTAGCAAAAATTGACCGGTGACTTGCTCGGTCTGTACGTTGGTAATGTTCAATCACTTTTTTTTTTCAAGTACCAGATTTATTTGATTCTTTGAAGTTAATGATTATTCTATAATTTACTATAATTTATTTTCTTAAGCCACAAACCTGTTTTTCAAAACAAAACTACCAACCTTAATTTGAGTCGCTTAGCAACAGTTATCTTATTTTTCCAATTTAACAACCATTTCAATAGTTTACAAAATTTAATTAATTCAAATACAAACATGATAAACTTAAAATTTAATTAAGTCAAGTGCAAACATGATAAACTTACACATAAGATTTTTTTTTTTTTATAAGAGTTTAGTAGCTTGTAGTTTGTAGATTATTGAAACAATTGCTTATTACTAAATAATCAAATAGAGGTTAGTAATTGAGTTAAATAAATTTACTAATTTCATAAAAAAATTTATAAGTTTAGATTTGACTGATAAATTATAGTAATCAACAGAATAGTTGGTAAGGGTCTATTTGATAACTGGCTAATTATTAACTATTTATGTTCTTTTATTTCCCAGAACAAAAAGAAAAAAAGAAATCCATTTGATAATGTCAGTAAATTTTTTTATTCTCGGGAACAGATTAGTTGTTAGGGAATAAATCTAGAACAGAATCAAGAAGTTGAAAACAGTTACTTCTTTATTCGGAAGAATAATTTTAGAAACAAGCCATTTTTCTTTTCTTTTCTTCTTCTTTCTCCTCTAGCTAGTTGCCGGGCTTAGTGTTGGCTAGCGGCCGGCCAGAGATGAGGTCTGATGACCTCGCCGAAGCCTCATCGGCCCTCGGCAAGAATGGACTTCGCTCGGCTATGGCGAGGCTCCCCGAGCCGGCAATGTCACCGATTCTCTTCTTTGGTCGGTTGCCAGCCATCATCGAGGCCCTCGCGACCAATATGAGGAGAAAGAAGAAGAGAAGAAAGAAAAGGAAAATCTCAGAAAATTATTGAAAAATTATTGAAAAATTATACAAAATTCTAAGTCACTAAACTTTTTGAGAATTGTACCATACACATTTTTCTTGTTTTATTTTTATTCGAAGAATATAAATTTTATGCAGTTATCAAGTGCATTTAAATACCTAAAAATTCGTCCAAGGAATAGAGTAAAAAAAAAAAACTATTTTGAGTAGAAATTGTTCCCGGTAACAAAATAATTACAAAATGTGCCCTAATTTTGAAAAGAGTTGATAATTTCTTTTATATTAAATTGAAAGGAAGAAAAAGGAAAAAAGGAAAAAAAATAAAATGATGGAAAATGGGCGTTATCTTTACTTAGAGGTATAAAGAGTAGTATAAAGGAAAACAAAAAGAGGGAAAAATCCGAAAAAAATTAAATTAAAAGAAAGAAAGACGAAGCAAACTGTAAGCACATTTAATTGATCCGTCGTGCACGCTGGAAAAGTACTATGGTCCCCCATCTCCATTGGCCTATTACCATCCTTTCATTCCTTTATGCAACTTTACTATATATAACATAAATGCTTTTCTACTTGATATGTCATGCATGGTGGAAAAGTACCATGGCCCCCAACCTCCACTGGCCTATTATCATACTTTTATTCCTTTATGCAACTTTTTACTATATATAATAGAAATGCAAGTTAGTTGGCTGAAGGAGCAATCAATGTATGACGAATGGTAAGTCCTCACAGTTGCCCTAGGTTTTCTCTTTTGGTATTGGACATTGATATATATTTAAAGGATTTATTCCTTTCTATTTTTTTATTTGGTTTTCTGTTTCATTGTGAGTTTTGCTATGCTAAGAGTGATTTGAGAAAGATTTTTTAGGCTTTTAATATTGTTTTTTGGATTGTGAGATCAAGTGTTGGGTTAGCTTCCGATAAGACTTGAAACCAAAACCATAAGAAGAGGATCAAACTCTCTTTCCATCTAAGACAACACCTTATTGTTAGGTTTGTACTGTAGATAAACTGTCAAAGTCCTACATCAACCGAAAGAGATCCTATTGAGTAATTCATTAAAACAAATTGCCTCAAATGAGCACCCCATTGCTCAAACAAAATAAAAATGAGCACCGCATTGTATGTTACACACTTCTCAAGGGCTTTACCGGCTTGAAATGAGTCGGATTATTGCATATGTTATCAAAAAAAAAGGGTATAGGCTCAATTTCTTTTCGCTGGACTAAATTACCCTTGTCTCTATCTAGACGTGCGGATTGTGTGAATTGCTGGATTCAAGTCAACTAACGCATTTGTTCCTGCACAGAGGAAAAGTCAAAGTAAAACAAAAAAGAATGTTTTTTTTAAAGGAAATCAGCATATGTCTCTCTTGGTACCACAACAAGAGAGACCGACATTAAAGAAGATCATGGATTTGTTGGGATTTTGTGAAAACATGCATAGGTGGAAATAAATCAAAATTACAATGAAAGCAAAAACCCATACATGTATCTCCAATGTATTGTTCATGCAATTTAATTCTTATCCATTGAAACAAAAGAATAAAATAAAAGGAGGGCTAATCAGATTATCCTTGTAGCATGCCCAAATTAATTTGGTCCAGACATTCCTTGGAGCATGCCCAAGGTAATTTGGTCAAGATGTTCTTCAGTTGTAACCCCACAAATGTTGGACCAATAGTTCAGACACACCACTAATCACATGTCAAATGATAGAAAGAATTCAAGAGAGTTCACCGCTTCGATTGTGCTAGCAACTTTGTGTGAAAATATTTTTGATTTTATTACTCTAATCTCATCAAACTCAGCTCCAATTGAATAAAATTAATCCGGTCATTAACTCTAAAATTGTTTCAGAGCATTAATTAGAATATTAACTCTGAAACTACTCTGAAACTGTTTTAGGGCATTAATTATGTTGTTGACTCTAAAACCATTTCAAAGCATTAATTTGGCCCTCAACTCTCAAACTGTTTTAGAGCATTAATTTTCCCTTTTAACTCTAAAACCGTTTCAGAGGATTAATCTTAGGCATAACTAATGCTAATTTTGTGTGCACGTTACTGTGCTTGTGCATCATATGCACGAATGACCATAACCCAAAACAATCAATTAAATCCCATTAATTTAAATTTAGCCCGACTCGTAATTGCAAATACATTTGCAATATTGTTTCTCTCGTTCAAACTTCATTTTGAATTAGTTATGGTGTGTGACCTTCCTAATTTCATTACTAAGTTAGCAGTGTGACTTGTACTAACACATTAGCTCTCCCAATAGAATTGATTGTGTTGATCAATCTGCAGGTCCTAAAAAGCCATGAGTGACATATAATAATATGTCATAGTGTGAATGTTTTAAGAACGTAATAAACCCGTCATCTTTGACTATCATGTAATTCAATCCTTCCATCTTATTATGTCTCAATTGAACAAAGACCATGGAAACTACTTGTCAAGCCACTTATTTGACAAACCTAATTGACAAATATTTTTAATGACACATAAACTATTCATTCTTGGTTATAACACCAGACGGGGATTTCAATAGAATGTCATGATTAAGTAGTATAGGACATAATTATTGTACTTTTTATTTAATGAGAAGACAGATTCCATATTGCTCACATGTGTGCCATTGTATGTGAATAAACTATGACCATCAAGTAGAGAGATGATTTATCGAAGCATCACTATGTGCATTTGTGAATCATAGCCATCAAAACACAAGTCAATACTGTACCTTAGGTCTAAAGATTATTTACACAAAATTAGAGTATGAACGATTATACATTGACCATGTTAAAAGCTTCCATGTTACCAATCGTTTTATGCACGTCACGTTTAGTGAATTTGTCCAATAAAGTATCTGTGTTCTAACTCGGATATCACAATATCCAATGACTCATAACTTATCCTTCCCTTGGGTATCCAATATTTAATAATAAAGCTAAGAACACACCAATCTCAACAAAATTATCAATATTTACTTAGTGATCCATTGATTGGGAATAGTTTTTTTAAATCAGACCAACTATAAATCTTTCACACATATTCTTGACGCCTTAAGAATAAGTCTAGTCACAACTAAACTTATGGAATCATTCATATATATACATAACTAGATGTCTTTGCCAAAAAATAAATAACTAAATTGAAAGTATAACTGAAATTTCTAAAATGCAATTATTACATGATTGATTGAGGGCATATACTCAACAAGATTTGTGCAAATTCCATTGGAAATATTTTAATCAATTACGCTGCACGCTTGAAGAATTTTTTGTATTGAAGGACCTTTTTAGCGGACCAATCTCGAAATTCTTTAGCCTAGACATCTTCTCGTCGATTCCACAAATCTACTTCACTAACCACTAAGACAGCAAAGGGCAATCAAGAAGAGGAGAAGATTGTAACATATTATGAATCAAGCATAACAACTGTAATATTTGGATTTGTCGACTTGGTCAAATGAAGTAGCTAATTACAAAAATTGATAGTGCACTTTCCTTTTTCTTTATCTTTATGACTACTCAATTTTCAGGTTACAGCAGGTTTCTTTCTTCTTCTTTTTTTTTCGGGAAAAGGAGAGCACGCAAAGCACGCAGGATAGAGGAAAGAAAAGAAAAAGAAGAAAAGAAAAAAAGAAAAGGAAAGCGGACTCTCTTAGTAGAGGGGAAAAGGAGAGCACGCAAAGCACGCAGGATAGAGGAAAGAAAAGAAAAAGAAGAAAAGAAAAAAAGAAAAGGAAAGTGGACTCTCTTATTAAAGGGGAAAAGGAGAGCACGCAAAGCACGCAGCATAGAGGAAAGGAAAGAGAAAGAAGAAAAAGACAAAAAAGAAAAGGAAAGTGGACTCGCTTATTAAAGGGGAAAAGGAGAGCTCACAAAGCACGCAATCAAAAAAGCAAAGGGCAATCAAGAAGAGGAGAGATTGTAACATATTATGAATCAAGCATAACAACTGTAATATTTGGATTTGTTGACTTGGTCAAATGAAGTGGCTAATTACAAAAATTGATAGTCCACTTTCCTTTTTCTTTATCTTTATGACTAGTCAATTTTCAAGTTACAGCAAGTTTTTTTTTTTTCTTTCGAAAAAAAGAGAGTAGGGGTGAGCATGGTCCGGGTTGGGCCGATCCACCCCCTAATCCTAGGACCAATCCACACAGTGTTGGTCCTCAATTTTTGGGACCAAGGACTGACCCAATTAAGCTTGGGACTGAGGACCGAACCAACCCAATGGGTTCGGTCCGGTTCTAGGGTCAACTCGGGATTGACCAATAATTTTTTAATTTCATTTTTTGTACTTCTTAAAAAAGCAATTGAGGACCGGAGTGACCCAATGTGTTCGGTCCAGTTTCAAAGTCAACTCAGGACCAATCAAACATTTTTTATTTCATTTTGTGTACTTCTTGGAAGGACAATTAGGGATTATACTGACCTAATGGGTTCAATGATAAGCAAGATCAGCTAAGAAATACAAGTGGTGACGGTCAAGTGAGGTGAGCATCGAATAGAATGAGTATCGAATGTCGAGCGAGGAGCAACAAGCCAAGCGAGTATCGAGCGGCGAGTGGCACGAAGCGGTGAGGAACACGAGTGACCCAAAGTGAGGAACACGAGTGACCCAAAGTGAGTAAAGCGAGTGTCGAGTGATTAGCGAAGAAGTTGTTTCTTGCGATTTTGGCAAATTGAAGACTAAAAGGACAAATAACACAAAAGAGAATGAATACTAGATGAGGATGCCGTGAGACGCCTTTTTGGATGTCATGAGGATTTCTTACAAAAACATTTTCCTTCTTCACAAATTATGACTATTGATGCTGTAAAAGACATTAAAAACTTGAGTTATTAAAGAATAATGTAAAATTACTTGAACTCCTCACTAAAGAGTTGTTTAATGTTGTTGACACCATTCATTTTAAGGTTTTCTCTATATAAACATATATATATATATATATAGTCAGTGTTGGTCCAGGTTGGACCGATCTGAAACTCTTAGGATCAAAGACCGACCAGCATAGTGCTAGTTTAGGAATTCTAGAATCAAAGACTGACCCAGTCTCCTTGGGAACCGGACTAGAACTGGTAGCGTTTGGCCGGTCTAGGGTCTGTCTAGGGTCAACTCTGGACTGATGCTCACCCCTAAAGGAGAGCACACAAAGCACGTAGGATAGAGGAAAGAAAAGAAAAAGAAAAAAAAAAAGAAAAGGAAAGTGGACTCGCTTATTAAAGGGGAAAAGGAGAGCACGCAAAGCACGCAGCATAGAGGAAAAGAAAGAAAAAGAAGAAAAAGAAAAAAAGAAAAGGAAGGTGGACTCTCTTATTAAAGGGGAAAAGGAGAGCAACGCAAAGAACGCAGCATAGAGGAAAGGAAAGAAAAAGACAGGAAGAAAAAAGGGGACAAAGAAAGAAAAGGGAAATGAGTGCAGCCACGTCAAGACAAATTTACTTTATTTCAAAATGCCCGCTAAAGATTTAAACCATTTGCTCATCCACTCAGAGGAGTTTTCAAAATTACGAAAACTACTCCTACTAAAATTGCGAAATTTGAATTGCAAAGTCCAATTTTTGAGTTGTTAAGATGAGAAATTTCATGAAAATGATAGATTAGGGCGTTATGAAGCTATGGGTATGGTGAAAATAGAGATAGAGTCCCGCGCTCAAATTCGGCATTATGGATATTTTTATATACCCACTTCAAACAATAGTTTTGTCAATGCATGTGAGTCATTTTAGTAGCTAGTGAACTTGGTTTAGCCGATTCATAGTTGAGATATGTTTTCACTTGTTTTTATGTTGTTTCTCACTTATTTAATAGAATTGCGAGTTCGACGGTTCAAGTAACCTTTGTAGTTTGGTTTTAGGTATTTTTAGGTGAGTGGTGATATCTCTTCTTTGAGTTTATAAACTCATATTTCTAAAGCAATATGGATTAAATATAGTATGAGTTATGGAATGACATTTTTTTCATACAAATTTGGATCAAGCATTTACTACTTTTTGGTTATTTATAATTGATTTTAGAAACATGTTATGAAAGGTATTGTGAAAGTTTACATATATATGTGTGTGTGTGTGTGTTTGTATTGCTTTACAAATTTGGTTATGAAATGAATTTTGAAATGATTTGAGAAGTACTTTATGAAAAGTACTTCGGTTAAGCTGGTCTAATGATAGGTAGTCGCCAATGTCATTTGGAATAAAAGAAGTGACGTTGTTGCTTGAGAAATCAAGTAATAAACGTATGATGGCAAGGGCGGCATAGAAGTGGAGTAGTCCAATGTAAATGCAATCTAGCGTGAATTTTCGGGATGTCATTAGTCATCAAAGTTGACATATAATACTTTGAAAAATCCTAACTATTGAAATATTATGTCATGTTGCTTGACAACAGGTCATGAATACTTTTTATATGCATATGGTCTTTTTTCACTTATCAACTTAAACTTTTAGATTGAATTTTCTAACATGATATTAGAACATGAGGTCATGACTTCAAATCTTTTAAGCCCTAAAGTTTAAGCTTTTAGAATATCGCTAGTCTTGACAATAGGTATTTATATTCAAGTGATCTTCTTTCACCTATCAATTTAAACTTGCGGGTTGTATTTTCTAGAATTAGTAAAATTCGACAACATTGCACAACAAAATGATATTTTTTTTATCATAATTTTTCAATTGAAACAAAAGACCATATTTATGTTTTCTAGGAAAAAGGAAAAATAAAAGAAATATGCCTCAAATGTTGAGATCAGAACTTTACATCACTTGAAAATGCTTTTAGCTCATCTTATTTTAAGATCATAAAATTAATGACATTATGTGGTCAGTTTTTGTCTTTGTACATCAACATTAGGCATGCAGAGATCAGCTAAAAGCAAACAATATAGATGTTATATCTGATTATTTAATTAAAAAAAGTAGATAAATAAAAGAAGATAAATAAAATGATTTACTTTGTAAAATTTTTATAAGACTATAAAAAGAAAAAAATATATAAACTTGAGAATTAGGGATCGAACAGAACCTTTCCATGCACATGCATTGAGCAGGAATCTGCAGGAATTTGAAAAACCACTGGGCTTGAAATCTTCAATCCCGAAATTGCCGAGTTGCGAACATTCCGACTCTGGTCCTGTTTGGGGGTAGATGCGTGAAGAATCTTTATTTCATCTGAATTTGAAGAATGTTTCTATTTGAAGGACTTTCCAACGATAGACAATGACAGAGAGGAAAAACAATTGAACATACTCCAATCAAGCCTAATGACCATGGAACACATAATAGCTTTAAGTTGACTTGACTAGAGAATGCAAAATTGTCGTTTTGGTGGTGCTCCTCCGTTCGCGAATTTCCAAAATCCCCTTTTCAAATAATATGAAATTTCATTAATGGATGGTAAATATGTAACGTTGATTGTAAATTTGAAATGTTGTTGAAAGCGAACCCAATAGTAGATTATCACTTATTTTTTATTCCACAACTGATTGCGCAAATATTTGTAAGTTACTAACAAAATTAAAATTGTATCATCCATGAATTCAACAGTTAATTGCCACTTATTTTAGTTTCTACAAGTAGGCACATGACTTTTTGTAGCTTGTCAATTAAAATATCATTTCTCCACAAAGCCCAATATCAGCTACCACTTATTTTTAGATTTTACCAGTAGACACATAAGTAAGTGTTTGTATGTTAGCAATTAGATAACAATTTGATTGTCCGCAAATCTAATGGTAAAGTAGCACTTTTTATATACTTTACAACAAGCCGCATAACTATTTGTAAGTTATCAACGAAATAGCAATTTTACCATCCACAAACTCAATAGTAAATATATGGCATAGGTAGCAATTTTAAGTTATTAGAACATTGACAATTGTAAGTCCCTAACATTGTTGCACAATCAAGTTAATTTACTTAATTAATAGGTAGCAAGTTGGACGATTAACACAGACCAACAAAAAAAAAGATGATTAACTATTGTTATTTAAAGTTTATGAATGGTGCTATAGACTTACCATTGAACAAAAACTATTCGTTATTGGCCAAACAGAATATTGCACAATCAAGTCAATTTACTTAATTAATAGGTAGCGGGTCGGACGATTAACCATCGTTATTTAAAATTTATGAATGGTTTACAGATTTACTATTACACGGAAACTATTTCGTATGGGCCAAACAAAATGTTAGACACTTCCTCGTGATTCTTAGACGACTCATCATGACCAAGAAACGATTTCCACGGCATTTTCTTCGGTCCTATTGTACGGGGCATTTCTTGTGATTGCTACTTTGCAATTTTCTCCTATCTAATATTTTTTGGGCAACAAAGAGGATCAAGTTTTAGACAATTTTGGTCGTGAAACACAATACGGAACACTGCTCCACTTGTGAATGACTACCATTGTAAAACCCCATTGGTCGCAAAAATTGACCGGTGACTTGCTTGGTCTGTCATAATTCAGTAACATACAACCACTTTTAGAAAAGGACCGACATTATTTGATTCTTTGAATTTATCGATTATTTTAGAGTTACCCAAACTATTACACTTGTGATAAATTTATTTTAAATTAATATTTTAATCACCAAAAATCCAAAATTGATACACTGTGACAAATTCACGTAAAAGTAATTTTTTTACTACAAAAAATGACAAATTGATACATTTATGACAATTTACCCTTCGTTAGTTTGTGTTAAATTGAATTAATACTATGAAAAAGCACAAATTGATAAATCTGTGACAAATAGAGGGTAAAACTCCAAATTGGTACATCCGCAAACCCACATCACGTGTTATTTAATTTAGCAATTTACGATAAAATTTAACTAAAACTAATAGAGAGTAAATTTGTCATATGTGTATAAGTTTGCGATTTTTGGTAGTCAAAAAAAATTAGTTTAGGGTAAATTTATCACAAATGTAAAAGTTGGAGTTTTCATATTATTAACCCATTATTTTATAATTTACCAACATTTATTTTCTCAAGTCGCCAGGGTGATACACTTACTAATTTTCAAGACAAAACTACCAACCTTAATTTGAGTTGCTTAGTAACATTTATCTTACTTTTCCAATTTACCAACCATTTCAATAGTTTTGTGAAATTTTCCTAAATCAAATACCAACATGGTAAACTTACTGCATACAAGTTTATGATTTTGTATAAGAGTTTAATAGTTTGTAGGCTGGTAGATTATCGAAATAGTTGGTGATTACTAAATAATCAAATAAAGGTTGGTAACTGAGTTTAAATAAAGTTAATTATTTAATGTAAAATTTTCAAAGTTTAAATTCCATCGATAAATGATGGTAACTATAGGAATAGTTGGTAAATTTGGAAAGAGTTGATAATTTCTCTTATATTAAACTTAAAGGAAAAAGAAAAAAAAAAAAAGGAAAAAGACAAAATTTAAAACGATATTATCCCTTCTATGGATCCTTGGTGTTTGTTAAGAGTTAACCTCAACATAGAAGAGGAGTCGAAGCTCCCACAAGGGCCTTTATGGCTTGTTCATTTGATATGCATGGATGGCATGCTCCACAGATGTATTCCTTATTTTAATGTGCCAGTGCCTGTATTCCATGTGGCCCTAAGTTCCCTATGTATCTTTGTCTTTCATAGAGAGAGGGAATACCCTCTGAAAGTTTCACATCTTGAAAATCCCGAAGTTCGTATGGGGATCAAGATGAAGCCTTTTGTGAACTTGCTTAGGTTTGTTTACTTAAAGCAGTATAAAGGTCTGTTAAAAAAAAAGTAGTATAAATGAATATAAAAAAAGGGAAAAAATTAAAAATATTTAAAATTAAAAGAAAGAAAGGAAAAAGTAAATTGTAGGCGCATGGAACTGATCCATCATGCACGCTGGAAAAGTACCATGACCCCCTCAACTATTGCTGAAGGATGACGCATGGCAAATCCTACAGTCACCCCGAGTTTTCTCTTTTGGTATTGGACATTGATATATTTAAAGGTTTTCTTCCTTCTTTTTTTTGTTTTGTTGTGAGATTTGCTATGCTAAAAGTGGTTCAATAGAGAATTTTTAGGCTTTAGCTTTTTTCTTTTTGAATGTGCGGTCGAGTGCTGAGTTAACTTCTAATAAGACTCGAAACCAAGATCATAAGGAGAGGAGCAAACTCCCTTATCATCTAAGAGGACAACTTACTGTTAGGTTATTATTGTCAAAATCTTATGGCAATTGAAAGAGACCCTATTGAGTAATTCATAAATAACATAAACTCCCAAATGAGCACCACATTGCTCGAGCTAATGAAAAGCTCTATCTTCTCCAGACAAAACAAAAAATAGCACCACATTGTATGTTTACTTAGACATTTCTCGAGGGCACGTTCCGCATGTAATGGTTTGGATTATTGCATAAATTATCCACAAAAACATAAGGTATAGGCTCAATTTCTTCTCCCTGAATTAAATTACAATTGTCACCATCTAGACTTATGAATTGTCTGACTTGTTGGATTCAAGTCAACCAAGGCAATCGCTCTTGCATAGAAGAAAAGTCGAAGTAAAACAACTAAGACATATCTTTTAAGGAAATCGGCTGAAGTGTCTCTCTTGGTACCACACCAAGAGAGACCAACATAAGAGAAGGCCATGGATTTGCGCAAATTCTATTGGAAAGACTGCAATCAATCGCACTGCATCCTTGAAGAATTTTCTGTATTGAAGAGCCTTTTTAGCACTAAGAGACAGAACCGATCTCGAAATTCTTTAGCCTAGTCTCTTCTTATTGATGCAAATCCATAAATCTAGTTCACTGACCGCTGAGACAGCAAAGGGCAATCAAGACGAGAAGATTGAAACCTATTCCAGATCAAGCATAACAACTATAATATTGGGATTTGTTGGCTTGGTGAAATGAAGAGGCTAATTAGAAAAAAAAAAAGAAAAAGAAAAAGGAAAGTGGACTCTCACATTAAAGGGGAAAAGGAGAGCACGAAGAGCACGCACATAGAGAAAAGAAAAGAAGAAGAAGAAGAAAACATAGAAAGGGAAAAAAGCACACGCCACGGGAGTCTTGCCAAGTTAGAATAACTTCATTTCCCAATACCCGATAATGATTCAAGCCTTTTGTTCATTTAATGAGAGTAATTTTCAGAATTAGGACATAAATTCAAAGTTATGTGAAATTTGAACAGTAGGGTCCAATATTCAGTTGTCTAAGAAATTTCATGAACGTGGTAGATTATAGTGTGGAGCTGTAGGGTTTGACAAAAATTGATTTGGAGTAACAATTTAGTCGGAGTGAAATTCTAAAGATTCACGCTTAAGCTCCACGTCGTGGAAATCACCAATATCGTCGCTAAAACCTAAACAGAAGTCGTACCAAAACTGACCGAAAAACACCCAGAAGCTGATGGCAAATCCGAGCTGCATGCTCACATAAATTTGCTGACCGGACAGCAAATTTGGCAGTGGAATTCGTCGGAATGCTGCACAAGGACTCTCAGGGGAGATGTGCTCTTCAACTGGCACAGGTGTACGTCCTTCATCCCTGTGTTTCCAATGTCTAGGACCCCTAGCATGGTGCATTTTGCCAAGAAATGCGGAAGGATTCCTGTCAAGAGGTTACCATTAAAATCTAAAGGCCTCCAGTCATGTTGTTACTCGTTGTGTTCGACAGTCAACACCTTGAGAGTCTCCACCATTTCCCATCAAATGGTTGTAGGAAAGGTTGAGTACTACAAGAAATCGAACTTTACAAATTGAATACGGAACATGGCAATGGAAATGATCGTCTCCGAAAAAGAAGAAAATTGTCTAATACAGGAGTACGTCAATATCATCTGGAATCAGTGAATCAAAGTTGTTCCTCCAGAAATCCAAGTAGATACCATTCGGTAGAAGAGGTAACATTTTTCCATTGAGCTTGTTGCTACGAAGGTCAATAATAGTCAGTGTAGAAGTATGAATGGATGGAGCTTCTGCAAATACTCAAGAAGATTACAGGAAGATTGAGATGTACAAGTTTTTCTAGCTTCCACATCCATTTAGGTTTCTGTCCATGGATTTGATTGTTTGAAAGGTCCAGCAACTTTAATGCCAATTCTTTTGCCAAGAATTTTGGTAACGAATTCAACTCAACTGGCTGGGACCCAACTTCAAAGTGCAAAGAACAGGGAAGGATTGCAAAGAAGTGGAAGCAGTAGCATTAATCGACAACCATTGTAGGAGAGATAGAGATGGGTGAGGTTCTTGAGGTGCTGTCATCAATACGCAACGAGCCACTGAAATTGGTGAAACAAAGTGAGAGGTAGTTAAGCCCTCAAAGTTCACAAATAAATGCCGGGATGGAACCCTCTAAATTGGTTCTGCTCAAATCAAGAAATTGATAGCAAGAGACAATAAAGATACACTCAACTGACTGGAAAACTGATTGACGTAAATGTGCATCGTCTTAATCAAAGGAAGTGTAAAGAGAGACGGCCAAATCGTTCCCTCCAATGAGTTGTAAAGCAAATCTTGTTTTACAAGGTTCCAAAGTTCTTCACATCATGGGGAATTCTTGGACATTCTGAAGGAACTGAACCAGTTTGACTGTTTAAAGACAAGTCCAAATAAGTCAACTACGAAATGTTCTCCATTGAGGTCCAGATCGATCCACTCAAATGGCAATTGAACAATTCTAATCTCAACAAGATTCTGAGATTACTGATTGAATCTAGAAGCCTTCTTGAAATATTCATGTAACTCAGGACCAGAGTCTCCAGAGGACTTTGCTCTGTAAAGTCATCAATGAACCCTGAAAATCGCAAATCACTTGACCACAAATCTCCAATTTACCCAACTTCCTAATTATTTATAGATTCTGACTGATCTTGGAAAATTTAAGTATAAAAGGCATCAGTCGGATAAGATCCCATGTAAACCTAATCAATCCATGTTTTTTGGTCTTTATTTTTGCATTCTTTCACATATATCACATTCCTTTTCCTTTCAACATAAATGAAGTGATTATTGTGGCTATGAATTTACATGTTTACTGGTGGAACACATCTTTGAATATCCTGTCACACAATTCGAATCTAAACTCCTCAGGTACATTTCGACCGACAAAATATTTAACAGCAATGTTAGGATATCGAGCAGTGCTGCTGCCACTGTTCCAAGCACATCAGTCAAGTGATCCTCATGAGATGATGCCTAGTGAGCATGCCTAGGGATCAACCTTTTTGTTGCAGTGCATTGTAATTCTAGGAACTGCGCAGGAGGTTGCGAGAGTCATTAATGATCTAGCTGAGGATGTCAAGTTCCATAGTGGCGCATGCTACTTGTTGGAGTTCTTCAGGCAAGTGACCCAATACCACCAGAACAGATGACACATGAGATGGACAGGCATCAAGTCTGCGTACTTCAGCAGCATGTGGTCCTTCATCTCGCCTGCCACTGCTTTCATTCTCTTAGTTTTTTTCTGTCGTTCAGACCTTTTATGCCATTTACATGTATTATTGTCCCAACAAGTAACCAACCACAGAAACTCAGTTTCAGAAGCAAATTTAAAGAAATCTTATCAAACCTATAAAATTTATGAACGTACCAGTTTCATTTCTGGATAATGCTTCGGCTGCTACTCGTGATTGTTTTTTAGATCATGTGCTACCAAATGGAACTAGTCCATGACCCAATTTAAGGCACGGTGCAGAGCATTATATTAACTGCAGGATTTAATAATTCTAGAGAACTTAATACTGCTGATTGAAATTAGCAGCCTATATTTCATAAACAATGTGATCGTTGACTTGAAGGGAGTGGAATCACTAATCAGACGATTAAACGAACGAGTCCCAAGTTCTGATTGCACGCACCAAGCTTGTGAATTCCATGTACCTTGACAGAGCTGGAAGATGGCACCCTTGGTCAAGTTTGGCACAGTACATATTTCAAGAAATTTTAATTTTTCTTTATTTAAGGACTTTCCTACCAATAGACCTATAGGTCTTGAATTTCTTAAGTCCAATCATCTTCTACTGAATGCACGTCCTCAGTTCCATGTTGAGGGTTATAATGGACAATCATGGAGAGGAAAAACTATGAACTCACTCCAATCAAGCATAACGACCAAAGTTCAGCGAACATGATAACATTGCAAAATTCTAAGTTATCCCAAAACTGATAATACACACGACTCCATGACCGAATATATATTAGGGTACGTCATAGACCTTTCATCGAACAGAACGCGGCCAATAATTAAGGAGCAGATTTTTGTGATTTCAAAGTCATGTTTGTGACCATATGCAAACGGAATTAACAGAATATCAAATAAAAGACTCTAACATGACCAATCCCAATCGAAGCAAAACGAGCTTTACATTCACTTCACCTTCACCAGAATCATAGCTTGGTGAAGAATTGGAAATACCTTGTCAGTGAATCGTAGTAGGCAGCCCAATCAACTATTGGGATCTTTCATGATCGTCGTCAGATAAAATGAAGACCAGTAGAAGAGCTTCAAGCGAGTTTTGGCCCCCGAAACAGAGTTGGACAGGGCTAGTCGCCTTGGGCGTGGTGATGAGCCAGAAATGAGAAAGAAGTCTCTAGAAGTGAAATATTCGGTGAAATCTCTCGTAAGTCTACGTGATGCAGCCCGCATTGAAGACCAGTTCTCTTGACCAAGAAGATCGGCCTGCATTCAAGCTCGACAAAACCAAGAAGCCGTATCCACATCTTGAATCCTTCCCGAAAGCTGGAAAGACACCTTGGGAGCCATGAAGATGTTATGCTTTTACTATTTCTCCTAGTTTTAATGCCCCGTCTTTATTTCTCCTAGTTTTAATGTTCTGTCTTTATTTCTCCTAGTTTCAACGCTCTATCTTTATTTTTTAACAATATAAGCCATTTAATTTTTGTGGAAGACGAACGACTTTTGATAAATGAAAAAAAGAAAAAAAAAACTTTGCTTTGAAGCAAGTATCGTGAACCCCCTAGAATTCATCCTTTGAAAATCTAGAAGAGTTTTCACTCCATCCTTAAAGAGTTGGAGCTTTCGAAATTTGCATCCTTGAAGAGTTGCAGTCATCGATCTAGAAGAATCGGTGCCCCCTCAACTTCCTTGGAGGCCTAGAAGAGCAACCGATGGGGTTTTTATCTTTTCCTATTATGTTCGTTATTCCCAACCCAATTTCGACCATCTTAGAGTACTTATTTCATAAATTGTAGATCTAGAAGTCTTTGTTCATTTGGCTTTGAAATCAGGTCGATCCGATCTGTATCGACAAAGATATGACTGTTCTACTGAACTTGTGCAGTGCTGAAATTTCTGTTCGTCCTATTTTCCCGTGTGCGAGTCACTCTGCCAATCCTATTGTTTGAAAAAGCCTACCCTTGGCTTGCATCACTACGTGTACTTGTGTTATGATCCAACAGCTTCCGCATTCATTGCTGTAGCTCTCCCGAATGTTTTGAACTCAATTTGTGCAGGGCACATCCCTCTCTAGTCTCTACCGTGCGAGCGACGATGGCAACAAGGTCGTATCGATCGAAGGTGATGACCAGCGGCGATGGAGAAGGAAGAAATTTAAGTCACATGGGCCTTGTTTAAATCCAATTTTTTTTTTTTTGTTAGAATTGTTTAAATCCAAAATTGGCTCCGACTGGAAATCGAGGATTGAAGTTTTATGGGTCGTATAAGCCCACACATTGATTGAGGACTTTGGGTCAAATTTTTGATGGGTTTGGATCAAGCAGGTCAATTTGAATCATGGTTGAATGGGCTTCAAAAATGATCTCTGTCTCTCTCTTTTTTTTTTTTTTTTTTTCTCATTCTTCTTATTATTTACATATTTTTATTTTTTTCGATTTATTTATCTTGTATATACATATACGATTTGGTGACAAAAATTTCAATGTCACATCACTTGTGTACCCTAATTTATTTCTCCGATCACTTGGGTGTTATAAAACTTTTCAATTGATTATTTGAATGTCATAAAAAATTTTAAAACATTCCCATGAGCATGATAAGTCCATTGGCTCCATCTTCCTCTATTTGCTGCAACTTTAGGATCATCAACTTCTATGGCGACAAATGCCAAGGTGACGGTGAAGCTTCTATGCCACAATCGACAATGGAGCTAGAGCTACAGCAATGAATGCGGAAGCTAGAGTTGTAGCAATGAACATTGAGTAGCCGCACAACTAGTGGCATGGTGCCGCCGCCACCTCCTCCACCTCTAGCTCGTCCTCTGGCAGTGAATTGTCTCGGTTCATGTTTTCCCTATCTTCTTCTTCTGCTTCTTCTGCTTCTTCTTCTTCCTCTTCTTCTTCATCTTCCTCCTCTTCCTTCTTCTTCTTCTTCTTCTTCTTCTTCTTCTTGCTTCCTCTTCTTCCTTTTCTTCTTCTTCTTCTTCTTCTTCTTCCTCTTCTTCTTCCTCTTCTTCCTCTCCTCCTTTGCCTCCTCCTCCTCCTCCTCCTTCTTCTTCTTCTTCTTCTTTTTTAATGCCGAAGTTGCAACTATGCTTCTCATTGCCGCCACGGCTGCCTCCATTTGAGCTCCCTCTCGGGTGGTGGACAAGCAAAGATCTTGGTTTATGTTTTCTATGTTTTCAATCTTCTTCTTCTTCTTCCTTCTTCTTCTTCTTCCCCTCTTCTTCCGCTTCTTCCTCTTCTTCTTCTTCATCTTCCTCTTCTTCTTCTTCTTCTTCTTCTTCTTCTTCGTCCTCTTCCTCTTCTTCTTCTTCCTCTTCTTCCTCTTCGTCCTCTTCCTCTTTTTCCTTCTTCTTCCTTCTTCTTTAATGCTGAAGTTGCAACTATGCTTCCCATTGCCGCCACGGCTGCCTCCATTTTGAGCTCCCTCTCGGGTGGTGGACAAGCAAAGGTCTTGCTTCATGTTTTTAATGTTTTCAATCTTCTTCTTCTTCTTCTTCTTCTTCTTTTTTAATGCCAAAGTTGCAACTATGCTTCTCATTGCCACCACGGCTGCCTCCATTTGAGCTCCCTCTCGGGTGGTGGACAAGCAAAGGTCTTGGTTCATGTTTTCTATGTTTTCAAGGTAAAATTTGAAGGATGCTAGCAAAGGTAAATATATTACGAGTGTGCCAATTTGAGATTTTTGGTTAATCAAATATTAATTTGAGATAAATTTGTTATAGGTGTTTCGATTTAGGATTCTTGGTGATCCAAAAATGAGTTTAAGGTAAATTTATGATAAATGTACTTATATGAAATTTATATAATATTAACAAAAAGATATTTATAATAAAATGCATAACAGAAAATCATCAATGATTATGATCACGAGTCTGCTAACTTTGCCATCGAGCAATGGAGGGGGAGTCTACAAAACCTCATCAGCAGATTTTAAAATGCACAAGACTAATTTGTAAAATGGAAAATATTATTACTTTTGTACAATACATAACTAAATTGATTAGTCCTCGTTATATAATGAAATCAAAGAATTTATACCACATACGGTAGGTAGAGTCTATTTTTCCTTATACAAAAGTAATTATTCTTTTTTCATTTACTTAGTCTTTAGATTACTTGGTTCGATTCATTAATCCCACTTTAAATAGCAATTAATAAGCTTTCCAATACTGCCAAAATCATACTGATTGGATATTTGACGAAAAAAGTATTATAACTTTCCACTCTAGTAGTCCATTCGACCCAAATTCCAAAAATTCGCAATCCTGACATATCTTTGAAGATCAAATTGCATTTTTAATAGTTCAAATCATGAGCTTTCTGTTGATATAAAAATCAATATGATGTAAAAGTTATAGCCAATTGAAATTTGGTCAAATCTAGATAAAAACAAATAATACATATAAAATATCATCTTTAAAAAAAAAAAAAATAGTTTGGCTGTGCAGGAGGTTGGCTAAGCTTGCAGCAGAAATAAAGGATAGCGCATGAACTTGCATGGGATTTCAATGGAGCCGTGTTCGGTCTAATTCATCACATCTTCTCATAATTTCAGTGGTTCATTCCTGTGGATGCAAATTCTTCAATGATCTTACCTTTGATATTGACTCTACTTATTTGATCAAGTAATTGGGGCAAATGACCAAATACCACCATAACAAATGGCGTGTGAGATGAACGGCGGCGACAAGTCCTTGATCCTTCATTATGGTTGCTGTTTTTCACTTAATTAAGACGACCTTCGCTACAAATTTGACTTGATTGGAGAAAAAAGTGCCGTTGCAGTGGTGTTCCCCGATGGGCCGATTTTACAACCAAAATGGAATTTGTTCTGTCCGCGGCAAACACCAAATATGGATAGTAAACTAAATTTAGAGGGTTGCACTTTTCCACGCCTATTTTCGTTTGTCCGTGCCCTATTATGGTGTTGACCCTATTGCCACTTTTGTGACTTTTTTTCTTTTTTGTTGGTATTGTTTTTTTAATCCCATTTTTCTCTTCCTTATTTTGTATTCTCTCCGTTCTCTCTCAACGAATCATTGCCAGCCTCAACTCACCTCTTCCACATTGGCCACTACTCCAAAGTACGAGGAGATGACACGATCCAGCTGATCATCATCACTGCTGTGAATGATGCTTTCTCCATATATTGATGCTAATAAAGTTGGTCAGAGTAATGACCCCTATATTAGTTATACAAAGGCCTAAATCATCTAATCAAGGCTAGAATGATGAAGATAATCAAACTATAATTGATCAAAATATCCAAATTGGTAAACAAAATTTGACAAATCAAATTGGCAAGTAATCCGATCAACAACCAAATGTTGGAAATATAATGCCAGCGGTTCCATTTATACTACTCAATGTGAAAATTCTTGTTGCGCCTAACATGTCAAATAAAGTAAATAATCCAGCAAGACCAGCATTATTACCTAGGGACAAGATGGCCAATTAAATCCACACAAAAACCCTACATAGTTTTTTGACAACAATTAGGCTTACCAATGAGTGCTGTTGTACATGTTTATAAGAAACCATGCACGAAGGGGTCGATAATCAGCCTTTTCAAGAGGTTTCCATTTAGAAAATTTTTATAATATTTTGAAGATGGCAAAATAATCAAGGATTACTAATATGTGTATGGGTTGAATAGACCATGTGAAAGAAGTACAAATCATTGTCCTAATATGATATCTAGAGCTTATGAGTTTTCTATTGCTGACACCTGAATTTTTGTCCAACAAATCATACCTGCAATTATTGATAAAAAGTCAACAAATATGAATGAAAAAAAGAAATGAAGTGAACGAAATAAATAAACAGATGTATAAAAATAAAAGGGGCCTCTCGCGCGCTCGCTCTCTCTCTCACGTGCACTCCCTGGGCACGAGGAACGCCCAGAAACTGAGAAAATCTCTTTCTCGTCTTCAGCGCTCTGAATCAAATCCAGTGCCTTAGCCCGCGGTGGCTACTCTCCGCGGGGTTTTTCGATCCTTCTCGAATTCGTTACATCCGGTCGAAGCTTCTTCATCTGTCTCAGACCGGAGCCAGTTGCAGATGAACTCCGTTGGATGGATTTTATCACTGCCGAGCATCGCCATTAGAGATTCTCGTAATCTGCGTCTGATTTCTATCATCTTCGTCCTCCGATGGAGGAAAACGGCCGTGACTGAAGCTTGATCGAAATTGAACTCTTCACTTCGAGCTCCTAATCATTAAATCGAGCACGAAAGGATTAAAAGCTGGTTTCCGATTTCGATTCGAACAATACCACTGATTTCTCGGTATCTTTCTTGGATCACCAGTGCTCGTCTCAGTCCTCTACAGTCACTGAAGAACCTCCGGACGGAGTTAAAAATAAAATCCTCGTCCGGCTCAGGAGCTCCGAGGCGGCTACCTCTCTACGTTTCCAGCATCGCAGTCACGAGAAGTGCTCTGTTTGCCCTTGCCTTTTAGTCAAAATCGTTGGAGCACTCAGATTCAGGTTCCTTCCTTCATCACTGGTGTCGAAACTCACTGGTGACATCTCCAGGACCTCTTCCATCTTTTATAATCATCAGTCGCGCTCAGTTATTGTTCTTATTCAAGGTCGCGAATTCATGCGTAAGCCAATCGTGTCTGAGTTGATCTCTATAATTGTGAATGTCGTGCATTGCTTTAGTGTTAGTCTGGTATTGATTACGTGCTCGCTGTCGTTTCGTTTTGTTCCTCAACCAGCCCCTCACCACCCGTTTGCTAATTTGCCTGAATCAATCACGTGATGTATAGTTGATGTCAAACAGAAACCGAGCTTCAACTGAGAACTAAAGGTCTGGATTAGATGAAGATCATCTCTAACTGAGTATCTATATGCGACTTGAGACTGTTTTGATGATGCCGAGATGGTTTGGTTATGCATTCCTGTTTTGTAATCGCAACTGGATGCATATTGCCTGTTTGATGATACGTATGAACCAGAGTAGTGCGGATTTGTTCTTGTTGTCGATCGACATAAGAACATATTGACATGATACGCACTCTTATAATGCAATTACCATGACGTTATTTGCTGGCCAAGATGCATTACATATTGGTCTTCATTACTTCGTGTTAAGTTTTGATTGTTCATTTGTTCTCATATAGGTTGTTACCATGCTGCCTCTTGCCTCTCATGTAAGATTTATTGTTTGGAATCGCTTTGAATTCAATTCAGTGTACGTTCTGGGAATCCATGAGGACTAAAAAGCATGGACAGTATGGTGTAGAGAATGGATACGTTTGATGCTTAAATGCTCATATATGTGTAATTTTAAAACTGATCGGTGAAAATCAGCCCAAAGAAGTCAACCTAATAGTAATATGGTTTCAATCATGTCAATTCCCCCGTTTCTGATTTTGGTGGTTTTGGGCAGCAACCGGTCCGAAGATCGCTTTCAAGGGCTGCGCAAACTAGACTAAGACTGAATTAAGCCCTCTTTTTATTTATTTATATTTTATGTATATTAAATTTTCATTATTTTTCTGATAAAGATTGCCTAATTGTCGACTGAAAATTAGGTATCAACAGTCCTTCCCTTCTCAACATGGCGAGTTCCCTTTTGTAGCGGTAGTTGCACACTCTCAAATCTCGTATTAGAGACCTGGTTGTCGACTTGTTGTCACGTGAGCCTATGACCACCACGAGGCCATGCACTCTAGATGGATGTGCGTAAGAGAGAGAAAGGTGTGCGTGTGAATGCGTCCTTGTCGGTTTGGCCCCAAACAAGGCAAATCAACATTTTCCTTAAACGGCATTTAATTCACTTCAGAAACTATTGTCACTAGAATGACTCAAAATTGGACAGAGACCTTTTTAAAAGTACAAAGACCATTTTGGACAAAAGAAAGTAAAGGAACTATTTTGAATTTCAAGTAAGAGTACACGATTTTGATCCCACTCTTCTTCTAACCTACTGCATGGGGCATTGTTTGTGATAGCTGCTTCGCAATTTTCTCCCATTTAATATATTTTTTGGCTATAAAGAGGATAAGTGTTTGGACAGTTCCAGCATTCTTGAAACAAAATATGAACACTATTTTATGTTGTTGAATTCGGGAAAGATTCGACAATTGGAAAATCCCATTGGTAGCAAAGGTTGATAGACTTGCTTGTCTATCACAATTTGTAACTGGAAAAATGATATAAATAGTTCCTGAACTTTAGTCTAATGTGTAATATGGTCCATGAACTTTTAATTTGTTCAATGTAGTTTTTGAATCGTCTAATGTGCAAATGTTGTCCATAAACTTTTAATACATGTTCAATTTAATTCCTAAACTATATGCAAATATTTAATGTTGCCCTTGAACTTGAATTAATGGAAGGAAAATATTCAACATTTTCATATTATTAAGGGACTAAATTGAATACATACCAAAAGTTTGAGGACCGCATTGCACAATGGGGTAAAAGTTCAGGGACTATATTGCACATTGGACCAAAGTTTAGGACTTATCTATATTATTATCCCTTAGTTATTTACAATCACTTGATAATTTCTTATAAGAATTAAAAAAATTCAACCCATAAAAATAGTATAGATAAGTTTTCAAAATAGTATGAAATAGTTGTTGTCTACCTACTAACATTTACCGAGTCCTCCACCTCTTCTTGCGGCTCCTCTGGGTCTCCCACTCTTGTCTTCGACAATTCACTCGCAAAATTAGTTTCTTTTAATTTTGACATTATCGACTTTTACCTTTTTAATAACAAAAAAAAAAAAAAATCATTTTAGCGTTCTACATCTGACATACTAAAATTTATTCAAGGGCTTGATTGAGAATAGGGCGGAGTTATAGGAGTTGATCAAGGAAAAGAAATAAAGCATCCAATTGCACAAGCAACATAAGAGTAGATACTACACACAAATACCTACTTTTTTTGTAATGGCGGTTTCTACGATAGATGCAGACCCACTTTCTATTTTGATTAATAAGCAAGAGTTCTATTGATCAATACACAAACCTGTCTTTTTAATGGTGATGAAGAACTATGAAGAGAAGAAAGATCGAAAATGCTCTTTTTAGAGTGTAATAACCGAACCTTAGTGGAATTCTTCATGGACATAAGTGTCTGAACAATACTTTATCCCAGAATCGATAATAACCAAACCTCCATGATCTGATAAAGGCTAATGGGCCACAAAATACCCAAAAGCCAACCACAAATCCAAGCGGTATGCCCATATAAAACCACTTCTTCTCACTATCATTGTTGTCGCCAGCATCATCTAGGTCACTTTTAGATGGAATACAACCCGCTTTGTTCATCCTATTTGTGGTAATTGAGCAAGTTTTCTCCAGCAGAATCCCGCACAATCCATGGCTTCCTCGGAAAGAACTTGAGCAATCTGTTCCCAGCTGTGCTCCACACAATCCAGCATTGCCTTCAAAGGAACTTGCTGAAAAGGTGAGAAACTGTTTGACCGCTGGGATGCATCCCACAAATTTATTGTATGAGAGGTTCAGTACGGCAAGAAAATTAAGGTCCGAAAGCTGTGTGGGAATTGTCCCATTGAGGTCGTTCCGTGAAAGGTCCAAGGACTCAAGCTGTTGCAATTGTCCTAGGGATGGAGGAATCGGCCCTGTGAATGCATTGTTTGATAAGTTGAGGAAATGAAGTGCTTTGAGAGCCCCCAGAGTATCAGGTATTGGACCTTCGAAATTGTTGCATGAGAAGTCGATTGAAGTGAAAATGGTCAAGATCTTCACCAGCTCCAATTGCAGATTTTTAATGGTGATGCCTACCCTGTCCTGATAATAGAGTCCACTCATGGAAAGAAATGGATATTGGATATGATTCATGTCTACATTAGCCTTCATAGCCTCCCAAGTAGTGAGGGATTGAGCAGGCAGAATGCCCCTGAAATTGTTGGAAGATATGTCCACAATTTGAAGCATCTTCCAAGTGCCATTAGTCCCTGGACATCCAACCCCTCCATGGAACTTGTTGGATCGTAACACAAGTACACGTAGACTTGCAATGTTCTTCAATTGACATGGATACACGTCATCAATCTGGTTGTTTCCGACGTCTAAAACTTCCAGAGTTGTGCAATTTGCCAATGACTCTGGGAACTGCCCTTGTAATCGATTACTGTTGAGATCCAAAGTCTTCAAACCACATGTTTCGGGGAAATTGATAATGCCGCCGTTCAATGCATTATTTCGCAGATCTAATACCTTGAGAGACTCCATCACCAAGCAGTCAGGAATATTTCCCGTCAAATTATTCTGAGATAGGTCAAGTACCTCAAGATATTCAGCTTTGCAAATTGATTTTGGGATAGACCCGTGGAACTTGTTATTAGACAGGGAGAGGAATATTGCCACAGAAAGACTAATAGCAGGTGGAATGACTGTAGTGAAGTTGTTACTCGAGAAGTCCATGTATATGGCAAATGGTGGAAGGGGCAACGTTTGTCCACGGAGCCTGTTCTTATGGAGGTCAAGAACAGACAGACTAGAAGTAAAATTAGGCAACGGTGTTTCAATATCTTCGAGCAAATTAGATGAAATATTGAGATATAGAAGATTTTGAAGCTCCCATATCCATTTTGGTATCTTGCCCCGAATTTGATTGTTAGAGAGGTCTAGATATACCAATCCGTGTTGCTCAGCGAGGAAATCAGGTAAAGTCGCCAACTGGCAAGAAGCCAACTTTAACGTTGTAATGTTAGGGAATGAAGACGCTTGGGAAGCAATATTTGTGGTATCAATGGAAAAATGATTGCAAGAAAGATCCAAATACAAATGATTTTTCAGTTGCTGAACCAAATTAATATGGAATGAGCCACTGAAATTATTGGAAGAAAGTGAGAGGTACTTGAGCCTTTGGAATTTCCATATAGACTTTGGTAGTTCTCCTCCTATATTGTTGTTGCTCAAATCAAGTGTATCCAGTTTGTGCTGTGCAGTATTAGAAAATTCATTCACTTGACCAGAAAATTGGTTGTTGGAAAGTTGAAGCTTCTGAATTGATGGAAGTGTAAACAGAGATGAAGGAATATTTCCTTCAAGTAAATTGAATCGCAAGTCTAGAATAAAAAGACTCGAGAGATATTCCCATTGGGTCGAATTAATCTGACCGGTCAGATTATTGTGGGACAAGATGATTTGTGTCAGATTCTTGGACTTGCTTAGTGATGGAATTGATCCACTAAAATTGTTGAATGAGAAGTCCAAATAAGTCAGTTGCGAAAGATTTGTGAAAGAGCTTGGAATATTTCCACCAAAGCTGCAATTCGTCAGTTCTATTCTTGACAGATTTCTGAGTTTACCAATTGAATCTTGGAGCCTCCCGGAAATACTTGTGAAACTGAGAAGCAGTGTCCGAAGAGAACCATTCTCCGGAAATTCTGGCAAAGACCCCTGAAGAAGTTCGTTGAATGATAGGTCAAGGGTCTGAAGTGTTGGTACCTGGAAGATTTTTCGAGGGAATACTCCCTGCAGGCCACAAGAACTGAGATGCAGAGTTTTTAAATTGTTGAAGAGGGCAAAGAACTCCGGGACGGTGGTAGACAGATTATTGCCGTCCAGTTTAATCACCGACAGAGAATGAAGTTTCACGAGGGAAGAGCAAGACTCAATGGGACCTGATAAATAACAATTCGTCACGCTCAACACTTGAAGCTTCGGCAGCAAAGAAGACAACGCATTGCACAATTCATTGCCTGTGGCAGACACGTTCACTCCGTCAAGGTACAGCTCTCTCAGCTCGCTAAGATTCCCGACAAGCATCTTTAGATTCGGATTCTCGAGTTTCAGTGAAGTGAACCCAGGAAAATAAAGCATGGATACATCAAGAGTAACCAACCTTGTCAGACGTGATATTCCAATTGGAACCTGTCCTGTGAAGCCCGCATTTGAAAGATTCAGGTAAACCAAATTGATAAGATTACCGAACCCAGATGGGATCTCCAAAAACTGGAAGCGGTTGAAGGCCAAATTCAGCCACTGAAGATACTTGAGTCTGAAAAGACTCGATGAGTCGTTAAGTCCACCAGTGATATTCTCGTTGCTCAGATCAAGACCCGTAACTTGGCCACCTTCGCAGGTCACGCCATCCCAAGAATCATTGCTCTGATTCCATCCGACCAATTTGGAGGACAAAGAAGCAGTGAAGTTGAGGCTATTCTTCAATTCCAGCAGCAGCGATTTCTGATCGCCGGCGAGACACTGCCCCGAAACCAAAATCCTGCCTATGCTGAAGGGGTTGGTTTGCACGAGTATTAAGACCAGCCATAGGAGGAGCCAAATCCTCATTTGCTTCAAGCAGATTAGGAAACACTATTTTACAGAGTTTGTGTGTGAACACATACAAGGAGTTGTGTTCTTAATGGAAGGCAGATGAACATGAACTTCCTTGTATGAGATTCCTATGAAACTGTGTTTGGTCTAATTCTTTTTACATCCTATCACTAATTTTTTAGTCCCTACTTGTGACTATCTAAAGTTGACTTGCGATTGCAAGTTCACCAAGTCACTTGGTTGAGCCAATGGTGGCCTTCAGTGGTTGTCGACTGTTGATGAAGGAAAGCCAAGAAAGAAAAACGAGAGCAACTCTTTCCCTTGCATATCATTCCCCGCTTTCTACGGTACAAGTTCCCTTCTAGAGAACAGGTATTCATTTCGCTCCCATTTTGTTTCTACAAGGTCTATCATTCTTAGAGATTTTCTGATTAATGGTCACTATTGGGAAAGTAAGACACTCAAAGATGGAGCTCTCAAGACTCCTATTCATGTTACATTTAGACTGATCTTCGAAAGTTAAGGAAAATGGAGACATCAGTCGGAGCATATCACCAATAAAACATAGAGATTCGTGTTTCTTTTTTTTTTTTTTTTTTTTTTTTTGATAAAGGTGATTCGTGTTTCTTTTTTTTTTTTTATTCTTTTTTTGATGACTCAGGAAAACCCGTAAGCCGACAGCCAACGGGCAAATCCCAAGGCCCATAGAGGAACCCACCACCCCCGTGAAGCGGGTAAGTCCACTTGTGACGTGCTAGAGATTCGAACTTCTCTCCTTTGTGAGGGGGAGAAAACCCAAAGCCAGCAACGCCACTTAATGCGGTGGTGTGATTCGTGTTTCTTGATCTTTACTTTTTTCATTAATTTCTATATAACAGATTTTTTTTTTCCTTTCAAACTATGTCCTTATTGTGACTATGGAATGAACAATTAAGGGTCGAACAGTTTTCTCTAATTATCCTGTCTTATGATTCAGAGCTGAACTCCTGAGGTACATTTCCGCCTTACAAATATCTAAGCAATGTTGGGATTTCGAGCAGTGCTACACCGCTACTATTTGTGTTCCAAGCATGTCTCCTCTAATGTCGATCCTCATGAGATGTCTCATGAGTATTGACCAGGAGGCTGCGAAATTCGTCAATATCTCCCTATGGATGTCAGGTTCGATATTGGCTCAAGCTACTAGACCGAGTAAATCGGGGAATTGGCCAAATACTACTGGAACAACTGGCGTGTGAGATGGACAGGGATTAAGCCCAAGCACTTTGGCAGCCCTTGGTGCTTCGTTACGGCTATTGCTGCTTTCGTTCCCTTTGTTTTTAGCATCTTTAAGGCCTTCTTCACCGCTTATGCGTATTATCATCCCAAGAACTAACCAACCTCAGGAACTCAATTTCATAAACATATTTAGAAAAATCGTATCAAACCAATGAGATATGTGACATGGCTGGCTTCATTTCTTAATATTGCTTAGGTTGCTACTTATAATTGGTTTTATATTGCTTAAAACTTGCATCTTCATTGCAGCTAGATCATGGGCTACCACATGGAACTAATCCTTGACAGACAAAGTGCACCATATTGACGCTAGAATTTAACATTTTCAGAAAACTAACAAAATGTTATTGCAGCCAATTGAAATTAGCATACCATATTCTTCATCCAACATGATTGTGGACTAGCGAGCAGCAGTAATCACTAATCAGACCAATGATGAAGTCAACCAGTCAACCAAGTCCAATTTCAAGCACATGAATAGAGCAAGAATTTGTAAACCTTTCGGGATTGAAATTTTCGTACCCAAAATTTCCACGCAGCTTCTTAGAGCTGGGAAGATTGCACCTTTGGTCATGTTTGGTGGGCAAATGCGTGAAGAATCTTTATTTTTATGCGAACATAAATAATGTTTTTAATTGGAGGACTTTTTGACAATAGAGAATTATGGAAAGGAAAGACAATTGAACTTACTCCAACAAAGCATGATGGCCAAAGTACACACGTTAGCTTTCAGTTGACTTGACTAGAGAATGCCAAATTTCATTTTCAGTGGAGCTCCACAATTCAGTGTTCTATATCATTCCATTGACGAAAAAAGCAAAATTTTTCTTGTGGAAGGTAATTACATAACATCGACAAAAAATTCAAAATACCGATAATGACATGTAAAGAGTGATCAACAGCTAGTTAATTTGATTAGCAATTTGAAATTAGCGATGAAATAACAACTTTATCATTGATAAACTCAATGATATATTACCACTTGTTTTTAGATTTTACAAATGGACTCGTAAGTAAAAGTTACCAATGAAGTAACAATTTTATTATCCATAAATATGGTAGTAGACTAATGCTTATTTTTATATTTTACAAGCGAATGCATAATTATTTGAAAGTTAAAAATGAAATAAGAATCTTACTATCTACAAACCCAATAATAGAAAACCATTTATCATGTTGTGATTAAGTTTTGAGTAGCAAATATATAACTAGAACATTTGTGGTTATAAGTCACTAATATTGTTGCAAAATATCATCGTATCATTAACTTCTTAGTCCCTAAGCGCCACTATCTGAAGCCGACCTGACTTATGAATGCAAATTCATCATTCTCTGCTTGCTACAGTACAAGTTCCCTTCTAGAGAGCAGATATTCATATCTCCCATTTTATATCTACAAGGTTTATTGTAATCAGGACCCCATTTTTCTGTTTAATGTTCACTATTGGGAAAATAAGGAACTCAAAGATGAAGTCACGGACTCGGTTTTCCTGTTACATTTGGACTAATCTTTGCAAATTAAGGAAAATGAAGACATCAATCCGAGGAGATCACCAGTAAAACAAAGGTGATCTGCGTTTCTTGGTCATTACGTTTGCATTCTCACACATGTCAGATTTTTCTCCTTTCAAACTAAGGTCAAGCCCTTATTGTGCCTATCAAATTTACAATTGATTGTCAAATAGTTTCTCTAATTATCCTGTTTCATGATTTAGAGCTGATCTCCTGTACATCTCGGCCTTTGAAATATGTAAGCAATATGTTGGGATTCCGAGCAGCGGTGCACTGCTATTGTTACCATTATGAGCTCGTCTCCACTGACACGATCCTCATGAGGTTCCGAGATTCTTCAATGATCTCCCTAAGGATGTTAGGTTCGACATTGTCTCGAGCTACATGACCGAGGCGATTGGCCATAGACCATTGGAACAAATGGTGCATGAAATGGAAGGAATCGGGCGCGAGTACTTTGGCAACCCTTGGTCCGGCTACTACTGCCTACGTTCTCTTTGTTTTTAGCGTCATTAAAGCCTTCTTTGCCACTTACGTAATTTATTATTCCAAGAATTAACCAACCTCAACAATTCAATTTCAGAAACATAATTAGAAAAACCTTCTTAGACCAATAAAATTTGTAACATTTATTTCTTGATATTGCTTCGGCTGTTACTCATAATTAGTTAGATTGCTTGAAACTTGCATTTTCTTTGCTGTGCTACCACATGGAACTAGTCCATGACAGACGAAGAGCACCATATTAATGTTGGGATTTGACATTTTCAAAAAACTTACAAAATGTTATTGCGGCCAATCGAAATTAGCAGACCATATTTTTCATACAACATGATAGTTGACTTGAAAGCAGAAGTAATCACTAGTCAAACCAATGAATGCAGTGAACTAGTCAACCAGGTCCAACTTCAAGCCCATGAACTAGGCAGGAGTTCGAAAAACTTTCGGGATTGGAGTTTTCAAACCCAAAATTTCCATATACTTTCTAAGAGTAAGAGCTGGGAGATTGCACCTCTAGTCCGATTTGGCAAGCACATGCGTAAAGAATCTTTATTTCATCCGAACTTGAAGAATGTTTCTTATTGAAGATTTTCCAACAAATAGATAATGATGGAGAGGAAAAACAATTGAACTTACTCCAACAAAGGATGACGACCAAACTTCACGCAATAGTTTTCAGTTGACTTGATCAAAGAATGCAAAATCATTGTTTAAGTGAGCTCCCCAATTTGGTGATTTAGAAAATCCTGTTGATGAATAAAATGGTGCATGCGTAAAAAAATATTTACTTAGCAGAACGTGAAGAATGTTTCTAATTGAAGGACTTTCCGACAATACACAATTATGGAAAGGAAAGACAATTGAACTCACGCCAATAAAGCATAACGACCCAATCACACGCAATAGCTTTCAGTTGACTTTGATTAGAGAATGCAAAATTCTCATTTAAGTAAGCTCTCCGATTCGGTGATTTATAAAATTTTATTCACAAATAAAATGGAATTTTATCCATGGACGGTAATTACATAACATCGATAATAAACTTGAAATGTCGATGATAAGTAAAAAGTGAATCGATAGATTGTTATTCCGATTAGCCATTTGTAGAGGTGTCAACCCATTTACAATGAGATGGAACATATATGGGTTAGTTAAGTTTTAATAAATGGATTGTTAATAAGTTTGGATTGTATGTTAGTCTAATGATATAGATTTGTCTTTAAACCCATTTACAACCTATATAACTCATAAATGTTATTAGTTGATGTTAATCCATTAATTAGATATCATCCACTTGAGCAATTTTTATTATTTTTATTTAAAAATCAAATTTTAATACTTTTTTATTTTGTTTTATTTTTTTTATTTTTTCTCTTTCTTTTTTTCTTTCTTTTTACTTTTTCCCCTACGAATTCTAATGACCAACCCTTGCCGACCAGCAGGTGAGTGCCACAAAGCCCTCACCTTGTCCCCAATCACATTAGCAAGTCTCAAGCTCGTTGATCGGGCAAGATTGATGCCTTGGGACAAGCTCGAGCTCCCTAGATCTAGTGAGGTCAAGCTCCCCAGCTTGTGGCGAGGCTTGAGCTCTCTTGTTGCTGGGCATGGCGGCCATGGCCGATGACTAGGAGAAGAATGAGGGAAAATAATTAAGAAAAGAAATAAGAAATAATTAAAAATTCTATTTTAAAAAAATAAAAATAAAAATACTTAAAATGAGTGCATAAAAAATCAAATCATATTTTCTACAATAAGCGAAAAATATTTTCAAATTCATTTTTAAGTTTTAACCAAACACCGGAAATTATTATCATTTTCAAAAATACCACATTTTTCGTGAAATAAATGGAACCTCAATTTTAAAAAACCATTAAATTTGTAGGCATCGGAAGTGTTTTAACAATATATATATATATCATAGGAAATAAGTTTTTCTAGATTTGATTAAATAGGGAAGTGTTTTATAATATGAGCCGAGTCAAGTATGAGTTGGGTTGGGTATGCATCAATAAATTTACATTGCTGATAAATGGGTCATAAACGGGTTAATAGGTCAATCTAGCCATTTGTAATTAGTGATGAAATAATAATTTTACCATTGACAAACTCACTAGGATATTATCACTTGTTTTTAGATTTTACAAATGGATGACTAAGTAAATGTTACCAATGAACTAATAGTTTTATTATCCACAAATCCGATAATAGACTAACGCTTATTTTTATATTTTACAAGCGGGTGCATGGCTAGTTGTAGGTTACTAATGAAATAACAATATCACTGACCACAAGCCCAACAATAGAAAACCAATTATCGTGTTGTGCTTTAGTTTTGAGCAGTAAATGTAAAACATTTATGGTTATAAGTCACTAATATTATTGCAAAATATCATCAGTATACATGATCAGCAGCGAGCGCGATTTTACCATCGTTATTTGAAATTTGACGAAAGATATTACAAATTTACTATTGAAAGGAACATTATCCTCCATGAGCCAAACAAAATGTTAAACACTTCTTCATGATTAATAAACGACTCATCATGATTACGATCAAGAAACGAAAACGTTCTTTGTCTCAAAATGGCGAGTTTCCTCTTGGAGTGGTGATCACAATTTCAAAGAGCAAAGGAATTATTTTAAGGATGCATTTGTTTCACGGAAAACTCAAAATTTACGACTTTTTTTTAAGATATATTCGCTTGCATTGCTTATAAAAATGAATAAATAAAAAATATTTTCATCAACCACCAAAATAGTTAGACATAAATTGTTGTTGATAATGAAAATATTTTCTTTTTGCTTAACTTCTTGCAGGCTTGCAGCGGTACAACGGCATTTTCCTTTTGTACTACTTTTACAAGGCATTGTTTGTGATAAGCTACTTTGCAATTCCCTCTTGTTTTCTGGGCCACTTAGGTTACTTCGGCCCTAAAAAGAAAAAGGCTTATGTTTCGGGAAACAATATATGGAACACCATCAGCCACGCTCATGAATGCAGTGAATAACTTCGCTGAAACCGCTGTCAATCGTTATGGACGATCTTGCAGTGGTTGCAAAGCCCTCTGGGACAAAGCTCACATGAAAAGCTCGTGGGCATCCATGGCCGCAGCCATGGGAACCGATCTGGTCCAGAAGTTGGCGGCATCCAATAACCATCGCTGGGCTCATACACGAGGTTTGCAACAGCAACCACTTCTGACTCTTTCGAGGGACGATCTTAGGCAATGATCTGAGAAAGACGATTCTATAATTCAACGTGTTTCAGTATTTTTCAGTTTTTCATCCCTTAAAAATTTTGGTTTACTTTCCAATATATTTTGGCCAGCATCATTTAGTTCTTAATTTGTTAATTTTTTTAAATTTTAAGAATTAATTAAAGCACCACGTCAGTGCACCACTTAAGCACCGTCGGCCACGTTATCCACCACAAAGAATAGTTTTACATGGAAATGATGATGACGGTCGATTTCGTCCCTCAGTAAAACTTACGTAATTTTTTTGGGACATTCGGGGAAGTCATTTTTATCCCCTGAGGAAAAAAAAATTATCTTTCTTGAACTTGGCCAGACATATCAAATCAAAAGTAAGAAATCTTATGTATTTAATATTGTAGACAATTATTGATTTACTTTTAAGTATTACCAAAGGAGATGGTAGAAATCCGACTTCCAAGCCTTCAACAATCTCGAGAAGGAAAATATCGACCAGCACTTTTCAACTATTCAACTATAAAAATAGATCAAATGAACAGTGACAGATGAAACCAATGGATTCTCAATTGAATTTTACTATATTGCATGATATATAGCTGACAATATAGCTCATCACAAGCATCTTTTGCTAAGGATTTACAAGCTCTCTATTGTCATAAAACAATAGCAAACTCTATCAACTATCATCTACAAACAAGTGACAGGAGGATGATGAGTGAATTTGTCACCTTTGCTCAGCCTATAAAGCAAAAAACCACAGCTCCTACACAGAACCCTCGGCTGCTGCCAAGCACTGCCGGGAGACCCCAGCCACTAGTTTGATAGGAAATCTAGCTCGTTGGGCAGAGTAACTCTTTTTTGCAGTAGGGACTCAATTGTTGGACATTTCCTCTTTCTCCCGCCTCTGGCCCTGGATCGAAATTTTTCATCTAACTCCTCATAATCACCCTGAACCCAAGGAGCCAAAATTTCTAGGTATGAGGATCATCCAACTCATGTAGCAAAAAGCTAGATTTCAAAAGAGCAGTAACATTAAATTTCAATATTTGAGGGAATGAGAGAATAGGGCTCACTGGAGTGCAAACATGGCAACCAGTTTTCTCGTGATGGTCTCTCATGTGCTTATAGGCTTATACACAAACTTCTAGCTACAATCCTTATAGCCGCATACAAATGGCCTCACCTCAAGATGAACAGCCTTCAGATGCTAACATATATTAGATTTCTGTCAACATGAAAAAAACATCAGCTGATGTACACTCAGCAGCCACATGATAAAAGAATCAAGCTTCAAACAATTATATTCCATGCCCAGCCAGAATCTACTTTATAGGTGACTGCATCTTACTGTTGAAAAAATGCGAAGACAACCCTCAACACCACATCTGAATGCTTCTCAATCAGCCGAATTTTTCTTCTCATGTGTGCCGAGATGCCGTTGGATATTCTTCATCAATTGCTTAGTCCCACATATGTCGCAATTAATTAATTGATGAGCCGGCCGAACGTGCTCCTTCAGATAGTCAACATTGCTTAAGTATTTCATGCACTCACAACAGACAGCCTCCATAGTCTCTAGTTTGACTACAGCAGTTGAAATGCCAATGTTATCAAATAGCACATTAAACAGCTCATAGTATCATTCGGCTTCACCAACACACCTTCATAATTAAGTGACTTACCATGAGAATCCTCATGCTTTCGCAACTATGATGCAAACTTGAAAACCTTTCCATGCCCAACCTCCGGACCAACATGCTGCTTCAGACTCTTAAATTCACCAGGTGTTGATGGTAGCGCATCATTACGAATTTCACTCACATGCCTCTTCATGTTCCATTGATATGCAAATGACTTATTGCAACCCTCAAGAGGACAGCTGAAAATCTTGCCTTTATGCTGAAGAAAGTGACAAGCCAAATGGTCCTTTCTCCTATAGCTAGCGGGGCAATCCTCTATATAACACTTGAAAGGCCTCTGCAAATGAACTTAGCAAATTGACACATAGATACAAAGCATACCAAATCTCTAGATATCAATAGAACAAAACGAACAATGCTTCAAACCTCAAACTAGAACATGCGTGACAAAGCCTGACTTGATGAATCTTCTCAGGTGGTCCCCCAACGTGATACTAGTCCAATCAAGATACAAGATTGCAGCCTCTCGCATTTTGGAGTTCTTTTCGGTGGGATCCAATGCTTCGCGCAATTATCATATCATAATCGGATGAGCCAACATACTTTATCCTGCAAGGTCTTAATTTCAGTATAGACAAATGGAAAAGAACAAAACAGCTTCAATTTTCAACCAAAATTAGAACTTTTTTATCTTAGAAATCTATCTTTGAAACCAGACACACGAAAAGATTGATGCTTTCTCATGGGTGCTTCCATGTGATGACGCTTCACAAATTCACGGCATCACTATTCCACAGTCCAGAAAAATCATGTACATCCCCAACGATAATATCCGAATTGCCGTTTCTGACACCTCATTATAAGTTACAAATGTGAAAATTTTAAGAGCAAAGACCGAGCAGTGTACATCAAAACCATCTGTGTTCAACAAGACTGGTGCGACTGTAATCTGAACCCTCCACTATACAAACTGTACCTCACCATAGACCACCTCCATGACAGGTGTAATCTAATCAAAACTTGACTAAAATTTTTAAAGAACTTGCATTATCAATAACAAAACAGAGAGCTCCACATACCTCAAGCGAATGGCCCTGCATATGCTGCCTCAAATACGCAGGTTTCTTGAAGGTGGCACCGCATTCTTCGCAGGTATTATTAGCTTTCGCTCCCTCCTTCACCTCAACCCCTTGAGCCATTGCCGCTTCCACCTCATCCTGATAAAGACCGAACCGACAAGAAAACCAATTCATATCAATTCCCACCGCGGCGAACATTCAAACGCGAGCAAATTCCGCAAACGCAAAACCAGCAATTGCCGATCGAGCTAGTCAAATCGTGGCATCAGAACTGGCGGCCCGAAACGAACCGCGTTGCTTACGAAGCATCGGAAGGCGACGAAGCGAGGAGAACTGACCTGGTGGTGCGATTGGATGTGAGAAGTGAGGAGGGACTTCTTGAACCTGCAGGTCCCGCAGCAATAAAGTAGTAACGCCACCAAATCGCAGAGACGCTTGGATCGGTGTTGTTCTGGGCCTAGCTTGACTGTGTTCAAAGCTATGACCAGTTTGGGCCCAAATTAGGCCCGGCTCGATAAGCTTTCCATCGAACGAAATTAGATCTGCGAACAGGAAGCCGCTTACCTCGTGATTGTTGCGTACATTACTAGATACGAGCATGAAGATGTATAGAGAGTTACCGTGAGGTTTCGTCGCAGAGATTGCTGAGGTAGATTTTGGTGATGGACATGGAGGTTGATGACGGTTCGGAGCCAGTCGCAGATGAACTCCGTTGGATGGATTTTATCACTGCCGAGCATCGCCATCAGAGATTCTCGTAATCAGCGTCTGATTTCTATCATCTTCGTCCTCCGATGGAGGAAAATGGCGGTGACTGAAGCTTGATCGAAATTGAACTCTTCACTTCGAGCTCCTAATCATTAAATCGAGCACGAAAGGATTAAAAGCTGGTTTCCGATTTCGATTCGAACAATACCACTGATTTCTCGGTATCTTTCTTGGATCACCAGTGCTCGTCTCAGTCCTCTACAGTCACCGAAGAACCTCCGGACGGAGTTAAAAGTAAAATCCTCGTTCGGCTCAGGAACTCCGAGGCGGCTACCTCTCTACGTTTCCAGCATCGCCGTCACGAGAAGTGCTCTGTTTGCCCTTGCCTTTTAGTCAAAATCGTTGGAGCACTCAGATTCAGGTTCCTTCCTTCATCACCGGCGTCGAAACTCATTGGTGACAACTCCAGGACCTCTTCCATCTTTTCTAATCATCAGTCGCGCTCAGTTATTGTTCTTATTCAAGGTCGCGAATTCGAGCCAAAGCCAACCGTGTCTGAGTTGATCTCTATAATTGTGAATGTCGTGCATTGCTTTAGTGTTAGTCTGGTATTGATTACGTGCTCACTGTCGTTTCGTTTTGTTCCTCAACCAGACGCTCACCACCTGTTTGCTAATTTGCCTGAATCAATCACATGATGTGGAGTTGATGTCAAACAGAAACCAAGCTTCAACTGAGAACTAAAGGTCTGGATTAGATGAAGATCATCTCTAATTGAGTATCTATTTGCGACTTGAGACTGTTTTGATGATGCCGAGATGGATTGGTTGTGGACTTCTGTTTTGTAATTGCAACGGGATGCGTATTGCCTGTTTGATGATACATCTGAACCGGAGTAGTGCGGATTTGTTCTTGTTGTTGATTGTTATAAGAACGTATTGACATGATATGCACATAGCGATCTTATAATGCAATTACCATGACGTTATTTGCCGGCCAAGATGCATTACACATGATTTCAGTACCATATCGGTCTTCAATACTCTCTGTTAATTTTTGATTGTTCGTTTGTTCTTGTATAGGTTGATACCTTGCCTCTTGCTTGTCATGTAAGATAGTATTGTTCAGAATCGCTTTCTGTGAGTTCAATTCAGTGTACGTTCTGGGAATCAATGCGGACTGAAAAGCATGGACAGTATAATACAGAGAATAGATACGTTCGATGTTGAAGTGCTCATACATGTGTAATTCAAAAACTGATCAGTGAAAATCAGCACATACAAACCAACCTAAATGTTATAGTAATATGGTTTCAATCATGTCGACTGGACCGTTTCTAATTTTGGTGGATTTGGGCGGCTACCAGTCTGAGGATTGTCTTCATGGGCTGTGCAAACTAGAGTAAGACCAAATTAAGCCCTCTTTTTATTTATTTATATTTTATTTATATGTAATTTTCATTATTTTCAACAAATATTGCCTAAAGCGTCGACTAAAAATTAGATATCAACTGTCCTTCCTTTCTTTCAACATGGCGAGTTTCCTTTTTTAGCGGTAGTTGCACACTCTCAGGTCTCCAACTTGTCTCCCCTAAAGCCTATGACCACCACGACGATGTGCACTCTAGATGGATGTGCGTACGAGAAACAGAAAATAATGTGTGCGTGTGAATGTGTTCACGTTAGTTTGGCCCCAAAAAGGCAAATCAACATTTTTTTTTTCAAACGGCATTCAATTCACATGAGAAAATATGGTCATTAGAATGACTCAAAATTGGACAGAGACATTTTTTTTAAAGTACGAAGTCCATATTTTGAACAAAAGAAAGTAAAGGAAATATTTTGAATCTCAAGTAAGAGTACAAGATTTTGATTGCCGTTTACTTCAAACTTACCGTATAGGACAGTGTTGATGATAGCTACTCTGCAATTTTCTCCCGTCTAATTTTTTTTTGGGTTACAAAGAGGATAAGTTTTTGGACGGTTCTAGTGTCTTGAAACATACTACGAACGCTATTCTATGCTGTTGAATTCGGGAAAGAGTCGGCAAAAGGAAAACTCCATTGGTAGCAAAAGTTGACAAGAGTATGAAATAGTTGTTGACAGAGGACTTGTCTGTCACAGTTAGTCATTTACATCACGCGATAATTTCTTATAAAAATTAATAAATTCAACCTATAAAAAAAGTATAGTATGAAATACATATTCATAAATTTTCAAAACAGTATGAAATAGTTGTTGTCTATTTGCTAACGTTTACCAAGTCCTCCACCCCTTCTTGCGCCTCTGCCGGTCTCCCACTTTTGTCTTCTACAATTCACTTGAAAAATTGGTTTCTTTTGATTTTGACGTTATTGGCTTCTTACCTTTTTGATAACAAAAAGAAAATATCATTTTAGCATTCTACATCTGACCTACTAAAATTTATTTAAGTAGGACTTGATCGAGAATATGGCAGAGTTATAGGAGTCGATCCAGAAAAAAAGGAATAAAGGATCCAATTGCGCAAGCAACATAAGTGCAGGTACTACAGACGAATACCTATTTTTATTTGTTATGGCGGTTTCTACAATAGATGCATACCTACTTTTTATTTCGATTAGTAAGAAAGAGTTCAATTGATCAATAACCAAAACCTATCTTTTTGATGGTGATGAAGAACTATGAAAAGAAGAAAGATCGAAATTGCTCTTTGTCAAGTTTAATAACTGAACCTCTGTGGAAGTCTTTATGGACGTGAGTGTCTGAACAATGCTTTATCCCAGAATCGATAATAAGCAAACCTCCATGATCTGATAAAGGCTAATGGACCACAAAATATCCAAAAGCCAACCACGAACCCAAGTGGTATGCCCATGTAAAACCACTTCTTCTCAGTATCATTGTCGTCGCCGCCATCATCTGGGTCACTTTCAGATGGAACACAACCTACTTCTTCCGTCCTATTCCTGGTAATTGAGCAAGTTTTCTTGAGCGGAATCCCGCACAATCCAAGGTTTCCTCTGAAAGAACTTGAGCAAATTGTTTCCAGTGGAAATCCACACAATCCATTATTATTTTCGAAGGAACTTGCTGAAAAGGTGAGAAATTGTTTGATCGCTGGGATGCATCCCACAAGTTTATTGTATGAGAGGTTCAACACAGAAAGAAAATTAAGGTCTGAAAGCTGTGTGGGAATCGTCCCATTGAGGTCGTTCCATGAAAGGTCCAAGGACTCAAGCTGATGCAAGTGTCCTAGGGATGGAGGAATTGGCCCTGAGAATGCATTGTTTGATAAGTTGAGGAAATAAAGCGCTTCGAGAGCCCCCAGAGTATCGGGTATTGGACCTTCAAAATTGTTGCATGAGAAGTCGATTAATGAGAAAGGAGTCAAGATCTTCACCAGCTCCACTTGCAGACCTTTGAAGGTGATGCTTACCGTGTCCTGATAATAGAGTCCAGAAAAGGGAAGGAATGTATACTCGATATCATTGAAGTCTATATTAGCCTTCATAGCCTCCAAACTTGTGAGCCACTCAGCACGCAGAGTGCCACTGAAATTGTTGGAAGATATGTCTACAATTTGAAGCATCGTCCAACTGCCATTGGTTTCTGGACATCCAACCCCTCCATGGAACTTGTTTGATCCTAACACAAGGACACGTAGACTTGCGATGCTCTTCAATTCACATGGAAAAACGTCTTCAATCTGGTTAGTTCCCACATCTAAAACCTCTAGAGTTGTGCAATTTGCCAATGACGTTGGAAACTTCCCCCCTAACAGATTTCTGCTGAGATCCAAAGTCTTCAAACCACATGTTTCAGGGAAATTGATAATGCTACCATCCAAGGCATTATTTCGCAGATCTAATATCTTGAGAGACTCCATCACTAAGCAATCAGGAATATTTCCCCTCAAATTGTTATGAGATAGGTCGAGCACCTCGAGATAGTCAGCTTTGCAAATTGATTTTGGGATAAACCCTTGGATATAGTTACGTGACAGGGAGAAGAATACTGCGTCAGAAAGTGTTGTACCAATAGCAGGTGGAATGACTAAAGTGAAGTTGTTGCTCGAGAAGTCCATGTGTGTGGCAAATGGCGGTAGGGGCAATGTTTGTCCACGGAGCCTGTTCTTATGGAGGTCAAGAACTAACAAAGAAGCAAGATCTGATGACGGTGTTTCAATATGGTCTAGTAAATTAAACGAAAGCTTGAGATAAGTAAGCTCTTGAAACTCCCATATCCATTTTGGTATCTTGCCCTCAATTTGATTGTCAGAGATGTCTAGAAATACCAATCTATATAGTCCTCAACTGGCAAGAAGCCAAATATAAGGTTGAAAGGTCAGGGACTGAAGATGCCTTCGTAGTGTTAATGGAAAAACGATTGTAAGAAAGATCCAAATACGAAAGATTTCTCAATTGCTGAACCGAATTAATATGGAATGAGCCACTAAAATTATTGAAAGAAAGTGAGAGGTACTTGAGCCTTCGGAGTTCCCATATAGACATCGGTAGTTCTCCTCCTATACTGTTGTAGCTCCAATCAAGTGTATCCAGTTTGTGCGATGTAGCATCAGAAAATTCCTTCACTTGACCAGAAAATTGGTTGTAGGAAAGTTGAAGCTTCTGAATCGATGGAAGTATGAGCAGAGATGAGGGAATATTTCCTTTCAATAAATTGAATCGCAGGTCGAGAATAAGAAGACTCGAGAGATATTCCCATTGGATTGAATCAATCTTACCGGTCAGATAATTGTGGGACAAAGTGATTTGTGTTAGATTCTTGGACTTGCTGAGTGATGGAATTGAACCAGTAAAATTGTTGAATGAGAAGTCCAAATAAGCCAATTGTGAAAGATTGGTCAAAGAGCCTGGGATATTTCCATCAAGGCTGCAATTCACCAATTCTATTCTTGACAGATTTCTAAGATTACCAATTGAATCTGGAAGCCTCCCGGAAATATTTGTGAAACTAAGAACAAGTGTCTGAAGAGAAGCATTCTTTGCAAATTCTGGCAAAGAACCCTGAAGGAGCTCATTGAATGATAGGTCAAGGGTCTGAAGTGTTTGTACCTGGATGATTTTTTGAGGAAATTCTCCTTGCAGGCCACAAGAACTGAGATCCAGATTAGTTAAATTGTTGAAGTGGCCAAAGAACTCTGGGACGGTGGTAGACAGATTATTGTTTCCCAGTTTAATCACTGAGAGAAAGCGAAGATTCACGAGGGAAGAGCAAGACTCGATGGGACCTGATAAATAAAAATTCATCATGCTCAACACTTGAAGTTTTGGCAGTGAAGAAGACAAGGCATTGCACAATTCGTTCCCTGTAGCAGAGACGTTCACTCCATCAAGGTAAAACTCTCTCAACTCGGTAAGATTCCCAACAAGCATCTTTAGATTCGGATTCTCAAGTTTCAGTGAATTGAGCCTAGGGAAATCAAGCAAGGATACATCAAGAGCAACCAACCTTGTCAAACGTGATATTCCAATTGGAACTTGCCCTGCGAACCCCGCATTTGAAAGATTTAGGTAGACCAAATTGGTGAGATTACCGAACCCAGATGGAATCTCCAAAGACGGGAAGTTGTTGAAAGCCAAATTCAGCCTCTGAAGATAATTGAGTCTGAAAAGACTCGATAAATCATCAAGTCCACTAGTGATACTCTCGTTACTCAGATCAAGCCCCGTGACTTGGCCACCTTTGCAGGTCACACCTTCCCAAGAATCATTGCTCTCATTCCATTTGACCAATTTCGTGGACAAAGAAGCATTGAAGTTGAGGCTACTCTTCAAGTCGAGCAGCAGCAATTTCTGATCGCCAAAACACTGGCCCGAGACCAATACTGTGTCTATGCTGAAAGGGTTAGTATGTGCGAGTATTAAGACCGACCATAGGAGGAGCCAATTCCTCATTTGTTTCAAGCAGATTAGGAAACGCTATTTTACAGAGTTTGTGAGTGAAGACATACAAGGAGGAGTTGTGTTCTTAATGGAAGGCAGATGAACATGACCTGTGTTCTTAATGGAAGGCAGATGAACATGACCTTCCTTGTGTGAGATTCCAATGGAGCTTGTGTTTGGTATAACTCATATCACATCCTATCATCAATTTTTCAGTCCCTACGTGTGGCTATCAAAAGTTGACTTGACTTGCGAATGCAAAATCGTCTAGTCACTTGGATGATTTTTCAGTGGTTCTCGACTGTTGATGAAGAAAAGCCAAGAAAGAAAAGAAAAACAAGAGCAACTCTTTCCCTTGCGTATCATTTTCCGCTTTCTACAGTACAAGTTCCCTTCTAGAGAACCGGTATTCATTTCACTCTCATTTTTTTCTCAAGGTTCATTGTTCTTGGAACCTGATTTTCTGATTAATGTTCGCTATTGGTAAAATAAGACACTCAAAGATGGAGCTCTCATTACTCATTTTCATGTTACATTTGGACTGATCTTCAAAAAATAAGGAGAATGGGGATATCAGTCGGAGGACATCACCAATAAAACTGAGTGTTTCGTGTTTCTTGGTCTTTACTTTTGCATTAATTCCCATACATCAGTTTTTTTTTTCCTTTCAAGCTAAGGTCATGTCTTTATTGTGCCTATGGAATGTGTGATCAAAGGTGGAACAGTTTCTCTGATTATACTGTCTATGATTCAGAGCTGAACTCCTGAGATACATTTCCACCTTACAAATATTTAAGCAATGTCGGGATTTTGAGCGGCGCTGCACTTGCTACTGTTCGTCTTCCAAGCATGTCTCCTCCAACGTGATCCTCATTGAGTACAAATTTTCTGGGGACTGACCAGGGGCTTGCGAGAACTTCAATGATCTCCCTAAGGATGTCAGGTTCGATATTGGATAGAGCTACTAGACCGAGTAAATCGGGGAATGTGCCGGATACCACTGGAACAAATGGCGTGTGAGATGGGACGAGCATCGAGCCCAAGCACTTTGGCAGCCCTTAGTCCTTCGTTATGGCTATTGCTGCTTTCATTCTATCTGTTTTTTACCATGTTTAAGGCTTCTTCACCGCTTATGTCTATTCTTAGGGAAAAGTGTCAAAAAAGTCCTAAACCTTTTGTCTCCAATTTAATCCTAAACCTTTTTTTGGTGCCTATTTAGTCCTAAACATTTTTACGTTGTACCAATTCAGTCCTTTCCGGCAAATTTTGGCTGGATTTTTGCTTGACTGGGCCTTGGTGACCGACATGGCACGATGGGCACTAACGTGGACAACTTTTAATAATATTTTAATATTTTAGATTTTTTTTCTTTTTTTCTTCTCTTCTTCCTCAAGCTAGTCACCGGTTGGCGACTGGCCAAAGGCGACAGTTGGATCTGGCGAGGGTTGAGCCTCACCCATGGCCGGCGAGGGCGAGCCCCATCAGCTCTGTGCGAGGCCAATTTGTCACAAGTGTACCAATTTATCACAAGTGTGCCAATTTAGGATTTTTGGTGTCAAAAAATTAGTTTGGGCCAATTTGTCATAAATGTACAAATTTTTGGTTTTTTCAGGATATTAACCATTTTTTTTTTCTGTGAATGGTAATTACGTAATATCAATAATAAATTCAAAATACCGATGAAAAGTAAAAAGCGATCAATAATTTTGTTGATTAGCCATTTCTAATTAGCAATGGAATGACAATTTTGCCAATACAAACTTAACTGTACACTTCCACTTGTTTTTAGATTTTACAAATGGACGCATAAGTATATTGTCGTGACCTAAATTTTCAGGGCAATCCTAAAGTTTAGGTTAATGGATTACTAAGTCCGAAAACTTGGCACGGACCCTCCCAAGTCCTACCAATCGTGACTTGATAGAAATTAACTCATTTAAACATGCAATTTCAATTCAATTTGGAGCCGCCACTAATCAATTAGGGTTTGATTAGAAATCCAAATAAAGTATGGGAGAATACTTTATTTTTACAAACCAGAGATTCAATAAGTCCGGGGACATGATTACGCTAGATTAGTCTAACGCCATTTCAGTACCTTTTATTTTAATTTAAAAAAAAATATTTAGCAAACAATGTTAATTAATTTTAACCTAAATTACTAACATGCAAATGGTGGTCATGCGGGTGCACAATCAATAAAATAACATTCAATAAATAAATAAATAAATGCTAATAAAATGCATGTTCTAAACATGATTTCTAAATGACAGGACACCTACTTTTTCTTTTTCTTTTAAAAAAATGTTAATTATATGCAATCTTAATCTAAATTTAATATGCATGGATTTATTTTAATGACATGCGAGATGCAATTCATATGATATGACTTAAACTTATCACTATATGTATGCAATCTAATTTATATAATCCTAAATATGCATATGCTACATGATATGGGATGAATGATGTGGTAATTCTATATGCATGCTCTTTTTATGATTTTTGATAACTCTATAAAAATAGAGTTATTTTACCTATTTTAGGCAACAATTAATGCATTATCTATGAGAAAATATTTGGATTTCCTTCTGATTATTTAAATTTTCCTTGTTTATGCAGAATAATGAGATATGGAGAAGATAAGGAAAAGAATGGCAATTATCAGAATTCAAATAAAAGCAGCAGTGGAAGATGGATATCAAATCAGGAAATTCTTGATTTTGTTCCTTGATGTTATCTGCAAGCATTGAGAGATAGATATTTTATATATCTTATAAATAGAGACAGAGAGAGCAGCTAGGGTTTTTTAGAGAGGAGGGATTAGATCGTTTTTTCATTGTTCTGAGAGTTTTTCAAGTATTTTGAAGAGAAGACAAAAGTGGTAACAAAATTCTTGTACTTTGATTCAAGATGCTGGGTTTGATTTATATTTTTATTTTTTCTTCTACTATGTTCTAATTTTCTTTTGTTAGGGCTACGATGTAGCCTAACCATGATGATGTGAATTTCATGATTTTTATGTTCTATAATTGATTTCATTCATGTGAGTTATATATTATTGCGTTTAATGCTTTTGAGTGACTGGCCACCACTTGAATGATCTGATGTGCATGTTTGAGACTGAGAGGTGATAATATGCAATTGTTCATTATAATATATAACCATGAATTAAACGTGGATAGAAATATACCACGTTATTTGTGTAGCTTTCGGTGATAAGGTGATCCAAAAGACTCATTGTAAACCGGGAATATTCATAATTTTTAATGCACTCATGTTTATTTTAATTAACATAGAGATATAGTGGATTAATAAGCTGAGTAGGTTTGCTATACCTAGAGATAGGATAGTAAATAAATTAGGAAATTCCGCTATCACATGTTTGATATCGTTCTTGTATTCATAACAATATGAAATTCATATCTAGTGGTTACGGTGAAATCGGATGCTCTAACATATTTATCTGATTGATTTTACTGCATTTAGTCTTCAAGTTTTGTTTTTAATTTATTCTAAATTATATTTTGATTTGTTAAATAAATTTTAGAATTAGTCTATTTTAGTATTTAATTGGTTTATTAATCATCGATCTCCGTGGGACGATACTTTATCTCATCATTATATTACTTGTTCGATCGTGCACTTGCGTTTAGAATTTTACGAACAAGTTTTTGGCGCGCGTTGCCGGGGATCGTTTGTTTAATACTAATTAATATTGATACCAGATAATTCTAAGTTTAATCTAGCTTTCGTTTTGTTTTATTTTTTAGGGTGTACATTGGTTTATGACACGTAGCTAACAAGGGAAACTTGTTGAGCTTGATCCAGAAATCAAGCGTACATTCAAAAGGCGACTGAGAGAACAGAAAAATCACACTAAGATGACAGGCGGTGATAATGAAAATCCACATAGACTTTTAAGAGATTATGCTGCGCCAACAGTTCAAGGCACCACATCAAGTATCGAGAAGACCTGCAATTCAAGCAAACAACTTTGAGATTAAACCGTCACTTATTCGAGATGCTTCAACAATCGATGCAATTCAGTGGGCTACCAAGCGATGATCCAAATGCTCACATCGATGCTTTTCTTGAAATCTGTGACACCATTAAATATAATGGAGTTACAGATGATGCTATTAAATTAAGATTATTTCCATTCTCTCTTAGAGATAAAGCTAAGAGTTGGCTTTCTTCTCTTCTGCGGATCAATTACTACATGGAATGATATGGCTCAGAAATTTCTTGGTAAGTTCTTTCCACCTGCAAAGTCTGCGAAGATGCGTAACGATATTACTAATTTTATGCAGATGGATAATGAATCATTATATGAAGCATGGGAAAGATTCAAAGAATTTCTTAGGAGATGCCCACATCACGGACTACCCGTATGGATGCAGGTACAAACTTTTTATAATGGCTCTAGTGCAAATCTTCGTTCTATGATTGATGCAGCTGCGGGAGGACTTTAAATAATAAAACACCAGAAGAAGCCTACAATTTATTAGAAGAGATGGCGTCCAATAGTTATCGGTGGCCCTGCGAGATTACCAATGCGAAAAGTTAGCGGAGTTCATGAAGTTGATGCTTTTGCTGCAATTGCTGCACAATTTGAAACACTCAACAAAAAGCTAGATAATATGAGTGTTTCAGCCATGAAAATTCACAATTTGACATGTGATTTTTGTGGTGGAGGACATGTTAGCACAGAGTGTCAGGTAAGTAGTACTTTTAAACAATCTCATGAAAATTCTAACTTTGTTGGGAATTTAATAGGTCGCAGAATAATCCCTACTCCAACACATACAATCCGGGATGGCGCAATCATCCAAATTTTTCATGGAACAATCAGAATGTGACGAGACCACAAGGATTCAAACAATCAGAAGAGACAAAGTCAAATTTGGAAGACATAGTCACCAAACTTGCTAACACAACTCATGACTTCATCAAAAGCACGGATGTGAGATTTTAAAACCAAGAGGCTTCAATCAGAAATTTGGAGATGCAAGTGGGTCAGTTAGCAAGCATGATGTCGGGAAGACAACGGGTTCTTTGCCGAGCAACACGAGAGAAAAAATCCAATTGAAAACATAAAGGCTATTACCCTGAGAAGTGGTAAACAAGTGGGAGAAGAAGAGAGTGTCAGAGACAAAGAAGAGGTGATCAATAAACAATCGAAGGAGACAAGCAAGAGTAAACTTTTTCCAGATAATCCCAAGCCATATGTGCCGCCAATTCCATTCCCTCAGCGACTCCAAAGAGCACAAAATAGATAAGCAATTTTCTAAATTTCTTGATGTATTTAAAAAATTGCACATTAACATTCCTTTTGCAGATGCTTTAGCGCAAATGCTTAGTTATGCAAAATTTTTGAAGGAGATTTTGGCAAACAAAAGGAAACTCGGAGGATTATGAAACCGTGAAGTTAAATGAGGAGTGTTCAGCTATCCTACAAAACAAATTGCCTCCGAAATTAAAAGATCCGGGAGTTTTACTATTCCTTGCACTATTGGGGATTCTTACTTTGAAAAAGCATTATGTGATTTAGGTGCAAGTATTAATCTGATGCCTTATTCTGTTTTCAAGAAATTAGGATTGGGCGAGGTAAAAGCAACCACAGTGTCACTTCAACTGGCTGATCGATCAATTAAATATCCGAGAGGTATTGTGGAAGATGTTTTGGTAAAAGTTGACAAATTTATCTTTCCTGCAGATTTCATAGTTCTTGACATGGAGGAAGATTTTGAGGTACCACTTATCTTAGGTCGACCTTTTCTAGCAACAGGAAGAGCTCTTATTGATGTACAACAGGGGAAGTTGATCCTTAGAGTTCAAGATGATCTTGTTTCATTTAATGTTTTTAAAGCAATGAAATATCCATATGATGATAATTCTTGTTTTAGAGTTAAGACAGTTGACAAGTAGGTGAATAAGGTTTTTCAGGAAAATATTTTTGAAGATCCACTTGAAGCATGTCTGATTCAACTAAGGAACAAAGATATTTAGAATGAGGAGATAAAGGAGTACACAAATTTCATGGAGGCAATTCCTCCATATTCAAGGCAAAAGGCAATTAAATTTGAGGAGTTGGGACAAAACGTTACAAAGCCTAAACCATCAATTGAAGAGCCTCCAATTCTTGAACTCAAACCCTTACTTTCTCATTTGAAATATGCTTATTTAGATGGAGTTTCTTCTTTACCAGTAATTATATCTTCTTCTTTGACAGATTTGATGGAGGAGAAATTGCTCAGAGTATTAAGAGAGCATAAAGGTGCAATTGGATGGAAAATAGCCGATATCAAGGGAATTAGTCCTTCAATTTGCATGCACAAAATTTTGATGGAGGAGCAATATAAACCCACTATCCAACCTCAGAGGCGTTTGAACCCGAAGATGCAAGAAGTAGTGAAAACTGAGGTAATTAAGCTACTTGATGCAGGTATCATCTATCCTATCTCTGATAGTTCTTGGGTAAGTCCCGTACAAGTTGTGCTAAAGAAAGGTGGTATGGCTGTTCGAAAAACGACAACAATGAATTGATTCCAACTAGAACGATTCTTGGGTGGCGTGTGTGTATGGATTACAGAAAATTGAATGATGCCACTAGAAAAGATCACTTTCCTTTACCATTTATTGATCGGATGTTAGAAAGACTTGCGGGGGCATGAATTTTATTGCTTTTTGGATGGATATTCGGGTATAATCGATTCCTATTGCACCGGAAGATCAAGAGAAAACTACTTTCACTTGTCCCTATGGTACTTTTGCTTTTAGAAGAATGCCCTTTGGTCTTTGTAATGCACCAGCTACTTTTCAAAGATGCATGATGGCTATTTTCTCGATATGGTTGAAAAATATATTGAGATTTTCATGGATGATTTTTCCGTTTTTGGCCTATCATTTGATTCTTGTTTAAATAATTTGGCTTTGGTCTTACAAAGATGTGAGGAGACTAATCTTGTTTTGAATTGGGAGAAGTGTCACTTTATGGTGCAGGAAGGAATAGTGCTCGGGCATAAAATTTCTCAAAACGGAATAGAAGTCGATCGAGCCAAAGTGGAAGTCATTGCAAAATTACCTCCGCCAACATCTGTGAAACTTGTCAGAGGATTTTTGGGGCATGCAGGATTTTACAGGCGATTTATAAAAGATTTTTCAAAAATTGCTAAACCTCTTTCTAATCTTTTGGAAAAAGATGCTCCTTTTAATTTTTCTGTTGAATGCATGCAGGCTTTTAACACTTTAAAGGAGAAGTTAATATCAGCACCAATCATGGCAGCACCAAATTGGGATTTACCTTTTGAGCTGATGTGTGATGCTAGCGATTCTGCAGTAGGAGCTGTTTTGGGACAAAGGAAGAATAAAATTTTTCAAACCATATACTATGCCAGTCGAACCTTGTCAGGTGCACAATTGAATTATTCAACAACAGAAAAAGAACTTTTGGTAGTAGTATTTGCCTTTGATAAATTCCGTTCTTATTTAATTGGCTCAAAAGTTATAGTTTATTATGACCACTCTGCTCTTAAGTATCTGCTTGAAAAGAAAGAATCAAAACCCAAGTTGATCAGGTGGATTCTATTGCTGCAAGAATTTGATTTGGAAATCAAAGATAAGAAGGGGACTGAAAATCTAATTGCAGATCACTTATCAAGAATTCCAAATTCAAAGGAAGAGGTAAGACCAATTTTGGAAGAGTTCCCTGATGAGAAAATTTTTTCCATCAAGTCAATTCCTTGGTATGCTGACTTTGTAAATTATTTGGTAAGTAATGTTCTTCCTCTTCAATTATCATATCAACAAGAAAAATTCTTTTCGATGTTAAAAATTATTTTTGGGAAGAACCTTTCTTGTTTAAAGTATGTGCGGATCAGGTCATAAGGAGATGTGTTCCGTATGAAGAGAAGTCAAACATTCTACATCATTGTCATGATGGAGAGACAGTGGCCATTTTGGTGCCACAAAAACTGCAGCTAAGATTTTACAATCTGGATTTTATTGGCCTACACTTTTTAAAGATGCATACTCCTATGTAGCTTCATGTGATAGGTGTCAGAGAACTAGAAATATTTCAAGAAAAAATGAGATGCCTTTAAACAACATTATTGTGTGTGAATTATTTGATGTTTGGGGTATTGATTTCATGGGACCCTTTACACCTTCTTATGGAAATTTATACATTTTAGTGGCTATGGAGTATGTGTCTAAGTGGGTAGAAGCTGTAGCATTACCAACAAATAATGCTAAAGTTGTGGTGAAATTTTTGAAGAAAAATATTTTTACCCGATTCGGCACTCCTAAAGCAATCATAAGTGATAGGGGGACACATTTTTACAACAAGCAATTTAAAGCACTTTTGAGTAAGTATGGAGACACACATAAGGTTGCAACCCCTTATCATCCTCAGACTAGTGGTCAAGTAGAGATTTCAAATAGGGAAATCAAGAGAATTTTAGAAAAAACAGTAAATGCCTCTAGGAAAGATTGGTCAATAAAACTTGATGATGCACTTTGGGCCTATAGGACATCGTTCAAAACTCCAATTGGGATGTCTCCTTTTAGGCTAGTGTTTGGAAAGGCTTGTCACTTACCAGTGGAATTAGAGCATAAAGCATATTGGGCATTGAAATTTCTGAATTTTGATATGCAGTCTGCAGGTGAAGAAAGATTATTGCAACTGAATGAATTGGAGGAATTTCGCAATGAGGCCTATGAAAATTCTAAGTTGTACAAGGAGCGTACAAAAAGATGGCATGACAAGCACATATTCAGAAGAGAGTTTAAAATTGGTCAAAAAGTCTTACTTTATAACTCTCGTTTTAAACTCTTTCCAGGAAAGTTGCGGTCTCGATGGTCTGGTCCTTTTACAGTTACACAAGTATTCCCATACGGAGCAGTTGAAGTTGCGCACGACACTGAGGGTACATTCAAAGTGAACGGTCAACGTTTGAAGCCCTACTTCGAAGGTGGTTACAACAAGCAGAAGACTACCATTGAACTTCATCATCCAGAATAGCGACATCTGAGATAGTTTGGTTGAAAACTATAAAGCAAGCGCTTCTTGGGAGGCAACCCAAGCATTTTAATTATGTTTTTATTTTTTAATTAAGTTTATATTTAAAAAAAAAAAAAAATTAACTTTTCTCTGTTTTATCCAGGTTAATTTTTAGGGAGCACCTTTCAAGAGTTTAATCATCAAGATCATCTATGAACTTATCCTACAACCAGGGAAGTTTTCTTCTTCCTATTCTATTTTTCGCATTGAGGACACTGCTTCATTCAAGTTTGGGGGGAAGACAAATTTTTAGATAATTTTTTTTATCATTATTGCTTTCCTGGTTGTGAATTTTTGCGATTCTTAGGAAAATTTAAATTTTATTTAAACTTGCAGTTGAGGTGTGAGTTAATCTTAATTCTAATTATGTTGATCCACTTACTGAGCACTAAAAGTTCTTACTTTTTGAATTATGTGTAAATCTAGAGAACATTTATGTGAAATATGTGATTTTCTTAGATTTCACCCAAATCTTAGAATTTGTTTGATTTTCTCTTGAGGCGAAATCCTAAGCTAAATCTAACTGAGAAAATGATATAGGCAGTTTTTGGATCGATTGAGCCTTTCAAGCCAACCCTATTTATTTATCCCTAGTCACCCCGTTGAGGCTTAATTATTACCCAATTTTTCATTGGCACCTATATATGTTTAGCCTAGCCGTGATCAAATTATATCCTTATCCTATGTCCTATGAACACATTCATTTTCTTTTGGGATAAAAAAAAATTATTTGAGCGTGATAGAAATTCGGGAGGAATGATGGAGTAAAAAGAAGAAAAAAAAAGTGATTGCAGTGGTTGTTTGGGGTGTATTGTCAAAAAAAAAAAAATTGCCCTTATGGTTCCCTATCCAACTTTCAATTGAGTGAGCCTTTTGGATACTCAATGGGTTGGAAATTTTTATGTTATATTTGGAGGGACTTTGGGAGAAACTCCACCATAAAGCAATTCAAAAAAAAAAAAAAGAAGAGGAAAGAAAAAAAAAAAAGAATGATGATATATGGCGGCAGAAAAATTATCTTGAAGGAGTGAAATTGGACAGTGACATTGGCTCTAATTAGATCCTCGAAATCAACGTGTTGATGGGTTATTTGAGCTTAAAAATTCCCGTTATCTCACCTTTAGCCCAGCCTTACATTACAACCCGAGAAAAGTCCTATTGATTTTTGATTGTATAATTAGCTTACATTAGCGGAGAGATGAATGAAAAGCAAACCTATGAGATTTGGTCATAATTATTGAGAATTTTTTAGAGGTTGCATGTTAACGTAAATTTATTTGGATTGTATATAATTCGAAAAAGATGAGGACTCTCACACACACACTTGGATCATATAGTTAGAATTGGTCTTAACTTATAAATCGATTTCAATGTTTGGATAAAATTTGTGTTTTTCTTTGAATTGTGAATTTGAGCAATTATGGAAAGATGTCATGGAGGAGGTTGTTAGCTTGAGTATGTGTTATGTCTTGATTTTGCTCGAGGACTAGCAAAATGTTAAGTTTGGGGGTTTGATAACTCTATAAAAATAAAGTTATTTTACCTATTTTAGGTAACAATTAATGCATTATCTATGAGAAAATATTTGGATTTCCTTCTGATTATTTAAATTTTCCTTGTTTATGCAGAATAATGAGAAATGGAGAAGATAAGGAAAAGAATGGCAATTATCAGGAATTCAAATAAAAGCAGCAGTGGAAGATGGATATCAAATTAGGAAATTCTTGATTTTGTTCCCCGATGTTATATGCAAGCATTGAGAGATAGATATTTTATATATCTTATAAATAGAGACAGAGAGAGCAGCTAGGGTTTTTAGAGAGGAGGGATTAGATTGTTTTTCCATTGTTAGAGTTTTTCAAGTATTTTGAAGAGAAGACAAAAGTGGTGACAAAATTCTTGTACTTTGATTCAAGATGCTGGGTTTGATTTATATTTTTATTTTTTCTTCTACTATGTTCTAATTTTCTTTTGTTAGGGCTACGATGTAGCCTAACCATGATGATGTGAATTTCATGATTTTTATGTTCTATAATTGATTTCATTCATGTGAGTTATATATTATTGCGTTTAATGCTTTTGAGTGACCGGCCACCACTTGAATGATCGATGTACATGTTTGAGACTGAGAGGTGATAATATGCAATTGTTCATTATAATATATAACCATGAATTAAACGTGGATAGAAATATACCGCGTTATTTGTGTAGCTTTCGGTGATAAGGTGATCCAAAAGACTCATTGTAAACCGAGAATATTCATAATTTTTAATGCACTCATGTTTATTTTAATTCACATAGAGATATAGTGGATTAATAAGCTGAGTAGGTTTGCTATACCTAGAGATAGGATAGTAAATAAATTAGGAAATTCCGCATCACATGTTTGATATCGTTCTTGTATTCATAACAATATGAAATTCATATTTAATGGTTACGGTGAAATCGGATGCTCTAACATATTTATCTGATTGATTTTACTGCATTTAGTCTTCAAGCTTTGTTTTTAATTTATTCTAAATTATATTTTGATTTGTTAAATAAATTTTAGAATTAGTCTATTTTAGTATTTAATTGGTTTATTAATCATCGATCTCCGTGGGACGATACTTTATCTCATCATTATATTACTTGTTCGATACGTGCACTTGCGTTTAGAATTTTACGAACAAGTTTTTATGATTGTTTTTATTACACATATGCAACCTACACTAATAATGATGACATAAAATGAGATTAATTATGAATTAACTTATTAGCTAAATAAACGGCTTTTGTGTTTTCTTTCTTTTATTTATTTATAAAAATGACAATAATTCTTATTAAAGAAATCAACATAATGATGCAATGTTAAAAAAAACTACATGATGGGAATATTAAAACATTAATCTATGACCCACTAACTAGAGTGCAACATGTGGTGTGATTTATATGACGTAAATAACATTTTTTATTCTCTTTTTTGTTTTATTAAAGAAAAATTAACCTAATCTTACATGAATCTAAAAAAAAAAAATGCATTACTTTAAACATGAAATGTTTATGGACCTAAGTACTTAAATTCAAGATATAACACATGATATGATATGCGATGTGCAAATAACATACCGAAATATGTCCTATTAAAAAATTCATCAATATAAATCAATGACATTATTTCAATGATGCAAAGCAATTCATGAATTTGTCATAAAAAAGTCGAAATAATCAAAAATCTAACCCGACGTCTCGCGGCTCAATATTTTTGATTATTATGATTTAACATGACAAATTTTCCAATTGGATAATAAATCAAAACAAATCAAGAAGTTAGAAAAATAATAATAAGTAAATAATAAAAAAAACTATGAAACCAAATACTAAAAATTTACCTAGTCTAACTCACGGTGGACTTGAAGAAATGGCGAGGACGCGGTAATGGTTGAAGCTGCGATGGTGGCTCACCAAGGGTGAAGGGTCCCGGTGACCGGAGCCGGGGTGGTCGTCGGAGAGCACGTGGAGCTGGCGATCGGGGGCCGCGAGCAACAAACGTGGAAGGCCGGGTCCGGGCGGCAGGCGGTCGCGCGGCGAACGAGCGGCGGTGCTGGTGCGGTTGGCCGCGGAGCGCTCGTGGGTCCGAACGGTGGCGCGGCTGCGGGTGGAGCGAGAGCAGATCTCCGGTGAGGCTCGGCGTCGTGGTGGTGCGGCTGATTTGGGGCTTCGGTAGCGTCGGGTCGCGATTGGGTGTAGGGGTGGCGGAGCGAGCGGAGGCGCGAGGGGCGTAGAGCTGCGGAGGGAGGCGGAGTGCGGAGACCCGCGGAGCGAGGCGGGCTGCTGCGAGGCGGTGGCGCGGAGCGAGCGTGCCGGAAGCTTCACGGGCAGCGGTGACCGCGCAAGGCGTGCTGGTGGAGATCTCGGACCGGCGGTGATGTGGGCGCCGGAGCGGCGCGGTGTGGGGCTTCGCGGACGGCGGTGGTCGCGGTCGTGGAAGCAACGGCGGCGTGGGGCTTCGCGAGAGGGGAATCCACGAGGAAGATGAACAGTGCACAACTTTTTTCTTTATTTTTTGTTTTTTTCTCTCCCCTCACATCACTCTCCCTCTGCCCTGTGTACTTTCTGCAGGAGACTTTTTACTTTTCTCCTCTTTTATGCTGTTTTCCCCTTTGACTCTTGCTACAACTTTCTTTTTTACCTCAAAAAGCTTTTTTCCTCATTAGCTCCCTTAAAAACTCCAATTTGTTTTTGCAAGTGAGATATTCACTCAACCGTTCAACAAATTAGCAGCTCCAAAATCACATGATTTTCGAACTTTTAAAATTTTGAAATTTAGTTCAATTTTTTTTTAAAAAAAATTCCCTCCACAACTAAATGCTCTATTATTATTTTCTAAAAGATAAATTAAATTTTAAAATAGGTGTCAACATATATGTTGCCAATAAAATAACAATTTTATCCTCCACAAATCCAATAGTTGATCGACACTAACTTTAAGATTTTACATGTGGATGCAAAATTGTGAAGTCACCAATGAAATAACAATCTTACTATCCATAAACTCAATATTAGAAAACCATTAATGGTGCTGTGATTAAGTTTTGAGTAGTAAATATATAGCTAGAACATTTACGGTTATAATTCACTAATATTGTTGCAAAATATCATCAATATACACCATTCTTTGAAATTTCATGAATGGTATTACAAATTACTATTGAAAGGAATGTTGTTATGTTTGGGCTAAACGGAACGTTAAACACTTTTTTTGTGATTAATAAATGACTCATTATTGTCAAGAAACAAGAAAACAGCCGCCCTTCCCTTGTCTCAACATGGCAAGTATCCTCTTGGAAGGGTAGCCGCAAGCTCGGAGAGCAAAGGAATGATTTTAAAGAAGCATTTGTTCCACAAAATATTCAAAATTTAGAATATATTTTTCCGAGAAATAATTTTTTGTGTCGCTTGTGAAAATGAATAAATGAAAAATATTTCCATTATAGACAAAATTTTTTTTTGGCATACATCATTGTTAATCGTGATAAAATTTTCTGTTGATTAACTTTTCTAAACGACATAACCAATTATTTCAAATCTTGAAATTATCTTAAAACAAACGCATCTTGAATTTCAAACCATATTTACAGGCTCTGATAATATTTTCCTTTTGTGCTACTCTTTTGTTTTTTTAGGGCATTGTTTGTGATAGTTACTTTACAATTCTCTCTTGTTTTCTGGCCTACAAAGAGGAAAACGTTTCTAGACGAGTTTGGCCGCTCTCAATCGTCATCGACAAGCCCATCCCCCCTGGTGCGCGCGCGCACTCTCTCTCTCTCTCTCTCTCTCTCTCTCTCTCTCTATCGAGGTAGTGCTCGCGGCCATGGGAACTCCTATGGCACGAGCCTGAAGCTCAAGGTGGCTGCAGAGCCCTCTGGAACAGAGCTCCCATCCATTGAAGCTCTGCACGAACAGCTTGTGTGCATCCAGGGCTGTGGCCCTAGGACCCGATCGGGTCCAATGGTTGGGATCGTCCGACCTCAATCTGGACCAAATTCGAGGCAATAACCATCGCTGGGCTCACACATGGGGATTACGACTCTCCAAGGGACGATCTGAGGAAAACCAGTTTCAGTATTTTCATCGGCACTCATCAGTTTTTTTATCCCTTAAAACTCTGGTTTACTTTCCAACAATTTTTGGCCAACAATATTTTAGTTTTTAATTTGTTATTTTTTGTTAATTTTAAAAATTAATTAAAGCGCCAACGTCTGCCGCAAAGAATAATTTACATGGTAAAAGAAATGATGGTCACTTTCATCCTTGGAGTAAAACTCCATGATTTTTTTGGGACATCTGGTGAGGTCAGTTTTATACCTTGGAAATGTGTACATGATCTTTCTTGGGATTTGGCCTGAAATTTAAATTAGAAGTAAGAGATTTTATGTACCTCAGAGAAATGATTTTTATAGACAATTATTACTTTTCTTTTAAGCATTACCAAAGGAGATGGTGGAAATCCGACTTCCAAGCCTTCAACAATCTTGAAAAAGAAAATATCGATAGGGACTTCTCAACTGTTCAACGATAAAAATGGATTAGGTGACCAGCGATAGATCAGAATGAAACCAGTGGATTCTCAATTGGATTTTACCATATTGCAAAATGTACAGCTGACAATAGCTCATTACAAGTACCTTTTGCTAAGTATTAACTTGCTCTCTTATTTTCATACACAAAACAATAGCAAACTCTATCAACTATTTAAATACAAACAAGTGACAGGGGGATGATGAGTGAACTTGTCACCTTTGCTCGGCCCTATGAGGCAAAAAACCATAACTCCTATACAATATTCTTGGCTGCTGCCGAGCGCCCCCAAGATACTTCAGCCACTAATCCAAAAGGAAATCTAGCTCGTTGGGTAGAGTGACTCTTTTTTGCAGTAGGGACTCAATCATTGGACATTTCCTCTTTCTCCCGCCTCTGGGCCTAAATTGAAATTGCTCATCTTACTCCTCAAAATCACCCTGAAGCCAAGGAGCCAAATTGATATGTATTAGGATAATCCAAATCTCATGTAGTAAAAGCCTGGATTTCAAAGGAGAAGCAAAATTGAATTTCAATATCTGAGAGAATGAGAGAATAGGGCTCACTAGAGTGTAAACATGGTAACCAGTTTTCTCATGATGGTCTCTCACGTGCTTATACACAAACTTCTTGCCACAATCCTTATGGCCGCATGCAAATGGCCTCACCTCAAGATGAACAACCTTCACATGCTGACGTAAATTTGATTTCTGTCAACATGAAAAAACATCAGCTAATGTACACTCAGCAACCCCACAATAAATGCCCTCAAGCTTCAATGTTCCAAACAATTATATTCCATGCCCAGGCAGAATCTAATTAGTAGGTGACTGCATCTTACTGTTGAAAAAAATGCAGAGACAACCCTCAACATCACATTTGAATGCCTTTGAATCAGCCAAATTTTTCTTCTCATGCGTGTGGAGATGCTGTTGGATATTCTTCCTCAACTGCTTAGTCCCACATATGTCCCAATTGACTAATTGGTGAGCCAACCGCATGTGCTCCTTCAGATAGTCAACACTGCTTAAGTATTTCATGCACTCAAAACAGAAAGTCTCCACAGTCTCCAGTTTGACTGCAGCAGTTGACATGACGTTATAATCGAATAGCACGTTAAACAGCTCATAGATATCATTTGGCTTCGCCAAGACACCTTTATAATTGACTTCCCATGAGAATCCTCATGCTTTCGCAACTTTGATGCAAACTTGAAAACCTTTCCACACCTAACCTCCGGACAAACATGCTGCTTCAGACTCTTACATTCACCAAATGTCGATGGTTCCTCATCATTGTGAATTTCATTCAATTGCCTCTTCATGTTCCCTTGATATGCAAATGACTTATAGCAACCATCAATAGGACAGCTGAAAATTTTGACACATAGATACAAAGCATACCAAATCTCTAGACATCAGTAGAAAAAAAAGAACGATGCTTCAAACCTCAAAATAGAACATGTGTGACCGAGGCTGACTTGGTGGGTCCTCTCAGGTGGTCCCCCAACCTGATACTGGTCCAATCAGGATACAAGACTGCAGCCTCTTGCATTTTGGAGTTCTTTTCGGTGGGATCCAATGCTTCACGCCATTATCATATCATAATTAGATGAGCCAACATACTTTATCTTGCAAGGTCATGATTTCAGTGTAGGTAAACTCACAATAGACAAATGGAAAATAATAAAACAGCTTCATTTTTCAACCAAAATCAAACCTTTTTTTTTATCATAGAAACCTCTATGTGAAACTGGACCACACTCAAAGATTGATGCTTTTTCGATGGCGCTTCCATTTTATGATGTTCCACAAGATTAACAGCACTATATTTGTAGGTAATCACCATTCCACGGCCCAGAAAATCATGTACATCGCCAGCGATAATATCCGAATTGCTGTTTTCGACACCTAATTAGAAGTTACAAATGTGAGTTTGAAAGCAAAGACCACAACCGAGCATTGTACATCAAAACCATCTATTCAACAAGACTGGTGCGACCGTGATCAGAACCTCCCCACTTTACAAACTGTACCTCAACATCGACCACCTCCCTGACAGGTGTAATCTAATCGAAACTTGACTAAAATTTTGAAAGAACTTGCATTATCCAAAAAAAAAAAAAACAGAGAGCTCAATATACCTCGAGCGAATGGCCCTGCACATGCTGCCTCAAGTACGTGGGTTTCTTAAACGCGGCGCCACATTCTTCGCAAGCATTAGCCTTCGCTCCCTCCTTCCCCTCGACCCCTTAAGCCATTGCCGCTTGCACCTCATCCTGATAAAGACCGAACCAACGCGAAAACCCCTTCACATCAATTCGAATCGCAGCGGACATTCAAACGCGAGCAAATTCCGCAACCGCAAAACCAGCCACTGCCGATCGAACTAGTCAAATCGTAGCACCAGAACTCACGGCCCGAAACGAACTGAGCTGCTTACGAAGCGTCGAAGTGAGGAGAACTAACGCGGTGGTGCGATAGGATGTGAGAAGTGACGAGGGACTCCTTGGACGTGCAGATCCCGCGGCACTCGCATTAGTAACGCCACCAACCGGAAGAGACGCTTGGATCGGTGTTGTTCTGGGCCTAACTTGACTGGGTTCAAAGTTATGATCAGTTTGGGCCCAGATTAGGCCCGGCCCGATAAGCTCTCCATCGAACGAAATAAGATCTGCGAACAGGAAGCTGCTTACTTCGCGATTGTTGCGTACATTACTAGATACGAGCATGAAGATGTATGGAGAGTTACCGTGAGGTTTCGTTGCAGAGATTGCTGAGGTAGATTTTTGTGATGGACATGGACGTTGATGACGGTTTGGAAGCACGAGGTAACAACAAATTCTGTCGGATGTGTATACGGTAAGTTAGTATTTATCTAAGATTTTTCTTTGCATAGGCATAGAAGCACATTCTCATCTTACCACGAGCTAGAGGTCTTGACCACCTGGCAGATGTGCATGAAGTACACCTTGAACTGTTGAGGAGAAGAAATTCTTGCATGGAGATTCTCAATAAATTTTCTGTCTTGGATATTACTCAGGATGCTGCAACCTTCTAATCAGGGGCTATTAGTTGGTGCACATGTCTTGGCATTTGATGCAGGCACTTACACCCTAGGGCGTGCACGCACCTCAACACCTACAGAAATGGCAATGCACCTTATGTCCAGTTACTTATCCTCCAAATTTTACAATACAAGCTCCTCTATCATATGCCCAACTAACAAAATTTAAGGAACGCAATTGTAATGACAAAGCTATTTTTTTTTTCTTTTTTCGGTGGTTTGCTGAAGGTATGTGGTGTACTGGCAGAGCTTTCTGCCAAAATACCAAAATCAGTAATTAAAAATTTGGACTTGGCTTTTGTTGGGGAGGTATTGAGTAAAATTCTGCTACCTCTCATTACTTTCTGCTTCAATATTGCAGTAATCTCCTTTGGCTGCAAATACCATTTTGGTAGAAAGCCTTTTGATAGTGATGTTGCCAGTGCTTATCTCAAAATGTCAATGCAAGTCCGATGAGTATTGTTGCCTCTGGCTTTCGTCACTTAGATAAGAATTCTTTGGCCTTGCTGTAACTCTTTTCACAATGGGACATTGAGCAACCAAACTCGCCAAACAGGTTGCAGTCAATCAATTAAAGAGCAGATTTTTGCGATTTCAAACTTGTATTTGTTACCATAAGCAAAAAAAATTAACATATGAAGGTCAAAATCAAATACATGACTCTAACATGACCGATCTTAAGTGAAGCAAAGCGAACTTTACATTCACTTCACCTTCGCCAGAATCATAACATGATGGAGAATCGGAGATTACCTTATTAATGAAGCCAAGGTAAGTCACAATAGGCAGTCCAATTTGATGGGAGAACAATAACAATTCGAATAATATCAAATCAACGCAACGGAATAAAATAATCTCCAATTTTGTGTAAACCTAATAGGAATTGATATACTATAGTAAGATAAATACCAAGCACGTGAACACAAGACGATTTTTTGCGTGCAAAACCTTCTCAATGTGAGGAGATAAAAAACCACGGTACCGGAGTCCATCCGAAAATCTTCACTATCAACAAAATTGGGTGAATGATGTTCTTCTTTAGTAAATACTAGAGGTACATAGAAACAAATACCTTAAGAACATAATTCTTGGCAATACACTTGAATTTCACAAGAGATTAATGATAAATCTGACCAAAAACACAGGTTTTGATCAATCCATAAAAAACATGATGTAGGGAGCTCCAAACGAAAATCAAACCGTTCAAATTCGAGAAAATTGCGCCACGAACATGCTGACAAAATTTCAGCTCGATCGGACCATGAATCAACCTCCGATACTAGCTTGATGTAAATCAAATATTGCATCAACCCCCAGTTTTTTTGCTTTCTCTTTTTCTCTTGTAACTATTTCCTTTTGCGGCTACCACTTTATATAGATAATGAGAAACCTATTTCTCCATATAAGTTATCATATGGGCTCAAGCCCTTTTTAGGCTTGCAACTCATTGAGCTTTCTCCACATAGGAGTGAACCTAGCTAACATATTTCCCTCTCACGACAATGTGGAGGGATTCACCATCCCCGCTATCAATTGGCAATGTTCAAGCTTCTTTCTTGGTAGAGTCTTCGTCATCATATCAGAGTCATTATGATCCATATGAAGTTTCTCAAGTTCCAACAACTTTTCATTTAGAACATCCCTTATTCAATGATATCTAACATCAATATGTTTCGATCTAGAATGAAAAGATGAATTCTTACCAAGATGAATTGCGCTTTAATTATCACAAAATAGCACATAACTCTTTTGCTTGAGCCCAAGTTCTTCTAAGAACTTCTTCATCCATAGCATCTCTTTACTAGCTTTAGTTGCTGCAATAAATTCAGCTTCGGTTGTAGAAAGTGTAACACACTTCTGCAATATTGACTTTCATGACATAGCTCCACCCGCAAAAAAAAAAAAAAATCAAATAACCAGAAATAGATTTACGAGTATCATTATCTCCTACCAAGTCAGAATCTGTGTATCCAATTAACTCAAGTTTCCCGATCCTGAAACTGAGTTTCAAATTTGAAGTTCCCCGAAGATACCTCATAATCCACTTCACTGCATTCCAGTGCTCTTTGCCTGGATTTGACAAATAATGACTAACAATGCCAACTACGTGCGCCAAGTCTGGGTGTGTACATACCATCACATACATTAAGCTTCCTACAGCTGAGGTATATGGAACACTTTCCATATCTTTCTTCTCTTTATCAGCCGTAGGACTTTGCTTCATATTTAACTTAAAGTGGGTAGCAAGAGAAGTACTAACCACTTTAGCCTTGCCCATATAATATTTCTAAAGTATCTTCTCGATATATTTCTCTTGCGACAAAAATAACTTCTTAGCATCTTTGTCTCGGGGTAATTCTAATGCCAAGATCTGCTTCGCCGAGCCCAAGTCTTTCATGGCAAAAGACCTGCTCAACTGTTTTTTCAATAACTTAATTCTTGAAGCATTCATGCCAACAATCAGCATATCATCAACATAAAGCAAGAGAATAATAAAGTCATCATCAGAAATTTTTTGGACAAACACATAGTTATCTGAGGAAGTCTTCTTATAGCCCTATTATGTTATAACTGACGCAAACTTTTTGTACCACTGCCTCCGTGCTTGTTTTAGGCTATAGAGATTTTTCTTAAATTTACACACATAATTCTCTTTCCCTTTCACTTTAAAACCCTCAGGTTGTTCCATGTATATCTCTTCCTCCAAGTCATCATGTAAGAATGTTGTTTTGACATCCATTTGCTCAATTTCCAAATCTAGGGTAACTGCCAAGTCTAGAACCACATGGATAGAAGACATTTTCACTCCTGGAGAAAATATATCATCAAAATCAATACCCTTTCTCTGACCAAATCCCTTAACAACCAATCTAGCTTTGTACCGTGGTTGTGAAGTATGTTCATCTTGCTTCAACCTATATACCCACTTGTTCTTTAAAGTTCTTTTATCTTTAGGTAACTTCACCAACTCAAAAGTATGATTATCATAAAGTGACTATATCTCATATCGCATAGCATCAAACCAATTGCTTTTGTACTCATCTTCTATTGCTTCTATATAGCACTTTGGTTCACTTACATCAGTCAATAATACATACTCATCTTCAAAATACCTGGTGAAAGGTCGTCGGTCTCTAACGGATCTTCGGACTGAAATATCAAGTAGAATATCTAATTGAGCCTCTGGTTCAATAATAGTATTATCTGTTTCAACATGTTCAGGAACATATGCGTTATTCAGAATATTGACTTTCTGCTGCTCTTTATCAACCTGTGTAGGAATATTTGTAAGAGGAACTAGATCCAAATCAACCAAATTATCACTAACTTGTGATGCTGAAATCATCTTTGCTTTCTTAATATCCTTTATTATTTGATCTTCCATAAACACAATGTCTCTGCTTCTTACAATTTTTTTTTCAACTGGATCATAAAATTTGTAGCCAAGCATATCTTGTCCATAACCAATAAATATGCATTGTTGTGTTTTCACGTCAAATTTAGACCTCTCATCTTTGGGAATATGCACAAATGCTTTGCACCCAAAGACACACAAATAATCATAAGAAACATCTTTGCATGTCCAAACTCTATTAGGAATATCAAACTCTAAGGAAATGCATTGAGTAAGATTTAATACATGCACACTTGTACTTAAAGCCTCACCCTAAAAGGATCTAGGTAACTTTGATTGTGAAAGTAAGCATCTTACCCTTTCAACCAGTGTTCTGTTCATTATCTCAATTAAGCCATTTAGCTGAGGTGTCTTGGGAGGTGTCTTTTGATGTCGAATACCTTGTTGTCTGCAATATTAATCAAAATGTCCAATATACTCTCCCACGTTATCAGTTCTGATGCATTTCAATTTCTTTCCAATCCGTCTCTCAACTAAAGCCTGAAATTGCTTAAAAGCATCTAACACTTGATTTTTAGTTTTCAATGTATGAATCCAAATTTTCCTTGAAAAATCATTTATGAAGGTAACAAATTAAAAAGAGTCATCAAGTGATTTTGTTTTCATAGGACTGCAAACATCAGAATGCACTAAATCCAGTATACCTGACTTTCTTGAAGGAGGGGAGCTTTTAAATGCAACTATGTTCTGTTTTCTTGCTAAACAGTGAGCACACTTCTTTAGCGTCGAATTTTTTCAATCCTAAAAGGAGTTTCTTCTTGGCCAATAGCGATAAACCCTTCTCATTGATGTGACTGAGTTTCTTATGTCATAACTCAGCTGCATCTTCGCTGTCTATTACATTAATTTTGTCTGTAGACAACTTTGCCTGCATAATGTATAACGAAGAATATTTTTCACCTCTAGCCACAACAAGAGAACTTTTGTTGAGCTTTCATTGACCATTACTGAAGGTGCTGCAATACCCCTCATCATCTAACTTGCCTGTAGAAATCAAATTCAAGCAAATATCAGGTATATGTTTAACATTATTCAATATTAACCTTGTGCAATTGCTGGTTTCTAGGCACACATCACTGATGCCTACAGCTTGAGCTAGCCCATTGTTTTCCATCTTTACAGATCCGAAGTCACCTGACCTGTATGATGTAAAGAAATCCCTATGAGACGTAGCATGAACGGATGCACCATTATCAATTACCCAATTGGTCTCATGAGATACAAAATTCACCACATCACCATAAAAAATAATGAGAAAGTCTTCTTTAAATGCAGCAACACGATTGTCATCACTGTTATTATCACTTTTCTTATCTTTACCTTTCTCCTTTTGTTTCTCCTTTTTTAACTGGCGACAAAATCTCTGAATATGTCCCTTCGATGACAATAATGGCACTCAACATTAGCAAATTTATTATACTTACATATGCTTTTATTTCTATTTCTCGGATCTCGAGACTCACTTCTTCTCATTTTCTCAACAACCAAGGCATCAGAATGTGAAGAGGACGATCCTTGTGTCTTCCTTCTTATCTCTTTATTCAAAATACTACTCTTGGCCAAATTCATGGTAATCATACCATCTGGGGCAGAATTAGACAAAGATGTTTGGAACATCTCCCATGAGTCCGGCAAAGTACCAAGCAACCATAATGCTTGTATCTCATCATCAAACTTGATTCCTATCGCAGTCAACTGATTTATAATTCCTTGAAAATAATTTAAATGATTAGTCAAACGAGTACCATCTTGATATCTTAGAGCCATCATCTGTTTTATAAAAAATAACTGATTATTTACAGTCTTTCAAGCATATAACTGTTCGAGCTCATCCTATAAACTGCGTACATGTGTTTCCTCAATAATATTGTTCAAAACATTATCATCCACCCACTGCCTAATATACTTGACGATGCAATATAGACTATTCATCATCAGTTTTATTCTCTGGTTTCTCATATACAAATACGGGCAAATAAAAATCTTTCACATATAAAAGGTCTTCTTTCTTCCCTTTCCAAATATGATAATTCAAATCATTTAGTATAACCATTCTACTCGTATTCATTTCCATTGTTTAACACAAGGCAGAAAAATCAAGCAATAACCAAATGCTCTGATACCACTCTGATGGAAGAACGAACAGTAACAATTCAAATAATATCGAATCAATGCAGTGGAATAAAATAATCTCCCCTCTTGTGTAAACCTAATAGGAATCGATATGGTAGAGTAAAATAAATACCAAGCATGCGAACACAAGACAATTTTTTACGTGAAAAACCTCCTCAATGTGAGGAGATAAAAAACCACGGTACCAGAGCCCACCCGAAAATCTTCACTATCAACAAAATTGCATGAACAATGTTCTTCTCTAGCAAATACTAGAGGTACATAGTAGCAAACACCTCAAGAACATAATTCTTGGCAATACACTTGAATTTCACAAGAGATCAATGATAAATCTGACCAAAAACACAGGTTTTGATCAATCCATGAAAAACCTGATGTAGGGAGCTTCAAACGAAAATCAAACCGTTCAAATTTGAGAAAATTGCGCCACAAACATGCTGACAAAATTTCAGCTCAATCGGATCATGAATCGACCTCCGATGCTAGCTTGATGTAAATTAGATATTGCCCAAACCCCTAGATTTTCTGCTTTCTTTTTCTCTCTTGTTATTATTTCCTTTTGTGGCTACCACTTTATATAGATAGTGAGAAACCCTATTTCTCCATATAACTTATCATATGGGCTCAAGCTCTTTTTGGGCTTGTAACTCATTGGGCTTCCTCCACATAGGACTGAACCTAGCTAACACAATTAACTATTGGGAGCTCTCATGATTGTCGTCGGCTAAAATGAAGACAAGTGGAAGAGCTTCAAGCAAGTTTTGGCCACTTCAATTTTCATGGCCACAAAATAGAGTGGAACAAGGGCTTCTCCCAAGGTGGTCCAACAATGGCTGCGTCACCTTGGGCCTAGTAATGAGCGAGAAACGAGAAAGAAAGTCTCTAGAAATCGATTCCCTAAGGGAATTTTTTGGTGAAATCTCCCTTAAAAATGCTCTCTGGAATGTTTCAAACTCAATCCGTGTGGAGCGCGACTCTCTCTATTGTGCAAGCGACCATCAGCAATAAGGTTGAAGTGGTTGAAGGCTAGGAAGTATTGACACTTTCTGAGAGCCTTCATGTCGTGTCGGACACTTCAACATGTGTTTGACAAACTCTGACACATTTTTACATGTTCCGACATGCGGTTAACACATGTTGTGATCAACTCTCCCAACACGTGAGTCTGGAATTTAGACATGCGATTTCGACACGCATGTAGTCAATTTTGAAAATTTTCAATAAATGAGGGTCAAAATGTAAATATGTAAACAAATGAAAAATTATAGAGGAAAAGACTTCTTGTTATATTTGATGGTAAAATATGGATTTTTTTTCCTCGACTAATCGTTAAATTTAATAGTGGAATGTTGATTGTTTTTTTCCATACCAAGTTTTATGAATTCTTTCAATGGAATATAGTTGAATTTGTCAAATTGAGATAATGAATAATATTAACAAATGCTAGATTAATATTTTTAGTGCAAATTCATTCTAAGCTTTTATTTATTTATTTATTTGTTTTTGAATTTAAATTAAATTAATTTGATTAAAATAGTCATAAGAATGATAATTTATCATATATATATATATATATAATTATACATTTAATATACAAAGTATCCCAACATGTCGAATTTTCTATTTTTTGATAAATGATGTGTCGGCATGTCGTGTTATGTCATGTTGTGTGTTGAGTGTTAGTGTCGGGATTACTTTAGATTGAAGGTGATGACTGGCGGCAAAGGAGAAGGAAGCAATTTAAGTGAAATGGGCCTCGTTTAAATCCAAAATGGGCTCCTATTGGAAATCGAGGACTGCAGTTTTATGGGTCCAATGAGCCTAGGCATTGATCGAAGTCTTATGGGTAAATTCACGAGCAAATAGGTTTGGGGTTGACTTGATGGGTTTGGATCAAGTTATCAGGCCAAATTTAAATTCAATGGTTGGATGGGCTTCAAAAATGATTGATCTCTCTCAATCTCTCTCTCTCTCTCTCTCTCTCTCTCTCTCTCTCTTTATTATTTATTTTTTATATTTTTTATTTTTCCAATTTATTTATCCTATATATGCATATATGATTTTATGGACAAAAAAATTCTTGTGTCAACATTACTTAAGTGCCATAATTTCTTTTTTGATTATCTAGTGCCATGTAACTTTTCAATTGACCACTTTAAGTGCTATGACTTTTTGAAAACATTTTCCATAAGTGTCATCCTAAGTCAGATTTTTGGCACTTAGGTGAATATTTTGAAAAGTCATGGCACTTAAGTAATCAATTGAAAATCATGACATTCAAGTGAATGCTTTTTAAAAGTTATGGCATTCAAGTGGTAGAAAAAAAAGTTTTGGCACTTAAGTGAGTATCATACGAAAGTTAGAGCACTTGTGGATTAGCTATTATTTTAATAATCCGCAAATGGGCACATAACTGAAATATTTGTACCATATTATGTAACATAATTGGTAAGTTATTAGACCATTAATAGTAATAAATTAGGAAAAAGATACCACAAGTGTCATAATTATTGTACGGCTCTCACTTAAGTATCCTAATTTTTATGATCAATTAAGCGCTATAACTTATATACAATGCTCACTTAAGTGTCATAAGTTTTTTTTTTTTTCCAATTACCTAAGTGTTATGGACATTTTGCAATTGATCACTTGAGTGTATTAAGTTTTTGAAATTATTCACCATAAAGTTACCAATGAAACATCTCTACCATATTATGTAACATAATTGGTAAGTTATCAGACCAATAATAGTAATAAATTAGGAAAAAGATATCACAAGTGTGACATCCTGGAATTTCAGTCATGATTTCAATTAAATAAATCGGGCCTGTCGTGACCTACCCCTAGGAAGGGAACAGGTTTAGGGGTATTGCCTAAAGGATAGGCTTATGGTCCTTGATTAGGCACGGGCTCTCCCAAGCCCATACCCAGCGTGACATTGGGATATCTTTTAGGAATTTTGCCCAAAAGGAGTCGCCACTAGCCTATTAGGGTTGGCTAGAAACCAAGTGAGGCATGGGAGTGTACCTCACTTCCTACGCAACCAGAGAATCTAGGGTCAGAGACTTAATTACACTAATTGACCAAGTAGTGCCCTTTCGGTACCTAATCTTATTCATTTTAGAAGAAAAGATTTTTGTTAAGCAATTTGGAGATTTTACACCTATCCACTAACATGTGAGGTGATCATGCAAGTGCACAATCATTAAAGTAATAATCATGGCTACCAAAATCCTAATTGCAGTAAAATTAAACATATGCAATTAAACATAATTAGATATGTAAATTAAACATATGATATAATCAAAATTTGAGCAAATAAATGTCTAATTACACTAAAAAGGCAAGACATGGCAATTCCTAACTGAATCCTACATTTTTGTAATTTTTGAAATTTTTTTATTTTTTAAATAAAAAATAATAATATTTTTCGGGCCGAATCAAGGGTTGGGTATGGTCAAACGACTCGGTCGACTCGATCGGGGCGGGCGGGTCGGATCCGCCTAAGTCCGACCTATTCAGAGGCGGGCTGACCAGGCCTGATTAACCTTGGTCGGGCCTTTCCTCGGTTTAGATTGGGCCCAACGAGCGAAGCCCAATCTCCTGCAAAAGAAGGAAACCCACACGTGTAGGCCCAAGACCAAAAAGGCCTAACCAGGTTAAGCTTGAAAGCCCAAAACTGACTCATATTCGCTTAAAACCCTACCCGGTTTAGATCCGTGCCTGACCCGGTTCTTGGTCAAAACCCTAGGGCCTCTTTGGCGGAGGTGGCGACAGGCTTGACAGTGGCGGCGACGTGGTGGGTGGCAGCGGCAATGCAGCGGGTAGCGGCGACGATGTTGGGGTGTGCGAGGATGGGTGGTGGCTGCGTTGGAGGCGAGCGGAAGCGTTAGGTTGTCGTGGGCGGAGGCGGGCATCGCTTAGGCACGGTGGAGAGCTGTTGTGGCGTGGTGGGGACGAGCTGCTGTAGGGGGTCGCTCGAAGGTGCTACAAGTGGCAGGCGGCGGCGATGTCAAAGCTCGTGGGTACAGAGTAGGCAGAGGCGAGGTGGCTTCTAGCGTTGGGTTCGAGTAACATCAGGTGTCGCAGCGAGGGGGATGGTGGGTAGATCGGCAGGTGTCGGTGTTTGGAGCTCTGGTAGCAATGGAGACAAGTTGTTGTGGTGTTGAATAGAGACGTGGGTTGCTGGTGGAGTAGCAGTGACAAGCGGCATCGGGTAGGAGGGCGGCAGCTCGCGAGTTGCTTGGATCCTTTCCCCCTCCCCCCCAAATTTCCCTCTCTCTCCCTCTGGTTTTCTATACTCTTTTCTCCCTTTGGTTCTCTCTGCTCAATGCTCTTCTTTTTGCTTTTCCTACATTGCGTGCTAATGATGCCAGGGGGAGGAAAACAGCTAGGCCAAGCCCTCGTGCAAGAGAGAGAGAGAGAGAGAGAGAGAGAGAGAGAGAGAGAGAGAGAGAAAGAAAGAGGGGCAGGTTGGGCCGAGGCCGGGTTGGGCCGAGGCCAGATTGGGCCCAACCCGGCCCCTTAATGCGGTTGTTTTCTTTGTTTTTGTTTTTGTTTATTTTTCAAGTTAATTTTTAAATTTTTTAAATTTTTAATTTAATTTTTTTATGTACTTGAAAATACAAATTATGTGTCAACAGCTGCCCCTCTTTGCATGTAATCTCGAAGAGGTTGTTGCATTCAAAGACAGAAGACACCTAAATTATTTCGGCGGTAGAGAGACTTGGGTGCATGGGCACGTATTAGGTCGACGGAAAGGACTCATAATTCTGGAAGCGTGTCTTGTTAATAAGAGAAAGAGAAGGACTCCGGGCTACAAAAGCTCACCGTGTCATGAGAAAAAAGGAGGAGGACTCATGACTACAGAAGCTCACCATGTCATAAGAAAAATGGGAGGCACTTCGGGCTACAGAAGCCCACCGGGTGATAAGAAGAAGGGGAGGGACTCTAGGCTATAGAAGCCCAACGGGTCATAAGAAGAAGGAGAGAGACTTCGGGATATAGAAGTCCACCGTGTCATAAGAAGAAGGAGAGGGAGTCCAGGCTACAGAAGCCCACTAAGTCATAAGAAGAAGGGGAGGGACTCCGAGCTACAGAAGCCCACTAGGTCATAAAAAGAAGGGGAGGACTTCGGGCTACAGAAGCCCATGGGGTCATAAGAAGAAGGAGAGGGACTCTGAGCTGCAGAAGCTCGCAATATCATAAAAAGAAGGGGAGGGACTTCGGGCTACAGAAGCCCACCGGGTCATAAGAAGAAGGAGAATGACTCCGGGTTACGAAAGTTCGCCGTGTCATAAGAAGAAGGGGAGGACTCCGGGCTATAGAAGTTCACCATGTCATAAGAAGAAGGAGATGGACTCTGGGCTATAGAAGCTCATCGTGTTTTTAGAATAAAGAGAGGGATGAAGTCTCACTGTGTAACAACGGGTTTCGATCAGGTTGAAAATACATGGTTTGAGGAAAACCCATGAACCTTTAGAGATGACATAATTTAAGGCTGACCATGAACCTTTGTTGTCTTTAGGGAAGCATCCACTAATCCCTTGAAAACTGCATGGCTTCACTGGGGAATCCTATCAAAATCAACTTAAGCAAATGTCATTAGGGACGGCATCAAGAGATGTATTGACAACGTTGCAGCATTAATTGAACAAGCTAATCAAGCTAAGTCCGACTGCTTAAAAAAACCATTCGATATTAATCAGCATAATAAGGCACAAAATTGTCATCTTGCTCGGGGATGTATCATCAAATTCTCTGGGAGACAAGTTCTTATCAAAAAGATTTTTATTCGTGAAAAAGGCTCATTAAGCATGCCAAACTAGAGCTTATTAGTTAGAAAGGGTTTCTCATATACTCTCGATAAAACGGCTACTTGATCCCATCCATTCACGTGGGAAGTAACTGATTGCTGAGGGTATCTCACATAACCTATGTCAAAGGCTTTTAGAAACATTCGCGATGAGGACAATTTGATCGATCAAAAAGGTATTTTGAAAGGACTGCAATATAGGCTCGATTAGAGCTTACACAAAGGGATTATTGCTTTGAGGCCAATAAAGGAACATTTGTCATTATCTTCATCGGGTTTACAAGTCGAGAACTTGGAAAATAAGACAAGATAGAATTACTTCCACTCCTTCAAGCAGTACTTCTTGGTCGTATTCTCATTTTCACTCAAACCATCCCAATTAGAAGACACTTCGGAAGAGGGTTGTAATGTTGGCTCGGGAGAGGCTCGAAAGGCTTAAAATTTTCAAGAGTTGGTGATCATCATGGCATCATGATTAGGTCACTCGACCTTTCGAAAGCATATGGCTTTTGAAACACTGTACATCTCGAAAGTCCATTGACTAATCATTTCTGTATGGGAGCTTTGCTATTTTCTCTAATTTCCTTTGCCCTTTGCGATGATTTTTTTTTTTTTTTGCAAGCACTTGGATTTTAATAATTTTTCTTTCACATAAGATGCAGTCTTTTGGCTATTTTTCTTGAAGGACATTAGCCTTGCTTTTATCAAGCATACTGCTTTTTCATGCCCCTTAATTTTATCGAACTTTTTGCTCTTTGAATTTTTGGAGCTCTTATGACTTTCGAGATGTTTTTTTTTTTTCATGTTTTCTTGTAAATGTCAATTGTATGTGGTCAATTTTTATGCCTTACCCCAATGAAGGGAGATGATCACCGCTTGGGGTTCAGAAATGAATAATCATACCCAAATTGGTTAAAGCAATGGGTATCAATGTTTGGGTAGAGAAGGAAATGCTCTTCTTCACCTTGGGATGAGCCAAGCCCTAATGAGAATTCCTCTGAAGTTATTACCAGAAGATTGATGCAAGTGAAAGTAATTGAATCTTTCTCAATCTTTCACTCTACAACACTACTATAACTTTCTATGCTGCCCCAAAGTAGGGTCGTTCTCGACAAGGGTACTTTGAAGGATCATCTTTATTCGGCCCAAAAGGGTAGTAAGATGTCAGCTCAGTGCTTGGGATTGATGAAGAAAACGCTTTTATCATTTTGATCTTTGCGCTCAATGTGAATGAATCCTTTGCCCTAAGAGAATTTCAACTTTCACTCAACTCTCAAAAGTGTTTGAAGGATGTGTTTGGAAATGACTTGCCTTTCCTCATCCTAAGTATCCTCTGCTTGGCATGATTAACATCTCCATTTCACTCTACTGAGATCGTTTGAGTAGATTAATCTCCATAGGGAATTTTGATTCAAAATGAATAATCCCCAAAACGAGAAAACAATTTTGAGATAAAAATGATGTTAAAAAAGCTTGTAGAAAGTTTTTTTTTTTTCTCAATTATTCATTTTGTGCTTGTCTCTAGGAAAGTGCAAAAGGTTTTTTTTTTTTGTAATGGAAATTCTCCATTTTTTTAAAAAAAAAATTTGAGAATGAGGGTACTTACCTACGGCATGGTGACCCAATAACCCTATAAAAAATGTGAAAGATTATGTTAGTGCAAAAATTTTTAGGGATTGAAATGTTAGAAACGATACATTATTACCCTTCACTTGCTTTTATCCTTTGAGTGCTAACATTTCTTGGATTCACCCTCATGGATATTTGGTAACTCAACATTACCCCTCACTTGCATTTTCCCTTAAGTGTCTGATGTCTTCCTATCAAAGGAAAGAAAGAATCATGTCAAAGACGCTATCAAAATGAGCAATTGGAATCGACACTATTTACCCTTCATGTGTTTCCGTTCTTTAGGTATGAACTTACCCTGAAGTGGCTAGGATTGATTGAAAAATGGCTATGTGGCCCTGATTTTATCCATGAAAAGCACTTTTTTATTGTATACAATAGTTTACAAAGTTCAATTCCTGCTTTTCTCAAATGCTCTTTTTGAAGAGACGTTTAGGCGACAAGGAGCTTGAAAATTTTATATATGGATCATGAGATGTGTTTTTCAAGATCTTGCTTTGAAAGGAGAGTGGGTGCTCCCTATTTCCACAATTGGGGACATCGTTCTTTAGATGCTTTGCCCCATTTATTGCTTGTAAAGAAAAGATTTGACATGTTATTTCCACACTTGATTGGAAATCATTTAAGAACTATATACATCATTTTACGCCAAATGGATGGTCAAGTCTCAGCATGCTTTCTTGTTAGAAGGCGATACTTCTACAGTCAAGGTGCACCTTTTCCCCTATTTATCACCCTTTGTTTTGTTTGAGTTTGTCATGTACCAAAGAAAATGATATGTCACTTTTTATGCTAGAAAGAATCAAGTTTAGGAACGAAATACATCATTTTCCAAAGTCGGGCGATCAACTTCCCAAGGTATCTCTTATGGAGGAAGGGATAATACTGCTCATCTGTTTCATTTGAATCTTTCTTTGTTTAAGATAAACATGACTTAATAATGCTCCATCGCATTTGTTGGAACGTTACAAAACTTGGTACTCTTGACGTCTCCTTGACAATGAAAAGAAAGTCATGTTAGAAACGGTATCAAAAATGAATAATTGTAATCGATATAGTTTACTCTCCATTCGAATTTGCCTTTTTGGATGCTTGGCAACTCCCTTCATTTGTCTCATCATGTAAAGTGAACAAGATCAATGGGCTATTTTGGCACTTAAGGCATTTGCATCATTTCCCTTCAAATAAAGAATTTCCTAGAATGGAACTCAACTTCGTTCAGCCTTTATGGAAGATTGGTGCCGACGAAGTGTCGACACATGCTTGCTCCTTAAGTTCCATGAGCCCGAGAAAACGACCACGTGAAGAGAGGGCTTTAAGTAAAGTTTTCTTGAAATTCATTTTGGAAGGTGGACGTAAAGGTTCGCTTGAAACACTTTTGAATTTTTTTTAAGGGATTATTTTCATGAAATTGAATTCCATCATTAAAACATGTGAGTCGCATGATTTATGAAAGCATCAATTGGATTCGCAATCAAAACCCAAAATGGAAAACATGATTCTTAACAAGAATAAGAATAATGATAAAATACAAGAAACTCTTGTATAGATAAGAGGAAAAAATCAACTCTTATCCTAGCACTAGGAGTATCCTGCCTAACCTGCAAAAAAGACGACAATGTCAGTATGTGAAGTATGTGAATGAGAAAATGATCTCTTAATGTGGTCGCTTCTTACAATAAAATCGAGGCGACAGTACATGCCCCATAGTCCTTATTATGGGGTTTTAGTATTTCGCCAAGATTTTATCATAAGAGAATACATCATTAAAATAATCAATCCACGGTCATCAATCGAATGTCCACTCTTATTCCAAAAGTTTCGTGTGCAAAAGTGTCATTGATTTTTGAAAGATTGATTTGTGATTTTACTCTTAGAAAAATGAAGTGACTTCTATTTTGAGAAATTTGTACACAAAATGATTTGCATTTTAGTCCCAAAATGTGAGAATGAGAGAATTTGATAAAAAAAAATCAATTTCAATTTTTGTGCCCCAATATAAAATCACAACTTGAAAGTTTTTTTTTTTTTTTCAAAATGATTTTGAGTCCATAATTAGAAATTTAAACAAAACCATGTGTTCAATAGGAACTTGCATTCAATGTTCGCTTGTCAAAAGTAATTGTCAGTTTTTTCAATTATAAGCCTACAACACCGAGGGCAATCGATTGATGTTAGCGAATTTCAAGATGGAAGTTTAATACAAAATGAGCAAATAAAAACGAAAATGATACTTACAAAGGGTGCCGACCTTTGTCTCTATTTTTTTAATTACATAGACATGCACATGGATGAGATGTGGTTCAATTTCTACTCTATACGGCTCAAAATGGAGCCATAGGATCACCAGACCGAACCCGCAAGATCGCAGCTAGGTTGTGTTACCCATGATTCCCAGTGGAGTCGCCAAGCTGTCGTGACTTACCCCTCTAGGGGGAATAGGTTTAGGGGTATTGGCTAAAGGATGGGCTTATGGCCCTTGATTAGGCACGGGCTCTCCCAAGCCATACCCCGCGTGACATTGGGATATTTTTTAGGAATTTTTCACAAAAGGAGTCACTACTAGCCTATTAGGGTCGACTAGAAACCAAGTGAGGAATGGGAGCGTACCTCACTTCCTACGCAACCAGAGAATCTAGGGTCGGAGATTTAATTACACTAATTGACTAAGTAGTACCATTTTGGTACATAATCTTGTTCATTTTAGAAGAAAAGATTTTTGTCAAGTTATTTGGATTGATTTTACATCTATCCACTAACATGTGAGCTGATCGTGCGGGTGCACAATCATTAAAATAACAATCACTACTATCAAGATCCTAATTGTAGTAAAATTAAACATAATTAGATACGCAAATTAAACATATGACATAATCAAAATATGAGCAAGTAAATGCCTAATTACACTAAAGAGGCAAGATATGGTAATTCCTAACTAAACCCTACATTTTTGTAATTTTTGAAATTTTTTTAATAATAATTTTTTTTTTCGGGTCGAACCGGGTTGGGTACAGTCAGACTCGACCCCGATCTGACCCGATTGGGGGCGGGCTAGTCAGACCCGCCCGGGTCCGACCCATTTGGGGGCGAGCCGGTCGGCGCGCCTTAATGACCAAGCCCGACCAACCTTAGTTGGGCCGTTCCTCAGTTTGGATTGGGCCCAACCAGCGAGCCCAATCTCCTGTAAAAAAAGGAAACCCACACATGTAGGCCTAAGACGAAAAAAAGACCCAATCTGGTTAAGCCCAAAAGCCCAAAACTAGCCCATATTCGCCCAAAACCCTACTCGGTTTAGATTCGCGCCCAACTCGGTTCTTGGACAAAACCTTAGGGCCTCTTGGTAGTGACAACGATGGGCCTGACGGTGGCAGCCACGCAGTGAGTGACAGCGATGACATTGGGTCTATGAGGATGGGTGGCGGCTGCGTTGAAGGCGAGCGAAAGCGTCAAGTCATTGTGGGTGGAGGCGGGCAGCAGTCAGGCATGGCGGCGAGTTGCTACGGCATGGTGGGGATGAGTTGCTGTAGAGGGTCACTCGAAGGTGCTGTAAGTGGCAGGCAGTAGCAGTGTCAAAGCTTGCGGGTGCGGAGCAGGCAGAGGTGCGGTGGCTTCTAGCATCGGGTTCTAGCGGCGTTAGGTGTCGCGGCAAGGGGGACGACGGGCAGACCGGCAGGCGTCAGATTGAAATTAACTGCGAATTTGAAACCAATTTCAGAAATTGAAAGTTCTATCATGTCACGAGTCATTTTAGGAACGTCGACTCATCCTTCGAAGATTTTTCTGTAAACCGAGATTTTTGCCGAAAAGTCAATATAAGGCCGTCTTCGACCGGAAAATTCAGGGGACCATTTTTGATCGCTTTTTAGGATGCAAGTTGGTTCTATTGGCGAGGAAAAATAACAATTTGATCGTGAGTATGATGGTGGAATTTTTTAGGGTCGAATTGAGTCGGTTCAAGGAGGAATTGAAGTGGAATTGAGGGGAAAACACTTCAAATTCGTAGCCCCCCCTTGCCTCAACCTTTTGGACCTCTTCAATAGCTTCCTAAGGAAGCTTTAGTAGCTGGAATTGTTGAGGAAGCCAACAGCCATGGTGGGGCCAAGTCAAGGGGACAAGAGGATAGAGAGAGAGACCAAGTGGCCCCCTTAAGCCTTGTTGTTCCCTCTCCTTCCTCAGTCGGTTGACCCCTTCCATTTGCAGACCAGAAGAGCTTCAAAGATCACAAAGAAACTGAGCTCAGTTCCTTCCTTTTGCCGTTGAACATCCGCCAAGCCGCCGGAGTCCCCCTTACATGCCATAGCTCGCCTGTTGCTACCGTTGGAGCCCCGCAAGTCCTACCACACCATCCCACCTCTTGTCATGCCTAGCCACCTTTCCTCGCGTCCCTTGGCCGTTGTGGAGGTCACCAGAGTTCGTTTCGCTGTCGTCCGATAGCCGTCTCCACCCGCTTGAACCACCACTGCTTGTTTTGGCTGTTTCGACCCTAACCAGCCACCGGTTCAACCTTTCTCTGGCAAGATCAGTAGCCGAAACCCAGCAAGGCCTTGGAACTTTAAGGCTAGCTTTGGAGCCTTTCCCGACCTCGAAAGGTGCCCCCGTTTTAGAGTTTGTGGACCGCCTCTGCGTCCCCGTTAAAGTGAACTCATCGATCGCTAATCAAGTGAGTTTACTCACTAATCTCCGCTTAGGTTATTAATTATGTTTAAGGGTTGATTATTTTAAGTTAAGCATGGATTAGGTAGTTAGTTAGAATAAATTAACAATTTAATTAACCGTTATTGCATGTTAGGTGATTAGAGTAGTGTAATTGGAGACTAGATAAGCTCTAGTATTTATCTAGTTTGGTTCAAAATTTTTCCGGGCCCATTTTAGTATTTAATTAGGCTTTTTTGGCCTAAGTTGCACTTATTGGTATTCATTAATTAATTTTGCTAATTATTTAATTAATTATTATTTTTCAAAAATTAGATTGGGATAGCCGGACCGGAATTTTGTGCTAATTGCAATGGTGTGGTTGGATTATTTTTCTAGATGATGACTTGTGCAATTTGTGTGTTGATTGTAATTTTGGGTATTTATCCCAAAATTTACTAATTTCAGTATTTAATTAGAAAATTATCGAGCGTCGGTTTACAGGGACAAAAATGTTTTTATCGACTATATAATTAGTGGGATTTTATAAAATAAAGATATTATATTTTTGGCTGAGCCCTACTGTGTACCCACATACGATTATTTTATCGGGTACTATAAAAACAGTGAAATGGTTAGTGGATGAGTATAATATCTATAAATCAACTTTGGTGAGCATATATCAGCTTCGGTGAACTATACTATCTATCTATATTAGCTTCAGTGAGCTATACTATCTATCTATATTAGCTTCGGTGAGCTATACTATCTATCATTGTCAACTTAAGCGAGCATGCTTTTGTATTAGCTTAGGTGAGCAGTGATCGTTTCAAGGAAACGACTTGATAGATAGTATTGGTTGATAGATAATATTGTATGGATTGACCAAGAGATGGTCTTGATGACATGGAGTCGACTGGTTCAATTGATCGATGATTCGATCTGATGTGATGACTTGAATTGATTGGTTGAATGTTTGAATTGCATTGACTTGTAGGAAGGTAAGTCCTCTAACTTGTGGTTGTGCTTAGGTAGCCCTTGGGGCATATCTCCTTCCTAGTCGGAGCTTAGGGGGTGAACTTGTTGAAACGTTGTCTCACCTTATTGTGAGAAAACATTTATAGGTCCCTAGATGGCAGCTCCTCCCGAGCATTTTGGACAACTGAAGAAGGTCACTAAGCAGAGGTGTTATATTCCGTTTCATGGGAACCCGAGGTGATTGGTCTATGAACTTATGAGATCCGTGGTCTGGGTCAATATGGGTCTCCCCCATAAGGTACCCCATCAATACAGATCATGGTATCGTCATAAGCGGAATGGATAGAACGAGGGTCCCATACCAGAGTCGGAGGTGTCACGCCCCAATCCTCGAGCGCACGCCCATCCCTCACTGGTCGATAAATATTTGCGACTTCCCAGGATGAGTTGTCGACCCTTTCATTTTTGTACACGTGCGGAAGCGAAACAAATACCCCTGACAACAAACAATATGTGATAGAAAAGTAGGGCAACATTTCACAACATCATACTTTTATAAATAGCAAGGTTTAGGTACAAAACGAGTCTGGTCAAAAGCCTACAAAAGATCGGCTCTTAAAAGGAGCCGTCCTACGACATACTAGTCGAACACATACGCCGATCCTTCGGACTCCACCTCCACAAATTCTGGGGCTTCGGTCTTCCACGACCACCATCTAAGGACCTGAAAATGATTATATAATAACCAGTGAGACAATGTCTTAGCAAGTCCATCCCCTAAACTCCTATTAGGAAGAAAGTACGGCTTAGGGCGTTCTAGCCACACAACCACACAATTAGGACAGAGGACTTACCTCACCTCGGTTCCTTCCTGCATGTCAGCATAGTTCATATCACAACTATATGCTTGTATCAATATCACGTATCGATTGGAATATCTAAATCAGTCATTGCTCACACGAGCAAGAATTACAAATCATACACTACTCACACGAGTAAGAATTACGATTTAATCACTGCTCACACGAGCAAGGACTATCAAAACACATCAAGCAAGAAATTATCGACTCACGTCAGTCCATCAATTCAACTAAACATGTATTCCAATTAATTAATTATTACTACCCACACGGGCAATTTTACTCAACACATGCTTGGGGCGAGTAATATCCACCGACACACGCTGAGGATGGTTAACATCCACCGACACACACCGAGGACGATTCTCTTAACTTTTAATGTCCACCGACACACGCTGGGGACGGGTCCTTTTAACCAACACACAATCATTCAATTTTAGCCACCGACACACACCGAGGACATCATGCTTTGTACTCACATGCCTCAATTAAGATAACGACCTTGGCCTATTTTCTTCTTATTAAAAACATCCGATGAAAATATTGTGCGTTAGTACATGGTCAGGTTGAACATTGAAAACTGATACTCTTCCTTTTAAAATCCCACGGTTTGATATAGTCTTTTAAATCGCTTTCGATGTTAAAACCCGACACCCGAGCTTTTCTAATCAAATACCATAATTTCCACAACCATCACTCAATTGCACAATCCAACAAGCGATTGCATAAACTAACCACACCACTGCAATCAGTACGAAATTCTAACAAACTGTGGCATCCCAAAAATTCAGAGCCAAGCCATAAGGTGTGTTAAAGTCTCTAATTAGGTGATAAATTTCTCATGGCTTATGCTTTAGCTATTAGTCTTTTTAAATAGATGATTTGTGCATGTGCTTGTGAGAATTTAAATTCGATAGATTAATAATCTATGCTTGGCCATAAGATTTATAAATTAAATTTCAATAGACAAGATGCCCTAAGACTTTGGCCAAGATGAAAATTAAAATTTAAAAATATTTATAGAAGAAATTCAAAAAAAAAAAAAGGAAAAAGGGGTTAAATTTCGAATGGTCCTTAAGCCCATTTGGCCTAAGCCTTTAATGGGCCAAGATGAGCCAAGAGGGGAAGTCGACCTGCCCAATAGAGGCCCAAGAAGGAGTGGCCGGATGGCCCAAGCCCAAGAAGCCCAATCAAATTTAAAAATCCAATGTGACAAGTGGCAAAAGGGAAGGCCATGCATTGGCCATGGTTGAGGTGAAATAATCATTAGCCATGATGAGCTCTAGGGGGGTATAAGAAGGGAGAGAGAGAGGGTGACCGGCCATTTTGTTCACCCAAGGAGAGAGAGAGAGAGAGAGAGAGGTGTGCGAGAGAGAGACTTGTGCGAGAGAGGAGGAGCGGCCGAGAGAGAGAGGAAGGAGGGAGTCGCCGTCGCCGCCGTGTCCGTCCGCCGTACGCCGTCGTTCGTCCATCCTAGAGGCAAGTGGAGTCCTCTAACTTCTCTTGCATGCTTGTATTGTTGATTGCATGTTAGGTTTTAGGTGTTTTAAGTGAGAAAAACCGAGGTAAGGTTGGCTCGTTCTTAAGTCGTGTGACTGTTCTTGCTCGGGTTGTGTGAGTCAGTAACTTGTTTGAGCTTGCATGTGTGTTTGGAGTCCGATTTTGGCTTCGATGTCTTCATGAAAGTTGTATCTAACATCTTGTACTATAACATACTGAAATTAAGTGGAAAGTGATGGAGATTGGAGGGGTTAAAGTTGCATCTTACGGAGACCTCAGATCTGGAGAGTTTTTACTAACCTTTTGCTGGATTCATGGTTGCATGTTGGTTTTTGTTGAGAATCTTACTTCAATGTCTTCATGAAAGTTGTAGGGAACATCCTAAAATACAACATACTCAAATTTGAGGTGAAAAGAACAAGTATAGCTTGGTTAATCGACTAGATCTTGAAGACGATGATTCTGGTGATGTGTTCCGAGACACCCGAGACTTCAAGGACCTCAAAGATGACTATAATCGGGTTATTTGACCTAGATCTCTTAATGAAACTTGTAAAGGACACCTTGATACATAACATATCCAAATTTCAGAGAAAACGAAAGAGAATAGATGGGTGAAAGTATTTCGGAGATATGTACACTGGACGATGCGGTAATAGATCTAGAAGCTTCGTGAGGTTGAATAAAATAATCTATAGGTAATCTGGCTTGGAGTTCTTCATGGAAGTTGTACGAAAATGTCTTGGCTATAATCCAGTAAAATTTTATAATTTTTGGAGGCCATATGAATATTTTAATTGAATTTATTCGGAAACTGTGCATTCTGGTTTTATCCGAGAAGCATAGGATGTTTTGGGAAAATTATGAGATTTTGTCAAAAATCCAATTTGGCCATGAATTTTGCAAGTAATCATCATCCTATGGGTTTGATTAATAATTTCCTGAATTTTGATAATTTTGGGAATTTATAGTAATAAGAAAAATAATAATAAATAAATAAATAATAAATAAATAAATAAATAAATTATTTTATTGGCCATAAATTCCATTCAAGTAACTCATGTTGCATGTGTGATAAAGTCTTGATATGTGTATAATATCGAATTGAGATGCATTTGTGATAAAGTTTTGGTATATATATGACATGGAAGTGTAATGCATGTATAAATTCAATGATGAGTATGATCTTGATTTGTCATCACCTCACATGCCATGATAAATTGAATCATAATGATGTGAATTGAGATAAATGAGGAAACCATCGGAGGTGAGCCGACGATGCCCCAGGAGTGTCGGGATGCTTGGCTAGAAGGGTACGGTCGGTTGCCCGGTGGTCATGAATGGCCGAATACCGGAGGGTCCTCGGGAGACTGAGTGGTATCGAGATGCCTGGACAGTGGGGGAGCCGGAAGCTCGGCATGGTAATTATGCTAAGGGATACCTCGCGATGCCGGATTTGGTGCGAGATGCCTGGCCTGAAGGGTGCGGCCGGTTGCCCGGTTGTGTCATGATACATGCCCGGAGGTTTGTGTTGGATGCCCGGTTGTATCATGATGCATGCCCGGAGGGTCCTCGTGATGTCAGTTGGGGTACGAGATGCCCGGAGAGTGGGGGAGCCGGATGATCTGTAATTGTATCTTAGATACATGTGGGACGCAAACATTGGTCCCGGGAATGAAAAACGTGGCTGTCCAAGATGAAATGGGAACTAAATCATGCATGGTGATATATGTGTGACATGATGCATGATGATATATGCATGACAATATATGCATGGTAATGATGATATATGCATGATGTTATGCATGATGATGATGATGATTGATGATGATGATATACATGATAATGATGGTGAGGATGATGTATGATGATGATTGATGATGATATGCATGATGATGATGATTGATGATGATGATATGCATGATGATGATGATGAGGATGATAATGTGATGATGTCATGATTGATGATGACATGTATGATATGATGATGCATGATAGTATGCGCATGGCTTCAGGGTAAGTAACGCCTGCAATGCATGTATGATTTTCCTGATGCATTGAGTTGTTATTGGATTTCCCTATCTGCTGAATGGTTGTACTCACCCCTTTTGGGGATAACATTTCAGATTAGTAGTATGCCGATTCCTGCCGTCATGCGGGGTACATTTTACGGGATACCATCCGATGTAGAGGTCGAGTGTGCTGAGATAGATTGTCCCTCTGTTCCCGGACTGACTTTTATTCGAGTACGTTGTCTAGTGATGTACGATGTGGGCCTAGCTGGGGGCCCTGTTATTCAGGAGTTTATATCCGTACATGTTCGTCGGGATGGAGCGATGCGAGGGATGTTGCCACCGCCACCGCCTGATGCACCGGTTTGGGTATGAGACCGTGTGCGACGAGTAGGAGCTGGATCCTTTTTGGAGTTAGTTAGCCGACACATATGATGGGGGATTGTACACGTGTGATGTAGAGGGTCGAGGAATCTTTTTGAGGTTTTAGGCTGGACATGGCAGAGTCCTAGCTTTTCCTTGTTATGTATCAACCCGAAAAGAAGTCCCATCCTGAAAGAATATGTAAATAAAGTGTCGTCGCTTGTTTATAAAATCCTAATGTTTAGTGGTGTGTATTTGTATCATGGTTGGTAGGGGGAGAGACGTGATATTCAATTTGCTTCTGCTAATGAGTCGCGCTGGGACCGTTTTGTTTAAAAAAAAATATGTGTCTATAAATTATGATACATCTTCAAAAGGAGAGAAAGGTAATAAGGAGTAACATTGGCGCTGGTGACGACCTGCGAAGGGTTCGGGGTGTCACACAAACGGCTCTCCCGATATAATTTCCGAAGAATATTATTTAATTAATAATTAATAAATTCCAAAAATTAATTTAATTTAAATAATAAAGAATATAATTTAAATTAATAATGAAATAAATAAAATAATTAATTAAAAGTCTAATCATGCTTAACATTAATCTAATTGCATAATTAGACTAATTAAACCACCCCTTATTCTAATCATCCATCTAATCCAATTAACATTTAAATAAACTAATCTAACAACCTAAACCATCATTAGGTTAATCTAAACACCCCTTAAATATAATTAACTCCATAAGCAGAGATTAGTGAGTAAACTCACCAGTTTAACGTTCCGGCAAGTCCACAATGAAGGCAACGCCAAGGCAAGCGACAATCTCCTAGTGGCGACACCAACCAAGGCCAGGAAGAGCTTGAAATCGGGCCACGAAGTCTGAAAAACCCTTGCTAGTTTATGCTTTTGCCCATGGCTGAACTATAGAGAAGAAACCATCAGCTTCAACAGCAAAAATGAGCCGATGGAGCTCCAGCGAGCGGGTGGTCGACAACCGATGGCTCCCAAGGGTCAAGGGGGACATGTTGGTGGTTGGGATGGGTGAAGGAATGGTCAGAATGAGAGAAAAATGAAGAAAAATGCAAAATAGTGTAGGCAGGCAGCAGACCGACGAATCGGCGACCAGCGGGTTCTCGCCGATGGACAAGACAATCAGCGAGTCATTCCGGCAAAGTGCCACTGCACGATCTGGATGTGCTGGTCACGGTGGTGGGTGGAGCATTAGCTAATTCTCATGAGAAGACAACTTTTAACTCGAGTTTTTGACGAAATGTCAGTTGGATTAGAAACTGGAAGAGAGGAAAACAAGGGAGGAAAACGGTCGATGGTGGCACCAACTTGCGTGCCACGACCAAGGGGGATGGGCTGCGGTTTTCTCTAGTTCTCTAAGCTTCCTTAACACCTCAACAATGGAGAAAGCAAGGGGCTAGTGGGAGAAGAAGGTGGCTGCTGAAGGGGCTCCACCATTTGCCTTCAAAGTCTTCTCTCTTATCCCCAAACACTCATTACACTTGCCCCCACCACTCAGCCCTATCCTCTGCCTCTTTTCCCTCACAAAACTTTCCCAACAAGCCTTATTTGAGTCCCCAAATGTTGCACCCCACCCTTGGCTACGAATTTGGATATTTGGGCTTAAATCTCCTTCAATCTCATTCGATTTTTACTCAATTAAGCTCAAATCAAAGCCTATAAATTCAACCAAGGTGTCCTCACTTCAATGCACATTTTTCCTTGTCCATTAAACCAACTTGCATCCCAAGAATGCAACCAAAAGCGGGTCTACGAATTTCCCGATCCAATTCCGTCAATTCTTGATTTTTCGCCGAAAATCTTGGTTTGCAGAAAAATCTTCAGAGGATGAGTCGACATTTCTAAAATAATTTGTGACATAACAGAACTTTCAATTTCTGAATTCGGGTTCCAATTCACGATTAATTTTAATCTGGTGCGATTCTTAGCGCGTCCTAATCTACTAGGTAGCTTTTAGGAATTTTTCGTGCAATTGAGCCATGGTTAATTATTTTCGAGCCACACATACATCTTCAACACATTGGCAACTCTTCGGTTGTTGTAGAAATCTTGAGATTTCAAATACGGACACAGGGTGCAAAAATGACAGAGAAATCGGTCTAGTGCCGATCGACAAGAATTGTGCAATTAGATAGAATCACCCACACTTAATCACAGATCTTTGTCGAGTCAACCTATCTCTGGTCTCTAATCGATCTGTGCCATAATGACCCTTGCAGATTAGTACGATCGAGTAGTTGATTCCTGGTCGAATTCTCAAGTCTATTGCATTTATATTCCTTAATGTCTTCATTTGATAGACTAGTTATCCCGTGAGTGATCGACTAAGGGAAAAGAACTATAGGCGCATCGATGAAAAGCCCAACTCAATAAGTTGAAATCATAACCTGAAATTCAAGATGTCACAACTCTTCTCCTCTTATAAAAATTTCGTCCTAGAAATTTAAACCTTTATAAAATTTAAATAAAAAGGTGGGGGTACAATTGTCTCATTGACTCTTCACTTTCCCATATCGCTCCTTCAGTGCCGTGGTGTTGCAGGACCACTTTGACCAACGAAATGGTCTTGGTGCGCAGAACTTGCTCCTTTTGATTCACAATTTGAACCGAACTTTCCAAGTACGACACTCTGTTGTCCACTTCTAGCTTTTCAAAATTTAGCACGTGGGTTGAGTCAAGCTCGTACGTCCTTAACATCGACATGTGAAAGACGTCATGCACTTGCGCTAATCTCGATGATAATGCAAGATGATACGCTAAAATTCCCATTCCAGCAGGATACGGGATTGATCCATGTCATCTTTTGCAAGCACGACACACTCCATTCTGATTTGGTGCTGACATATCTATCCCACCTTTCCTATTGGGCAGGATAGAATACCTTTCTCTAGTCATAGGCTCATTCCCAAACTGGTTTCCATCTCTACTAGATCTAAACCTCAACTCGGATGCAACGGCTCGCTCCCAGATCATATCTCCATGTTGGACCTCAGTAGCTGCGCCGACAACAGTGGTGATAGCACTGGCGGCGGTAGTAACAGCGGCAACAATGGCGGCTCGATCCTGAGCTTGCTAGCTCAACGAGTTCCCAAGAAACACTAGTGCCCGAACGATCCCATTGAATCTAGGATCGCTCGGTGCTCCTACACTTTAGTACTGGCTTACAGCGGTACTCTTACACTTGCGCTGGCTTGAGCCGGCATTCTTCCACAGCTACCACGGGCACCGATCCTTGACGGCATTCTACCACGAGTCATGGAGGCTAATGCCCTCTTACTAGGAGTCCTCAGCTCCTTATCACTCATACTACATGCTCTTTATAGAAACCTGTTTTCCAATTCCAATATCATATTGTAATTTGAGTGGTCCGCACCAAACAATTTACCACTCAGTTATCAATCACATGCATTAGCATGAAATAAAGGCCATTCCTACTTATTATCTCATGACCCATCGCAACTTATCACTCCATATATAGACTTTCTCTGATACCACTTAAATAGGGATATCATGCCTCGATCCTTGAGTGCGCACCCATCCCTCACCGGTCGATAAGGGCCTGTTTGGTAACCATCCAAACAGTGCCAAATTCTGATTTTTTGTTCCCGGAATCAGTTTCGGCCTAGAATCGCGTTTGGTAAAATTTTTGTTCCCGGGAACAGATTGGGAACAGAATCAAGAATAAAAAAAAAGTTGATTCTTGTTTCGAGAATCAATTTGAGAATCAAAATCAATAAATTTTCTTCTTCCCTTCGGCCATCTCACGACCGCCGTCCACCGCCTCCCGCCACCGTACGCCATCCGCCACCGCCGTCCACCGCCCCGCCGCCGCCGCCGCCGCCGTCCGCCGCCGGTCCGGCGAGCTCGCCGGAGGCTCGCCAGACCAGGGCGAGGTCCGGCGAGCTCGCCGGAGGCAAGCCCAGCCACCGGCGAGGCTCGGCCTCCCTAGATCTGGCGAGGCCGAGCCTCGCCAGTGGCCAGGCGGGCCTCGCTGGGGCTAGGCGAGGCCTCGCCGGGGCTGGGCGAGGCCCGCCTCGCCGGGACTAGGCAGGGGCTGGGCGAGCCTCGCGATGCCCAGCCCCACCGGTGGCCAGGCGAGGCTCGCCCAGCCCCGCCGGTGGCCTGGCCGGCCTCGCCCAACCCCAACGAGGTCGGCCTAGCCAACGGCGAGGCTCGGCCTCGCCAGATCTGGCTCGGCCGAGCCTCGGCGGCGCTAGGTGAGCCTCGCCCTTCGGCCGCGAGGGCTGCCGGCGAGGCTCGGCCGAGCCTCGGCGGGGCTAGGCGAGCCTCGCCCGTCGGCCGCGAGGGCTGCCGGCGAGGCTCGGCCGACGAGGGCCGGCCTCGCCGAGGGCCGGCGACGCTCTAGTGAGGTCGCCGGCCAGAAGAAGAAGAAGAAGGTGAGAAAAAGAAAAGAAAAAAGGAAAAAAAAGAAAAAGAAAAGAAAAAAAGGAAAATGAAAAGAAAAAAATGAAAAAATGAAAAAAAGAAAAGAAAACAAAGGAAAAAAGTAAAAAAAATTATTTAAAAATTAAAAGAAATTAATTTGGAACAGAATTAATGAATACGGTACCAAACGCAATTCTATTCCAGAATCAGAAATTTTGGACAGTTACCAAACGGCTTAAAATGCTAGAATCAGTTCCCGGGAACAGAATCAAAAAGAATCGGTTCTGCTCAGAATCAGCTCCCGGGAACAGAATCATTACCAAACGCGCCCTAAATATTTGCGAGTTCCCAAGACGAGCCGTTGACCCTTTCATTTTTGTACGCATGCGGAAGCGAAACAAATACCCCTAACAACAAACAACATAGGATAGAAAAGCAAGGCAACATTTCACAACAGCACACTCTTATAAACAACGGGGTTTAGGCACAAAACGAGTCTGGTCAAAAGCCTACAAAAGATCGGCTCTCAAAAGGAGCCTTCCTACGACATACTAGTCGAACACATCCGCCGATCCTTCGGACTCCACCTCCACAAACTCTGAGGCTTCGGTCTTCCACGACCACCATCTAAGGACCTAAAAATGGTTATACAATAACCAGTGAGACAATGTCTCAGCAAGTCCACCCCCTAAACTCCTATTAGGAAGAAAATACGCCTCAAGGCACTCTAGCCACACAACCACAAAATTAGGACAGAGGACTTACCTTGCCTCGGTTCCTTCTTGCACGTCAGCACAGTTCATATGACAACAATATGCTTGTAGCAATATCACACATCGATTGGAATATCTAAATCAATCACTGCTCACATGAGCAAGAATTACAAATCATACACTGCTCACACGAGCAAGAACTACAATCAATCACTGCTCACACGAGTAAGAATTACGATTTAATCATTGCTCACACGAGCAAGGACTACCGATACACATCAAGCAAGAAATTACTTACTCATGTCGGTCCATCAATTCGACTAAACATTTGTTCCAATTAATTAATTATTACTACCCACACGAGCAGTTTTACCCGACACACGCCAGGGACGGGTAATATCCACCGACGCACGCCAAGGCTGGTTAATATTCATCGATACACACCGGGGACGGTTCTCTTAACTTTTAACCTCCACCGACACAAGCCAGGGAAAGGTCCTTTTAACCAACACACAGTCATTCAATTTTAGCCATCGACACATGCCGGGGACATCGTGCTTTGCACTCACATGCTTCAATTAAGATAATGACCTTGGCCTATTTTCTTCTTATTAAAAACATCCCGTGAAAATATCGTTCGTGGGTACATGGTCGATCGAACCTTGAAAACTGATACTCTTCCTTTTAAAATCCCACGGTTTGATATAGTCTTTAAAATCACTTTCGGTGTTAAAACCCGACACCCGGGCTTTTCTAATCAAATACCATAATTTCCACAACCATCACTCAATTGCACAATTCAACAAGCGATTGCATAAACTAACCAAACCACTTTGCAATCGTTTAAAATTCTAACAAACGGCTCTCCCGATATAATTTCCAGAGAATATTATTTAATTAATAAATTTCAAAAATTAATTTAATTTAAATAATAAAAAATATAATTTAAATTAATAATGAAATAAATTAATTAATTAATTAAAAGTCTTATCATGCTTAACATTAATCTAATTGCATAATTAGACTAATTAAACCACCCCTTATTCTAATCATCCATCTAATCTAATTAACATTTAAATAAACTAATCTAACAACCTAAACCATCATTAGGCTAATCTAAACACCTCTTAAATATAATTAACTCCCTAAGCGGAGATTAGTGAGTAAACTCACCAGTTTAGCATTACGGCAAGTCCACAGCGAAGGCGACACCAAGGCGAGCAACAATCCTCCTAGTGGCGACACCAACCAAGGCCGGGAAGGGTTTGAAAACGGGCCACGAAGTTTGAAAAACCCTTGCTGGTTTTTGCTTCTGTTCATTGCTAAACTGCAGAGAAGAAACCATAAACTTCAATGGCAAAAACGGGCCGATAAAGCTCTGGCAAGCAGGTGGTCGACAACTGATGGCTACCGAGGGTCAAGGGGGACTTATTGGTGGTTGGGATGGGTGAAGAAAGGGTCAAAATGGGAGAAAAATGAAGAAAAACGTGAAACAGTGCAGGCGAGCAGCAGACCAGCGAACCGACAACCAGCGGCTTCTTGCCGGTGGACGGGACGGCCGGCGAGTCGCTCCGGCGAACGGCGAAGTGCCCCTGTACGATCTGGATGTGCCGGTCACGATGGTGGGTGGAGCATTAGCTGATTCTCACGGGAAGACAACTTTTAACTCAAGTTTTTGACGAAAGGTCAGCTGAATCAGAAACTGGAAGAGAGGAAAACAGGGGAGGAAAACGGTCAATGGTGGCACCAGCTTGCATGCGACGGCCAAAGGGGATGAGCTGCAGTTTTCTCTGGTTCTCTAAGCTTCCTCAACACCTCAACAATGGAGAAAGCAAGGGGCTAGAGGGAGAAGAAGGTGTCTGCTAAAGGGGTTCCACCATTTGCCTTCAAAGTCTTCTCTATTATCCCCAAACACTCATTACACTTGCCCCCACCACTCAGCCCTATCCTCTGCTTCTTTTCCCTCACAAAACTTCCCCAACAAGCCTTAGTTGAGTCCCCAAATGTTGCACCCCACCTTTGGCTACGAATTTCGATATTTGGCCTTCAATCTCCTTCAATCTCATTCGATTCTTACTCAATTAAGCTCAAATCAAAGCCTATAAATTCAGCCATGGTGTCCTCACTTCAATCCACATTTTTCCTTGTCCATTAAACCAAAAATGCAACCAAAAGCCAGTCTACGAATTTCCCAATCCAATTCCGTCAATTCTTGATTTTTCCCCGAAAATCTCGGTTTGTAGAAAAATCTTCAAAGGATGAGTCGACATTCCTAAAATGATTTGTGACATGACAAAACTTTCAATTTCTGAATTCGGGTTCCAATTCGCGGTTAATTTCAATCTAGCTCGATTCTTAGTGCGTCCTAATCTATCGGGTAGCTTTTAGGAATTTTTCGTGCAATTGAGCCATGATCGATTATTTTCGAGCCACACATATATCTTCGACACATTGACAACTCTTGGTTGTTGTAGAAATCTCGAGATTTCAAATACGAACACAGGGTATAAAAACGACAAAGAAATCGGTCTAGTGACGATCGACAAGAATTATGCAATTAGATGGAATTACCCACACGTAATCACATATCTTTATTAAGTCAACCTATCTCTGGTCTCTAACCGATCTATGTCGTAATGACCCTTGCAGATTAGTATGGTCGAGTAGTCGATTCCTGGTCAAATTCTCAAGTCTATTGCGTTTATATTCCTTAATGTCTTCACCTGATAGACTAGTTATCTTGTGAGTGATCGGCTCAGGGAAAAGAACTATAGGCGTGTCGATGAAAAGCCCAACTCAATAAGTCAAAATCAGAACCTGAAATTCAGGATGTCACAACTCTTCCCCTCTTTTAAAAATTTCGTCCTAGAAATTTAAACATTTATAAATCTTTAAACAAAAAAGTGGGGATACGATTGTCTCATTGACTCTTCACTTTCCCAGATCGCTCCTTCAGTGTCGTGGTGTTACTAAACCACTTTGACTAACGGAATGATATTGGTGCGCAGAACTTGCTCCTTCTGATCCATAATTTGAACCGGACTTTCCAAGTACGACACTCTATTGTCCATGTCTAACTTTTCAAAATTTAGCACGTGGGTTGGGTCAGGCTCATACATCCTTAACATCGACACGTGGAAGACGTCATACACTTGCGCCAATCTCGGTAATAATGCAAGACGATACGCTAAGATCTCAATTCTTTCAAGAATCTCAAATGGACCTACGTACCTCGGACTCAGCTTTCCTTTCTTACCAAAGCATGAAGTATCCCTCATTGGTGACACTCTCAAAAAAACGTAACTTGGAATTCCAATGGCCTTCGACGCTTATCGGCATAACTTTTCTAGCGGCTCTGAACGGTCTTAAGTCTATTTCTAATAATAGCAACTGCCTCCACTAACTGGTGAACTAACTCTAGGGCTGTGATCTTTCTTTCCCTGACATCATCCCAACATACTGACGCCCTACACACTCTACCATACAACGCTTCAAAAGGAGCCATCTGAATGCTTTGCTGATAGCTGTTGTTATAGGCAAACTTGACAAGGTGAAGCTATTCCTCCCAGCTTCCTTTGAAATCCAAAACGCAAGCTCGCAGCATGTCTTCGAGTGTTTGAATCGCCCTCTCAGATTGGCCATCCGTTTGCGGATTATATGCCGTATTATACTGTAGCTTCGTTCCTAAAGCACTTTGTAAGCTTTTCTAGAAGGTGGCTATAGACCTCGGGTCTCGGTTTGATGTAATCGTCATGGCACTCCATGCATACGAACTATCTAAGGCAAATACAACTTTGCGTGTCTGTCCAAATCAAGGTCCTTTCATACTGTAATGAAATGAGCCAACTTCGTCATTTTGTCAACCGCTACCCAAATGGAATCATTACCGCTCTGACTCCTCGGTAAGCCTGTCACAAAATCCATTGTGATATGTTTCCATTTCCCCTCGAGAATCTTGAGAGGTTGCAGAAATCCTCTCGGCTTACAATGCTAGGTCTTCACTTACTAACACATCAAACACTTAACGACATGCTTGGCGATGTCCGCCTTCATTCCGGACCGCCAATAATGATGCAGATTCTGATACAATTTTGTACTACTAGGATGAATTCTGTAATTGCTACGATGAGTTTCTAATAAGATTTCTTCTTTAATCTCCGCATCATTAGATACACGCAATCGTCCTCGGAACCTTAGTGTTCCGTCCTCAGAAATCTAAAAGTCAGCTTTTCTTTTCTCGGTATCCTCTTGTAGGATTTTCTGAATCTCCGGATCTGTCAGCTGAAGTGTCTTGATTTTGATCTGTACTTCCAGCTCAATTATGAGGGTGGCCATAAGATTCGAAAGGTGGCCTACCTCAAATTTAAAAACCGAATCTCGAGCTTTCTTAAGTAAGGTCCATTCCTCGAGCATCATATGCACAACTGAAAACTTCCGACTCAACACATCTGCAACCTTGTTATCCTTTCCTAGGTGATATAAAGTATCACAATCATAATCCTTTAGGAGTTCCATTCAGCGACGCTATCTCATATTCAACTCCTTCCGAGAGAATAGATACTTGAGGCTTTGATGATCTGTGAAGATCTAGAATCTTTTCTCAACACAAATAATGTCTCCAAATCTTCAGAGGAAAAATGATCACCGCGAGTTCTAAGTCATGCGTCGGGTAATTCTATTCATGAGGTCTCAACTGACGGGAGGCATATGCAACAACCTTTCCATGTTGCATCAGCACGCAATCCAATCCTCTAAATGACGCATCACTGTAGGTCTCATATCCTCCAAGACCAAATGGAATAGTCAGCACAAGTGCGGCAGTCAGCTTATCCTTAAGCTATTGGAAACTACGCTCGCACTTATCTATCAATACGAACTTTTCTTCATTATTCAGTAGTCGAGTCAACGGCGAAGCTAATGATGAGAGTCTTTCCCCGAACCATCTGCAATACTCTGTCAATTCCAAGAAACTCCTAATCTTTGCCACTGTAATCGGTCTTGGCCAGTTGATTACTGCTTCGATCTTGGTCGAATCCACAGAGATTTCTTCGCTTGAAGTCACGTGACCCAAGAAAGCAACACAAGTCAACCAAAACTCGCACTTGCTAAACTTGGCATACCCTCATGAATCCTCAAAGTCTGGAGCACTATCCTTAACTTTCTTTTGTGCTCCTCAACCTTTGTATCCACGACAGTTGCCAAATAACTTTAGCAACCCCCGTCTAACAATGGGTTACCTTAAGTGACAAGATTAAGGAAATCGAGGGTCCTCCCCGGCTCCTAATGAACTCGGCACTTCCACATGCTCACAAATTAAGCTAGGTTACTCCACGACAACAATTCATTACCACGAGATGCTCCTTGAGCCAATTGTTCTCACAACTGACGTTAAAGTTATACATCAGTGAACCCATCAAGTATAACTTTATTCAGTAACTCTCATTTCTACGGTTTTATTACAACAAATTGAAATTCCACCAACTTGACCTAAAACTCTGTTGCGCTACTTTGATAAAATCACTCTAAAAACATCCTTTCTCTGATCGGTGCATGGTTGGTCCAATTCCTATCCCTTTTGCCATCCTAGTGGCGCCCTATATGCAGTAGCGGTGCTTGTGTTCCCTTGGACTCATATTGAAAATCCCTCACCTAATGGCCGTGCTGGCCACTTCAATAGTACGCTCCAATTATACCAGGACACTGAGTTGGTCCATGCTTCCTTCTACAAACTCGGCACACAACTAGTGAGTCCTTTGTCTCCCATCAGTTAACAACATGCACCCTTACTCGCACTAGGGGCTTGTTCCAGATACCCCTATGCGCTTTCTGCAGCGCATTCACTCTAGTCTATCTTATCGACGGCGGTGGCACTTGTGATGCCATCGGTCTCCTGGGACAGTTCTTGGCCGAGTGACCCTGTTGATTGCACTCAAAACAAGCACCCGTTCCAGCAGGACACTGGACTGATCCATGTCATCTTCTCCAAGCACGTCATACTCCATTCTGATTTTGTGCTGACTTATCTATCCCACCTTTCCTATTGTGTGGGATAGAATACCTTTCTCTAGTCATAGGCTCATTCCCAAACCGGTTTCCATCTCTACTAGATCTGAACCTCAACTCGGATGCAATGGCTCACTCCCAGATCATATCTCCATGTTGGACCTCAGCAGGTTCGCCAACAACAGCGATGACAGCACTGGCGGCGGTAGTAATAGCGGCAACAACGACGGCTCGATCCTGAGCTTGCTAGCTCAACGAGTTCCCAAGAAACACTAGCACCTGAACGATCCCATTGAATCTAAGATCGATCGGTGCTGGTACACTTCAGTACCCGTCTACAACGGTACTCTTACATTTGCGTTAGCTTGAGCCGGTGTTCTGCCATAACTACCTCGGGCACCGATTATTGTCAGCGTTCTACCCCAAGTCATAAAGGCTACTGCCCTCTTACTAGAAGTCCTCAGCTCCTAATCACTCATACTACATGCTCTTTATAGAAACCTGTTTTCCAATTCCAATATCATATTGGAATTTGAGTGGTCCGCACGAAACAATTTACCACTCAGCTATCAATCACATGCATCGGCAAAAAATAAAGGCCATTCCTACTTACTATCCCATGACTCATTGCAACTTATCACTCCAAATATAGACCTGCTTTGATACCACTTAAACGGGGATATCATGCCCCAATCCTCAAGCGCACGCCCATCCCTTACCGTTCGATAAATATTTGTGATTTTCCAGGACGAGTCGCCGACCCTTTCATTTTTGTGCGCATGCGAAAGCGAAACAAATACCCCTGACAACAAACAGCATGGGATAGAAAAGCAAGGCAACATTTCACAACAGCACACTCTTATAAACAGCGGGGTTTAGGTACAAAACGAGTCTGGTCAAAAGCTTACAAAAGATCGACTCTCAAAAGGAGCTGTCCTACGACATACTAGTCGAACATATACGCCGATCCTTCGGACTCCACCTCCACAAACTCCGAGGCTTCGGTCTTCCACGACCACCATCTAAGGACCTGAAAATGGTTATACAATAATCAATAAGACAATATCTCAGCAAGTCCACCCATAAAAGTCCTATTAGGAACAAAATACACCTCAAAGCACCCTAGCCACACAACTACACAATTAGGACAGAGGACTTATCTCGCCTCGATTCCTTCCTGCACGTCAACACAGTTCATATCACAACTATATGCTTGTAGCAATATTACACATCAATTGGAATATCTAAATCAATCACTGCTCACACTATCAATAATTACAAAGCATACACTGCTCACACAAGTAAGAATTACAAATCATACACTGCTTAAATGAGCAAGAACTATAATCAATCACTGCTCACACGAGTAAGAATTACGATTTAATCACTGCTCACAAGAGCAAGGACTACCGATACACATCAAGCAAGAAATTACCGACTCACATCGGTCCATCAATTCAACTAAACCCACACGGGCAGTTTTACCTGACACACGTCGGGGATGGGTAATATTCATCGACACACGCCAGGGATGGTTAATATCCACCGACACACACTGAAGACAGTTCTCTTAACTTTTAACGTCCACCAACACACACCAAGAATGGTTAATATCCGCCGACACACGCCGAGGATAGGTAATATCCACTGACACACGTCGGGGATAGGTCCTTTTAACTAGCATACAATCATTCAATTTTAGCCAAGGACATCGTGCTTTGCACTCACATGCTTCAATTAAGATAATGACCTTGGCATGTTTTCTTTTTATTAAAAACATCCAGTGGAAATATCGTCCGTGGGTACATGGTCAGATCGAACCTTGAAAACTAACACTCTTCCTTTTACAATCCCACGGTTTGATGTAGTCTTTAAAATCACTTTCGGTGTTAAAACCAACACCCGGGCTTTTCTAATTAAATACCATAATTTCCACAACCATCAATCAATTGCACAATCCAACAAGCGATTGCATAAACTAACCACACCACTATTCGGTACGAAATTCTAACAAACGGCTCTCCCGATATAATTTCCGGAGAAAATTAATTAATAATTAATAAATTCCGAAAATTAATTTAATTTAAATAATAAATAATATAATTAAAATAAAATAATTAAATATATAAAATAATTAATTAAAAGTCTTATCATGCTTAACATTAATCTAATTACATAATTAGACTAATTAAACCACGCTTAATCTAATCATCCATCTAATCTAATTAACATTTAAATTAACTAATCTAACCACCTAAACCATCATTAGGCTAATCTAAACATCCTTTAAGCATAATTAACTCCATAAACAGAGATTAGTGAGTAAACTCACCAGTTTAGCGTTCCGGTGAGTCCACGACGAAGGCGATGCCAAGGCGAGCGACAATCTCCTAGTGGCGACACCAACCAAGGCCAGGAAGGGCTTGAAAATGGGCCACGAAGTTTGAAAACCCTTGCTGGTTTCTGCTTCTATTCATGGCTGAACTACAGAGAAGAAACCAGCAGCTTCAATGGTGAAAACGGTCCGATCAAAGCTCCGGCGAGTGGGTGGTCGGCAACCGGTGGCTCCCGGGGGTCAATGGGGACTTGTTGGTGGTTGGGATGGGCGAAGGAAGGGTCGGAATGGGAGAAAAATGAAGAAAAATGCGAAACAATGCAGACGGGCAGCAAACCGGCAGACCAGTGACCGGCAGCTTCTCGCCAATAGATGGGACGACTGACGAGTCATTCCAGCCAATGGCGAAGTGCCCCTATACGGTCTGGCTGTGCTGGTCATAGTGGTGGGTGGAGCGTTGGCTAATTCTCACGAGAAGATAACTTTTAACTCGAGTTTTTGACAAAAGGTCAACTGAATCAGAAACTGGAAGAGAGGAAAACAGGGGAGGAAAACAGTCGATGGTGGCTCCAACTTGTGTGTGATGGCCAAGGGGGATGAGCTGCAGTTTGCTCTAGTTCTCTAAGCTTTCTCAACACCTCAACAAAGGAGAAAGCAAGGGGCTAGAGGGAGAAGAAGGTGGCTGCTGAAAGGGGTCCACCATTTGCCTTCAAAATCTTTTCTATTATCCCCTAACACTCATTACACTTGCCCCCACCACTCAGCCCTATCCTCTGCCTCTTTTCCCTCACAAAACTTCCCCAACAAGCCTTAGTTGAGTCCCCAAATGTTGCACCCCACCCTTGGCTACGAATTTCGATATTTGGCCTTCAATCTCATTCGATTCTTACTCAATTAAGCTCAAATCAAAGCCTATAAATTCAGCCAAGGTGTCCTCACTTCAATCCACATTTTTCCTTGTCCATTAAACCAACTTGCATCCCAAAAATGCAACCAAAAGCGGGTCTACGAATTTCCCAATCCAATTCCATCAATTCTTGATTTTTCACCGAAAATCTCAGTTTGCAGAAAAATTTTCAGAAGATGAGTTGACATTTCTAAAATGATTTGTGACATGACAGAATTTTCAATTTTTGAATTCGGGTTCCAATTCGCAATTAATTTCAATCTAGCGCAATTCTTAGTGCGTCCTAATCTACCGGGTAGCTTTTAGGAATTTTTCGTGCAATTGACCCGTGGTCGATTATTTTCGAGCCACACGTACATCTTCGACACATTAGCAACTTTCGATTGTCGTAGAAATCTCGAGGTTTCAAATACAGACACATGGTACCAAAACGACAAAGAAATCAGTCTAGTGCTAATTTACAAGAATTGTGCAATTAGATGGAATCACCCACACTTAATCACATATCTTTGTCGAGTCGTCCTATCTCCGGTCTCTAATTGATTTGTGCCATAATGGCCTTTGCAGATTAGTACGGTCGAGTAGTCGATTCCTGATCGAATTCTCAAGTCTATTGCGTTTATATTCCTTAACGGTTTCACCTGATAGACTAGTTATCCTGTGAGTGATCGACTCAGGGAAAAGAACTATAGGCGCATCGATGAAAAACCCAACTCAATCAGTCGAAATCAGAACCTAAAATTCAGGATGTTACAGGAGGTCCCTATGTTGGTGCTGGAGGTTGCTTTTTGGAAAGGCACGGTCGACCCACTAGGTGATTCAGAGGTGGACTTGAACCTGTCAAATCTAGGGACACCGGAGTACTCAATTGAAGACTCGACTGATTAGAGGATCTGTAGCCTCTACTCCTCCCCCCATTTTGTAGACCATGTATATAGTCAGCTAGTATTGTAATTGACTTGGTGTGATATGTATATAAAGGTATGGTTTGGTTTTCAAAAATTTGTGGCTCTACTTTTTTATCCCATCTTTGTGTTGTCGGGGGATTAATTATTCGCTTCCGTATGCGCATTAAAATAAATGGGTCGGCGACACGTCCTGGGATGTCGCTATTAAATCGACCACCGAGGGATGTGCATGCGCTTGGAGGATCGGGGCATGACAACAAGTGTCATAATTTTTGTACAGCGCTCACTTAAGTGTCATAATTTTTTTTTATCACTTAAGTACTATAATTTATATACAATGCTCACTTAAGGATCATAAGTTTTTTTTTTTTTTTCAATTACCTAAGTGTTATGTACATTTTCAATTGATCACTTGAGTGTATTAACTTTTTGAAATTATTCACCATAAAGTGCCATGCCACATTTGATTTCTAGCACTTAGGTGAATTAAAAAAAAAAAAGAAAAATTGATACTCAAGTGATCAATTGAGAGTTATGGTATGCAGGGGAATGTTTTATAAAAGTTATGACATTCAAGTAGTAAAAAAATATATATATATGACACTTAAGCAAGCATTGTATGAAAATTATGATATTTGCGATACTCTTATCCTATAATAAAGGTTAACATTGTTCCAAAATCAAGTCAATATACATGAGCAATAGCTAGGAGGTTGTGCAATGATATTATTTCGAATCGGCGTGCAAGCAATATATTGTTGGAAAGTACACTTGAAGATGATTGTTTTCGTGCCTGAAACCTAGTCTTTTGAGTTCGTATCAACCTTGAAACAAGCGAGATAAGTTACCAAATCTACCATGTTGGATTAGAGAATAAACGAACTGTTTGTGCAGAGGAGTCTAATCTTGGCGTCCAATCCTCCAATCCCAATGTACATACTCAAAGTTGTGGTGTTCTCAGTAGATTCCAGCGAGCCCCGAGCTCGCTAACCTCAAAAAGGCTTGCTGATCTGGCGACGCCGGCGAGCTCAAGGCTTGTATGTGACGATGACTGGTGACTTCCGATAAAAAAGGAAAAAAAGGAAAAATTTTGAAATTTTTAAAATGAAAAAAAGAAAGAAGAGGGGGTTAGCAAGGTTACGTGAGAGTGTTAAATAAGAGAGAGTGATTGAGGAAATGTTTTCCCCTACTTGAAAAGCAGAAAACATTTCTCCGTTTTTAGAAGGTTTTTTTTTTTTCATTGATGAAGGTTTCTTTTTTTCTTATTGATGCTAGTTCATTTTCTGTGAAACGACTTCTGAAAATTCGGAAAATATTTTCCTAGAAGTTGTTTTTTCGCAAAATGAATGAAGCCTTAGATTTATCTGTTTTTGCATGGGTTTGCCCTTGTTTGAATTATATGGACAATCTTTTTGCATATTAACATTGAATCGGATTGGATTGGTGATTCATTTGCTTGTTCTTCATGGTCGGTCCCCTTGGTGCTCTTAGTCACACCCCCCACCTTGTTTGATTGCATTGGTTTAATGTTGTCTCGTATCGATAGTCCTTATTTTAATTTCCTGGCATATTGGTTAGGGTTTGTCTCACTTGGAAAAATTTTGATCATCTGTTTTGCTGAGATTCATGAAAAATAGACTTGAGCTTCGACCTTTATCGATGACTTTGCTTATGTTAAAAAGGCCGAATCTTTCAAGGAAAGATCAACCTTTTCTGCTTTTTATCCATGCATATAGGATACAGTTGTCTAGATCACGTAGACTGGCGAGAAAAATCATAAATATTGCATCTTTAATTGTCATGTGGTTTGGACCAAACAAATAATATTCATGCGGCGTATAGGATATTCATGATCACCTAGGTGGTTGCATATCTATAATAAAGAGGAAATATTAAAATAAGGACATCCTAGAAGCATGCTCGGTGACTTTGCATCTTAGATTATATAAGTTTTTATTAACTCATGTTCATCTAAATAAACAGGGCAATTTCGGCCATACAGGGGTACTCTCGACAGGTAGATTAATTTTAGGATTTTAACTAGCGTTTGTATAAATTAGACAACAGAAAAAGACAAAAACGATTATATTAGAATTGCGTCTTAATCTCATTAAGGCAAGTTCCGCATCATAACCTTTGATAGTTCACGATATTTGACTCAGGCAAGTTCGACACTTAGACTGGGCATCTCATGTTTATTTGAATCTAGCGCACGCTTACTTTTTAGTTCACAGTTCACGAGGATCCTAAGCTGTAACGTAATAACGAGGCTTTGTTAATTTTGCCCGATACTGTTCAGGTTCTTTATTTTCCTAGTACTTTATTTGTTTTATCTTTGTTATCGCTTGATTTAAATATCGCTTGAACACCCATTCATAATCACCTTTTTTCACATGATTAGAGGATATAGGGAAAGTAAAATTGAGGGGATTGCTTGCAAATCTTTTACAAAGAGAAATGGTATTGGCAATGGAATTAGATTTATTTAGTATAAATGAATCCTCAAACTCACAAATCTGATTTGCAAAAGTAAAGCGAGCTCCCACTTCTCACTCGGGCTTGTCACCGGCCCTTAATTGATCAATAACAGCTCCAAAGCAAATTAAATTAAGTGATAGAATTAGAAAATCAAGTTATGACTGGTAGGTTTTGGGAATATTCGTGCTAGGCGTAGGCACCACCTCAGAAGAGGAACCAGTAGCGCTTGTTTAGCAGCCCGTCAACATCCCTCATATATCTCAACCTCGGGAGGGTTGCAACATTACTTATGAAAGTTTGTCACTTTAAGTTCTTTCACTAAAGGATGGTAATTGTGGGAATAGTTGGTCATTTTAGAAGAATCGATAAGTTTGTATTAAAAAAATCGGTAAATTTCACCCGTTGGCGAGAAATAAATATTCATGAGCTATCAAAACCATATGAAATAATAAAATAAATGTTAGTGAGTAGACTCCAATGAGAGTTGGTAGCTCAATCAACCTCTTGATAACTTCTTCACATTTTCAAACCATCGCCAATCATTGCTGGTGGTGGTTGTTTGCCACCGAGTCCTCCACCCCTCCTCGCATCTCTCTCATCCTCCTCCCTTGTTTTCTATATTTTACTTTCCTTTTTAATAATTAGTTTCTTCAGATTTTCACATTATGGACTTTAACCTTTTCTGATACTAAAGAAATTAGCATGCCACGTTTAACATTTTAAGGAGTTGATTGAGAGTAGGGTAGAGTTAGAGGAGATATATATATATATCCAATTGAAGGTCTAAGTTGCAGACCTACTTTTGGTAGTGATTTCCACCCAAGACGCGGGCCTACTTTTTTTCTTGATGGGTAAACAAGAGTTCTATTAATCGGTATACAAAACCGTCTTTTAAATGGTGATGAAGAATTATGAAGAGAAGAAAGAAAATACTCCTTTTCAAGTTTAATAACTAAACCTTATTGAAAATCTTCATGGATGTAAGTGTTTGAACAACACTTTATCCCAAAATCGATAATATGCAAACCTCCATGATCTAATAAACACTATCGGACCACAAAATACCCAAAAGCCAGCCACAAATCCAAGTGGTATGCCCCTGTAAAACCAATTCTTCTCGCTATCATCATTGTCGTTGTTGTCGCCTGTGTCACTTTGAGTTGGAACGCTACCTGCTTCTTCTGTCCCATTGGTTGAAGTTGAGCAACTTATGTTGACTTGAAGCCCACACAATCCGAGGTTTCCTTCGAAGGAACTTTTGGAAAACGTGAGAAATTGTCCCCTTGTCGGGATGCTTCCCACAAGTTGATTGTTTGACATGTTCAGGAATGAAAGGAAATCAAGATTCACAAGCTGAGCTGGTATGGTTCCATTAAGGTAGTTCCCAGACAAGTCCAACGACTCAAGCTGATTCAGATTCCCTAAAACAGAAGGAATTGAACCCAAGATGGCATTATGCGATAGGTTAAGGAAATAAAGTGCTTTGAGATCTCCAAATGTGTCTGGTATTGGACCGTCCAATCTATTGTCCGAGAAGTCTATCGATGTGAAAATAGTCAGGATCTTGACAAGTTCTAGCTTATGACCTTTCAGAGTTACACTCATTGTATCTTGATAATAGATCTCATTACTTTGGTAAAGTTGATACTTCAGGTGATCGAAGTCTACATTGGCTTTCATAGCCTCCCAAGATGCAAGGAGACTAGCAGGCAGAGTGCCGCTGAAATTGTTTGAAGACAAGTCAATGATTTGAAGCATTTGCCAGGTGTAGGGACTATGCAAACATTCAATTTCCCCGTGCAATTTGTTGGATCGTAAAACGAGGACATGGAGATTTGATATAGCCTTCAAATGGCATGGAAATGTTCCGTCTATTTGATTGTCCCCAATGTTCACAATCTCCAATGTTCTGCAATATTCTAGTGACAATGGAATCTGCCCATCCAACAAATTCTCACTAACATCCAATGTCTTTAGAGTACACATTGGCAAGATGATTGGCGGAATATTGCCGCTCAATTGGTTATTTCTCAGATTCAACACCTTGAGGGACTCCATCATTAAACATTCAGGAATAGTTCCGTCTAGATGGTTATGTGATAAGTCAAGCACTTCAAGATAATGAGCTGAGCAAATTGACTTCGGGATGGACCCATGGAAATTATTCTTCGAGAGGGAGAAGAACATCATCCTGGATTTTGGTTTGTCATCCGGAAGATAAGAATAAGTGTAGTAACTATCTGACAACAGAAAGGATGGCATATTCCCTCGCAGCTTGTTTGAATGGAGGTCGACGACAGACAGGGTAATATTGAGCAGAGGTGTTTCCAAATCTTCAAAGAAATTAGAGGAGAGATTGAGATACGAAAGATTTTCCAGCGTCCATATCCATGGCGGTATCTCCCCTTGAATATAATTTTCGGAGAGGTCAAGGGAGACCAATTTGGACTGGTTAGCCAAAAATCGAGGCGATGTCCGCAACTGGCACGAAGCCAACTTTAACGTATTAAATTCAGGGAAAGAGGATGCAGCAGCAGAATCCGACGCCATAGTGTTAATGAACAAGCCATTGTAAGATAGATCAATATAAGTCAAATTTTCAGATCCCTGAAGTACATTGATATTCATCGAGCCACTGAAATTATTGGAAGAAAGCGAGAGGTACGCAAGCCCTGGCAATTCAAATACGGATGCTGGTATTGACCCTCGTAACAGATTGCTACCCAAATCGAGCGTGCCCAGTTGAGACAAAGAGACATTTGGATATATGGTAAGCTCACCATTAAATCTATTGTCTGAGAGGAGTATCGTCTTAAGTCGGGGAAGCGTAAACAAAGTTGCGGGAATGTCACCTTCTAATGAATTGTGATGCAAGTCCAGAATTTCTAGATTTAGAAGGTCTTCCCAGCCAACGGAGACGATCTGACCCACTAAAGCATTTTCAGCTAATATTATGTGGGTCAAATTTCTGGATGCACCGTATGGCGGAACGGAACCAGTAAGATTATTAGAAGACAAGTCCAAATAAGTCAGCTTTGAGAGGTTCTCCATGGAGCCGGGGATCGATCCAGTCAATCTGCAATTAGATAGATTTAATCTCAACAATTTTTTGAGATTACTGATGGAATCTGGTAGCCTCCCTGAAATATTTGTTTCCCCCAGGACCAGAGTCTCAAGAGAACTATCCTCTGGAAAATCGGGTAAAGAAACCTGGAGAAGTTGGTTCAATGATAGATCAAGGGTCTGAAGTGTCCGTACCTGGAACACTTCTCGAGGAAATTCTCCCACCAATTCACTTTCCTGTAGGCTCAATGTTTTCAAGCTGGAAAAATTCGCTAAGAAGCTAGGAACCGTGGTGAACAATAAGTTGCCATCGAGTTGAATGACCGACAGATTAGCAAGACTCATAAGAGAAGAGTTAATAGGACCAGACAGAAGACAGTGCGACATGCTCAACACCTCAAGTTTCGGCACTGAAGAAGACAACGCGTCGCACCACTCACTTGCCTTAGTAGACACAAAAACCCAATCAAGGTATAGCTCTCTCAACTCTCCCATGTTCCCAATCAGCGATCTCAAAGAGGGCTTCCCAAGTCTCAGGCAATCCTCTAAAGGGCCATCATTACCAGTGAAATCAAGAGTACGCAGCTTAGTCAGGCGTGATAGTTCCACTGGAATCTGCCCAGCAAATCCGACATTGGACAAGTTGAGATGTACCAAATGGCTAAGATTCGCAAGGCCCGATGGAATCGTTGCGGAGTTGAAGTCATTAAAAGCCAAATTTAGGCTTTGAAGAAACTCGAGTCTGAAGAGACTCGAGGAACTATTGATTCCTCCAGAGATCGACTCGTCACTCAAATCAAGGCTGACAACAAGGCCGTCCTCGCACGTCACACCGCTCCATGAACCAGCAGTTCCATCCCATTGTACTAGCTTGGAAGACCTGGAGGGAACGAAGACGAGGCTGTTTCTTAGCTCAAGCAAGAGCGATCTTTGGTCGACGCAAAGACACTGAGCTGAAGCTGAAGCCCTAGCATCGTTGGAGAAGATGGAGATCGTGGATATGGCAAGAAGAAGCGATGCGAGGATCGAACCATTCATTGGAAGAGGCTGAAGAAGAGCGCTGGAAGAGGGAGCAGCGAAAGGGGTTCAACAGAAACGAATTCCACAGTTGGGAGTGGAGGAGTCGTGAGTGCAATCTAGTGTCAATATCCGGCATGGCTATGAAATATTCTTTTTCTTATAGAATCATAAAACGGTAAGCGCGAGTGCAGTGACCTATTTAGAAGTATCGCGGAAATCTTCATAAGATATAAAAATAATAAGACCTATTCCATCTTTTCTTGTCTTTATCTTTAGAAGAGGCGTAGAAATATGAAAAATAAAATGTCAAGATAGATCGTTATCTATCACAGATTTTTATTTCCAATTTGATCTAATTCTTACTATCTAAGGATTGTCTCAGTGAAACAATTGGAGGACTACCTATTCCATTGTTAACTAGGATTTATTGAAAAGAAAGAATTTCTTTTTTTATTTCAATTTTATAAAGCAAGTTTCCATCAAAATGGTATTGGATACCGAGGACTTAGAGACTCATCTGAGTCTGTATGGAAAGTATCTTCAGCCCTGTCCACAACCACTAATTTGATCTTCCATCGGGCTATCTAATCAAATTGAGGACCTAGTAATTAAACTCTACATTAGTAGTGGAAGGGAATCAATAAATTTTTATACAAGAGCCCTTCCACTGCTATAATCTATCCTTGAATCTTAGAGCCAAGGATTTAGGGCATTAGTCACCCAATTCAACTTATTGCATTTTCGAAAACCCCAGCAAAAATTGGCTACATTGGCGACCAAAATGACATTCTCTTTTATCAAAATTTTTTCAATTCAAACAAAAGACCATATTTATGTTTTCTAGAAAAAAAAAGGAAAATCAAAGAAATCTACCTAAGATATTAAGATTAGAACTTGATATTATTAGGGAAATCTCTTATAATGTTTTGAAGATGACAAAATAATCAAAAGCTACTACCGTGTTTAATAATTGACTAACTAGGTGAAAGAAGATGCATAAACTTCTATGCAAATGATATTTTAATAGAATGTCTAAAAAATATCATCAAAGATTATACTTGGTAAAAACAAAAGATAGAAATTGGAGTTGGGTATCATAAGACTTTAGACTCTTCGTTGAAGTCAAACTTATTCAAACTGTTGTATAACTACATTTAGACTCTATCTACTATTGCTTGAGTATCACGACTGAAGCTAGAGATTGTTACTTCATGGATATCATCAATGTTGAAGCTGGAAATCATCAAATGGATATCATCAGATTGCAATATCTTCTTCTAACTATATGTTCAAACGTAAACTCTTACACTGAATTTGTTTAGACGCAAACTCTAAGGATGAATATATTCAAACATTGACTCTAGTTATTGTCATTTGGATATTGCGTCTGAAGTTCTGAATATTTATGTTGATGATATCATTATTATTTTTCATGGACATCATTAGAGTAATATGAGGATATCAACAAAGCTTGCATGCAAGTATTGTCAAGATGCTTGGCATCTTCAGACTCCATGCGAAATCTATCCAGACTTTAGGAATATCCAGATTGTGACAATTCATCTGATCGAGCAGTCTATTTAAACTCAGAGACCTGTTCAACATCAGAGACCTAGTTAGACTCTATTTTGAATATCATCAGACTCAAAGACCTATTCAAACACAAACTCCAATTCTTATAACTATATAGCTAGTGATCTGGCTCGGATTTCACTTATAAAAAATAATGATCGATCTTCAATCTTAAAGATTGTTTTGCAATTGTATTCGTCAATGCAAGACTTTGGGATTGATTGACAATCCTTTCAAAGACAAGTGATCCTCCTTATTCAAAGAGCTCCACTTATAGAAACTAAAGATTTGTTTGTATGGGCGACCTAATCAATGGGGATTCAGGTCTTATCTCTCAATGGCTACTCAATCTTCATTATGTAATCTCATCTAACGGGCTGATTTGAGAGTGATCCTCTTAAAACTATCCAACGGTTAGTTTTGAAATGGAGGAATATAAAAGGAGACCAAGTGGCGAAGAGAATAGAGAGGACTCGAATAAAAAATTTCAAAGCTTGAGAGTACTTTGATACTTGTCTTTCTTGAGCTTATATTTGTAATCATTTTGAGGGTGTAATAGTGTCAAAAGTGTGTGTGAGATAGTGAGATCTATCGGCTTAGTTATAAGCAGCACTAGCTTTAAGTACAAGCTCTTGGATTTATGCAACACAACTTGACTTAACCTTTCATTGATCATCTAGTGGAATCTAGCAAGTAGATTGTTAGCGTGGGAGTATGGACTTACGTTTGGAATAAACTGAACCACTACAAGTTTCATGCGTGATTTTCTCTATTTATTTACTTTTGTTTATCGTTTATAGTAGACATTTGCTTACTGGTAGTTATCTCATTATCACGACCAAAGTTCATTTTCTAATTTCACTGATTGTAAAGTTACTCATCTTGACCGTTCAATTCCACACAAATATGTCAAGAGTTTTTAAAATTACCTATTGACCCCTTCTCTATGTGATATTGCTAGCCTCGAATAGACATTCCTTGAAAACGCAGAAACGTTCTTGGCTCATGTTATTTTAAGATCTAAAAAGCCATAGACATTTTTTGTGATCATATCAGTCTTTATCAACATTAACCAGGCAAAGATCGGTTAAAAGCAAACAATATTATATCATAGCATACAATCGTATCACCAAAATACAACTATTATATCCAATTATTTAATTAAACAACTAAATTCGAAGAAGAGAATTAAAATGATTTATTACACTTGGGTCTAATTATAAATTTTTTATAAGAATATAAAAAGTGAAAAAAATATAAACTTTAGAATCATACCAATGTTAAGATTTCAACGTTTCCACGGAACTTACTAAATGGTAATTCAGCCAATCGAAAATTAGCAGACTATATATGATATACAACATGACACTGTGCAACAAAATGACATTCTTTATTTATCATAATTTTCAATCGAAACAAAAGACCGTATTTTTGTTTTCTATGGAAAAAAGGAAAAATAAAAGAATCTCTACGTAAGATGTTGTGAAATCCCTTGAAAGTGCTTTTGGCTCATCTTATTTTAAGATCTTAAAAACAATGATTTTATTTTTTTGTGATCAATGTTTTTGTACGTCAACATTAAACGTGCAGAGATCAGTTAAAAGCAAACAATACAGATATCATAGCATTCGATGGTATCACCAAAATACATTCATCATATCCGATTATTATATTAAACAAGTGAATTCCGAGAAGAGTAAATTATTATATTTGGATTTAATTATAAAATTTTTATAAGACTATAAAAAGGCAATATATATAAAAATTTTAGAATTATATCAATGTTAGGATTTCAACATTTGTAGAGAACTTTACTAAATGTTAACACAGGCAATCAATATTTAGCAGACTATATTTGAAATATAACATGATAGTTGACTATACATCAACCAAGCCCATAAACTGAGCAGGAATTTGAAATCTTCCAAACCAAAATTTTGATGCACATTTTTAGAGCCAGGAAGATCACGCCTTTGGTCTAGTTTGGTAAGGTACGCGCCTGAAAAATATTTATTCTATCTGAACGTGAAGAATGTTTCTAATTGAAGGACTTTCCGACAATAGACAATTATGGAGAGGAGAAAACAATTGAACTTACTCCAATCAAGCCTGAGGACCAAGGTACACGCAATAGCTTTAATTTGATAGAGAATGCAAAGCTTTCATTCTGATGGTTCTTCCTCCGTTCGAAGATTTCCAAAATCCCATTTGCTGATAAAATGGAATTTCATCCGTGGAAGGTAAATACGTAATTTCAGTAGCAATCTGAAATATCGGAGATTTTACCATCTGTGGATGGTATATACATGTCCATGTTAATTTCAAATACCAACATGATAATCTTACCACACAAGAGTTTATAATATTGTATAAGAATTTAGTAGCTTCATATGTTGATAGATAATGGGAACAGTTGGTGATTACTTAATAATAAAATATATGTTGGTAACTGAGTTTACATAAAGTTAATAATTTTGTCTAAAAGTTTATAACTTTAAGTTTCACTAATAAACAATGATAATTATGGCAATAGTTGGTAATTTTAAAAAGAGTTGATGATTTCTAAGGCAAATTCAATCCACTGGTGAGCTCCCAAATAAATATTTGTAATTAATCATAATAGTATGAAATAATGAAATAAATGTTGGCAAGTAGAGCCCAATAAGAATTGGTAATATCATATAAGAATCGGTTTGGTGACTCGCACAAATATGTTTTGGTAAATTACTTGAATGGAGAGGCTATTTCCATCCCATTTTTGCTAAGACACTACTTTCCAAATGTCTTTACATTTTTCATCTTTTGACCACCTATGGTAGCCACCTATCTTAACTGCAGCATTTAACTTATACTACGACCTTATATATTACAGCTAGTAGATTATAGATGTGCTGATATGAATTTACAGATAAATTCATGACTTGAATAAAGAAGTGGATATTACCGTACACAATTTTCAGAATTCTTATATAATTACTAGTAGAAACATCATACATCAATAATATATAAGAGATAAACAAATAAATTTCTTCATCGGTTATTTTAGATCCAGTAATTTATATATCAAACTACATCCAAATTAATAATTTATAAGGCAAATTATTGTGGACATATCATTTTAGATATATCATACTAAATTAAATGAGATGATTATGTCTAATTAATATTACGGATAGTAGGAGTGAATGGAGCTCTGTGATGGTGTGGCTAAACTATACAAAGCTCCATTCTCCCCAATTTCTTTATTATTTATACATTTTTACTAATCTTGGAAAATTTCAAGAAAACAAAAAAATCAGTAGGAGGAAATCACATGTAAATCGATGTGTTTCTTGGTCTTTAGTGTTGCATTCTTTCACATATATATCATTTCTTTTCCTTTCAAAATGATTTACTTATAGTTGGTTCTAATTATAAAATCTTATAAGACTATAGAAAAGCAAAAAAAAAAAAAAAACTTTAGAATCATATCAATATTAGGGGGATAAGTACACTAATGGTGCCATAAGTTGTGTACGGCGCTCACTTTGGTGCCAAAAGTTTCTGTCGGATCACTTAAGTGCCAAATCGGAGGAAAAACGCTCACTTTGGTGCCACCGCCGAAAGATTCCGGCCTCCGGCAAAAGATTCCAGCCAAAATGATTTTTTTTTTAAAAAAAATTTGATAAGGCTTTAAATGACGTCGTTTTCGGTCCTCCTTAAGAAAACGGCGTCGTTTTGCCGTCCTACGTGGATGGCTTCATGGAAACGACGCCGTTTAGCTCACATGGGGAAGAAATTAGGGTTTCGGTGAGGTCGAAGCCGTGGCCGTCGTCGGGGTTGGGGTCGGAGTCGGGGTCGAAGCTGCGGCCGCCGAGTGGCCATCATCGAGGTCGGGGTCGGGGTCGAGGTCGAAGCTACGGCCGTTGAGTGGCCATCGTTGGGGTCGGGGTCGGGGTTTGAGCCGCGGCCATCGTCGCGGTCGGGGTCGAGGTCGAGGTCGGAGCTACGGCCGCCGAAAGGCCATCGTCGGGGTCGGGGTCGGGGTCGAGGTCGGAGCCGCTGCCGTTGAGTGGCCATCGTCGGGGTTGGGGTCGAGGTCGGGGTCAAAGCCGTGGCCGCCGAGCGCAAGGACCGTCGAGGACGGTGACGGCCGGAGATTAGGGTTTTGAATTGGGGGAGACACCAAACGACTTCGTTTTGGTGTTTGGATGCTGACTCGGCTCTCCGATGAGCCACGTCGGCGTCAAAAATTAATAAAAAAAAGGCCACGTCAGATTTCCGGCCAATTTCGTCGGAGTTGGCACCAAAGTGAGCATTTTTCAAATTTTTTGGCACTTAAGTGATCCGACGGAAACTTTTGGCACCAAAGTGAGCGCCGTACACAACTTATGGCACCATTAGTGTACTTATCCCCAATATTAGGATTTCAACATTTCCAGAGAACTACGAAATGTTAACACAGCCAAACCAAAACTAGCGGACTATATTTGATTTACAACCTGATAGTTGACTACATTTGGTCAACCGAGCCCATGAAATGCGAATGTGAAAACCTTTTGGGATTGAAATCTTCAATCCCAATATTTCCATGCACCTTCTAAAAGCTGCGAAAATTGCGCCTTTGGTCTAGTAATCTTTATTTTATCCGAACTTGAAGAATGTTTCTGATTGAAGGACTTTTCGACAATAAACAATTATGGAGTGGATTATTATAAAAGTCGCGGGGTACTGTTCATGTATGCTCTCAACCGGGCGACTGCTTCACTGTAGCTCCGATTCTGTGTTGTGAGCTACTGCGATCCATCCGGCCGTTCGTTAGGCGCGATTTTTGGTGGGAAGGCTCGCCTATACCCTCCTTAAATCCTCACCGAAGCGATTAGTCTGGCTTGGCTCGTATTTGTGGATCTCATCGTTCGCGAGTAGGTTTTGGTGCGAACCAGTTCTGCTTCTGGTGTCCGAGCTGTTGCGACTCAGCTGGCCGTCGATCAGCTGCGATTTTTGGAGGGAAGGTGCGCCTTTATCCTTGTCAGAGACTGACCGAGGCATTTTAGCTGGTATACTCTGGATCATTGAATCTATTAGTTGTGGGTAGGGTTCTGGTGCGAGTCTGTTGTCTGATTTGAATCGAAGTCCCCTACCTTTGGCTAGTAGCGACTTCTGGAGGTGAATTTGGTATAATCCCTTCATTTATAATCTAGCTATGGCCTATGTGTGGTATAATTGGTGATCTGTGGTCTGGTGCCTGTGAGAGTTCTCTGGTTCGTTCTGTCCTGAATTGATGGCATCATCCTCTGATCCAATGGGGCCGGGAAAGGGCAGGCCGCAGACTACCAATGGTCGTAGTCGCAGTCGTGCTAGGAATGCCTCTCGAGGCCGTGAAGGAAAGCGTCCTGATATGCTGAACAGAGGTAGATCTAAAGCCCCACAGACCCGGTCTTGGGCTAATGTTGCAAGTTTGTCTGCGAAAGGCTATAATCTAGACTTTGCACCCCCTGTATCGGTTGGAAAGAAGTCTATTGTGCGGTTATCGGATAATGCTAGGTGTGCTGGAGACCCGAAATGGAATAATTGCCTAGTTGGGTACTTTGTAGGAAAGAATGTGCCGTTTAGAATCACAGAAACGGTTACTCGCGTACTTGGGGCACCCATTTATCAGAAGTTCTGGCTAATGATGATGGTTTCTACTTCTTCATTATCCCGGATGATGAATTCAGAATGAGATTGTTGGATGAAGGTCACGTAACTGTGGCTAGAGTTCCTCTAGTCCTGAAACAATGGCATAAGGATATGGAGTTGAAGAAAGAGCTCCAGTCGACGGTCCCTGTTTGGATTCGTCTGAAAAATATACCATTCGCGTATTGGTCAGCCCCGGGCATTAGTGAGATTGCTAGTGCAGTAGGGAAGCCTTTGTATGTTGATCCTCTAACCGAAAAAATGAAGCGTCTATCATTTGCTCGAGTGTGTGTAGAAATCTCGGCAAAATTGGAAAGGTGTGAGGAGGTTGAGGTATGGGTGGAAGAGAAGGTTTTCTCTGTTCAGGTCTTGTATGAATGGAGACCAAACTCTTGTATGAAGTGCTATGTGTTTGGCCATAATTGCTTGGCTGAAGAGATCCCCAAACAAACCCCTGTATCTGTGATGGCCCCATCTGGTGCTGCAAAATCGGCTGTTCCCCCAGGGAATGAGGAGCAGGATCAACTTATGGGTTGGGAACAAGTTGTGAATAGGAAGAAGAATCACCAACGGGGACAAAAGTTGGACTCCACTCCGCCTTTCACAGCATTGGAAGCTAATAATGCTGCGGAACTAGTTCCGTCCTCTTCGGCAGGTGATGCTCAGAATGAGCAAATCATGAGGGAAGTGGCGAGTGCAGGTCAGTCTACGGCCCTTGTCATGCAGAATACTGATTCCACTTTGATCCCATCCTCAGAGGAATCAGAGGAAGAGGCAAGTGCGGTAAATAGCAGCAGTGAAGAGGAAGAAGACCTAGTTCCTGCGGAGAGTCAGGAACAGAATCAGGAACCTCATGACACCCTCTCTAGCCAACAGGAAGATCCTATACCTGCTGAAGCCACCCCCTCGAAAGGTGGCCAAAAAGAGAGATCTAAGGGCATCTCTTCTATCGCCTCTACCAAAGGGACGAAAAAGAGGAAGCCCCCTAGATGTCGGTAATTCTCTCGCCTATCCCCTGTTTTTGTTATGATTATCGGTATATGGAATATTAGGGGCCTTGGGGACCCCATTAAAAAGGCTGAAATCAGAACTTTTGTTAGGACTAACAATCTATGTTGTGTGGGAATTGTCGAAACGAAAATTTCCCAAGCTGCTTTTAATACTATTATCTCTGTTTTACTTCCGGGTTGGAGTTGGTCGAATAACTATAATCACTCTCATAAGGGGAGAATTTGGGTGGGGTGGAACCCCCGGGAGGTCACTTTTTTGGTTAATGCCTCCTCGGTGCAAGCTATTCATGGTAGCCTTACTTGGCTCGCTTCTGGAAAATCGTTCTTTATCTCGGTTGTTTATGCGGAACATAGCTTTGTTTTGAGACGGTTGCTGTGGGAAGATCTCATTCGAACTAGTGGAATGCTTTCTTCTTCGCCGTGGATCATTGCTGGTGACTTTAATGCTATCCGTGATCCCTCTGATAGGATTGGTGGTTCTAATGCTTGGATTCCTGCTTTTGATGAGCTGAGAGACTGCCTTGTTCAGGCTGGTTTGGATGATCTTCGGTACACTGGCTATAGGTATACATGGGCTACTTCGTCTGGGTCTAATCGTAAGCAAAGAAAAATTGACAGAGTCCTTGTCAATGCCCAGTGGAACTCTGAGTTTTCCTTCTCGGAAGCCTCCTTTTTAGCTCCTGGCATCTCGGACCACACCCCGATGGTGGTGAAAATCATGCCTGTCCCTAGGTCGACCAAACCGTTTAAGTTCTTCAACTATTGGATGTCTCACCCGGACTTTACCAATCTGGTTTCGGAAGTGTGGGCTTCCTCCACTTATGGGTCGCCTATGTTTATTTTATGTGCCAAGCTTCGCCTCCTTAAGTGCAGACTCAAGCAGCTCAATAAGGACTCTTTTTCGGAATTATCGGCCAGAACTGAGGAAGCTAGGCGGAACCTTCAGGTTATTCAAGATGCTATTCAAGCTGATCCTATGAATCCTTCCCTTGCTGAGACTGAAAATTTGCAGATTCAAGCCTTTTCAGTGTTAAGGCTCCAAGAGGAATCGTTCTATCGTCAAAAATCTAGAGTTCGTTGGCTGAAAGATGGGGATCTAAATACTAAGTTCTTTCACCAAGTAGTGAACAGAAGGCAGCTTCAAAATAGAATTATCTCATTGACCAATGGTAGTGTCACGACCTCTGAGCCGGCAGAAGTTCGAAAGTTATTTGTTGATCACTTCAGCA